>OY728148.1:228646018-229896018 GCA_963277665.1 Viscum album | reverse complement strand
TTATGTGTAGGAATTTTCAAGGACCCATTTCAAATATTTTATTACTTTACTATAAATGCAACATAAAGAATATCCTTGGTTCGATCTCTCCGGGAGGCCACTTACAAATAATAAACTTATTTTGTCACAATTTATATACTAACTAGTATAATGGTAAATGATACACTAATGAATTATGGTTTTTAAAAATGAAAAATATATATTTCTATGTATGTGAAAAATAAGACATAATATATGAATAAATTATTGGGAAGAAGCTATTATTATTAATAGTTCACAATAAAACAGTAATTATTCATTAAAAACTTCCAAAATATCCTATTAAATACTCAGATCAAGAACTATCACTTAAGAACCTCCCATTAATAATGTTACAACCCAACACTAAGACTTTTGTATATAGGGTATCGATATATCAAACTATGTCTAAGATACCTCTTCACCACACATAATATTGAAATAATAATCCACCTTAGGAAAAATTATAATTACGATGGAGAGGAATAAAGATGAATTGGATGAATGAAACAATATCAGTGAAAATGCAGAGACCATATACCCAAATCAATTTAACTATAATTAAAATATTATAGTAAAATAAGGTGAAATATTGTAGCATAAGAACTCAAATCATCATTGACTCCCCCCTCAAATAGTAGTGAGGATTAGTTATCCAAAAACAAGGTGTTGAGGGAATAAATTTGGGAGGAGAAAAAGATAAAATAATTAAAGAATATGGAGAGGAGAAAAAATAAACTAAATGTGGGGAAAATTTTAATAGTAGAAAAAACCCTCCTAAGATACAAAAAATTGATAACACATTTCAATTGAAGTATAGGTAAATATTTTTAATGGAGATGGGTGGATCATTTTGGCTCTACATATTTCTTTTAAAATTTCATGTGATATTTTACTATTAAATGGTCAAATAATTTCTGGGATTATTTCCCTCAAGATTTTTAAGGAATTTTTTTTGGCTCAATAGACTCTTTGAATTTCAGTAGGCTAGTTTCTCAAGAATTTGTGTCCATGAGGAAGTATGAATCTTATGTGAACATGGTTAATTAATTTATTCATTATAATACTAGATATCATAAATTTAAATATCATCCCATTTGGTTTGGTAATTTTTGATATATAGGCCCATATTTACAATTATATAAAACTATCAATATATGTTTTGGAATGAGCTACTACTTCTTTAAGGATTTATATTTTTGGATTTAGCTCAATTTCTAGTTGAACAAAATATATAACATAAGGATTAAAGTATGAAATAATGAATTTATATGTTTCATCCCAAACCCAGTTCACTCATATGAAACTGAACTCAGTTGGCCCCATGACCTCAACCACACCTCCCTGTATTCTAGAGGATATCAACTAGTATTGAGGGCCTATGGTGTATCTCTAGGGAGATTATTACCTTTGATCATAGTAGAGAACTTTTATAAATAAAAAATAATATAAGTACAAGTATTGTAACAATAATATTAATTAGAATAATAATAAATAAATAATCATTATAAATATCACATGTTTCTTATAAAAATTATGATCATGGTATGATACTATAATTAAGGGAAATACATAGGATACATAGCAACATGCATTTGCAACACACTATACGAAAAAAATTCCAAATGATGTATCAAATAGCCTAATGGAAATAATATGAGTCCTCCTAACCCATAATCTGTCATATAAAAGTCAATGAAGCATCCATAGTCGAGCCCTTTCATTTTTCCATACATGAAAAGCATGAGGTTTGTTTGGGTAAAAATCGTCAACCTAAACATGGTGTGAGACATACTTAATAGGCCATCACCAATGGAATCTGGTATGATCTAGGAATTTCATATAGAATGGAAGTGTAAAGATATAATCACTATAATGTAGTAATGTAATATTTAAACGAGTCTGCTCTAGTTCCTAAAGGACATCATGCCAACAATACCTTCTTTGGTCTAAGCCATGATATCTATAACAAGGGTCAACATATATATATATATATATATATAAGTACACACACAAATATATATATTCATTCTTGTAGATATCTATGTACATTTATATATTATATTCATAGTGACCTATATAGTAAGATATATAGATACTATACTAGCTTGGATCTATAGAATAACTTATGTGTCCATGCATAGCCATAAAAGTCTCATGATGTAATAAGGTACATTTCCATGAATTCTATCTGGGACACATATGTCATAATATCAATAAACCTAATGAGTTAAGTGATATTTCATCTCTAATAAACTTCATAAAATGAGAAACATCATGCCCACCAGTCAATAAACAATGTGATACATCATCACTGACATCACACATTAAAGGATCATGAATAATGAGATCAAGTAACAACCTTTATCGGGTCATAACATCAATTATACATGAGAGAGATATTATAATTACAATCCATAATGTATATAATGATTTAACATAATCAAAAGTATGGTTTTAACTATTTGTAATTACTTTTAATCATGGAATGAATCCAATTTTCATATTAGAGTCATGTTATGCGGTCTTACCACTCATTTTCCATCTAATTACAATAATCGAATCAATTAGGAAGAAACTAACACCATTTAGAATGTGGTTTGGCAAGATTAACATTTAATAAGTCATGGTAATCTAATTATTACACCCAAAAGGGGTTTCACTTATCATGTTGGGTGACCATTGAAAATATAAATTGATCATTATGAGTTCCACTTCCAAGGTTAACAATTTCAAATAATCAAATTCAGATTTTTAAAGAAATTATCAATAATTATGGTGTCTATAATTATTATTCATTAGGTAAAACAAATCATAATCAGGGAAAAGTTAGTAAAAAACTTATCATAGATGGGTAGTACTCTCCTCATCCATTATTAGCATAAAATAGACTAGAATGAAATAAATTGGTGAAATTGAAGAATGGCATGATAACATGTAATACTATATAACATTAAAATTGATTTGTTGAGGTAGATATAATATTGGAAATAAAGGAAGATGGTTAGAGATATGACCCTTAGCTATCCAAAGTAACTAATGATTGATGAATCAGTGTTCGGAAGATGGTGGAGTCTCAAATCCTTTCTTGGAAGACAAAGGGATATATATGTGAAATTGAGAGGAGATGAATGATTTCAGAGAGTAAAAAGAGATGATTAACTTAAAATAAGTTAGGGTAAATTTAAAATTTCACGCATTTTAATGGTTTAACTATTTGGATGCATGGTTTGGTTAAACCATGAACCAACCATTAGAACCCACTGTTGATGTGGCACTAATAGGCGTATAGTTAGGTAAAACTATGAATAGACCATGTTCCAATCTACCGACCTTCTACATCACCCCAAATAGTTTAACCAAAACATGAATCCTTAGATGCATGGTTTAAAGAAACTAGTCATCCCAACAATTTTCTCTAACATTTGATACCTTGAATGAGATCCAAACACTCTAAAAACATTCCTAAATATATAATGAACTTCTTTAAGGATAAAAATAACAATTTATACAAAAAATTTAAAGGATACATAACTCATGAGGAAATACCGGAAAATTAAATATCCCCTCATTAAAAAATCATTTCCCTAAATTTCACTTCTAAGGGTGGTAAAACATAAATTGGGTATGTGTCTGGCCACTAAGAATGTACGTCGACCTCTATCTCCCGAGAATTGTAGTGTACTCAAACATGCTTCCATTGAATCTAATCAATATGAACTATCATTCTTTTCAGGGCCTTCATTCTCATACTTATGAAATGAATAATATTATTCTCAAAAGAATCATCATCCTCAATCTCAATATCCTTATGATAAAAGGAATCAAATATTTTATAACAATAAAGATAAATGTATGATACATGGATAAAATAATGTATGTCCTAGTACCTCTTAGGTAAGTCTATGAAATAGGAGAACATCTTGAATCTATCTATGATCTCATGAGGTCCAACATAATAAGGCAATAACATGAACTTAATTGGGATCCTTCAATGACCCAAAGTTAGAGAAACTTGTGGAATGAACTAATATACCACCAAATTATACAGATGCTAACAGTGAACATAGGTATAAGACTTTTTCCTAGTCTGAGTTGTATCTATGAACTTTTGGATAATCTGTACTATCTCTAAAGCCTCCTTAATTGGATGGGTTCCCATTAGAACTGCCTCACCTAGCTCTAACACCAAAAAATGAACAAGGTTTGGTGGATGTTTGAAATCCTACTATCTTTCCATTCATGATAATTTTTTGTAATTCAAAAAGGAATTATATCCTCTGGTTACCACTCTAATTCAGATAGTGCGGGCCAAAAAACATGGCATTTCCTCTCAAAAAACCTTTTGATTAATTGTTGATCGCAATGGTGGAATGGCTACAAACCACGGTGGGGAACAAGAATGGAAACCAACACCACCATTGGACACGATGATAGAGACGACACAACAGCGCCACCCCACAGCCCCGACCGCAGTGCGACCACCACGACATGTGGTCTCCGCAACATTCGTGGCCCCCTCCACCGCCCTAGGACCAGGCTGCCGTCCACGTCCGAACCGCCCCGAGGCTGAGCCGCCGCCCCACGTCCATGCCACGCTGCCCCGTCCGAGCCGCCCTTTATGCCAAGACACCCCAACCGAGCTGTTCGTGGCCCTCACGGAACCTTCGCGGCCAATCTGCCTCATGTCCATCACGACACCCCGTGCAGCCAAACCGTACCGCAACATTGCGTCTCCCGCGGCCGAACCACATCGATACCCTCTACAGCCCCTCACGGCCTTCCAGGCAGAACCCAGTGGGCCGGGCCACCCAGTGCGATGAGAAACACAGTGGGCCATGTAGGACCTATCATGTCAGGCCGAACTTAGTTGGTTAGGCCGAATCAACGCAGACTCGGTCAGACCGGACCAGGACCTACTATGAACAATTTACGCTCTTTTGGCCATAAAATTCCCACCGGAAGTCTGTTTGATGATCCATTAGTGGTGCTGAAAATCAAGGAGTGAGATGGTATCTTTGAGTATAATCCACTTGAGATTGGAATTAATATGGGGTACAGTTTGTTGGATCGAGCATGAATCCATCCGGGCCCTCGGGACTAAAAGGCTAATAACTCACAAACCAGGTGTATGATTGACGCACCGTCTATTAAGTTGAGACCGCTATAATGTAGAGGTCCATTGAGATACTTCTTCATGGGAATTAATGGTAGTCGGAGTATAAAATAGTAGCTTCAAGAGTATAACCTCCCATAGACCTGCGAGCATAGTGCGGGAACCCAGTTGATGGATGTGACGATGTACTAGGATCTTATGTGGGTATGAAGGAATACTGACAATGTACTAGGATCTTTTGTGGTTATGACGACATAATAATGGTGTACTAGGATTATGTGTGGGTCTGGAGATGTACTGAAAATGTTCTAGTGATCTAGTGTGGGTCAGTAGCTAGCAATCCTGTGTGGGTATGCCGCAAGAGATCCTGTGTGGGTCTGCACCTAGCGATCCTGTGGGGGTGAAAAGCTAGCGATCTTATGTGGGTCAGCACCTAGTGATCCTGTGTGGGTTAACACCTAGCGATCTTCTGTGGGAAATCACATAGTGATCATGTGTGGGTCTGATTCTTAATGAAGGAATATGATTCAATTGTTATAACTAATCATCTTTACTACAATCCCTATGTTATAACTGGTGTGAGCTGAGTCCATACTTGTGTGGTACTTTTCTTTGTGGTAATACTCTGTGGTATTCTTCAGTGTGGCATACCTATGTGGTACAAGACATTGTGGTATTCCGTCCTTTGTGGAACAGTTGATCTTTGGGGATTTGGAGTTGGCCTCTCTATTTTCCTTAAGATTGATATGTGATTACATGGTAACTAAGGTATATTAATGGGCATATAACTTTGTTGGGATGATACAATATTACTTGCTTTATGGTTTATCCTTGGTATATTTGTGAGACCCTGAGGGTCTCGGGGTCCCTACTAAGTATCATTATACTGACCCCTACATGGGAAATGCCTGAGCCTCGTTGTGTTTGGTGCAGACGACAGACATCGCTGATCGAGGCTGAGAGTACCAATACTGGACAATTCTCAAAGGTGGACCATACGGTGTTTCAGCACACACAAGAGAGAGATGGACGTGGAGTGTTGAGGAGGAAATTGGTACCTACCTGTAAGGTAGAAACTAATATGATGACCCAGTTTCCGCATTTCTCTTCCTTCAGTTGTATTTTATTTTAGATGTACTCGTATCTTTATAGTTGGGCTTGTATTCCGACCCCTTTTTTCATTCAACACTATTTCTATTATACTTTTGACTTGTGTTTGTATCTTCTTGTTTTCATTGTTTCTTGTGTTTGTATGATATAAATGCAATGCCATCCCTATTGTAGGGAATACGCCTTTGGGTTCTAGTCGCCAGCCCCTGGACTATGGAAGGCGGGCTTAGGGTATTCACGGAACATTCCCCAGGGGACGGGTCATGATAAATTGATATCAGTGGAGTCGGTTCTACCATAGGACATAGGAATCAGATATTTCTTTTTAACAGAATTATTTTTATGTGTAGTGAGTGTCGCTATTAGTTTATAGAATCTAGTGGTGGTGTGGAAACCGACGAATCCATACACCAGTACCTTGACTTCTGATTTCCGACTTAGTGCACGAAAACTCGGACTGTGTGTGTGTTTCCAAGAGTTTTTCTTTTGGATCTCATGATTAAGCTCACCAGGTATAACTTATTAACCATGGAACACATGTTTCTTTTCTGGATGCCTCCACGAAGACTGCCAGGTAGGGTTCTAAGAGTAGTAAGAACTGATTGCCCACCGGGCAACGAGGCATCGGTGCAGGGCCCTCTTCCATTAGAGGCACTAGTGGAGGAACCCACGGTACTATTACTCGATGGGGAACCGATGCCACCAACCCCAGTAGCAGAGGGTGCACACTGCATGAGAACGTTTCACAAGTTATAGTGCTAGAGGCCACCCAGGTTCAAGGGAGAGGTGGACCCACATGCAGCATGGGATTGGATGGAGGTTGTGGTGTGAGTTTTATAACATGTGGGGACACCCCTGATCTCATAGTGATCCTTGATACTAGTATTCTTCATGAAATAGCAGGAAGATGGTGGATCTTGATTCTCTAGGTGCCAGACGAGGTGACGCTTCTCTGGAAAGACATTGAGAGCCTGTTCTGGGAAATGTTTTTCCTAGCGACTCTACACAGAGTGCGCATTTAGGAGATTCTTCATCTACAGCAGGGAAATAGAACTATAGCACAGTACATTGTGAGGTTCACAAACCGCTCATGTTATAAACAAGATATGGTATGTGGCCCATTCTTCAGGGCCTAGCACATTATGCAGGGGCTCAGGCGAGAGATCAGGGCATCGATGATCTCAATCTACATCCCGAAGCAGGCGGGGGTGTTAGAGAGGGCACTCATAGTGGCGAGTTTCGTTGCTGAGCAGTCACCAGTAGTGAGAACCACCACCAGACATCACGTAGCTATGTCTTCTATAGCTGGAAGCATACAGATGTCCTAGAGGTCCAAGATAACCAGACCTATAGGTGGATGACCATAGTATTTAGGGTCGGTTATGTAGGGCACATGAAGTAGGGTCGATCATTCTAGGAGAGGGCAGTGTTACACATGTAGGGGGAAGGGTCAAATGGCTCGCGACTATCTGACCGTCCATGCATATGATAAATAGACTGTCGAAGGATGGACCAGGAAGAGACATATGTTTGATCGAGGTGGTCAACAGGGAGCAGGTGGACGTGGAAGAGGAGAATGTCATGCAGCTGGTAGTGGGAGACGATTCGAGATGTTAACGCCACCACCACCAGGAGGTCCACCCCAAATATAGAGAGAAGGTGGACATTGGAGAGATCATCTCCAGGAAGCTAAGGCATACAATCATGGTGCTCCAAAGATGATATGAGCTACTCTCTCGGTCTATTCCGCCTTAGCTTCAGTACTTATAGACAAAGGTTTCAGTAATTATTTTGTTTCCACTACCCTCGTTCAATTCTCGGAGATTCCGATGGAGTTGTTGGCTTGATACTTATAGCTATAGACTCATACAAGAGTAGATTTTATGAATACACACTAGTTCTGGCAATGTTATATTACTCTAGGAGGTGAAAGCATCAGCTGGGATCTCCTAGTAGCAGCTTCGAGGCCATATGACATCATCTTGGTTATGGACTGGATATCTACAGTCCATTATCAAATTGACAGTATTAGTCACAAAGTGCGTTGTGTCTGCATGGATGAGACCCTATTTACCTTCTCCGGCAATAAGGGATCCTTTGCATCACCATATAGACTTTCCGGAAGGAGAGTGCAGCCGATCAATCATCAGTAGGCTAGCCTTACCCTCGGAGCGGTATATGTGGAGAGTCTGAGTTATCCTGTAGTGGAGGACTAGTACATAGATGACTTCCCTGATGTTGTTCTTGGTCTACCTCCTCACAGAGAGGTGGAATTTTACATTGACTTGTACCCTGAGACAACACCGATATCTACACCAGCATATTGGATGGATCTCCTAGAGCTTCGTGATATGTTAGTCGATCCCGAGGACTTGTAAGGTAAGGGATTCATTCGACTTAGTGTTTCACATTGTGTAGCCCTGATTTTTTTCACCGAGAAGGCGGATTGGAGCTTGAGACTTTGTGTCGACTATCGGCTCCTGAACCAGGTGACCGTAATGAACAAATACCCACACCTAATGATTTACGTCCTCTTTGATTAGTTTAAGGGAGCATTGTGGTTCTCGAAGATAGACCTTAGATCAGGCTATCACCAACTCAGAGTGCAAGACATGGATGTGTAGAAGAAGGCTTTTAGGTGTCGGTATAACCAACAGGAGTTCTTGGTTATTCAATTCGGTGTGACCAATGCTCAAGTAGTGTTCATGGGACTCAAGAACATGATCTTTAGACATATCTTGATCATTTCATAGTAGTCATCATTGAAGACATTCTGATCTACTTGACTAATGAGGAGGATAATGCTTATCCCTTGCGGGTAGTACTGGATACTCCCCGAGAGAACCATCTTTATGGTTATCATTCTAAGTGAATGTTCTAGATATGAGCGGTTCTCCTTCTAGGACTTGTCATATTGGAGGCTGGAGTTGTAGGGGATCCAGAGAATATTGAGGTTGTACTTATTTTGGGAGTCACCCAGTAGTGTGATGGAGGTATGATGTTTCTTGCGTATGTCCAGATACTAGAAGATATTTGTTCCATATTTCTCCAGAGTTGCAACACTACCTTCAACATTGACGAATAAGGGGAGACTCTTTGTGTGGTCATAGAGATGTGAGGATAGTTTTTAGGAGCTGAGGAAGAGGTTGACTAATTCCCCCATCATGAGACTTCTAGAGGAGGGTGTAGGGTATGTAGTTTACTACGACACATCAAGGACCAGTCATTGATGTTTCCTGATGTAGGAGTGATAAGTGATCACATATGGTTCTCGATAGCTGAAAAAACATGATACAAACTATTCTACACATGACCTAAAGATAGAAGTAGTGGTCTTCACATTGAATATGTGGTGGCATTACTAGATGGGATAGCGCATTACAGTCTACTAGGATCACATGTGTCTATAGTATATCTTCTCTCATAAGGACATGAACCTATGACAATGATGTTTGCTTTATTTCCTCCAGGACTATGAAATATAGATAGTCTATACTCTTGGGATGGGGAATTATGGGGAAGATTAATTCAACATAAGATCTAGTATACAGCTGATATGCGAGCCAACAGTGCAGCTGGACACTTTGCATATATCCTTTGTGGATCAGGATGAAGCAGATTTTCTTCAGTTTCTTTCATTCACTCCCCAACTTCTTCAGTGATTAAGGGAGGAGTATCATGGTGACACTGACTGCGATACACGACGTGGTCATCTATCCACACAGTAGGAACCTGATGGATTTTTTGAAGGTGGGGAGCACGTCATCCTCTTCAAAGGATGTACCATGGTACTATTGTCACTTCAAGAGGTAGTGTTTAGGGAGTTCCACACATCCCCTCTAGAAGTACCTCCAGGAGTGGGGAAGATGTACCAGGATCTCTGACAAAAACACTAGTGGCTGGGAATGAACAAAGCAGTTGAAGAGTTTGACTTGCGATGCCTCACTTGTCAACAAGTGAAGGTAGAGCATCTGGTACCGACATGATTTTTTCAATCATTAGAGGTCCCATAGTGGATGTGGGATGGGATATCCGTGGAAATTGTGAGAGGACTTCCACATACTTCAAAGGGTCATGACTTGATTTGGGTGATCGTCGACCGACTAACCAAGTCGTCCCACTTTCTACCGATCAGATAAAAAGGGTTCAGTAGAGAGCTTGGGATGCCTCTATGTGTTGGATATTATGCTGTAACATGGAGTATGCTTGATGATTTTATTCAATAATTATGGATGTTTTACTTACCGTCTATGGAAAGGGTTGCAAGAGGCCTTTGGGACACATCATCTTTTGAGAATTGTCTTCCAACCTCATATGGTTGGGCAGACAGAGCGGACCATTCAGACCCTCGAGAACATGCTATGGGCATGCGTCCTCGATTTTGGTCATAGTTTGGAGGATCACGTACATTTGGTGGATTTTTCATACAACACCATCTATTAATCCACTATTGGGATAGAAACATTTGAGGCATTATACGAGCAACCTTGCAGATCGACTTTTTGTTGGACTGATCTAGGGAGTCAGGACTCGTGGGGCCAGTGATGGTATGGGCTACCACAGAGAATGTGCAGATCAACCAGGCATGATTGAAGACTATACAGAACAGGTAGAAGTCGTATCCTGATAGGAGATGGAGTCCTCTGGAGTTCGAGGATGGTGAACATGTCTTTCTACGTGTATCATCTCGAGGAGGTTTTTAGAGATTTGGTCGAGGCAGAAAGTTATCATCGAGTTTCATTAGACCTTTTTAGGTCCTCAGAAGAGTTGGCGAGGTGTCATATCGCTTAGCTCTTCCACCTCAGTTGCACCAGGTGCACAATGTCTTCCATGTATCCCAGCTAAGGAGATACAAACACAACCCTTCCCACATCATCGACCATGGAGAGATGGACGTCGATGAAGGGGTGACTTTTACAGAGGTTCTAGTTGAGATTGTGGATCAACAGGAGCGAGCCCTTCATGTGTAGTAGATACCTCAGGTGCGTGTTTGTTGCAGCACGAGAACCTCCAGGAGAGAATATGGGATCGGGAGGCACAGATGTGTGCTCAGAACAACAACTTGTTTACCTAGTTTGAGTTGTGGATTACAGGGACGTAAAGCCCTGAGGTAGGGAGAATTTAATGACCCTATATTTCCATGTAATTTTTTAAATATATAGGAATTTTATGAGTTTGAGAAAATTGACGGCGCATGATTCCGAGACCCGGTCTCCCTAGAATTAATTTCTGAACATTATTTCTTTTATGTTCAAAAAATGTGGGAGCATGATTTTTTTAACATTTGAACTGGTGCTCGGAATTGAAATTTGAGGGAACTGTTGAACACGCAGTGCCAATATTCGCTTATAGTGACCTTCTCCTCGACCGTAGTAGGTCGAAGGTGAATGATAGATTTTTGGATTTTTAGTGTGAATGAAAAATAAAACAAATAAACTTTTATTATATTTCTAATAAACCTCCCATGTGAGGTCTTAGGATGTGGGGACCACAAGGGGTTAAAACCTATCGACATGAATGCTTGGTGGTGGGGACCACCCAAGCTAGTGAAACCCCCAATTCAATGCTTGGTGGTGGGGACCACCCGAATATATTATAATGGGAGGATGAAACCACTCAACTCCCTCAATTAATTTTATGTGTCAATATAAAATTAAATGTTATTCTATCAATTATTTGTATGTGTCACCATAAAATTAAATGTTAAGTTACCAATTGATTTTATGTGTCAACATAAAATTAAATGTTAAGTTATTAATATTATGTTGGATATTTCTTTTCTGTTTTGGTGGAATTGGGAAAGGAATAGAAAAAGGTAATTGGGAGGGAGCTTGGTGGAATCCTTCTTCTCAAAAGAAGAACTTCTTAGAAAAAAAACGCTACTCCAAATGAAGGATAACAGTGAGGAAAGTCTTCAACAACGATGGACCAACACATGAGCCCATGACTGGAGGTGTGTGGCGGATGAGATGAATGACAACAAGTTCACCTCCTTTCTCACGGCAACACCAAATAATGAACATGGTAGGTTGGTTTTTTGAAATTCTACCCACTTTATATTCTTGATAATTCTTCATAATTCAAAAAGGAATTATTGAGGCTTGCTACAGATATAATGTGGCAAGTGTGAGCCAATCAAACATGGATCTTCCTCTCTACCATCCTTGTGAATAATTGTTGATCGCAATGGGGGATTGGCTAAGAACCACAGTGGGGCATGAGAATGGTGGCCGAAACCACCATCGGTCATGAAGTAGAAGATGGAGTAATGGCTCTACCCCTAGAACCACTGCCTGTGGCCTCCAAGCCTTCTACGGTGCCTTTTAAAACTGCACCTACCAACCCATAGCCGCGCTGCTTTCCGCGGCTGGGCCACCGCCCTGCGGCCGCGCCACCGCACCGCGGCCTCGTTACGCCATCTTGTGGCCTTTTCGCGCCTCCCAGGACGAGCCACCCTTCTGACTCAGCCGCCAAGTGGCCTCATGGATCTCGTGGCTCCCTAATAGAAGAGTTACCCAACGACCCTTGCAGCACCACCCGAAGCCGAGCCATCCTGCAACCTCGCACTCTCTGCGGCCAAACAACATCGTGACCCTCCACGACCCCTCACGGCCCTCACGGAATGTCGGGCTAGACCTAATTATATGGGACGCCCAGTGGGCCGGGCAGGACCCGGTAGGTCAGAATGAGTAATCCTAGACCAGGTCAGGCTGGGTCGGTCTGATGGAGTCCGACCGAACTCAGTCCCACTACGACAAATTTACGCTCATTTCACCATAACATTGTCATCAGACGTCTGTTTGAAGAACAGTCAGTGGTAATGGAAATCTTGGAGCGATATTGTCCCTTTGAGTATAACCCACCCGAGATTTGGATTAAGATGGGGTATGGTCAGATTGGACTGACCAAGAATCCAACCGGGCCCCAAGACTAAAAGCCTAAAAACTCACGGACTGGGCGTCTGATTGATGAACTATCTATTTCATTGAGACCTCTATGACATTGTGGTACATTGAAATAACTCTTCGTGGGACTTCGTGGTAGTCAGATTATCGACCAGTGGATTGTGGAGAGTGACCTCTTGGAGACAAGGAAGCATAGTGTAGGAACTCAGTAGTTGGCTGTGACGATGTACTAGGGTCCTGTGTGGGTCTGAAGACGTACTGAAGATGTACTAGGATCCCATGTGGGAATGATGACATACATTTGGTGTACTAGGATCCTGTGTGGGTCTGAAGACGCACTGAAATTGTTCTAGAGATCATGTGAGGGTTAGCATCTAGTGATCCTGTGTTGGTCAGCATCTAGAGATCTTGTGTGTGTCAGCACCTAGAGATCTTGTGTGGGTTAGCATCTAGAAATCTTGTGTGAGTTAGAACCTAGCGATCCTCTTTGGGTTACCACCGAGTGATCTTGTGTGGGTCCACACCAAGTGATCCTGTGTGGGTATGTTTCTTAATAGGGAAAGATTATTTAGTAGTTATAACTAATTATCTTTACTGTAATACCTATGTTATACCTGGTGTGAGATGAATCCGTACCTGTGTGGTACATTTCTATGCGGTAATTCATTGGTGGTATTCTTCTTTGTTGATTATATATGTGGTAGATTCCTTTTTGGAATTCTATCCTTTGTGGAACATTTATGCTTTGCGGCATTGGAGTTGACACTTTTCTTCCTTATGATTGATATGGGTTTACATGATAACATAGGTATATGTATGGGAATATAACTAAGTAGGGATGAAAGATGATATCATGATTTGTGCATTATCCTGGGGGGTTTTGTGAGACCTTGAGGGTCTCGGGGTCCCAATTGAGTGTCGTTATACTCACCCCTACATGAGATATACCCGCACCTCATTGTGTTTGGTGGAGATTATAGACATTGTTGATCGAGGCTGAGAGTAAAAAGAATGGATGGTGCTCAGAGGTGGACCATACAACCTGTCGGTATGCAGAGGAGATAGGTGGCCATGGACTACTGAGTAGGAAATCTGTACCTACCCTTCAAGTAAGAACCTCGGAGGACGACCCAGTAGATGCCTTTCTCTTTCCTCAGTTGAATTGTATTTCAGTTGTACTTGTATCTTTACATTTATCCTTGTATTTCTGACCCTTTTTTACTTTCAAAACTCTTTCTAATATACAGTTGACTTGTGTCTGTATTGTAATGTGTTCTTTGTTTCATGTGTTTACAGGATATTATGGAAATGCCTTCCTAGTTATTGGTATTATGCCTTTTGGTGCTAGTTGCCTGTCCTTGGCCTATAGAAGGTGGGTTTGGGGTGTCACGACATTGGCCCCGGGGGATGGGTCGTGACAGTAAAAGATTCTATCTCATCTCACTACACCTTATACATCCTACTGGAATGATATTAGTGAAAAGTTGATCCTTACATTGATTGATGTGGTATGGAATATAATTAATAATGCAAATATTTTATACACATTACATGTTGTAGAATACAAACTAAACTAGGTATCAACTAATGTAGTAAAAAATACCATATGAGTTAATGTATAAAAGGAATTTTTGTCTAGACTATGTTCATAGGGATTCATAGTGTTTGTTAAAGAAGTATATGAAAATAAATTAGCACTATAGGTCATGATTAATATCTTTATAGGGAATCACATTTAAATAATTAGACACTATGATAAAACTAATCATACAAGAACGTAACCACCACAATATATTCCATGTTTATTAAAGGGTTGAAATCATCAAAAGGAATATTGGGACAAGAATTTACATTGATGAATTTGATTCTAAACATATACATAACATGGTGTTGAAACATATTCCATATGTCACTATCGAAGATATATTTATAAAAACATGATTATAATTAAAGATCACCAAAGGTTTTAGAGATCAATTAATATCTGATTTTCTAGTCATATAAGATGTTGAATCAACACTGGTCAAGAGTAATGATCATATTTCATATATAGAGGAAGTACAGGGCTCCAAATCCTTTAATTCTTATATGGATTCCATGTATTATATCTATGAATGTGTTTTTCCATCCCTTAGATGATATAAATCTCATTGGGTTAATATGGTATTCTAAATAATATAGGACATGGAAGGTAAAGTGAGTACCTATAATGTATTTTAGTGGATAAAGTGTTTAAATTTAATTAATGAATTGTCTAAGATGAAACATTTTATATAATAAATATGTTTAAATCCATCAGAATTATAATTGACATAACAACATTCCATTACAATGAGATCTGGTATATGGATGTAAAAAACAAATTTACTTATTGGGATACTTTCAGATGATTCCCATATAAACCACACATAAGTGTTTTTTAGTACAGGTAGTTCAAAAAAGGTATTAATGATTCATAGATAAATTTATGTTTTGAAGTATGAATCGAGGACATACAATATTCATTTTGATTAATCCATAAGAGAATTTTATTTCCGTAAGAATTATTTTCGGGCATGTTTTTATAAGAATTTTAGTTGGAGTTTATTTTTTATCCTAGTATTTTGTGTTGATGATATATTATTATTATATATTAAATACCAAACTTATAGTCTATTAATGACTAGTAAAACAAGTAAATCTCCATAAATGAATTTAGTAAAGAAACATATATTCTTCATATCATTATCATCTATGTTAGATCCAAGAGGCTTCATGGGGAATTTCAAGTTACAAACATTGACCAGTTACTAAATATATTTATTATTGAACAATATAATAAGAGATTATTCATAATGTCACATGGTTAACATCTTTCAAACACAACATGAATGAGAGAGAATGTTTAAGATCCCATATGATAATATAAAAGGATCAATCATGTATTCCATGTTATGTAATAGGACATACATTTACTATTCATTGAGAATGGTAAAAATACATCAAGATGATCCCGGAGAATATAATTTATTTGGTGTTAAGGTTATCTGTAAGTATCATAGGTGAACTAAGGATTTGGTCCTCGTATATGGACGAGACAATGAGATAGTCATAAAATGATATTCAGATGAAATATGTTGAATATATCATAATCATTCAAAGTCATACTGATGATATCTCTTTAGTATCAATGGAGGAGTGTGAGTAAAAATATTTTAATACATCAATTTATTTTTTATTTTATTTTAATGTCGTTGTGTATAAAGGCTTCTAATATAGAAAAATAATCAGTTTGGATATACATCTTTATCCACAATAATATTATATTGGATAGAATTAAAAACCAAATAACAATATATTTTGATAATACTATAACTATAGCTCTGAAAAAAGAACCATAGTCGCACCAAGGGATGATTCACTTACACCAAAAGTGTCAAACTATTAATGTATTTTTCTCAGAGTGGTTATGTAACTGTGAAAAAATATTCCACAAAGGATAACATGGTAGACCCCCTCACTAAAGAATAATCTTAGATGAATCAGTAATTTCATGTGAGAGCAAGTGGACTAAAGATTGTTATAAGTTTAATCTAGTAAAACTGGGAGTTTCTTTGGATTTGGATCCCTAGAACCAACATCGTGGTAATTTATAATTATATATATTACATTTTTTAATTTTAATAAATATCATATGATATCATTATTGTTCCCTATTATGACATATTATGTGTTAATTCGTGAAGGGTATCTATTTTACTAAATGGATATAAAATCTCATTGATATGATTATAACCTAAATTATCCATGATAGTATTGTTATATATATGTTCTATAACTAGATTATATCATAAGATGTATTGAAAATGATACAAGCTATCTGGGGTGGATAATCATATGACTTTGAGATGAATTCACATTTTGTATGAACATAGTAATTTTTAAACTAGGATAATATGAGAACACAAAATTCCACTAATAAATATACATAGAGATGCTTTATTTAATTTTTATATGTTTTTATGCATCTAATGGTCCTTAAACAATAATTTTTCTATTAACTCATATTGAAAATCTCACAATTTTTGTATTGATGAAAAATGTTATGAAATATGATCTCGGTGTGTTATGATACGCTAGGTGCATCACGAGTGATATTACATTATCTAACTATTCATGAAATCATTTTTCCATTCAATGATTACTGAAAGAAGATATTTTAGGCTCATTGATCAAAATGAAATTACCCAATTAATTACATGGAAATGACATTATATTAGTAATATAAAATTGAGAAAATCAATAAAGTATATAACAAGAACATACGTTGATAAAACTAGTGTGTAACCCTCTTGATTAGAGTGTTCATGATAAAGGGATTATATTGCATAGTGTTTATTCATTTAAGGTTATTATCAATGCGACAATTAACTAAATTTTTAATGGGTGTCATAACATGTTACAAGATGCTATCCTTGAAAATTAGGTTTAACGACCTAATTCCAATGAGGAAGGGGACTGAAAAAAACAATGATTATTCCTAATATTAGATAAATTATATATTAATTTAGAAATAAAAATAAATAATACTCTCATATGTTATTTAGAAATTATTTTTGGATGATAAATAAAAAATATCAAGTCACTAGATATTTGAGAGAATATATATGTAAGTTGAATATTTATTAATGATTTATTTTTTATTTTATTGAATGAAATGTTTATTTATTGATTTTTGCATAATTCAATGGAATTTATTTATTTAAATAAATATTATTTATGAACGGTAAGAAATATATTGAGGTGGAAGATGGAAAAGTTAATGGCCTGATGAAAAAATACATATTAAAAATTATTTTATTCCGGAAAAATAATATTAATTTCTTCTATGACATTGGAAAATTTCATGTAAATAATAATAATAATTTTTTTCAGGACATGGGATTTATTGATGAATTTGATATGTAATAATTGAATGGGTGAAATTAATATTTTTATAACCCTAGCTATATATAAACCAGATTATTTCAATTCTAAACCCAATAATTAATGTGTAAAATTAAATACTAAATAGAATTATCTCAATACCCAGAGGGGGTTTCTCCTAGAATAATTTCAAGAATGAATAGTGATCATCCTCCCCCAAACTGCCAAGATTAGAGTGGATAAAAAGATTTATTCAACTTGAAGCGATTCATTTGGTGGTCATCAATGAATGATGAAATTGTTAGAGTTATGCATGATTACTCCTGGGTATTTCTAAAATGATTTTTGGAGGACTGTGGTTCATTTTGAGATACACACTAGTGGAGTTATATAATTTAATCACTCACTGAAATGAAATAATGATAGTAAATTTTATAAAAATTCATGAAAAATTATAAAATTCAATGTAAGGTATTTGTAAATATCATTTTTTAAATTATGAATTATATATTATGATTCTTTCTTCTTAGTACCAATGTATTAGTCAACTAATATTTGATTGAATTTTTCATCACACACAAATTTTTCATCATATTAACCTTAGATTATACATTGATAGTAATCAATTTGAGTTGCCCATTGACCAATAATATCTTTTCTAGTTCTTGCAACCATCAACAACTCCCACAACATGTGGAGGTTGGAAAAAACCACTATCCATATTTTTTTAGGTTTTAATTGTTTTAAACATGTGTTTTTTGATTTAACAAGAATCTATATGGGATTAAAATACCTCTTATAAATTACCTGAGCACTGAGAGGTGGGTGAATTAGTGAACTATCTCCCTTTTAAATTTAAAATATAAGGGTGGAAGTGATGTTATTTTTTATTAGAAAAGTATTGATCATAGTGCTAATTTGTGATTTATTTTCATATAGAATAATTCTAACAAATATATAATTTAGTAATAAAATGTAATGTAAATGTTTTAAAATGATTATGAGTATTGGATTGTTATTAGTGAGGAGTGGGTGATATCCCACATTTCATTGTTTAATTATTTTCAATGATGTTTATAATAACTAAAAGTAATGATGTTTATTAGAATATATATATACATACAATGTATTTATTGATAATGAATGTTCATGTAGCACCACTATTAATGATAATGTTTAAGAGTTCTTATATATAGATAAAAATGGTGAAGATACCAAAAAAAGATCATTGTACTAAAATGCCATGATGAGAATATTATATTTAGGATAATAACATTTCACAACGTGGACATCTCTCAGGTTTCACGAAAATAGAAAAATAGTTTGGTCTTGAAATTAGTTAATGAATAACACCATGCACAATATAAATATTTAATTTAAAACTCCTTATAATTTGTTGGATCCTAATTTATTAAAATGGCAGAATGTTGCAACTGTGGTTATTTGAGAGGATGATAGTGGTTCAGAAGCAGAATTTTTTGATGATTGACTATAATTAGATAAGTTTATAAACAAAATATCATGATATTATTAATAAATATATACAGAAACATTGGTTTAGTTTGATGTTTTTTAGGATATTTGAAAAAAAATTATTTTAATTATGATAAACTATATCTTATTATTATTCATCTCTTCATAATTTTTTTTACGGTATTGAATGGGATGATAGATTAATTGATACACCAAGGTTAATTACTACTTAGTAATGAGGTTGAAGGCTGGAAATATAGTCAAAAATTGTGCCTTATAGTTATAGGTTAACACCACATATAGAGGACACATAAAAAAGCAGTTACGACTAGGTGTTGGGTCTTTGTAAACAAGATTTAAAAATACCTGATAATTTATAAAGGAGACTATTTTCATGAAGAAGTGTTCAGATATAGTCATTAAAACATTGAATATATAGCATTATATGTTGTCATACTCTTAGTGATAATTAAATGATATTTTATCACTATATATACTATTGCATAATTTTCATGATTTGTAAATATCAATAGTTATCAAAACCATGATTTGTAGGTCAAAAAATAAAAACCATTCTATTATTTTACAGGGTACCCTGTTATAGAAGGCCATTATACTATAATTGTGGGTATAACACTATGAGTTTGATGACATGATAAATTAATAGAGATGAATTATTACTTTTAATATGGAAATTTTATCATATATTTTTGATAGTTTAATTTAAACAAGGTTGATTACTTTAAAGGATAGTTATATAATTAAATGTTACATATAAATATGAAAAATTTGAGAAGAATATAATATAGTTATTTAATAGAATTGTTAATTATTTGTGAGATACAATATAAAATTTTATAGAGAGGTTTTTAAATACATAGTTTACGGTGAGAGAATATCTAATGTAAAGAACCTCATGGAGGATTTAGAATTCATCTGGAGGATACGATGAAGATAAATTACCTCAAAATATTTGTTTTTTTAATCATTTTATATTAATTGTTAGAGACATTTTTTTTCGAATATATTTTTTTACTTATCATGAAATCGTGGTAAGATAGTATAAGGATAAAGTAAATTTGGTTTAATAGTAATCCTTACCTAAGAATTATAATCATAATAACAAGTTATGTCTTCCTTGGTAAAACAATACATAATTGGTGTATAACCATTGGATATATCCATTTTTGATAAACTATGTAAAATAAATGATTCATTGAACTGAATATTCAAATTTTAGTTGTGTGAAATATTTTTTTTTATTATGTTTAAATTGATTTTACTAATATTAGAATTAGAATTATCTGTGTAGAATGAGATAACAACCACACACCCTCTTGGAGTGTTATGAAAATTCATGTTATAATAAGATTTATTATAGAAAAATGGTTTATTTCTTAGTGATTTAGATACAAAATGTTCATTTTCAGGGAAAATGATATTATCATAAATGGAGTTCCACTCTTTAAAGGATTCAATTATAATATATAGAAAAATTGATGTATAATCAATGATTACCTGGACCTAATGTTTTCTCAAAATATATAAATGGAATTTAATATATTGATCCTATAAATATTTATTTTGATTAAATATACTAGAAACTACTTGATGCTAAAGAAAATGAAAAAAATTACTTATCCTGATCTTTACTAAATCATATCTAAATAAAGGTGATGAAATACATATATAGTTATATTAACATTTATGAGTTTTATATATTAATGATATAGATAACAAGGTGAAGGGAATTGTTTTGAAAGTGGTTCATATAAAGTTTAATGATTAAAATATATATCATAACCAAAATATTAATTGTTTCTTCAATAGAATCATTGATGTTACTGGATCCATTTTTTGGACTTGATAATGAAATAAAAACCCCACTTTAATCATTTTTTTTGAATTTAAATAAATAACAATAGAGGAAATAAAATATTATTTACATATAGAAATCATTATATAGAAATAAGTATGACTATAGGAACTAAGATCTAATGACAAAAAAACCCAACTTATGTCCTCCACAAGTCTTGAAAAAAATGCCTCCATCACCCCCACTAAATATAAATTATATCCAAAGATAAATATAGATTGAATATTTATTAAGGGATCAAAAATTAGGAAGTAAAATAAATTTCATTGATTTGGATTAGGATCTGTATCCACTATGATTATATGAGAACTACTATCATGATATGTGAAGAATTGAGTATTGTTTCTCAAACTACCAATTTATAAAAAATAAACGATGATCATCACCACTCAGTATGATATATATTGGAGACCAATTAAACCTAATATGGATCTTAAAAATATAATCAAGTAGAATGAAAATAATGGGATATATTTACCCCTTATAAAGATTTAATCCGGTACTACTAAATGTGGAATAAATATTAAAGAAGGCTGCCATATGGATTGTCACATACCAGACCAATCACAAGTAAATACCACTTCTATGATTGCAATGATTTGTATCTAAAACCTATGGAGGGTTATACCATGATATTTATAACATATATTTAATACTAGATAAGGTTTCATCATTGTTCAGTTGGATGTTGAACATTCACATGTATGTGATGCCTACTTGATTCAGTAACAGTATGATTAGTCTCCAACAAGTAAAGTATGCATGATTACATGATCTTGAAGAGAATCCAAAAACCCTATACATGAGATATTTCATTTTGAATAACTGATAATTCATATGAAACTCTTAACAAAGAACCGAATTTAAAAATCATAGGCCATGGTAAATCACCCTCTACGATATAATTGTGATTTGGTGAACAAATTTAATATGTTTATATCATGAAAAAAATCCTATTGTAATTAGGTATTTTGTATAATGAAATGGTGTTCAAAAATAAATAACGGAACTCTTTAGAGCTCTCATTGGATAGTATGTAATGTAGTTTGTTCATATATTTTATATTTTTGTAAAACTAAAATGAGTGAAAATCCACTAATACAATGATTTGGTATTTAGTAATGAGAGTTCTCTCAATCATACAAGGCATGAAAGTAATTTTATGGATGATTTTCTTGCTCATGTAGGAAGAGAAGATGATGATATTATTATTTATAACATCTTCATTTCACTTCTAAAAATAAAAAATCATATTATTCTTGGTGATGCACTTATCCTCACCACTTTATGCTACAATGATCCTTTTTTGGGGGTTTTACTTTCAGATTTTGTATGATTCCATTTTTCCATAATAATTAATAAAAAATTAATTTTCAGTCTGTCAATGAACATGACATCAATCAAGTAGAGGATGGAGATATGTATTTGAATCAAGAGTATCACTCAATCATTCTAGAAAATTTGAAAGAGGTAAAAGATTAATCAAGGGAAACCGTATATCTTCTAGTGTTAGATAATTCAAGGTTGGAATAATTACAAGAAATATCCAAGGAAGCTTGAAAATAATGATAGTGAGGATGATTTCTCATAATATCCAGAATAAAAATTTCCTTAATGAAAAAATATAAAATATAAAAACTCATAAGGAAGAATGTTTAAATGAAAAATATTAGACTAAATAAAATAATAAAACTTATAAAACATATCTTGATAAGGATGTGACATAGATCTGATGCAACATTGAATATTTGTGGACGAATAAAGTTGAAAAACCCCATTATGAAATTATGGCCTAAAATCATCTAGAAGGTGTGGTGTAACTCCATGTAGATATTAAGGTTCCCTATAACAGTTGGATATTAAAATATATATAAATTAAGAAATATGTAGACTACTATAGGAGAATTCTGATTATTTTGACTAACTTGAATATAAAATTAATTTGTTAAAGAAGGTGGTGGATGAAAAAAGTTATTCATACTAAAATTATATATCAATAATAATTTTAAAGATGAAAAATATAATTATAGAATAATAAATGAATCTAAGTACCTTATTAAGGAGGGATAGAATATGATAAAATATCCAAAGAAATAATTATTTATATTAATAATGATGATTGGAGATCAATTTATAATAGGGTGTTTAAAAAGAAGCTCCAATTTTGGATGATGTTGGATGAGGATTGAATGAAATATATGATAGTAAAATGAGGTTTTTCAAGAATAATTAAATGATCAAGGAAACAATAACACAAGAAAAATAAGAATTTTATTGAAATGATAAAATTCATAAAACATATTGAATAAGTACTTAGGATTAATAATTGAGAAATTTTTGAGATGAATCATAATCATAATGGTTTTTTTGAATACATTTTATCTTCATAGAGCTTGAAAACATTTGGAGTGATAGTGATAAAAAATTAACTCTAATAATGTTCCAATTTATGTGGATTTGTAGGTCACACCATGACCTATGGTGTTATGATAGAGAGAAATCTTAAAGACAAGGAACTCAGAATCAAATAATTTATTATGATATCATATACTACATCTCAATGTAGGAATGGAATTAATATATATTCATTTTATTAATATAACTATGGTCATTTTTATGATTATTATAATAAAATAATTAATATATGTAAATTCATTGGAGGTATAGGGATAATGGAGAAGAAAATAATAAAATCAATTCCTTTGGGAGAAAAATTCATCTTTTTAGATGATAAAGATGAAAACATCACATCATATATTGAAATTATTGAGGCAATATCATATAATGTTTCAATTCAACACAGAGTGTCATAGTAGATAAATAAGGAGAAAAATATGTCCATTATGGATGATATTACAATAAAATAAAATAATAGTTTAAACACATGGATTCATGATAGTGGTTTATTACCCCAAATGGCTTCGAACGTGAAATTCTTAAATATTATGAAGGACTTCATAAATGGAATTGTTTTTTTTGGTGATTTTTGATCCATGAAAATCAATTTTAGTGGTAAATCAAGGTTATATTTAAATGAATATCAAAATAAATAGGTTATTTTTTTAGGTGGGCATTGTTATAATATTTTGAACATAATATAACATCATGAATTTGGAACGGAAATAACATTCATCCTAAAGAGTTTACATTTCTATGGAAATGATAGAAACTCAATGATGTAGGGCTGGAGGATAAATAAAAATATCTATCATGTTGATGAAAAATTGAATTCATGTTACCTCATGGAAGATGAGGAAAATATCATTTTTATGGAAATATTAGTCACATTCATTAAAAGTGTATAGAAAATATATTAAAAAAAAATTTAGTGATATGGATTTTTAACCTCAATAGTTATAGAGATAAGATGATTGCATATTCAATTGATAGAAAGGATGATGTTGAGTCCCAATTGGAATATGGAGGAGATGGAATTAATTAATTTAGTTCATAAATATATTTTTAGTAACATTATACATAAAATTAATTATAGAGAAATATATTTATTATTATTTGTTGATGGTTATAGTAGGAATGGTTACATAATTTTTATTCAAACCAAAAAAAAGTGTCCAAATTAATTAAATTGTTTTTAAAGTATGATGATGGTGAAATTTTGAATTCAATAAAGATATTATATTAGGTAAATCATATTAAATATAATTTAATTGATGTGAAGAATTATTTTGGAAGACATGGTATTAAACATTAGGAATCATAATTAAGAACAACATAGAAAAATAGTGTGGTAGAATGGTGAATCTAGATGGAGAAAAAAATGGAAAATACACTATTTATTGAAAGTGGTATTTAAAAGACTATTGGAAATTATAAATTGAGATGGGTATTTAGAATGAAAAAAGGGGTTTGTTAATTTCGTCAGGAAAAAATACTATATGTTATATATAATAAAATAAATCAAAAATTAAAAAAATAATGTATGGAATTAGATAATATATTTGTAATTAGTAAGGAAATCAATGTAATTATAGTGATTCATCTAATGAAGGCATGTTTCTTGTTAATTAATCCAAGTGAAAAGCTTCCAAATTCATCTACCAAAGGATCATAAAGGCTATTTAACTTAATAAGTTAAATGTAATAAAAGAAAAACGTAGAAGTAAATATGTATATCTATAGTTGTAGGATCTTTGTGATGTATAAGTTTATCTTCATGACGCATTAAATAGTTATAAAAAATAGAAAATATTTTAAGGGTGAATAATATGAATAAGTAAGTACTAAATAGATTCAACCATTTAATCAAAATAGAAAAATTGATCGACGTTAAATATTTCATTTATCATTAGAGAAAATATACCTATATGATAAACTGATATGATGAAAAGTATTGATAAAACTACATTATTTTCAAATGTTGGGTTGGTATCATTTGAGGAATAAGAAACAGATGAATCCACACTAAATTCCATTATTAAATTGTTTTATAAAATAGAGAATAATTAAATATGAGAAGCTTTGGAAATTTTAAATGATAAATATGACATTAGAATGACATGGGTGTTTAAAAAAATGAGCAGTATGGGAATATGATACATAATAAAGATATTTGTTGTTAATGATCTTTTCAAAATTTGAAACCATTGATGTGGAAAAACATTTATATGATATTCTAGAGTTTAGTAAATACTCATAATTTTGGAATTTGTTATTCAATGATGTAAGAATTTAAATAAAATGTATGTAATTTGAAATTATTTAATGGAGTGGCTAAATATGAAGTTTATATCAAAAAACATTATGGTGATGATGATGAAACGATATGTAGATTTAATAGAAAAAATATATAGTTTTAACCAAACACCATTAACGTTGTATACATGTTTTAATTCATACTTCGAGAAGTACGAATTAATGATATGAGGTGGTGATCACATCCCCAATGAGAAATATTTAGAAGAAGAGAAATTCATTGAACAATTTCATGTTGAAGATATTATATTTTATGTTAATTATAATGAATCCTTTTAAGTTTATGATATTTCTGAAATCATAGTTTTAAATGTTTGTAATAGGTGAACACTCATATTTTATTAGGTTAAAAACTAATCAAAAGGAGGGGTGTACTTTTATTTATCAAAAAATGTATGAAAATTATTTATTATAGAATATTAATATTCATAGATTCATGATAGTTTATAGTTTAGTTATAGTTGGTTGTAAGATCAAAAGAAATCATGATAAAGAATAAATAGTTATGTATTTATATTAGAGAATGATCCTAATATTAAAATACTTTTTATAAAAATTATCAATAATTTTTTTGTAACATGTTTTCCAGAAATGTTTCCATGTATTAAAAAAAGAACATAGTTCTGTTATAAAATTGTTATTGAGGTATATCTGTTGTACCCACTCTTTTGGTTTACTTTTTTGTGTAGGAAGATTCTATGATTTGGATGCATACTTAGATATAGATAAGGTTATAGAAGTAATACATTGAAAATATAAATGTGGAGAATAATTCATTGATGGAATATAATTTATTTTATAGATTTTTATGAACCAAGATAACAAATCAATTAGCACATGATAAGAAGATTATATATTGATGACAAAGAAAAATGAAAAATTTATTTATATAAATAAAAAATTAGTGGTTATTGGAGAATCATTTAAAGTGATTATGGTAATATATTTAGATAATAAATGTTATATATAGAGATTTAATAATTGAGACAAAACTCATGCATGAACCATATTACGAATCAAAATAATTTTATCAAATAAAACATAGATCAAGTCATTTTTAATTTATAATATAATGATCGAAATCATCATGTTGTAGAAATATTAATAAAACCTTAGACCACTCTAGAATTTTAAAATCATATGTTGAATCTCATTGTTTAACCATATTCTAACGGATGATAAGGTTTGGTATATACCATATCCCTATATGAATTTAATGCATAACATGATTTTTAATATTCTGCAAGACTTTTCTTCTTTGGTTTATTATTAGGGGAATTAGTGAAATTATAAAGAAACCTATTTTATTTGAAAATTATTATTAGTGATCATGTGAAACCATATAATCATTATGAAATGTGGTGATAGATATTTGAAATTTTCAAGTGGAACCAATATTTTACTCTCATATCAAGGGGTATCAATCAACTAAACTCTTGAGTGGGTGACATTAGTGAAGTACCTATTGATTTAAGAACATTAAAGGGTATTTATTTTTAGTTAGTGAGAGTTTGTAGAGGCCCGAAGCTTAACGTACATGGACATTACATTACATTTGCGGAATACTTAGTACATAACAAAAAACACACACACATAAGGATCGTAATAGTTTAGTGTCTTTGGAAACTCGGAATATAATCTTCTAATCGTGGTGAAAGATCTTCAAAATCTCCCATAATGATCTTCCTTTTTTACCTAAAACCTTTCTTTATATCCTGGGGAAAAGAAAACATAAAAGGGTGAGCTCAAATGCTCAGTAATGGTAAACAAAAGAAATATCAATCACATCATATACATAAGCACATAACTTTTGGAAATCTTGACCTGCAAAAGAGATCATAATTTCATAACATTGGGTAAATCATGGCAGTGAAATGTAATCACAATAATCATAACTTTAAACATGAAACATTGTGGCATTCACACATAATCATAGAGAATCATTTCTTGTTAGTGAAGACTCATTTCCAAGACTATCTTAGTGGACAAAGTCCCTTTCTGAATCGAGTAACCCTCGTTTCAGTCCTGTTTCATTGAACCGGTATAACCTACCGTTCTAGCCCTGTCTATCTCATGAGATATAAAATCTTTACCCAATGAATTGGAGGGAGATATAGGTCCCACCCATCTCATAATGATACCGTTCTTATTTGTGCCACAAAATCATAAACCATACATCATAGAATAACCCATGTAATAAAAATGGGATTCTTAAACATCATGACATCATAAAAAAATTCATATACGATAAAGGAATTCATAAAAATAATTCCATCACAACATAATAAAATCAATGTAATAATAGAGAAAAAACAGAACCCTTTTATTATCTTAGATGGAAAATAATTTTGATAAAATACTTGAACTCTATTCTTGAGGAAAATATCCTTTCTACATCAAAAACATTTTTCCTTTCTTAACATGTCATACAACATTAAACTAATAGAAGTTGATTAAAAATAAACTTGAAAACTTGTAAATGAATCTTCTTTGAAATAATATTTTAAAAATCCATTCATGTCGTATAAGTTAAAAAAAACATTCTTCTCTTACTTTTGTCGGAAAAGTCAAAAAAATACCGCGTACGAAAAAAGACAAAAGATTTCTTTCATATCCTTTACTAAAAATTTACCGAAGGGTAAAATTGAATATAAACTATTGTATAAGGATATAAATATTACATGTTGAGGAAACATGGATGTGGATGATAAAATACACCCCAGTAAATTCCAAAGTATAAACAATCTCGGATAAAAATGAGATTGTGATATTTCCTCTTACCTTAGGTCCGATTTGCTTCATATGTGTCTGAACCTCCTGTATAATGATTTAAATAATGTCATTGACTTATTACAGAATCATATTCATTGTTATGATATCATATATGGTTCACTTATTACATTATATTACCCGTTCTTTTGTAAATACCATGTTAAAGAAGCGTTTTGGGTAAAATCGTTTCATTTATCGTATGTGTTTTGACTTGTTGTTCATGACATTATTATTACTTATATCATGATTTACTTACTTCCAGAATATAAAATATGATTTATATATCATATATATTCAGTATATATATATATATATATAATAGATAGATAAATGAAATGAAAAACAACGTTCATGGAGACGGTAGTCCGTACGTACGCATGAACGTTGTTTTCCTTTCCTTATTGTCTCGAATGGAAGTAAGTAGATGAAATACATATATATATATATACATAAATCTAGTAGCTTTATAATGTCATATATTTCATTATCATTTCTTATATATACTTTATAATCATTCTTAAATGGTTAACATGGAGAATGAATCTCATCGCGTCGTGGAGATGGTAGTCCGTACGTACGCACGAGCGATGATATCATTCCCATGGTCATGGAATTGTGTTGAAGTGTATGTATACAATTTCAGTATCAATATCACTTTATTATAATCATATATAGTTACTAATTACACCATTATACCCATCCTATTAAGGTGGTGGCGGAATATAGATTACACCACGGCGTGGAGACGGTATTCCGTACGTACGCACGCGCGGTGATTTCATTTTTCCGTAGGATTGATAGAAGGTGAATTAGAGTTGTTTCATATTTATAATAACATATCAGTATATAATTAATACAGATGTTATTAATTTATCATGAAACAACTAAAGAAGAAGATGTTTGAAGAAGAAAGAAATTGAAAAGATCAGTAATGGATATTACCTCTTCTTTGAAACGCCTCTTTGAATCCTCCACTTAGGGAACTAAGATTGGTCTTTTAATAAGACCAGGACCTCTAGGATTATTCTAGGGAAGTGTAGAAGAGATTTTGGCAGGGGTTGGCCGAGATTGAGTGCTCAAATTGGTGTGAGGAGAAGGGGGAGGAGGTGTCCTTTTATAAGGGAGGAGAGGGGCACCTTAGGAATATCTCAAAATATTATTTTATATTAAAGTCAAAATCGGTTTATAATGGTTCCAAAGGGTCTTATTTCTAAGCTAAAGTGGGGATGGGTCGAAATCCTATCATCCAATAGGATCTAGACAAGTTTTGGGTATTATTTTAACCTTATCAATTAGATTTAACTCTATGTTAAATAATTTAACTTTTACCATGTCTTTTTGTTTTCTTTTACACTGTGGATAATTCACTTACAATAACATGCCAAAAGAACCACAAATTGTTTATTATTAATATATATATCCTTATCTATGTCATTTGGCCGATCCTTAGATTTTTAGGAATAAAATAACAATTAATAATATAATATTTGATTTAAAAACTATTTTGTGTCAATTTTGACACTATTTGATATATGATTTTTGTGAAAGTCATAACAGAATTATATGTTCGAACCAAGATGATTAAATCAACACTAATATATCATAGTAACCTAGAAAATTAGTGTAATTCATAAAAAGTCTCAAATTACATTCATTTGAGCATTTATAACATCAATTATGTTAATATTTCCTTAAAAGGGTAATTACTGCATCATCGTTGTGTCATAAATAAATTAATTTATTTAAAGTATAAAAATTATAAATAAAATATCATTATGTAGGAAATCCTTTTAGCTTTCTAATGAATATTTATAGTCGAATTTATCTTATGTATAACCCCATATTAAAAATGTTTTAGTTATTAAACTTTGATTTTAACTATTTTAACTATTCATTAAATAAAATAATATTAAATGTCATAATCTAATCCAAGTGGATCTAAATGGTCATATTATATTCATATGGTTGTTTTTGGTCGAATTACACTTATCCAATAGAATTAGGACACGTGTTAGGGTAATAGTAATATCATATTTACCCTTAGTTACCATATTTACTATTAACCGTGGTAAAAAAAAGTAAAAAGTTACTATTCACCAAAAATTATTTTCATCTCATTGAACCACATTTTAGTACTTGATATTAACCGTGTCTGTCGGATTTTCGAAATTCCATTCACAGAAGCGGTAAAATTAAGTTTTATGCAAAATTCAGTTTTTAACCTACCACTTAGTGGTTTCACTATTAATCAAAAATTGAAAGTTTTCAGAAAGATACCAAAATTTCATCCTAAGCTATATTTCATATTCCGAATTCAAAAAATGAAGTCTATTTTACCAAATTCATAACATAGAAGTTGCATTAATTAATTTTATAATTAAATCCCGCTGTTAAAACAAATAGCGTGTTTTTAAGAAACAATATCTATCAAAAGATTGACACTTGTTTATGTCTGGTTTAGATGTGAAATTACATCCAATGACCAACATTGTATTAAATTGAAAAAATATATTCTAAATATAATTTAAAACAACTCAAATTAACAATTTATCACTATTAATTATTTTGATTAAAAAAGTTGTTTTTAATTATAATTTAGTAATTTTCACTATTCATCAGAATATAAAAGTTATCCGAAAAGTACCAAAATTTCACCTTAGGCTAAATTCGATACTCCGAATCCAAAAATGAAGTTCATTTTGAGAGATAAAATTTCTAAAATTTTAAAAGGTGGTTATTACTATTCATAAGGGCTAGTTATAATAAAATTTTAATAGCATATCGTTGTTTAGTGAAACTCGGTATTGCGTACTACACACGCTATCGAGGAAGGTCGCGATTTCGTGTAATGTATGGCAAGTCAAGGATGCGTGTTGTGCAAGCTCCTTTTGGTGTAGCGTACAACACAAGACATTAGTGAAATAAAAAAGAATATTTTTCATAAAATCTCAGGCTGTTACATTCTACCCCCCTTAAAATGAATTTTTCCCTCGAAATTCGTCGGGGTTATAAATGGTTTACTATTTGAAAGATTCTTTAATAGAAACCCACATCGTAAAAAGGAATACCAAAACTTGGATTAAAAAACTAATGTATGAAATGTAACGATTACCCAAATAAACTAATCACTGGGTTTCCACATAGGGGAAAATATGGACATGGAAGAGAAATCTAACCATCATGTTCTGATGGAGAGTGGTAGAGAACATGGCTATGGAAAATCCAGTAATCACAAATCCATAAATTTGTGACGATCTAAGGTACCATCTGATTCATCAGGTATAAGATCACTAGGAAAACATTTTTGGTTTTCAAGATCATTTCCCTAAAGTTGAAAATTTGAATTAGAATAAATACTTTCTTTATTTTGGTACAATCTCACTGTTGTTCATGCCTTAAAAAATTTCCACTTCATCTCTTAAATAAATGAAGTTGAATTTGTTATTCGTGAAGTGTTAGCAGATCATGTGATAGAATGACGGGTCATTCCATCTGTCTCAAACAAAAGGTTTGCAAAAATTATATACATAAGTCGATCTATAGTGAGATTAATCACATATGGTTCCTAAAATGGACTTATACTTCATATATCATACTGCTTAATATAATAAAACTAGTTTCTACTAAACAAGGACTTCTTGTAGGCCAGTGGTAGGCGATAAAGGCCAGTCGCACTTCGATTGTGGGTTCGATTCCCACAGCCTTGTCTGAAGCGATGGGCTGTCGCCCGTCCGGCAGGTTGACCTTTTTCTAAAACTACATTACTATAACATCCCATCAATAATATCAAAAAAAAAACATTTATCCTTAAACAATACTCACTTAAGTCCAACATAATCCATTTCAATATTTAGGCTTATCCATAATACTACAGTCCACTCTCATAACATAGTGAAAACGATTACCAGATATTTAATACCATCGTTGATCCCCATATATCATAAGATATGTTTTGTTGGTCACATTCCAAACATTCAAAGTCCTTAATCATGTATTCTCTTGAATACCTTAGCGAAAACATGAATGCAGTTTAAAGTTAACACTTTCCACATACCAAAATCCTCAAAATTCTATATACTCAAACCATGATATCACTTAGTCATTATATCAATCATGAGCTCATGAATACTATTAAACATTTCATTTTCTCTTTTTCCCTTCATTATGCGCATATCATCTTATTTCCAAAAAAATATCGCAATCACTTTGAATACCACATCAATAAATATTGCAATACTCAATGATACAACATTATTTTGGAATCCCATTACATAAACAATTAATCATTCCACAACATCGTTGTCATATTCAACATTGATAATAGTGATCGCATTTGACTTCCCTTTGTCATTTGCCTTCAGTGGTTGCTCATGTTGATCATCACTAACCCTTGGATTAGGGAATTTATTAGCATAATGCCCCATTTCCTTGCACATGAAGAATTTAAGTGTTGGTGGTGCGTTCTCTGCAGTGTTTGCTTTATTCACATCATTAGAAACCCTTTTTCCATTACTTCGACACTCAGCTACTCGATGACCTTCTTTTCCACACTTAAAACATTTTCTAGTCCCTTTAAGACAATCTCCACCATGCTTCTTTCCACACTTTGGGCATAAGGAAACATTCATCTTCTTTTCACTATTATTCTGAGATTTCTCCTTGAACTCCATCTTTCGTTTCTTGTCAAAAACATGAGATGGATATGTAACACCAACTTCCATTTCTACCTTGATAGCACAACGCACAATTTCTTCATAGCTACTGAAGTCTCTTATAGCTAGTGCCCTTCGAAGACTTGGTTTTAAGCCACTGAAAAATCGATCAACTTTACTTTCAGGTTGGATGATAATTCCAGATGCATACCTTGCAAGTCTTGTAAAATTCGCTTCGTATATACCAACAGATTCATCATCCTTTTGCTTTAGTTCAAGAAACTCCTTCTCCATCTTTTTTCGAAGAATACGAGGGAAGTACTTATTGAAAAATAAGTTCTTGAACTCGTCCCATTCCATGGACTCAATTTCATCTCTTTGCCTTGTATTCTTGATAAGATTCCACCATTGATCAGCTTCACCTTCCAAACGATATACTGCTAAGATGGCTTTATCATGTTCAGAAAATTGAAGAACTGAAAATATCTTTTCAGGGGTACTGATCCATTGTTCAACAACAAGTGGATCAGAAAACCCACTGAAAGAAGGTGGACATTGCCTCATGAAGGACTCAATAGAATATTGTTCCTTTGTCTGCTCATTTGGATGTCCAGAATGATTCATATCTTTTGTAAGGATAGCAATAAGATTTTGCACTCTATCTCCCATAACATTTGTTTTTTCAGGAGGGAAATTATTGCATTTTCCATTGCATTGATCAACACGGTTCCTTCGGGTTCCAGCCATCGTCTAAAACCCAAAAAGAATAGTGTGAGAGGCAAAAATCATGCTAGTGAAAACAACATAGTAAAGGGGGAGTACCCTTAATATCTAACATCTTAGGTTAAATTATAAGATCGTTACCGTAGTTCTACGACTGCATCCTATACGTATACTTATCCTTAGGGACATCCCTAAACATACCTTAGAAATATCTCTAGGGATCTCACTAACGTTATCGCATCCTAGTTTCCAAAGGTTGACTAAACCTTTCCTCTGATACCAACTATAGAGTCCTAAAGCTTAACGTACATGGACATTACATTACATTTTCAGAATACATATTACATAACAAAAAAAACACACACACAAGGATCGTAATAGTTTAGTTTCTTTGGAAACTCGCAATATAATCTTCTAATCGTGGTGAAAGATATTCAAAATCTCCCATAAAGATCTTCCTTTTTTTTAACAAAAACCATTCTTTATATCCTGGGGAAAAGAATACATAAAAGGGTGAGCTCAAATGCTCAGTAAGGGTAAAGAAAAGAAATATCAATCACATCGTATACATAAGCACATAACTTTTGGAAATCTTGACCTGCAAAAGAGATCATAATTTCATAACATGGGGTAAATCATGGCAGTGAAATGTAATCACAATAATCATAACTTAAAACATGAAACTTTGTGGCATTCACACATAATCATAGAGAATCATTTCTTGTTTGTCAAGACTCATTGCCAAGACTATCTTAGTGGACAAAGTCCCTTTCTGAATCGAGTAACCCTCGTTTCAGTCCTGTTTCACTGAACCGGTATAACCTACTGTTCCATCTCTGTCTATCTCATGAGATATAAAATCTTTACCCAATTCATTGGAGGGAGATATAGGTCCCACCCATCTCATAATGATACCATTCTTATGTGTGCCACAAAATCATAAACCATACATCATAGAATAACCCATGTAATAAAAATGGGATTCTTAAACATCATGACCTCATAAAAAAATTCATATACGATAAAGGAATTCATAAAAATAATTCCATCACAACATAATAAAATCAATGTAATAATAGGGATAAAAACAGAACCCTTTTATTATCTTAGATGGAAAATAATTTTGATAAAATACTTGATCTCTATTCTTGAGGAAAATATCCTTTCTACTTCAAAAACATTTTTCTCTTCTTAACATGTCATACAACTTTAAACTAATAAAAGTTGATTAAAAATAAACTTGAAAACATGTAAATGAAGCTTCTTGGAAATAATATTTTAAAAATCCATTCATGCCGTATAAGTTAAAAAAAACATTCTTCCCGTACTTTTGTCGGAAAAGTCAAAAAAATACCGCGTACGAAAAACGACAAAAGATTCCTTTAATATCCTTTACTAAAAATTTACCGAAGGGTAAAATTGAATATAAACTATTGTATAAAGATATAAATATTACATATTGAGGAAACATGGATGTGGATGATAAAATACACCCCAGTAAATTCCAAAGTATAAACAATCTCGGATAAAAATGAGATTGTGATATTTCCCCTTACCATAGGTCTGATTTACTTCGTATGTGTCTGAACCTCTTGTATAATGATTTAAATAATGTAATTGACTTATTACAGAATCATATTCATTGTTATGATAACATATATGGTTCACTTATGACATTATATTACCCGTTCTTTTGTAAATTCCATGTTAAAAAAGCTTTTTGGGTAAAATCGTTTCATTTATCGTAGGTGTTTTGACTTGTTGTTCTTGACATTATTATTACTTATATCATGATTTACTTACTTCCAGAATATAAAATATTATTTATATATCATATATATTCAGTATATATATATATAATAGATAGATAAATTAAATGAAAAACACCGTTCATGGAGACGGTAGTCCGTACGTACGCATGAACGCTGTTTACCTTTCCTTATTGTCTTGAATGGAAGTAAGTAGATGACATACATATATATATATATATACATAAATACAGTAGCTTTATAATGTCATATATATCATTATTATTTCTTATATATACTTTAAAATCATTCTTAAATGGTTAACATGGAGAATGAATCTCATCGCGTCGTGGAGACGGTAGTCCGTACGTACGTGGAGACGGTATTCCGTACATACGCACGCGCGGTGATTTCATTTTTCCATAGGATGGATAGAAGGTGAATTAGAGTTGTTTCATATTTATAATAACATATCAGTATATAAGAAATACTTATGTTATTACTTTATCATGAAACAACTAAAGAAGAAGAAGTTTGAAGAAGAAAGAAATTGAAAAGATCGGTAATGGATATTACCTCTTCTTTGAAACGCCTCTTTGAATCCTCCACTTAGGGAACTAAGATTGGTCTTTGAAGAAGACCAGGACCTCTAGGATTATTCTAGGGAAGTGGAGAAGAGATTTTTGGAGGGGTTTTCCGAGCTTGAGTGCTCAAATTGGTGTGAGGAAAAGGGGGAGGAGGTGTCCTTTTATAAGGGAGGAGAGGGGCACCTTAGGAATATCTCAAAATATTATTTTATATTAAAGTCAAAATCGGTTTATAATGGTTCCAAAGGGTCTTATTTCAAAGCTAAAGTGGGGATGGGTCGAAATCCTATCATCCAATAGGATTTAGACATGTTTAGGATATTATTTTAACCTTATCAATTAGATTTAACTCTAAGTTAAATAATTTAACTTTTACCATGTCTTTTTGTTTTATTTTACTATATGGTTAATACACTTACTATAACATGCAAAAAGAACCCCAAATTGTTTATTATTAATATATATATCCTTATCTAAGTCATTTGGCCGAACCATAGATTTTTAGGAATAAAATAACAATTAATAATATAATATTTGATTTAAAAACTATTTTGTGTCAATTTTGACACTATTTGATATATGATTTTTGTGAAAGTCATAACAGAATTATATGTTCGAACCAAGCTGATTAAATCAACAATAATATATCATAGTAACCTAGAAAATTAGTGTAATTCATAAAAAGTCTAAAATTACATTCATTTGAGAATTTATAATATCAATTATGTTAATATTTCCTTAAAAGGGTAATTACTGCATCATCGTTGTGTCATAAATAAATTAATTTATATAAAGTCTAAAAATTATAAATAAAATATCATTATGTAGGAAATATTTTTATCTTTCTAATGAATATTTATAGTCTAATTTATCTTATGTATTACCCCATATTAAAAATGTTTTAGTTATTAAACTTTGATTTTAACTATTTTAACTATTCATTAAATAAAATAATATTAAATGTCATAATATAATCCAATTGGATCTAAATGGTCATATTATATTCATAAGGTTGTTTTTGGTCGAATTACACTTATCCAATAGAATTAGGACATGTGTTAGGGTAATAGTAATATCATATTTACCCTTAGTTACCCTATTTACTATTAACCTTGGTAAAAAAAAGTAAAAAGTTACTATTGACCAAAAATTATTTTCATCTCATTGAACCACATTTTAGTCCTTGATATTAACTGTGTCTGTCAGATTTTCGAAATTCCATTCACAGAAGCGGTAAAATTAAGTTTTATGCAAAATTCAGTTTTTAACCTACCACTTTGTGGTTTCACTATTCATCAAAAATTGAATGTTTTCAGAAAGATACCAAAATTTCATCCTAAGCTATATTTCATATTCCGAATTCAAAAAATGAAGTCTATTTTACCAAATTCATAACATAGAAGTTGCATTAATTAATTTTATAATTAAATCCCGCTGTAAAAACAAATAGCGTGTTTTTAAGAAACAATATCTATCAAAAGATTGACACTTGTTTATGTCTGGTTTAAATGTGAAATTACATCCAATGACCAACATTGTATTAAATTGTAAAAATATATTCTAAATATACTTTAATAAAACTCAAATTAATAATTTATCACTATTAATTATTTTGATTAAAAAAGTTGTTTTTAATTATAATTTAGTAATTTTCACTATTCATCAGAATATGAAAGTTATCCAAAAAGTACCATAATTTCACCTTAGGCCAAATTCGATACTCCGAATCCAAAAATGAAGTCCATTTTGAGAGCTAAAGTTTCAAAAAAATTAAAAGGTGATTATTACTATTCATAACGGCTAGTTATAATAAAATTTTAATAGCATATCGTTGTTTAGTGAAACTCGGTATTGCATACTACACACGCTATCGAGGAAGGTCGCGATTGCGTGTAATGCAAGGCAAGTCAAGGATGTGTGTTGTGCAAGCTCCTTTTGGTGTAGCGTACAACACAAGACATCAGTGAAATAAAAAATAATATTTTTCATAAAATCTCGGGCTGTTACAGAGTTAATATAAATACACGACCTTGAACATTTAAAAATCTTGAATTAAATAAAGAATTCAAATTAAGTATCTTTTAGGGTTTAGTGTTTTAGGGAATTAGCCCATAACTATTACATTTCATTTCAAAATTTACAATGTAGACACTTCTACTCAATTTCCATTTTTTTATAAAATAAAACTCTTAGAAAACATGTCTAGTTCTATGTTATTGATATCATGGATTTTCATTGATCCCATCCTTGACTCTATTCATATTTGAGTCCGATATAAAATATTTCAAAACATGGTATGAGTATAAAATGCCCAGTAAGGGTTATAAAATAAAGGAAGAAAACATTATCTCGTCAATAAGTACAAACCAATGAAACGATTCTTTTTAATGACAACATACCTCATGAATTCATAAGATTTATGAATAACACACAGAAATCATAAATCATAAAGGTAACTTATTTAATAAATAACAAAATTACATTATAGCTTTCACATCTACATAGAGAGTTACATTTGGAATACCCATCATATTATATTCCCTAAATCTCTAAGGATAAACATTAATGTTTACCTCTATAACATTACCCAAATCATTGGAGATATATTATGGTCTCAACCACCTTAGGTTTATCACAGAACCACCCATATACATAAAAATTCCCATGAAACACAACATAATCATAACACATAACATAATATATAACATTTCCAAATTTTAATCAATGTATCTCATTTCAAGATATATACATAATAAATTCTTTATAAAACCATTTTCAAAACCATTTAATAATCATAGTTTTGAATCAATGTGTCCCATACCACATTTAATCTATTAAAGGAATTAACATTTTATTAAATTATTTTCTATATAAATAAATCCTTAAAACAATTTTTAAAACATGAAAATTAATGAGAATGATTTAGAAGAAAAAATCATTAAAACAATATTTTAGTTAATGAGTTCTCAACCAAATGAGAAATTATTGGATACAAATAATTGAGGAATAACATTTAATAAAAACATAATAATATAATTATAATAAATGTATTCATGATATAATATTCCAAATGATAGTATATACAAAAAATATAAATGAATTGGTGCATAACAACAATGAAGTCTCAATGGAAGGTTAATTGATACGAAAACACTTATAAAGAAGGTATCCTTCGACTAAGGATAAATCAATTTCATAATTATATGTGAATAATATAAATACAATAAATATTATTTATATTTATAGAATTAAAATCATAGGTTATTCAAAAATATTCATAGAATGACATAATCAACAAGTAGAAGTTGAAACCAATGAATTGAAATTGGGTTAAGAAGTTCCCTTACAGAAATTCGAGAGCCTAAAGGCATCTCAATAAAAATAAAAAAATAATTTGATGAGAAAAAATGCATATCTAATCACTTGGACATAAAATTTAAAAAAAAATTAAGAATATATAATAACATATCCTTACAAAATAAGGTGTAAATTAAGAGACATAACTAAAATAAGTCTTTTAAAAATAGGAGGGTGAAAGGTTCCCTTATAGATTTGGTAACTTAAGAATCATAAACCACATGAAAGAAGGATATTTCAATGAATATCTAAATGCCCATAAATTTATGTATATTACACAATTAATACAATCATGGGTAGTACATACACCACTCAAAAGGAAATAGTGGAAAATATAGCATGAATCTCACAGGAATAAAATGTGAGATGAAAACCCCTTACCATGTTGTAATCAATCGATTCGTATGACCCAATGTTCATAAAAACAAAATAAATCATATAATACCATGAATATAAATATAATCATGATAATATATTTAAAATGGATGTAATAAATGCACCACATGCAAAAAATAAGTGGCGAACAATGGAAACCTCGTAGAATTAAAAGTGAGATAAAAACACCTTATGACATCGTAATCAATTGAGTTGTGTGACCAATAGTTAATAATAACAAAATGAATCATATAATACCATTAATATAATGATAATAATGATACTATATAACATGATCCAGAACACAATACACTTCATGCAACAAATAAATGGTGAACGTGGAAAAGGATCTCGCTGAGGAGCGGGTGGTGGACGATGTTTCGAGGCTCTACCACCACCACCACCAAGAGGTCCACCCCAACCATAAGGGAGAGCACAACTTCAGGAAGCTAAAGCATACGACCACGAAGCTCAGGAAGTGGGTGTAAAAAAGTGGGACAGGCTTCAGGCATGGAGGACTTTTTCCAAAATGCTTATAGATTCGTTGACATCGTTGTTTGTGATGCTTTGTGTTTTTGTACTTAGAGTTGTAGTAATAAAAGACACTTGAAATAGTGATGTTTTCTTTCATGTCTTTTTTATGATAAAGTAAGAGGTTCCTAATAAAGGGGTAGACTTGACCCACACATATGATATTTCTACAAGAGGAGAACCAGTGACCACACACTGAAGCCGGGAGTGTGACTCAACCCTTGGAGGCGAGAGTAACAATTTGATTTCATGGTAGTAGCGTCGAGGCCTTATGACGTCATCCGAGGAATGAATTACAACTGTTCATGCCAGGATTGACTATATTTGGAAAGGAACGTGGTTCATCTAAGGGATGCGACTGGATTTTGTTTTTCAGAAAAGAAGAAATCATTGCAGGTTTGCAGAATGCTAACGAAGAAGGGGAAACCTTTCGTGTGGTCAGACAGATGCCAACAGAGCTTCCAGGAGATGAGATAGAGATTGACTAGTACACCCATCCTAAAGCTACCAGAGGAGGGAGTAGGGTACATTTATTTCTGAGATGCATCAGGGAACGGACTCGGGTGTGTCCTAATCCAGGAATGGGCAGTGATCACATATGGATCATGACAGTTGAGCCAGCATGAGAACGACTACACTACCCATGACCTGGAGTTAGCAGGAGTGGTCTTCTCCTTAATGATGTTGCGACACTATATGATGTGCAATCTCTTTACACTCTATTCAGACCACCAGAGTCTCAGGTCATCCAGGAGTAGATGAGGAAAACTCAGAGCCGACAGAAGACCTATGCTGACAGGAGGCAGAGTCCACTAGAGTTTGAGAATGGCGTACACGATTTCTTATGGGTCTCACCTCGGCGTGGATTACGGAGATTTAGACACGACAGCAAGTTATCTTTGTGCTTCATCAGACCATTATAGGTTCTCAGCAGGATAGGAGAGGTGGCTTATCGCCAGGATCTTCTACCTCTGTTGGACCGGGAGCACGACGTCTTCCATGTATCTCAGCTGAGGAGATACGTGCATGACCTGACACATATCATCGACCATGGAGATCTGGACATTGACGATGGGGTAACTTTTGCAGAGGTCCCATTGGAGATCAAGGATAAACATGAGAAAATCCTACCTGGGTGGTCGATTCCTCTTGTGCGCATCAGGTGGTCGCACGAGAACCTCTAGGAGATCACTTTGGAGCGGGAGGCTTAGATGCATGCTCAATACCCTCATTTGTTTCTCTAGTTTATGTTTTATCATTACAGGGACATAAATCCCTGAGTTTTGAGTAATGTAAAAACCTGTAATTTCAAGTAAAAGTTTTTTCATTAATTATGAGGGATTTTTTGAGTATGTAGCTTCTGGCAGCACCTGATTCTGAGGCCCGGTGTCCCCAGAATAAATTTTTGATGTTTAGCTCTGGTACGTTCAGTGAATGAATGAGCGGGTTTTTCTAATGTTTGAACTGGTGTTCGGAATCGAAATCTGAGGGCACTGATGAAATCAAAACGATGTTAATTTCTTAAGAAGACCTTTTTTGGAGTTGCGTTTTTTCCGGGGGAGTTGTTTAAAAAAATGGTTTATGTGTTAAGTGAAATAATGTTCTCTCACAACATTATTTCTCTCTTCTAAGTGGTTTAACTCCCATATGTGGGAGTTGGAGTGGAACCCACATAATCCTGACTTCTCATTTTAAGATATTAGTGAGGTGAGGCCCACATGACTCCCCAACCTTTTCAAATTTCCGAACCCCACTAAACCTCCTCTTAAATTATGTGACACTCCCCCACTTTAATTCCTACCAACATAACTCTCCATTAATTATGACTACATAAGATTAATTAAATAAGTGAATTCAACTTTTTAATTTAGTTTTTAAAAATGTTGGCATGAGTAATAAAATAAGGAACAAACCTTATTTTATTGGGTTGTTTTTTCGTTGTTTCGTGATTCTGGAGAGAATACTCTATGTCTTGAAGAACATCATATTATACGTTGAAGAATGCCGAGGATTTGACATAGAACACCTTCACGCCATTCCATTTTCTCTTTGTTTCAATTAAAGGGAGTCACCACTTCCTCTTCGAACATTCTCCATCAACGTAAACAGAGCCTCACCCCGCGACGCTGCCTTCTGCGACGCAAGCTTCCGCGATCTTCTTTGAGGTAGGGATTATGTTCAAATTTAATCATTTAAATTTTTGCATTGTTTGTCATTGTAAATAACCATTCTTTGGACACCTCTTATCGTCACTACAGGAGGAGGTCGCATCGCACGAACATGTCTGATCCTCCACCCCTTATTTTGTTTATCTTGTTTTTCATGGTGGCGAAGATGGCGTGGTGCTGTTGCACTACGCTGGAATGAGAGATCCATGGATGGAGCATGCCACAATAATGGAGAGAGGAACTGTCTCACCATGCCAGTGAAGCCAAAGGAAGACACGACCACGAGTGGGCCGCGATGGAGGGGCGGGGTGCCGTTGCGCCGCGCCGGAGCACCAAGGAGGGCCGCGACCGGGGCGGGGCACGATGGAGGGGAGTGGCGTCGTCGCACCGCGCAGGACGAGCAAGTTTCACTGTCCTTGTCCATGGAGGATCAGTAAGGGGGAGGCCAGACTCCGACGTTTGTCGGTGAATTAGAAGGTGGGACCCGCAGGGGTCCCGCGGCAGCTCACCGGCCGTCCAAAACGGTCGGCCGTTACCAAGAAGAACGGGGGTTGACTCCCCCGACGGTCAGCTTGGGCAGACGCCCATGGGACTTCTGTTTCAGAAATCAGGGGGGCGACGCCCCCCCCCCCCCCCCCCCATGCGTCCTGCTTGGCCACAAGCAGAGCTGCGCCCCACGCTGGGCCGAACCGCCCGCGCGAGTCCGGACTGCCCACGCCAGGCCCGACTGCACGCTTCGGGCTGGGCCGCCTGCGCTGGGCCGGGCTTCCCGCGCTGGGCTGGGCCGCACCGGCAGGACCGGACCGTTCTAGCCGGTCTGGGCCCCTCCCTAATGGGCCGACCCAGGGGTTTTTGGGCAGGGTTGACCAGGCCCAAACCCCCTACTTACGTACAGATCCATTCCAACGCCCATCACATGGGATACAAACCTCCGATCGATGCACCATCAGTTGTGTTGCGATCCTTGGATCGAGATAGTGGTTTCAGTATATTACACTCAAGGTTTTGGGAAACTTTGTGTATCACCGCATTGGTTCGAACACGAAACCAACCAGGCCAGCGGAGCGGAAACGCTTATAACTTGAGCTCCGGATGTCCGATTGACGTGTCGTCAACTTTGTTGGATTCCTATTAGTGAGACAATTATTTTTGGCTTACTCCACTTGAGGTTTAAACATAGATGTAGTATGTTAGGGTTGGTTTTAGATTACAAACCAATCGAGCCCCTGTAACGAAAAAGCCAACGACTCTAAGACTGGGCGTATGATTGATGCGCCATCTGTCGTGTTGAGTTCCTTTTGACGAGACAGAACATTGGGATACATCAACTCTAGACTATGTGTCAGTTGACTTTTCGACCCTTTGGCTCGTGGATCAGAACCTCTCGGAACCGAGCATGATGTGTGCGGGAACCCTATATTTGGCTGCAACTACGACGACGGTGACAACTGTACTTGGATCTTACGTGGGTTCGGCAGCGATGACGACGTTACATGGATCCTCTGTGGGTTCGGCATCGACGAATACCATACTAGGATCCTCCGTGTGTTTGAAGGTGATGAATAATGTTCTTGTATCCAATGTGGGTCTGATAGTATTTGAATTTGTAGTTGCATCCTATGTGGGTCCGGCAGAGTAGCTGGTCTGGTATCCTTTGTTGGTCTGACAGCTTACCTGGTCTTATATTCAATATGGGTCCAACAGCTTAGATGAATGCAGAGTAGCTGGTCTTGTATCCTTTGTGGATCTAACAACTTCGTTGGTCTTGTAACCAATGTGGGTTCGACAACTTAGATGAATTAGTGGCTACATCTAATAATCTCTATCACCTTACGAAGTGTATACCTGTGTGAGATGAATCTTGACATTCAATATTTATCTTTGGTATGATTGAATTTTTTTCCTATGTGGATTGGGACGTACTTTCCTGTGTGGATTGAGTTATACATTTCTGTGTGTACTGGGTTGTTCTTGAGCTCTGATTTGGAGCAGAACTAAAATTGAGGACTTAGGTATATGTATGGGAATATACCTAAGTAGTGTTTGTTGATATTTGTATTTGTATCTTTCCTTTGTGATTTATCCTTTGTGGATTATGGGAGACCTTCAGGAGTCTAGGGGTCGCTACTGAGTATCATATACTCACCCATGCACGGGTTTCACCCGCACTACATTGTATTGGTCGCAGACGATAGACATCACTGATTGTGGGTGAGTCTTGAGGAGCAGGACGGTACCCGGAGGTGGTCTATTGGGTGGGACGTACACGGAGAGGACGACCTGACTCGAGGAGCTGACAAGACTGTATGTACTCACCATTTAGGTGGGTGTTTCAGAGGATGACTTGGTGGTTGCTGCTTACTTTTCAGTTTTTGTACATTCTTTTCATTTGTACTGCTCTTTTAGTTGAGATTGTATACTGGCCCATTTATTTTACAGCACTTACATGTGTATAAAATTTACTTAGTTTTTACTTCATTTTGTGTACTTTGTGGTGTTTGTTTTCTTTTATAAAGGCAATGCCTTCCCTTTTCATTAGGATTTACGCATTTGGTGCTAGTCACCAGCCCCTGGCATATGGAAGGCGGGCTTGGGGTAGTCACAACACAGGCCCTGAGGATGGGTCATGAAATTTTGGATACTGTTTTAATATTTATAATCTTATTTATTTAAATCCTTAATTAATGAGGTAAACAATGCATCCTTATTGTGTCATATATAATTAAATATATTACTTGTCTAAAAATTATAAAAAAAATTCATCGATGTATGAAATATTTTTAAATTTCAAATTAATATTAATAGTCTATGATATAGCCTATATTACTCCATGTAAAAATTTATTTATTAATGGTATACGTTTTTGTCATTTTTTCCTTTACTTTAAATTCATTAATATATAGTGTCATTATCACTCCCATGTGGCTTCATGGGGTCCCAAATCAACCCAAGGATTCTAATTTTCGGACATGTATCAATGAATATGATTAGGACACATGTTAGGGTCTTTTAATATTACTATAATGTTATTTTTATAACCTTATTTACCCAATTTACCCTTTAACCATGTTAAATAAAATATTTACTGAAGTAAAAATTTAAAATGTCTAAAAATAAAAGCCAAATATTTAAAAAATTTGGAAATCCTGATTCCAAATATGGAATCTATTTTTCCAAATTCAAATCACAGAAGTGGCAGAAATAAATTTAAAATTAATTCTCGTTCTCAAACAAAAAAGCGTGTTTTAATGAAATAATAACTATCCATAGCGTTAATCATGTTTATATAAATTTTAAAAGAGAAATTACATACAATGAAAATAATTGGATTAAATATTAAAAATATAATATAATTACACATTACAACCATTTTAAATGATTATATAACCATAATAATAAATTAGATCAAAATGCGGTTTTGAATTAAAAAGTAGTATTATTCACTATTCATTAAAAAATGTACTTTATCGGAAAAATACCCAAAATTGAACCTAATTAAATTTTGATGTCCCGATTCTAAAGAGGAATTTCATTTTGACAAATAGAATATATAAAAGTTCCAAAAAATTGATTTAAAGAGGGTTCTCCATAAAAAAGTGGTAAATCGACCTTTTAATGAATATTAGTGTATTTATGCCTACAATTAGATTCATTCATATTTTAATCCTCAATCATTTATATGATAAATGTAAAAACATTTATCAAAAATGTATAATGATATACTAGTTAGTTCTATTCATTCCTTCCAATAAACAGATAGGTATTATCTGCAATATAAAATAATATTATATTATTATTTTTATGTATGACTCAACATTGTGTGCAATATAAGACTTCAGGTAAACCCATTGTGGCGTATCAGGTATGCCATTGAATATATAATACCCCTTAAAGTAAAATTTTTATTTACTAAAAAATATTAATAAATATGAAAATTTAATATTCTTTATTTTCCTAGGATGTTACATCATTCCCCCTTTTGGAAATTGAATCCTAAAAATTTTAAAATTGGGCTTGGAAACATCATTAAAAGACTATCATTGGAAAAGAGTAAATAAAACTATCACATTAAAAGAATTAAAGATAAGTTCAAATGGTCACCTGAGATTACCCATACTTGGAATCAATGAAAACATGGATATGAAGGAGAAACTAAGTGTCATGTTCTGATGTAGAGTTATATAAAACATTATTAGGAGAAATTTAACAACAAGATAAAAAAATTTATGTTGTGTTAAATGGTCATTGGTTTCCCAATATGAAAAGTAAAAGGGAAAATTTTATGTTTTAATTTCCTTTTCATTATGTTGGAGAATTTATTTGTGAGATTAAATAAGAACATAAGGAAACATACTAACTTAACATGTAGACTTTCATCATTTAGAAAATTTCTACGACAAACTAATCTTTTCACCAAACAATGAGTATTCAAGATGACTTGGTCACATAAAATTTATACAATCAACATATAGAGAATAAAATTATCCTCAAAATATAAACCATATATTTCCACTATCATTATAAATTAACCAAAACCAAAATTGGTTAGTATGAGATCAGATAATCCCCAATGGATAATACTTTATAAAATGAAATGCCACTCGTAATCTCAAAAATTCAACAAATATTACCAAAAGTTCATGAAAGACCATTAAATATACAATTGTCCATAAAATTTTTCAAAATAATCTAAACTATGATTGAAACTTAAAACCCATATGGATTTAATCACATAGTCGTCCAATGTTAATCGTAACATTTATCTCCAAAACATCGACTACTATTAAAGTCTCATACTGAAGTGTAATTAACATAATCACATATTCTCTATGAATGATTAATCATTTCCATAAATAACCCAAACCAATTTTTTTCCACAATAAAAACATAGATTCTCCCAAAATAATATTTCAACCATTTCTCCAAAAATTAAATCCCACTGTATTCTATTTTCCTTAAGCTTATAGTATTCCCAAAAGAGAGAATGTATTCAAAAATAACCATTATCACTTAATCACAAAAAAATTATCCTATACTAAGGATGTCTATTTGATAAAACATAATATCACAAATCACCTTATTCATGATCTATAAAATCATTTAACACAAAATAATTAGTCAAAATAACAAGGGACTTCACATAGTTAAGGGAAGGTGATAAATCCTAATCGCACTTGGGTTGAAGATTCGATTCCCATAGCATTGTCTGACGCGATAGGTTATCACAAGTTCTGTGTGTTTTCTTTTTCAAAAAAAAATTATATAATATCATAACATCCAAAAAAAGAAACAAATTCCTCAAAAATAACCATAACATATTTTATTATCAAAGCTAATATAATACCTTTCATTTTGTATCCCAAAATGTAATAACCACTTATCATTTCTAAAATAACTATGACTCTTTCTAATATGCTAACCATTATGGGGATGTCACTTATTTTTAAATAACACCATATCTTCTAAAGTTATCTAAATTGACCTTTGATACCAACTATAAGGGCTCAACCATAAACATTACATAATCATGAATTAAATCAAAAATTCACATTGAGGATCATTTCAGGTTTTGAGTTTTAGATAATTAGTCCATAACTATTACATTACAATTCAAAAATTACAAAGTAGACACTTCTACTCGAATTCAATTTTTTTAAAATAAAAAACACGTAAAGAACACGTCTATTTTCATGTTTTAGAGAGCATGAATTTTCCTTGATCCCATCATTGACCCTATTCATATTTTAGTCATGTGAAAAACATTTCAAAATATGGGATGATCGTAAAAACCTCAGTATGGAATATAAAAAATGGGAGGAAAACGTTATCCCATAAATAAATAAAAACCAATGAAATGATATTTTTCCATCATTACATACCTCAAGAATTCATAAGATTTATAATTAACACAGAAAAATCATAAATCATAAAGGTGACTTACAACATGCATAACATATTATTGTTATAGTTTTCACAGCTATATAGGGAGTTAAATTTGGAATACCAATCACAGCATATTCCTTAACTCTCATAGGAGAAAAGTTAACTTTTACCTCTAACAAATTAACCAATACATTGCAGAGCTATCTCGAGATAACCTGCCCTATGTTTATCACGGAACCACCCATATACACAAACAATTCCCAAGAACCATAACATAATCATAACACATAACAAGAGAATAAAGAAAAGATAACATTTCCACATTCCAATCACAATATATCATTTCAAGATATAGACATAATCAATGCTTTATCAAACCATTTTCTAAACCGTTTAATACATGGATTTTTTTATCATATTGTCCCATACCACATTTAAGATTTTAATAGAATTAAAACTTTAAAACAATAATGTCCATATAAATAAATCCATATAACCATTTCTAAAAATGGAAACTAATGAGAATTATTTAGAGGAAAAAATACTTAAAATAATATTTTAGTTAAGGAGTTTTTAACAAAATGAGAGATGTTTGAATACAAATAATTGAAGTATAAAATTTAATCAAAACATTATAATATTATTTGAATAATTGTATTAATGATATAATATTCCATGGAATAGTATATACACCTAATAAAAGTGAATTTGCGCATTACAACAATGAAGTCTCAGTGGAATGTAAATTGAGACCAAATCCCAAATAAAGACGATATCCTCAGATTAAGGATAAATCAACTACATAATAATGCCTAAAAAATATAAATACACTCAATATTATTGGATATTAAGTGTAAAATAATCATAGGTCATTCACACATATTCATATGATGACATAATCAATAACGTGACATTTAACCCAAAGAATTGAAATTGTGTTAAGAATATCCCTTATAGAAATTCCACAACCTAACAGCATCACATTAATATTTTAAAAATGATTTTATTAGAGAGAAAGTGGTATCTAATCACATTTACAGAAAATTTACAGTAATGAGTATATTTAAGAACATATCCCATCATTGGAAGATGTAAATGAAAAGACATAACAAAAATAAGACTTTTAAAAAGAGGAGGGTGAATGGTTCCCTTAACAATTTGGTAACGTACAAAAAATACACCGCATGAAAAGAAGATCATACTATGAAGATATAAATACCAATAAATTAAATTATATTACACAATTAATACAATCATGGTCAGTAAATACACCATATAAAAGGAAATAGTTGGTAATATAACAAGACTCTCACGGGAATAAAAAGTGATATGAAAACCCCTTACGACATTCTAATCAGTAGAGTCGTATGACCAAAAGATAATAACCAAATTATGAATCACATAAAACCATCAATATAAAGATAATAATAAAATATATATCAAATGGCCAAAAAATACACCATATGCAATAAATAAATGGAGAACAATGGAAATATCATGGAATTAAAAGTGAGATAATAAACACCTTACCAAGTTGTAATTAGTCAAGTAATTTGATACATAGTTAATAATAAACAAATGAATCACACAATACCATGAATATAAAGAGAATAATAATTATATATATCAATTTTAAGTACAAAATACACAAAAAGTAATAAATAAGTTGCGAACAATGGAAATCCCACGAAATTATAACTGAGATAAGAAACCCCCTACCTCGTGTACGACTTGAACGATTCATTCATTAATCTCCTTAATAATAAACTAAAGTTAATTTATAATTTCTTAAGAACATTTTTAAAAATTTAATTTTCATTTTTTATCACTTATTACCATGTTATAAAAATTATTTAATCAATTATGTAAATAATGGTCGTTTTGTTGATATTTGGTACTTATGTCAAAAATGAACTTCTTCTAATTAAAATTTGTTCATGTGGTCAAAATTACATTATCTATATAATGATATTAATTATTTAGATATCACATATATCGGTTATATATTTTCATTTATAATATTACATTACATTTGTAGATAAGAAATGAAATGCATCATTCATGAAAACGGTAAGCTGTATGTACGCATGAACGCTACATTCATTTCTATTTCATATTTAATGGAATGAAAAAATAATGATAAATTGGTAAATTATATTTCAAGTATAGTAATATATCTAATTTAAATAAAACCATACTTTATACATTCCATTTGTGGCATGAAGGATTCATATCACTTTTAGCGGGTGGTAGTTCGCACTACCTCAAATGAAATTATTGTAATTACCCACTATGGAAACCATAAAGGTATTATATGAATGAAAAATAATGACGAATAAAAACAATATAAATATAATATATTTTTCATATAAGTACATTTCCATCTTAATTGCCACCAGAAGAGGTGGTTGGAGAGATTGAACAATCAATGTGTCGTGGGGCAGTAGTTCATTGTCCACAAAACAATATCTTCTTTACCCATTAGATGGAGGGGTGTGGAAGTATAGTTCTAACCTTTATCATATAATAAACATAGTATATTAAAGATAATTTTTTAGTTATAAATTAAATGAATAAATAGTGTTTAGGGGGTTGGATAAGTATAATAAAAAAGGAACTTAAGATAAGACATTAACTTTTAATCAGGAAACTCCCTTTGGTTTGAAGCAAACAGATTTGTTGGAGTTCCTTCTGTCAAAGTTAATGCTTATAGGTGGAATAGAGGGATATTTATAGACTATTTGGTCTGAGTTTTGTCATGAAATGTTTCTTTAGGGGTTTTAGTAATGGGTTATAGATGATGGATTTTTATAAGGGGGAGGAAGGGCTCTTTAGGATTGTTTGAAAATTTAATTTTATTAAATAGTTATTTTAATTATATAACGGTATAAAACTCATTAAATAATAATATTAGAAGACCCTTGTTCTGAATAAATTCATACAATAAGAATTGTACAGGTTTTGGATATTGTTTTAATTTTTTTAATCTTATTTATTTAAATCATTCATTAATGGGGTAAACACTGCATCATTATTGTATCATAAATAATTTTATATATTTCATGTCTAAATATTATAAAGAAAATATCATGATGTAGGAAGTATTTTTTTCTTTCAAATAAATATTTATAGTCTAATTTATAACTTATATAACCCCATGTAAATATTTATTTATTAAAATATATTGGTTTATATAATTTTTTTCGTTACTTAAAATTAATTAATAAGAAGTGTCATTATCACTCCCAAGTGGATCCAATGGGTTCCAAAATTGACCCAAAGATGCCCATTGTCAGATATTTGTCAACCAATAGAATTAAGATACATTATAGGGTAATTTATTATAATTATAATTTTTCTACCCTTATTTACAAAATTTACCCTTTAACTATGTTAAATAGAATATTTACTGAAGTAAATACTTAAAATGTCTATTAATAAATGTTACCAATTTTAAATATCTGGTCCTCCTGATTAAAAATATTGAATCCATTTTTCCAAATTCTAAATATATATGTGGAATGAATTAATTTAATATTAATTTCTGTTGTCAATCCAAAAAGAGTTTTATAAAAAAATAAAAACTATCAAAATATTGAAACTAGTTTTTGTACAATTTCAAATAGAAATTACTTAAAATGATAAAAATTGGATTAAATGGTAATAATATAATCTTATTACACATTAAATCCATTTAAAAACATAATATACCCATATAAATAAATTATATTAAAAGGTAGTTTTGAATTAAAATGCAGTATTTTTCAATCATTATTAAAAAACAAACATTATCAGAAAAATACCAAAAATATACCCAAAGTAAATTTTTATGTCCCTTTTCTAATGAATAATTTTATTTTGTCAAATATAACATATAAATGTGGCAAAAACTATATTTAATTATGGTTCTCCATCAAAGGCTGTAAATCGTCCTTTTAAAGAATGCTATAGTATTTGGGCTTACAATTAGATTCATTCACATTTTAAGCCTCTAAATTTTATTGGATAAATGTAAAAACATTTAACAAACATGTATAATCATATTTTAGTTAGTAATATTCATTCCTATAAATATAACGTCTTGGGATTACCTTCTATTTTAAATAATATTATATTATTATTTTTTAGCATGACACAACATTGTGTGAAATATAAAATTTCAAAGAAACCCATTGTTTCATGTCAGGTACTCCATTGAATATAGCATACCCATTAAAAAAAATAATATTTAATTCAAAAATATTTAAAATTAGAAATTTTAATATTATTAATTTTCCAGGGATGTTACAGTTAATTTTTATTGAAAGTTTCCATTGAACATGAAAATGATATATTAAACTATATTGGAAATGTAAAGTTTATTGGCCACAAATTAAATGTTCATAATGAACAAAATAACCATGAGTATTTGTATAGGAATATTTAAAGGGAATACAATACATATTATTATAGGGACATAGTATTCATGTAAATGATAGGTTTTAATGAGGTGGAATGCACTATCTACATTGTTTACATATGGTTGATAATTTGGGAGAAAGTTGATGGATGATGAATCAGTAATAGATATCCATTATAACTATCATTAAAAAGTTAGAATAATTTCAATGTATTAGAATAAATACAACTAAATAAGCCGATAAAACATCTTTGTGTAAGTGATATTGAATGCAGATGAATATAGTTTTTAAATAATAATTGAATGAATAATTATGAAGGATTATACTAAGGATATAGATTATGTGCAGTAAACTACATGAAATACTCTAATTTAGTATTTATTATACTGCCACACCTTATAAAATTTTGGCGATGTTTAATATTATTTTAAAACCTCCCATAATTAATTTTTTGTTAATATAATGTGTTCATAAGTAATTTATGTTGTATTGAGAATATTGGAAGTGATTTTGAAAAAAATTAAACAAATTTATATTATAGAGTATAAAGTAAAAAATTTGATGTGTTCAGTTATAAATATCATTTTACAATAGGCATGATTGATCTATATGGATGTAGGGTCAAGTAAGCATGATCAAAATATAAGGATTATAAAACAAATCATTATAATTTCTTATATCCATAATTATAATCATGTGTTGAGGATGACCCCCTTAAGGGAAAATTTGAGTTTCATGTGTATTCATAAACACCTATGTAATCATAAATTTGTGTAATAATTGATTTTGTAAGGATTAATTTCAATGAAACATAAGTTTAATTTGACCCCCTAATTATGATCCAAACATAAGCGTCATTTTACCTTTAAAATATATATATTTTTTGTAATGATTACATATTTTATAATCTAAAAAAAATAATCCACTACAATGATACAGTAATAGATATTTATGATATTGAACATCACAAAAATATAAATTTTTTTCTGATACAAGACTATAACATGGGAAATATTGTCTTCAATAGAAAGAGAATAATATTAATGAAATAGAAATTATTGGTAGAGTTTTTAAATTCTGAAAATTATGGTTATAGATTTTATTTATTTCAATTATAATTCAATATAATGATGATGAAATTGTACGTTATATTTCTAGAAATCATGATTTTATTTATATCAATGATTGAATAATGAGTTTATGAATATCATTTTGATGAGATGATTTATAACGAAAAAGACACAACATGGGATTTTAATAATAATGTAGTCAAATTTAAACCATTACATGTGTATTTTAGAAAACACTAAACCATTGTGATTCAAGCAATTTAAAATAATATTAAAAGTATGATGATCGTCAATGATTTTTTTATCCTAAATTATGTAATTATATAATTAAATGATTTGATAAATGTAAATTAAATATATATATTCTTGATTTTGTTCATCAGGGGATTAAATATCATGGATTTCATTGTGATTCAAGAATAAGAGGAATGTATGGGGATGAGATTCTAGATATTTAATTTGAGAATATTAAAGATTAGTTTTTATAGGTTTTGATTGAAATATCTCACAACACATGTGTTTTCCTTTCAACAAGATGATTTTCTGTGAAATTTTCATACAATTTTCGAAAATGATATATACATTGAGTGAAGTGTTTTGATAAATACGATGAATAAATACTTCTAGGAGATATACCTAAATATATACTCAATTATTGTTGAGGGTTTAAAAATTAAGAAAAAAATAACGTGCGGAAAACCGTGTTATGTAGTGGATATATAAGATACTGATGATTAGGGAGATATTGGATAATTATTTATACATAGAAGGAAGATTTATTTTCTCTGATTTAAGGTCGTAAAAATTCAAATTTGTGAACTATTTATGTCAAAATAATTAATAATGGAAACATCTTGAAATTTTATGTTGATAAGAGAGAGAAAAATTTAAATAAATAGTTTAGAGTTATATAAAATGTGTGTTATTGGGCAGGATAATAGAAATAAGAAACTTGATGATCTAAGGGAGAAGAGATAAAACTATAGGTCTCTTGATAAAAATGAAGAAAGGGGATCCACATAATTCTGTAGTAAGGATGAATAACTGTTGGTCAAAGCATTGATGAATATAAATCATGTTTGGTTCTGAATAATAATAATAATAAACGATATAGAAAAAAACCTACATAAAAAATTATATCTATATATAGTGACCAAGACATAATGATATTTAATTCTTATTTTTCAGTTTATTCACCACATAATGTAATATAGGTTTTTATCCTGAAAAACATATTAAAATAAAACTCGAATGGGGTAATTTTGAACAAAAGTGGTAGTAGAGTTTTTTATTAATTATGTAAGGAGCATTCAACTAAAAAATTTATAACCACAAGTAGTTTAATATATATTAAGATACATATTTTCAGAAGTAATTTTTTTTAATAAATTCAGGTAGTCTAATTTACTCTATTGTAAAATAGGTGTATTGGTTTTGATTGTGTAGAGGAATACCAAGATGACATTCTCAATCTAATTAATGATGAGGATGAAAACATGAAAAGTGTATGTGATTTATTATTTAATTGATGCAGTGAGATACTATATTATTGAAATGTGTAATATTTTGATTATAATAAGCAATTTAATAGTGAGAGAGTGGTTTAGGATAAAAATATCCATGTTCGACTTTTATTGATAAGAATATTCACATTGTAAAATTCATGGACCAGGAAAATAAATGCATGTTGTAAGGAGTAGGACCACATTAAGTCTACAACTTATAAAAAACATGTTCCATTATTATTTATTTATCTTCATTATATATAGGAGAATTCCAGTTTCTGAAAAGGGTTCATATTCTTTATCAATATTTATAGGAATGATGCCAAATGGGTTTAGATGAATAGAAGATAAATTGGTTTTTAGTTACTGAATTTTACAACAATAGATGAAACCACCTCTCAGGTGAATCATCACCGGTCCACACGGACACCCAATTGGTATTAAATGATAGGTTCCCTAAGATTAGATTTAAAATTTAATATTAAAATTAATATAAAAATTATTCTATCTCTGATTTGTTTATAGTTATATTCTCTAGTCATTTTTGTATGGATTTATCATGTTAATATTTGTAGTATTTCATGAATAGCTATTATGGAAGAACCTAGTTCTATAGATGTTTTTTTTGTTTATAGGTTTTGAAAAATAATTTTTTAAATAATAATAATAAATGGTTAAAAATAAAATACTGAATTTAATGAATAAAGGGGAATAACTAAAAAATAAATATGATAAGAGTGTCGTGATTCATGAATGGTTTATTGAGAGTAAGTCCTCAAGTGAATCTATCTCTATCTAAAAGTAATATGAGTACATTTACTCCATTTATGTCATTTAATTTGAAACTAAACAGTAATTAAATTAATTTACCATTGGTATAATCATATAAGTAATTTCTTCTATCATGAGCCTTCATGATGAAAAGTAGTAACAAGTGGAAGAGGCTTCTAAAATAGAAGAAAAATTAGAAAATAAAATTATTTGAATTAAAAATATCAACATTCTTATGAAATTCAAAATAAAAAATTTCACAATTTACGTGGAAAATATTTCCTTAGTAGATAAAAATTTTAAATGATATTAATTTGAGAAATGAATTTTTTTAATTTTATTTCGAAGAAGTTTTGTAACACCCAGACCCCAGTTACCCAGAGTCGGTGCATTATTACATAACATTGGAATTATCACAATGGATCAAGTATCAAAAGACTCATTAGTTTAGTAGTCTTGGAAAACACTATATATATATTCATAAGTCTTACATTACATCATACGGTAAAAAAATACTACAACAACATCTTGTCTTCATATCCCCTCATACTATCCCTGAAGGTCATTCATAAATTATTTATTCACATCTTGGGAAAAATAAAACATAGAAAATGGGTGAGCTCAAATGCCTAGTAAGGATAACAATATTGCAGAAATATTCATAAATAACAATAATCATTGAAGGCAATGTATAACTAAAACAAAAGCCATTTAAACATGAACTTCATCATAGTATGGAAAAAATAAAATGAAGTAATTCCATTTACTTATTCACATGGATATTCTACTAATCGAATAATCACATGAAATATCAATAACAACTTTCAAAATGATGGAATGCATAATGCCAGACTATCATAACCACATAGCAAAGGCCTCGTGCAGGGACTACAAATAAGATATTGCCAAGGCCTTGTGCCAAGACACTAGTTTGTCTCATGAGACCTACCGATGCATCGACGAGCTATAGCAGGATCCACCTATCACTTACTATATCCAATGAATTACTCATATGAATTTTTTTTATCATAACATAAACATTCGTATTAAAACTAGAATACGAAATGTCAATATTTTATCCACAAACCATGAATGGTATAAAAATAGCACATCCACAGTCAAACATAACTCATTCGATACAATACAGAAGATTTTATTGTATCATATTAACCTCAATCGAGAATAATGAAGGATATTGACATAGATGAAAATAATCATCGAAACTATTTGAGAGAAATATCCCCGTTTTTCTTGAAATCATTTAAATTTCGCACTATATGTCAAGAAGCCGTTTAAAAATTGATTTTTAATCAAAGTGTCCCATACCACTTTGAAAATTTTAAAAGGATTTTTAATTTTAAAATTTTAATTCCAATATAAATAAATACTTAAAACCATTTTTAAAACATGGACATTAAGGAGAAAGATTTAGAAGAATAAGTCTTTAAAACATTTAAAAATAGTATTTTAGTTAGAGTTCCAAACCAAAAGAGAGACACATGAATACAAATAATTGAGGTAATCAATAAATTTTAATATCATGAGAATAAAGGGATTCATGATATACTATGTCAAAGTACATTATATACACCACATAAAATTGATTTTGGGGTATAACAACAAAGAAGTCTCAATGGAATGTAAATTGAGATGAAATCTCTCATAAAGGTCATATCCTTAGGTTAAGGATAAATCAACAACATTGTTTTGTGTGACATGTATAAATACACTAAATATGATTAGATATTTAGTGTAAAACAATCAAAGGACATTCACACATAATCATGTAAAAACAACACCAATGAATTGGATGTTTAACTCAACAAATTGAGAATGAGTTAAAATTAATCTTGTCAAATTCATATCGATGACTTGAGAAATTATCAATGGAGTGATTATGTGTATCAAAAGTATATCCACAGAAATGGGAGTGGAAATTATTACATAACCAAATGAATAGATATTCCACACATAATCTTGGAGTAAAATAATCAATGAAATAAGCGTAAAGCCAAATGAGTGGAAATTGAAATTTCAACTTCCCTTATTGATTTGGTAACATACAAAACATACACCCCTGAAAGAAGGATCATACTATAATGATGAAAATATAAATGAATTAAAGTATATTACACAACGAATACAAACATGGGCTGTACACAGACCACATGTAATAAATAAGTGGTGAATAATGGAATTTTAACGGAATTAAAAGTGAGATAAGAAACCCCTTACATTGAAACTTTTCCTTGGTATATGGTAGGTTAACCTCTTTTATAATGGTGAAATAATTTTTATTGAATTATCCAAGAATCATTTACATTAATATGATATCATATATGATCTTTTAACATTGATTTGTTAATAAAATTTTAGTATTATTGTCATTTCGCGTGTTAACTTACTCGTTTTCCTTTATATCATTTATTACGTAAGCCGTGTTTGTTATAGACAGGATGTATATAATTAATATTAAATATTATATCAAGTCCATAATCATTATTTTTAATCATCAAATGAGTATTATACTTGAATGGATACGATGAAGAATGAATCTTATCATGTTCGTGGAGACGGTAGTCCATACGTACACACGAGCGACAATATCATTCTTTTTATATTAAAATAATATATAATTGGATGGTATATCATATATACAGAATCATTATCATGTTATATTTATTATTTACATTAATTACACATCATTATTATACCCATCAAAATAATAATTTATTGAATAACAATTACCCCACGACGTGGAGACGATAAGCCGCACGTACGCACGTATGGTGACATGTTATTCAAAGGATGGATAGAAAACTGAATATGAATGTACCATATTTATAATAACATCAAAATATATATATTATAATGGAGTTATTTTTTTTATTGTTAATAACAATGAAAGAAGAAGTGGAAAAAACTGGAACTTGAAAAAGTGTGGTGAAATTATTACTTCTTTTTCAGGTTCTTCCTCCTGATTTGATCAAATGGGATCCTTAGGTTGGATTTTTGACTAAAGGAAGGCCTCTAAAATGAATTGAGGGATGTTTAGAGAGTATTTGGGTAGATGCTTGCCGAAAAAAAGGCTTTTAAGGTGTGATGTAATGAGAAAGAGGAGTGCCCTTTTTAAGAGGGGTGAGGGGCACCTTTGGAAAAGCTAGAAATATTATTTTATAATAAAATCATATTTGGTTTCTAATGGATCAAAAGTGGATTATTTAAAGGCTTATGTGGGGATAGGTTGAAAACGACTCAACCAATAGAATTTAGACTATTTTGAGTCATTATATAAACCTTATTTTCAATTATTAACTCTAAGTTAATTAGTTTGAGTTTTTCAATGTCTCTTTGTTTTTTTATATTATATGGTTAATAAACTTACTATATACATCAAAGAGACCCCCAAGTGGTCCATTAATGATACACCTATCCTTATATAAGTATTTTTTTCGATCCATAGATTTTTATGAATTTGATATCAATTATTAATATAATATTTGTTTTAAAAACTCTTTTAGGTCAATTTTGACACTATTCAATAATTGATTTTTGTGAAACTCATATCAGAATTATTACATCGAAAAAAGTCAATTAAATCATTCCTAATATGTTATATTTACCGCTAAAATATAGTTAAATTCAATAAAAGTCTCCAATTATATTTACTTATGTATTTATAATATCAATTATTATAATTTTTCACTATTATGGTAATTACTGCATCATCATTGTGTCATAAATAAATTAAATTATTTAATGTCTAAAAATTATAAATAAAATATAATTATGTAGGAAATCGTTTTAGCTTTCTAATGAATATTTATAATCTTATTTATCTTATGTTTAACCCTATATTAAAAATGTTTTAGTATATAAACATTGATTTTAACTGTTTTATCATTTTTTTTGAATTAAATAATAATAAATGTCCTAATCTAATCCAAGTGGACCTAAATGATAATATTTTATTCCTAAGATTGTTTTTGGTCTAGATAACCTTGTCCAATAGAATTTGAAAATGTGTTAGGGTAATATTAATATCATTTTTACCCTTAATTACCCTATTCACTTTTAACCGTGGTAAATAAAAGTAAAAAGTTACTATTCACCAAAAAATATTTTCATCTCATTAAACCACATTTTACTCCTTGATATTAACCATGTCTCTAGGATTTTCAATATTCCACTCACATAAGCATTAAAATTATGTTTTATTAAAAATTTAGGTTTTTAACTACTGCTTAGTGGTTTCACTATTCATCAAACATAGAAGTTTTTCAGAACAATGCCAAAATTTCACCCTAAGCTATAATTGATATTAAGAATTCAAAAATGATTCCTATTCTAAAAAAATCCAAAAATATAAGTTTCATTAATTAATTTTATAATTACTTCCCGCTGTCACAACAAATAGCGTGTTTTTCATAAACAATATATATAAAAAGATTGACAATTGTTTATGTCCAATTTCAAAGTGAAATTAATTATAATGAACACCATTGGATAAAAAGGTAAAACTATATTCTAATTATACATTAAAACCACTCAAATTAATAATTTATCACTTTTAATTATTTTGATTAAAAAAGATGTTTTTAATTAAAATTTAGTAATTTTCACTATTCATCAAAATATAAATGTTATCCGAAAAGTTCCAAATTTTCACCCTAGGATAAATTCGATATTCCGAATCCAAAAATGAATTCCATTTTGAGTGAAAAATTTTATAAAATTTCAAAAAAAGTAGGTATTACTATTCATAACTGATAGTTTGATTGGTTGTGGTGTGTTAGAATCTCGAAGTTGCGTACAATGCACACCATTTCATTATTTAAAAGGGAAATGTACCGTGGAATCTTGGGGTGTTACATTCTCCCCTCCTTCAATAAATTGCGTCCTCACAATTTTTTAAAATTGGTCTTGATAATATAATGGAATGTCCCACATTAGAAAAATATTCAATAAAACTATCACTTTAAATGAAAGGAAGAGAGGTATAAAGGTCACCCAAGATAACCCATACTAGGATTCCATGTAGGAAAACATGGATATGGATGATAAAATATGTTTTCAGTTCTGATGGAGAGGAGTAGGAAACATGATAATGAAGAAAGTTATCAATAAGAAAATAAAAAACTTGTGTTGGAAAAAACGGTCCTTAGTCTCCTAGTAGGAAAAGTAAACAGATTTTTTTTTTGTTTTAAGTTACATTTCATCTTGAAGAGGAATTCATTTATGATATTGACTAAGAATATAAAGAGATATACTTACTTTTCATGTAGAGTTTCATTCTTTAATAAATTTCTACCACTCACTCATTTTATTGAACAATGAGTATTCAAGAAGACTTGGTCACAATGGAAGAGCTAGAATAAACTTCAATAGAAATACATGATCAATGTAGGATAAACTATATATTTACATTGTCTTTAGAGATTGGTCAAAACTAAAATGGTTAGTATAATATCTTATGACCCCCCAAATGGATATTCCATTAGAGAAAAAAACTAATCTTAATTTCTAAAATTAAACAATCAATTCCCCAAAGTTAAATAAATATCATTAAATAATCAATTATCATTAAAATCCTTCAGTATAATCCAAACTAATATTGAAACTCAAAACATATAAGAATTGAGTATTACATGTTAAATTGTATCTCCAAATGACATTAATTACTTTTAAAGTCACATAATTAAAAGTAATTAACCTAATCATTTCTATAAACAACCAAAATCAATATAAATCCACAATAAAAACAGAGATAAAAATCCACCATTACTCCTCAAATGAAATCCCATACGATTCTATTTTCCATACAACAAAGTGAACAACTTCCAAAATAACATTTATGACATAATTACAAAAACATTTTCTTATACTAAGGGTATTCATTTGATACGACAAAAGATCCCAAATGAAATTATTAATGATCAATATAATCATTTAACTAAAAATAATAGTCAAATTAACCAGGGACTTCACGTAGTCCAGTGGTAGGTGATAAATCCCAATCGCACTTTGGTTGTGGGTTCGATTCCCATAGCTTTGTCTGACGCGATGGGTTGTCACACAGTCTCTGTGTTTTCCCTTTTAAAAAACTATATTTTATAACATTATCAAAATGAGATAAATTCCTCAAAATAACCATATCATAATTTAAACCCAAATTTTATGTCATACCTTGCATTTTCATCCCAAATTGTAATAACATATAATTTCCTCAAACCTAATGATCATATAAAACCAAATGGTTATTCATAACTATATCCACAAGAGAAAATATAATTATTCCTCAAATATCATTCTCACATGGAAAACTGCAGGGATGCAAATTCAAGAGAAAATTATTCCAATATAACCCCATCAACAAGGAGCATTAAACACTTTTTAAACATTTCTCCAACCATTTATTTCCACATAGCTTTTTCTTTGACCATGAAAATATCCTATAGAATAGGGCATTAACTCGGGTAATGGTCAGGTCCCCTACATTTATTGCAAATGACTGTAAATGGATTGTTGGGACCATTATTATCTTCTTCCACAGTACTCTTAATTTTTCTTCGGCAATTCTTCACATTATGTCCATCCTTCCCGCACGTAAAGCATTTCCTTGTACCATTGAGACACTTTCCTGGGTGTCTCCTTCCACATTTCCTGCATGATGGAAATTGAGGAATCCTTTCTCCATGGTATCCACTGCTGGAGCTCTTATCATTCATCACCTTTCTTTTCTTTGTTGAGTCCGGGAAATGGTTAATATATATATTGTTGATCATATTTTTGGAAACTTGATTTGGAATAAAGACGATATCTTTTACGCCTATCAACATTCCATTTTTTTGCTCATTTCCACCATCGTCCCCACCTTGTACATAATTATCAAAGTCACTACTACTTCCTTGGAATCCAGCCATTGACTAAAACCGGAAAGCATTGTGTGAGTAACAATAGTCATAAAATCATTTATAGATTAACATGTCACCATATTCTCAATTTGAAACACATTAGGATTAACCGAGGTCATTTACTCTCACCTTATATATATAATACCTCAAATTGGTTTGTAATGAAAATGTAAATAATCCTAAGAATATCCCCCGGGAGTGTCGTAACCCAGAGTGCAGCAAGGCCCGTTGTCATGCACTAGTTCACGTTCGAGTCTAGCACAAAGCGGTGTTTTCGGGTTTTACCCCTAGTACATCTGTGCCAAACCGGCCTCTACCTGCTCGTATCCAGACAAAGATTTATTTCTAATAAAACACACAAAATCTCTACAATACCAAATTTATAGGAATTTATTCTATACTAATCCTCAAAGTACATCTTAGGTCTACGTGCTCTAATCAGAGTTTATCTAAATCTAGCTTCCAAGAATTTTACAAAACCTCATCTGATACAAACTGTAACACCCCGACCCCAGTTACCCAGAGTCTGTGCATTATTACATAACATTGGCATGATCACAAAGGGTCATGTCTCGAAAGACCGATTAGTTTAGTATTCTTGGAAACACTAGATATATTCATAAGTCTTACATTACATCATAAGGTAAAAAAAATTAAACAACATCTTGTCTTCATATCCCCTCATATTATCCCTGCAGGTCATTCATAAATTATTTCTTCATATCCTGGGAAAAATAAAACATCAAATAGGGGTGAGCTCAAATGCCCAGTAAGGATATCAATATAATAGAAACATTGATAAATAAGAATAAACATTGAAGGCAATGTATAACTAAAACAAAAGCCCTTTAAACTTGAACTTCAACATAGTATGGAAAAAATAAAATGAAATAATTCCATTTATTTATTCACATGGATATTCTACTAATCGAATAATCACATGCAATATCAATAACCACATTCATAATGATGGAATATATAATGCCATACTATCATAACCGCATAGCCAAGGCATCGTGCCAAGACTACAAATAAGATTTTTACAAGGCCTTGTGCCAAGATACTAGTATGTCTCATGAGACCTACCGATGCATCTTGGAGATATAGTGGGCTCCACCTGTCACTTACTAAGTCCAATGCATTCCTCATATTAAATCTTTTAAGCATAACATAAACATTCGTATTAAAACTAGCATTCGAAATGTCAATATTTTATCCACAAACCATGAATGGTATAAAAATAGCACATCCACAGTCAAACATAACTCATATGATGCAATATGGAAGATTGTATTGTATCATATTATCCTCAATCGAGAATAATTAATGATACTAACACAGATTAAAATAATCATCAAAACTATTTTAGAGAAATATCCCCCTTTTTCTTGAAATCATTTAAACATCACACTATTTGCGAAGAATCCGTTTATAAAAAGATTTTTGAATCAAAGTGTCTCATACCACTTTGAAATATTTAAAAGGAGTTTTAATTTTAAAACCTTAATGTCCATATAAATAAATCCTTGAAACCATTTTTTAAAACATGGAAATTAATGAGAATGATTTAGAAGAATAAGTCTTTAAAACATTTAAAAATGGTATTTTAGTAAGAGTTTCTAACCAAAAGAGAGACACTTAAATACAAATAATTGAGGTAATAAAAACATTTTAGTATAATTAGAATAAAGGGATTCATGATATACTATTTCAAAGTACATTATACATAACACATAAAAGTGATTTGGTGTATAACAATAAAGAAGTCTCAATGGAATGTAAATTGAGATGAAATCTCTCATCAAGGACGTATCCATAGGTTAAGGGTAAATCAATGACATAGTTATGTGTGAAAAATATAAATACACTAAATATGATTGTATATTTAGTGTAATAAAATCAATGGACATTCACACATAATCTTGTAAAAACAACACCAATGAATTGGATGTTTAACACAACAAATGGAGAATGAGTTAAAATTAATCCTTTCAAATTCATATCGATGACACGAGAAATTATCAATGGAGTGATTATGTGTATCAAAAGTATATCCACAGAAATGGGAGTGGACATTATGACATAACCAAATGAATAGTTATTCCACACATAATCTTGGTGTAATATAATCAATGAAATAAGCGTAAATCCAAATGAGTGGAAATTGAAATTTCAAATTCCCTTATTGATTTGGTAACATAAAAAACATACACCCATGAAAGAATGGTAATAAATTGATGATGTAAATATACATGAATTAAATAATATTACACAATGAATACAAACATGGGAAGTACACACACCACATGTAATAAATAAGTAGTGAACAATGGAATTCTCACTGAATTAAAAGTGAGATAAGAAACCCCTTACTTTGAAATTTTTCCTTGGAAGACGGGAGGTTAACCTACTGTATAATGGTGAAATAATTTTTATTGAATAATACAAGAATAATTTACATTAATATGATATCATATATGATCTTTTAACATTGATTTGTTAATAATATCTTAGTATTATCGTCATTTCTGGTGTTAACTTACTCGTTTTCCTTTATATCCTTTGTTTCATAAGCTGTGTTTTTTATGGATAGGTTGTATATTATTCATATCCATAATTATATAAAGTCCATAAACATTATTTTTAATCATCATATGATAATTATACATGAATGGATACGATGAAAAATGAATCTCATCACGTTCGTGGAGACGGTAGTCCGTACGTACACACGAGCGACAATATCATTCTTTCGATATTAAAATAATATATAATTGGATGGTATATCATATATAAGGAATCATTATCATGTAATATTTATTATTTAAATGAATTAAAAATCATTATTATACCCATCAAAATAATAATTTATTGAATAACAATTACACCACGACGTGGAGACGATAAGTCGTACGTACACAGGTATGCTGACATGTTATTAAATGGATGGATAGAATACTGAATATGATTTTACCATATTTATAATATCATCACAGTATATATAAGATAATGGAGTTATTATTTTTTAATGGTAATAACAAATAAAGAAGAAATGGATGATGAAAGGAACTTGAAAAAGGGTGGTGAAATTATTACCTCTTCTTCGGGTTCTTTCTGTTGATTTGATCAAATGGGCTATTTAGGTTTTCTTTCTGATTATAGGAAGGCCTATAGGATGAAGTGAGGGAAGTTGAGAGAGTACTTGGGCCGAGTGTAGCAGAACCAAAAGGCTTTTATGGTGTGAACTAATGAGAAGGAGGAGTGCCCTTTTATAAGAGAGGTGAGGCGCACCTTTGGAAAAGCTAGAAATATTATTTTATAATAAATTGATATTCGGTATCTAATGGCTCCAAAGTAGATTATTTAACGTTTAAGGTGTGGATATGTATCAAACCACTCAAACAATTGAATTTGTACTGGTTTGGGTCATTTTATTAACCTAATCATTAAGTATTAACTCTTAGTTAATTAGTTTCACTTTTACAATGTCTCTTTGTATTTTTATATTATATGGTTAATAAACATACTATATACATCCCAGAGACCTCAAAGTGGTCCATTAATGATACACCTATCATGATATAAGCCTCTTGGACGAACCTTAGATTTTTAGGAATTTAATATCAATTAATAATATAATATTTGTTTTTAAAAACTCTTTTATGTCAATTTTGACACTATTCAATAATTTATTTTTTTTGAAACTCATATCAGAATGATTAATTCTAAAAAAGTCAATTAAATCAATACTAATATGTCATAGTAGCCTATAAAATTAGTTTAATTCAATAAAAGTCTCCAATTATATTTATTTGGGTATTTATAATATTAATTATTTTAATTTTTCACTATTATTGTAATTACTGCATCATCATTGTTTCAAAAATAAATTAAATTATATAATGTTTAAAAATTATAAATAAAATATAATTATGTAGGAAATAGTTTTATCTTTCTAATTAATATTTATAATCTAATTTATCTTATGTGTAACCCTATATTAAAAATGTTTTAGTAAATAATCATTGATTTTAACTCTTTTAACTCTTCTTTGAATTAAATAATAATAAATGTCCTAATCTAATCCACATGAACCTAAATGATAATATTTTATTCCTAAGGTTGTTTTTGGTCGATATATACTTATCCCATAGAATTTGGACATGTGTTAGGGAAATATTAATATCATTTTTACCCTTAATTACCCTATTTACTTTTAACCGTGGTAAATAAAAGTAAAAAGATACTATTCGGAAAAAATTATTTTCATCTCATTGAACCACATTTTACTCCGTGATATTAATCGTGCCTCTCATATTTTATAAATTACACTCACAGAATCAGTAAAATTATGATTTATGAAAAATTTAGTTTTTTAACTACCGCTTAATGGTTTCACTATTCATAAAAAATTGATGTTTTTCAGAACAATTCCAAAATTTCACCCTAAGCTATAATTGATATTCATAATTCAAAAATGATTACTATTTTAAAAAATTACAAACATATAAGTTGAATTAATTAATTTTATAATTAATTCCCATTGTCACAACAAATATCGTGATTTTAAGAAACAATATATATAAAAAGATTGACAATTGTTTATGTCCAATTTCAAAGTGAAATTAATTCTAATGAACACCATTGGATAAAAAGGTAAAAATATATTTTAAGTATAATTTAAAACAACTCAAATCCATAATTTATCACTATTAATTATTTTTATTAAAAAAGTTGTTTTTAATTAAAATTTAGTAATTTTCACTATTCATCAAAATATAAATGTTATCTGAAAAGTTCCAAAATTTCACCCTAGGATAAATTCGATATTCCAAATCGAAAAATGATGTCCATTTTCAGTGAAAAAGTTTATAAAATTTCAAAAAAAAGTAGGTATTACTATTCATAACTGCTAGTTTGATTGGTTGTGGTGTGTTAGAATCTCGAAGTTGCGTACAATGCATGCCATTGCATTATTCAAAGGAAAATGTACCGTGGAAGCTTGGGGTGTTACATGTTTACCAGGATTTGGATAAGGTAAGTAATTTCCCTTTGAATGGAAAATTTGATCAATTGAGAATAACAAAATTAAAAATGTAAAAAAAAATTTAAGTATAAAAGGCTTGAGAATCAGATGAGAAAGGTGAATAAATTTTGTGGAAACCGGGTGAAATAACATAACAATGATACATATATCTTTTTATGAAATAAAATGAGTTATTTTCAAAGATAGGGAATCTTAAAAACACACTAGTTAGATCTTAAAAATATTTGATAAATTTTATGCCACCACAAGTACTTCCGTAAGGAGTTTTACTTCTAATAATATATAAATAGTGGAAATAAGAGATAGTAATAATCTCAATTAAATTCAAAACTGGATCATACAATAAGGTAATCCTCAAAAGTAGTTTTTTACAATTTTACTCAATCTTGTTTCTTGGAGGTTCATGAGAATAGTTTTAAACTATTAAAATTATGAAGAGTAATAATGTTAAAACACTGGCTACATAATATTGGGTTGATGTGAGAATTTCCTAGAACATTCTCCCTTTAAATGTATCCAAGCAAATAGTCATGTTTGAGTAGAAAATAGGTATGGAAGAATATATATATATATATATATATATATATATCACCTACATGTAAAAGTACAATATTTATTTGGATTTATTCTATTTTATGTTTGGTAATAAGGTAAGAAATTTTAGGAACAATATGTTACTATGGAAAAGTTCATATGTTTTAAATCAAGTATTTGGTTTAAAAAAATTAAATGGTATTAATTTTTTAGAATTTTTTAGCTCTCATCACTCCCCCACACTTGAATTATTTATCACCAAAGAAATACATTAAATTAAATTATTAAAAAATATCAACAAAATGATTTTTCCCACATAATATAAAATATACATAAAAGAATTGTTGGAGTGCATATATTCATTCATTGTTAAATTAATATTCCTTATAAGTGAATTCAATTTACAACCTCTCATCAATTAAAAAGAAATTAAAATTTTCAATTTGTGTATGTAATATATCCTAGTTGAAAAAAAGTGTTATCCATGTGGAATTTTAATTTATCTGTATGTACTATGTTTCTTAAACCAGATTTAAATATCTACATCCTTGATACAACTCAAATACAATTTTCATAGGTCAGTTTAACCTTCTTAATCAGGGTTCAATATTTCAATAACATAAATCAATTCATTTTTTGATTATTATGAAATTTTTTAATTTATTAACTTTTTTTAATTTTTTACAATATATTTATGTGAAACGAACTAGAAAAAGGAATATATGGAATATTCAAAAATGAATTTACAATATAACCTAATTCCTAATGTCTCATAAGAAATTTATGGGATCCCAATTTCTCATTTTACTCTAGTTTCAAAGGACTTATATAATTGTTTGAGTTATCTATATAATTATTTTTTACAAAAGCTATGTTACATGACAATAAGTTCAAAATCGTGTGATCTCATATTATAGTTATGATACTAATATGTGCTTTTATATTATCAAAATATTTTTCCTAGTTTCTCAAGAAATAATATCCATAAAAAATTGGTGAAACTCACTCATAAATCATCTATCTATCATAAATTTTGAGACAATGATATTCTTAGATACTGAAAATGTAATTTTTATTAGGAAACGATATATTTAAGATACTAAAATGCTTAAAAAACATATAAAACAAAACTAATAATCTATTTAAAACATTTAAAAATATATATTTTTTCGGTTCGATATATTTATATATTCCAAAAAATAAATATATTCTTAAATATGTTTAATAAATTGTTACACACTTTATCATCAATTTATATTTAAGTCCAACAATATTTAAAATAAGTTACAATGTGTTAGTAATAAACAAAGGATAGGAAACAGATTGTTTTCATTTAATAAATATGTTCGAGGTAATCTATCACCTATGATCACTTATAGAAAGCATAAGGATAACTCACATGATTCTATCTACTTTTGGGAACATAAACTAAAAAATAAAACATAATAATGTATTCTAAAAAATAAGAGAATGAAAAAATGAGAACAGAATAGTTTATTGAGTGTTTCCCTCCCTTGGGGGATATATTAAGACTATACATAGATGTCCAGTATTATGATTATCCCTAATCATCTCGACGATGTGGGTTTCATGATGAAAATCACTATATCACCTTTCATCCAAATCTACATAGCATCTCTTACATTTGGTGGTCCCCTTGACCAATGTTATTTATTTCCATCCCTCAAATTTATGGTGTGTGATTTATATTAAGTGTGGTAGGATGACATGTGGGTTCTCCTCAGACTCCACCACTACTATTATGGATTCTTACTCTAGTTACTACACCATTAATGATGCTTCAGAAAAAAATAAATGAGTGTCAATAAATAATTCAAGATGAAGTATATTTAAACAAGTTTAATTTAATAAAATATTATACCCTTAAAAGGAATCATATTGAACATATATTTATTCATGAAAGACCAATGGTAATTCAGTTTCTATTATACCATCCTTTATTTGATATTTATGGTGATTTTGAGAAAGTAGAAGATTCAGTATAGGTTTTGATGACTATTCCTTTATATCAAACACCTCCTTTGGGGGATTTTATTTATTTACAAGGATGGTTATAAAATTAATTCATCGACTTGATCAATATAATTTCCTGTATAATTTTTTTAGCAAATAGTCAGTATTATTTAACCTCATTTAGAAATAATTCTAGCAGTTTTTAAATGCATTGATTATACATCATTTCATTATCACCCAGGGAAATCACTTCTTTAATTTCAGGATCTTGTTTCTATTATAGGGTTATTCCGTCAAGTTTTTAATTGTTATCATCCAATGTGGGAATCATGGGAGTTGAGTCTACCAAACTACAATTATATATATTAGTAGATGATTAATATTTTATAAATTTTAATTGAAATGATCTTAATTTTGTGATATACACCTCGTTGGTCTTAGATGATAGCCAATTATCTATTTTGAATGACTCATTGAAGTGTTCAAGTGTGGTTGGAGGGAAAATTGGAATTATAGCTTCTCCTTAAAGATTATTTGATCCACTTATTTATCATTATAATTCAGGGCCTATAATTAGGGTTTATATTATGATATTTTGAATATATTATATGGTATGTCAATATAATCATGGGTTTCCACAAAGTTATAGATGGAAATGTACAAGAAATATTATTAATCAATTTTTTTTAATTTTAATTACTCATCAAAAGGTATGACTACTAGTCATATGTGTTCCCAAGTGAACAATGGTAGTTCATTATGTTATTCATGTTCTTAAAGTTCACAATCCAATACGGTTGTTTAAATAAAGAAAAAACAATATTGATTTTTATCTTCCAATTCCTATTGATAGTCTTCTTCATCTATTAGTTATTCCAAATGATACTAAAAATTATCTTTGAGTTCATTATGTAGGTCTTGTATTTCATCCAGCATAATTAATCGCAATTTATTCTCTTCATAAAAAAGTTGTGGTTTGTTAATCTAATCTAGTTCTTTCATTATCTCTCACATATCAATTTTAATAATTTCTTCTTTATGAAAAATTCCCTATACCATTTAGTTGTCTAATAGTTATTATGGAAATTTATCCACCAATGGATCCTATGGGAATGTCAACCAGAAATTAAAAAGCATGAATAATTAATTAATGGTCATTAGGTAATGTTTATAAAAATTTGATAAAGGAAATTATGTGTAAATAAAAGACAAGAAAAATCAAAAAAGATAATTATAGGTGTGTTTAAATGGTTAAAATCAAACCAAAATCACAAGTAATGAAATCATGTTCAATGGATGGATTTCCATGGGTCCTCATCAAAGATAATTTTCTTTCATCCTATTGACGATTAGTGACTGACCAATGTTACCTATCAAGGTGTTGGGAGTGAGCAAGGTTGAGAATGTATGAAGGGTGATTGGACTCAGCAGACTTTTTTTGAAATCAACAGTCTTCGTTAATGAAAATTTCATGAAATGAATCCAATTGAATATGGATATATTTTATTGGAATCTTATTATATTATGTTGGATGTGGTCATTGTCATTATGCCAACTATGGGGAGAGGATGACCATGTAGTGAACCGTGGTGTGGAGGATCATGATCACTTGTGTAGGGATATAATGGTAGATTGATTCTGGGGTGTAATGTTCAGTTCAGTGACCATATGGTGCACTTGTAGTAGGTATTTGGAAGAAAACCACTACAGTTCTACTGTATCTGAAGTGAATCATGGTAACTTGAATGTATTCATGCAGTAGGATTGGCCCTTTCCCAAAATTTTAGTAATGGTCACTTGAAATTGGATATGATCTCAAAATGCATTCAATATATTTATAATGAGTGTTTCTTGTGGTATCTTGATCTACCATTAACATATAATTAATTAAAAACAATTGATGGTATATTGAGCTTTTAAATTTTTATTACATTTTCAAGTAGTTCTCAGTAAAATATCCTTAATATTTTATTCACTAAAAGTTAGATTAACCAATATTATTTTATTTTCAGATTAAAATGATTAATTGATACTAAACAACTATATGTGTTAAATATTTCCATATTTATAAACTCATCCACTAATTAAATTCATCAATTCTTATTGAATAATCATTAATTATTTAAATTTCATATATAGATTTTGAAAGTTATAAATTATTTCCAATTCATTTCCTAGATGCACATTCTAAAATTATAAACTTAATTTTAGGGATTTAAAATTATAAAATTATAATGTACAATTTTATAGATATTTTATAAGAAATGAATTATTTTTTCACCAATATACATCGAATTGAAATTCTAATTCTACCAAAAATAATTAAGGTCTTATTAATTACATAAATAATATAATAAATCATTAAAAATAAATATTTAATCCATTTATTTCATCAATCCTCATTTGACTAATTAAATAAATCACTTGTTTACCTTGGATTTAAATAAAACATGGGTTTGAAATAAATGGAATGTAGGTAAATTTTGGAAATGTTGGGCTCTCATAAACTATTATGGGTTTTATGCTTGCATTCCACAAATGAGAAATGATTCAATTGTAAAATGAATGTTGATCCACATATTAACTTAACCTCAGATTTATATTATATTTATAAATTTGAATATGAATGAGATGATTAATAATATTCCAAAAAAATATGAAATATTACAGTATGTAACAATTCATGAAAGGGGAGATAATATGATAACATAAGAATATAAGAAAGGAAATGTGTATTTTTCTAATCATTATAAAAATTATAGAAAAATTAAAGTTAAATCATTTGAATTGAAGGAGGAGAATACTAGATATACTAATGAGATAACTAAAATGATGAATATAATTGAAAATTAAAATTCTAAATTATATTTCTTAAAGTGTAAAATTGTTGAGACTATTTTTATTAGCAGAGAATAGAAATGTTTTGTTAACTCAACAGATGCTAGTAAAAATTTAATTGATCAAATGAATCAATAAAATACATAAATGAAAAAATTTAATAAGGTTATTTATTCTATGTATGATAAAGTTGTTTTTTATTAATGTGAAATTTGAAATTACGATTCTAAAAGAGTAGGGTACCTTTTATAACCATGCATATGTGAGGCGAACATTGGATGACATATTATTATATATAAAGACTTCAGTCATTTAGAAAATCCAAATATATTATCTAAAAGTAACATTAATCATATAAACATAATATGGTTAAAAATATTTTTGTACGAAACGCAATACTTAGGAATTCAACCTGAAAAAAAAGGTATTGTTCCTCAGAACATAATTTTTTATCAAGTTAATCATTTTTCAGTAGCTGTTTAATTTTCTTCACTCGTATGAGGTAATTTATTTTATGTTTATTCTAACCTACATTAATAATATCTTTTTCATTAAATACTTACTTTTCTGTTAAATATTATCACTTTTTTCAGATATATTTTTCATAGAATTTCTCATTATCACTCTATTCTTATATAAATAAAAAAAATTTAATTTCAAATTATTTTTAAATGTATATTTCTGTGAAAAATATCATGTCATTTATTTAGTAAGATATATTTTGGTGGTGTTAAAAAATTCATATACTAATTATTCATATTCTTTTTAATTATTTTTTTTACATTATGTTTCATAATATAGTAAATTTTGATACATATTTATTACTCTGATAAATATTCATTAATTTGAAAAATATCCTCTATTTTTTGAATTATATTCATTAAAAATAATAACCATTCCATCATTTTATGTATGAAAAATTTTGAAATATCATATTAGTCTTAATAAAAATTTTAATGTGTTTCATATTGGTTGAGAAATGCTCCTAGAGTTTGTTGGTTATATTATTTTTCAATCAATACCATTATGTAATTTTATTGTTTGGATATTTTATCTTGGGAAATGTATTGATATAAATTAATTTCATCTGGATAAATTGTCTCCAAAATGATTATGAAATGAGTTTGGTATGAAATCAATGACTTTATATTGAAGAAAAATATTATTTATAATTTCATTGAATCTGTTAATTTTCCTCCTGTATTTTTAGAGTTATATTTTCTAAGGTGTGTTTGATATTTTTAATGACCAATTTATTTTAAAAAATTTGATGGAGTGAAGAAGTTTTAGTTTATATTTGAAGTAAAAACATTGTCTTGTTTTGTTTTGAGAAACATGGATGCATGAATAATTAGTTTGGAAGGGGAATTTTATTTTGTTTTATATAAACTTATAGTGTAAATAAACCATTATTATAATCAAAGATGTTTAAATATTATTCCATGTAAATGATAAAATTGATAAACTAAATAACTTATATATAGAGATAAGATCTATATTTCAGTGGGTTCAATGTTTTATTATTATGAGGAAAGGAGATCATGAATCTTTGAAAAATAATCATTTTTATAAGTTAAACTTTCTCAATGGTAAGATAATGTTTAGTAATGTCAAAATAATTTGGGAATTTATTGAATTCATATGTATGAGAATAGTATTGTTGATTATGTTACCTTACTCCAAAATGAGAAACAATATTTATCTGAAATATTTAATTAATATAACAATAGTTGTTTTTTGAATTTATAAAATAAGTAACTAATATATATTAAAAAATAAAACCATCTTATGATATAAGGTGGAATGTCATCTCATTAAAAATAATTTCTCTGAATGAGTGTCACATGGTACTCCTTCGACATATACACATCTATAATAAGAAAATACATAAAAACTATTGAAGATAATGAATAAAAGGATAACACAAAATAATTTGAAATTATACTTATTGATGTTTTGAATACTAAGAAGAATATGACAATTTAAAATAGTGCTCTATCAGAATCCCATTGGTAAGAATAGAGTAATAATATTGATGTAGAAAAAATTATTTTATATATTCAAACTATTAGTAAATATCATCTTTTAAAACTTCTATTTATTTATGAGTACCCTCTACTTATGATGATAAGAAAAAGAGTGTTAATCTTCAAGTAGTGATCATTATAATGAAGAATAAAGTTGCATTTGTTGTAAATCCTCCTTAGAAGAAAGGTCTGAATGTTTTTTGTTACATGAATATTTCATAGATTTTATTCAAGTAACTCAAAAATGTATATCTCATTATAAAGAAACAAAATTGTTAATTTCAAAATAATCTACTTAATCACCTTCATGTAAAACTATAACTGAATGATTATCAAATGATTTATCTCATATAGATCCTCTAATGATAATGGTGAAAAATCAATAAAATATTGTATTAATGATACTCTATTATATAATTAATCAAATGAGTACTAGGTAGTTGAAAATTAAAATTCATTGAAAGTTGAGATGAAAAATATATTATTTCTAGTAATTAGAATGAAATAAATACAAACAATTTTTTAAGAGGAAAATATTATCAAATTATATGCCTAAAAACATCATTAAGAAGATAATGATTTTCTTATAAGGATGAAAAGATATTAATCCAAAAAATATATAGTTTTAAATAAAAATTGAAATATCTTATAATGATAGATCTATGGAACATAGTACAAGAATTGGATATATGAAAAATCGATTTATAATTTCAGCTGAATATATGAATAATGTTACTCAAGTGATTTAAATTATTTAAAATAAGGATTATATAACTAAACTTATTTAGACAAAGGATACCGATTCCTAAGTACCTAAAATTATATTACAATTCAAAGATAAGTAAAATTAAATGAAATATTATTTGTAAAATTAAATGATATTTTTGAATCTCAGATAAAAAATATAATGAAAATTGAAAATTTTGAAAACATAAATATGAAAACATATATCAGTTATTGTAATATAAATCCACTAAAAATCAAAATATAGAAGAATATGATTATATTTTAAAACCTCATGATATGACTCTAACATTAAATAATAAAATGTTCGAATCACTATAAGATCTACTAAAAGCTTTTAGATGTCTATTGAAAAACATTAATAAGTGTGTTAAAATATCAGAATATATAGTGATTAAAGAAAATTTTAAAGAATAAAATTATATTTATATATGTTTATTCATGATTAAATTAATATGTTTTTAATTCTCTTACATATAGTTTATCTGTCATTCCATGACTATCGAATAATATATTTTATCTATGAATATTTTTTATGGGGTAGAATTATATTACAATGTTTGAATATTCATTTTATTATTATTAATTTTTTTTCAATAGAATAATATTTTAATTTTATTGATTTTTTCTAAATTCAAATGATTTTACTTAATAAAATTGGAAATACATTCCTTCTTTTCTTATTTTAGGAGATGATGGAAAAATTTAAGGGGGAAAATATAAATAGAGAATATAAATTTCCAAAGAGGTAAATTTTCTTATATGAAGTTATATGGATATTAATTTGAAGGAGGAGTTTCTTATTGACAATAAAAGTGTATTTTATTATTACTCTAGTATATTTTTTCCCAATTCATTTTATCATTGTCATATTATTTATGAAAATCACATGTAGGGTTATATTTATGAAAAAATATATAATCATTTTATTTAAAAAAGGGGGATATATAAATGTGTACAATGTCATTTATTTTATAAAAGGGAAAAATTTACTTTATTTTGGACTAATAAATTTGTTTAAAATAAATAAATTAAAATGTAAAAATTAATAATAAAAAAATTAACATAATTTATATGACATATTTCATTAAAACAATTTTTGGAAATTTAAATGTTTTATGAGGAAATTAATTTTTACAAAATGGGTAGTTTTTTGAGTCTAATAATCCTTTTAATTAACTTTTTAAAATTAAAATACACATAATATGATCATGATTTTACATGATGTTTTTTTGATGTGTTTATGTCATATAGAATAAAAAACAATAAAATTAATTTTTAAATATTAATATGATTTTTAAAAATATAAATTGTAATGGTTTTTGTTTACATTTTATTCATTATATGTATGATAATGGTCGATGAGTTTTATGAAATAATCAAAAGATGTGGAGTTATAATGAGATCATTATAAGATAAAAAGGATTCTTTAGATACTGTAGCAACTGAATCCAACGTTTGAGTAATTCAATTGTTGATGCTTGTTAGATAGAAATATATAAACTATGACTATAACCATGTAGTTCAAAAGTGATTTTTGATACAAGAATTCTATATAGTACTATCATTTTAATGTCTACAACAAATTCTAACATATCCTACTTTTGTGTGTATTTTATTCAATCTGTTTAAACTAGAGAATCCATTGGTGAGGTGTTTCATTGTAAATTGTCTATTTTTTTATAGAAAATATGGTTGTTTTCATCATTGATATCATGAGATTCCTGGTTATAGATGTATGTTGATACAAATCATCTAGATTTTGGGCCCCTTTAGGAAGATATAGTTGATATAATCCTTTAATATTAAGGTTTTGAAGATGTAGAATATAGAGACACAATCTGAAAGGTTAAAATTAAGAGCCTTTGGAGATTAGAAGACACATATACTAGTTTATAGGTTTATATTCAAGGACATTATTGTGTTAGAATAGGAACACCATGATCATGTTTGTGATTATATTACTATCTATGAAAAAATCACATAAATCTTTTGAATGGAAGGTTCTTCTAATAATATCATTTCGTAGTTAAATATATTAATTAATCCTTACATCATGCATTAAATTTAAGATTTTATATTTATTTCTTTTTATTATTATTAATAAATAATATTTTCAAATTTCATTGAAATTATGATACTTCAAATTTAAATTTTTAAAATGATTTTAACTTTAATATATGTGTGGATAAATAAAAGTTTTTAAATCCAATTATATTAAACTTTATTTGTATTAAATAATATAGTTAGTTTATAAACTACATTTCCACCCACTTTTTTAGTATACTAGACCTTATAAATATTATAAAACAAACATGTCATGCATAATATTAGACTTCATTAGCAGGTAAAAAGGGAAACATTAGAAAAAGGTTAGTCTAAAATCTCAATAAGGGAAAATAATATCTTCGATTCAAATAAGATTTATTGTTTTATCGTATGTATTCGATAAAATTTGATCATGGGATAAATAATATTATATAACAAATGTCAGTATAGTAACTTATTAATTTTTCCCTTTTATATTTATGGATTATACACTATGGAAGTTAGTCCATACACTATTTCATCTTCAATTTTTATTCTATATAGGCTATTCTTCAGTTTGGGTTATTTATTAGTTTTTTTCTTCTCAATTTCATCTCTACAAGGCCAATCTTCTAGCCAATCACTTCAAATGTAAAGGAAATTGATAAATTTATAGGTATTTAGTTGTATGAATAGGTATGTCATTAGGGACAGTGAGTTTTATAAAACCCTGACATTATGTGAAATAATTTTTTTCAAAATAAATTTACTCTTTTTGATATTTTTCAATACATGCAACACTGCAAATAGCTTCCATTAGATGAAATCACTTATTTTTCTTGGGATACATGGAATAATGATTTTATATTATGTCACATAAAACAATTATTTTATCTTTAATTACACACAAAACTATGTTTGGCATCTATTACATATTGTACCATGTTTATCATGAGATACACCTAACACTGAGTATAAATGAAAAGTGACATATTTTTAAAATATTTTTATTAAATAAGATTGTAATCACGAAGACATTAGAATGTTGGTATAAATAAAATAAAATAAAATATTAAAAAAAATATATTTTTTGAATTTTTATTATTTATCTATTGATTAATAATGGAATTAGAATCATTTAAACCATAAAAAATGTCAAAAACAAAATATCTCTAAAATATGGCATATTCGACCATTGGGAATTTAATTAAATTTTATACCACTTCGAGAAAATTTACTTTAAAATGAATTAAATTTTTAAATTTGAATATAAAAATTATATTAGGGTGATTTTATGGTATTTTTCAATATAATTCATTTTTTGAAAACTACTGAAAAATACTGTATTTTAATGTAAACTGCATTTTTATTTAAATAATTTATAAAGATAAATTATATTTTTAAATATGTAATAAGTAAAATTTTTCTGTTAATGTTTTATAATTTATAAAATTTATGTTATTAGACTCATTTTAATATTCAATTTTGACATAATATCTTTATAAACATTTTCTTATTTTTCATTAGAAACATGCTTTCTCATCACTTCGATTAGGATGATATTAAATTAAAATATTCCACATATGTGAACGTAATTGAATAAAGTGGATTATATATTTGGAATATTAATAATAAATATTTGGTAATATGTTCACATTAATATCTTACCATTATTATTAGTGGAAACATCTAAAAATTAATCACAATGATTAATGTTAAAATAATGTTTTCTCAATTACATGTGTCTGAGTTGAAATTAATATTCAACACACATATGAATTTTATTTAATAAATTTTATTTTATATTTAAAATTATTAGTACTAAATTATAAAATTAATTTAATTTTAATGTTATTTTTAAAATTTAAATTACCTAGGTTTCAAAAAGATACAAATTACCGTACTAAAAACTAAAAGGGTAATATTGAGTTAACATAATGACTCATGAATAAAATGATTAAAAGGTGTTTATTTTTTATGGTGGAGGTATTTCTTGACCAAGTAATCACTCTAATACAATATTTATGTATTCTATGATCACATGACGTAATTGTGGCCTCCCAATAGTGAATAACTAAGGGTATTTACCAAAATAACAGCCCTCTTAAATTCAAAAAATGCACTCAAACCACACTAACTCACACCTTTAAATAACTATGGATAAAAAACCACCGTGAAAAAATAACTTACCTCCCAAAAATCATGAATATTTATTTTTTATTTAAATCCCTCCTTGGAATGATTTTGGTGCAAACATAAGGAGGATACCCAATGAAGAGGTAATGTTCATCAACAAGAATTTTTTTTTTATTTCTTACTCCACGTACTTCAATTATAATTATTCCATGATGATATACCAATATCAATATATTACAAATAATGATATAATTTAATGTTAGGTTCATGAACGAAAACCATATCTACTTGAACCATATCGGTTATGAAATCATTGTTCTTTTGAATGACATACTACCACCTCACAAACAGATGACATTTTTTTCCCTTACCATCTCTAAAGTATTGAAATAATGATGCATTTATTACTTATATATATATATAGATATATATGATATGTATTATTTTATTATCATTATTTGACTATAATATCAAACATACCATCATTATATCCATTTTTTAGAAATACGATTAAGTCCTTTGTGTGTACGAAGGACTATCGGCTCACGAAACGATGTGATTCATTCACACGTTAAATGGAATGTATTAATGATATGTTTAATAAAAATATTTGATATGTATGAAATACAAATTATTCTTAAACAATTATATGTATCATTTAATATTATTTCAATCATTTCGATAATAAAATAAAAACATTGTTCATGTGTACGTATGACATACCATCTCAATGAATATTGTACTTAATATTCTATCACTACATTTTATGAATTACTCTAAATTTATATAATATTAATATATATTATATATATATCCTGGTTAATATGATGGATATTATGAATCCCAGATCAAGGAAGGAAGAACAAAAATAATAAGTCAAAACATAAATGAAAAATAAATAAGTCATTTCCCGAAGCATGACATTAACATGGAATTGTTCATAAATTGGTAATAAAATGTCATAATAAAATCATATATGGTATAATATATATTAATATGGATCGTTAATAGGTTTTTAAAAATATTATATTTAGTATACAATAATTTTTATTGTGTACTAAGTAATTCAACACTTAAAGAACGAGATTTATAGTTTCTATTTTTTTCTGGGAAAAATTAAAATTATCTACTTGTTTGTTTTGTGTGGTTAATATAATGACCCTTTTACAAATTATATATTGAATAAATTATTTTTTAATATTTTATTTTTCAATTTACTTTATGATTTATATGAGATTAAGATTCAAAATATTACTAAAGTAGTAAGAAATATTTGTATCAATTTCTCTTCGTTGAGACTTATGCCATATTATACACATATAATTTTTTATGAGGTGTATATAAAGCCTCATTAATATTTAAAATCTTAAATTTATTTTTAATAATTATTTTTTATGTTTCATTTATTATTATTCCATCATCGGCCTTACAATTCTGTATTATTAAATTTCTAATGATCTTGTGTAAACATCTCATCATTTATCATTATTATTTATAAATATGTTTTCAATGAGAAAATATTATGATCAAAATTTAAAGTAAATACATAAATTTTTTCTCCTATTATTACATCAAGAGAATAAATAATTTACGTTCATATTTCTATCTTCACATTCTAATGAGTTTAAAGATAATATTTTATGAAAAATTGTCATTTCGGTTAAAACAACTTTTTTTCTTCCAAAACAATTTATTAAAAAAATAAAAATGTTTTATTTTTTGAAAATATTATTTCAAATATAAAAGTTTATTTTAATCCTGAACTATTAAAAAATAATGTTTAATTATTTATTTTTAAGTTTTCATGTTTATTTTCAAAGAAGGATATTCTATTTGTTTATGTTTTTAAATTTTTTGTTAAAAGAAAAAATTCATTTTCGATACGAAATGTTTTAAATGATTTTTAAACACTCCTTTTTTACATTTCAAGGTTATTTTTTATGACTAGTATATTCAATGAAATATATTTTTAAAATGTGTCATTACACTCATAAATTTAATCATCCTCCAAAAATGTTTTAAAAGTTTTATAATGATTACGTGTTAGATTTTAAATGATTATTATCCAAGAAATTCTTTGCTAATATATATTATAATATTTATTTTCATAACGTTATTTTCAAATAATTTTAATTTTCATCAATGAATGTTATATGTGATTATTATTTCAAAATAATTATCCATATAAGATAAAATCCTTTGAGGATACTAGTGCTTTAATGTGGATATGATACATTGATATCATTATTATTATTTATCTGATTGTTTTTTATAATTATACGATACTTAAGAAAAACATTTATATTCCCATTGGTTATACAATGATAGATATTTTATGAAACCCACATTTTTTTCCATGTGTAATTTGATGATGAAATTAAAAAAATTAATTTGAAACCTATCACTTATCTATAGTTCATGAAATGATGAAATGTTTATGTAATCATTTCTTGTGTTTTCATATGATGAATATTTTATGACGTTCTTTCACACATATGAATGATTTTCATTATTTTATGGTGGTTACATTATAACTAAGGAAGGTTCTTCTATTTTAACTATGGATAGTGGATATGCTATAAAAAATATGGGATTTACTATATCTACATATAATGAATTGGTTGAATATATATATATATATATATCGTAATAATGTTAGGAATGGAATGGGGATTGAACATGGTTCAATAACGGAATTTGTCCACTAGATGGTCTTGGGAGTGAACCTTACCTACTATGATGGATTGTGGTGTGAACCCATTCTTCTACAAGGAAAATGGATTCCTCTAGGGATGGTAGTGTGTTCTTATATGAGGCATATATTCCCAAGGATTTAAATGATATGTTTTTTAAATTAGACTTATTACTAAGAAAATGATTTTATAGGCTTATATGTATTTCAAATTCAATTTCAAATGATAATGTTATTATCCCATTGATCATTTATATTATTTCCATTCGATTAATGTCTTATAATCTACCAATATTCATTCCATCACTCAATATTATGTTATTTTATTTACATGTTGTGGTTATTTGATTGATAAGATCGTATTATCATTCGCTAATTATAATGTTTTTCTTACATATCTCTCTTTATTACCCTTACTGAGAATCTAAGATCATCATTTCTTATATTTATTTTCCCAAGGTTGTGATGAAATTTTTTATGTAGGAGTGCTAAAGGATAAGATCTTTATGGGAGGCATTTAACGACTTTCACCAAATTAACAAGATTGTGTTCCATGATCCCAGAGAAACGAAACAATTATGATCATCAGGCCTATGGTTTTGTAATGTATTGAAAATTCTTATACAAATATAAAATACACATTTATGAGAAATTTAGCTCCCAATAGTTTCTATTAGAGTAAATTTTTAGTTAAAATTTGAATACTAAGATAATAATACTATAGTGACATCACAATTGTTATTTATATGGATATTTCTAGGGATGTATGTAAGGATAAGTCTTAGGATGAGTCAATGTTTTAGAAAATGTCCTTGAATTATTTCAAAGGATAAAGTGGGTGGTTTCAATGAAATTACATCCTGGTCTGGATACTGTAAGTGGATGTGGCTCTAGAATTGATGTATCTAGGGTTAATAACTCAAAATGATTTCTGTAACCTGGACTCGATCATCACCTAGTTCATAATAACATGCCTTACTATACACCAGATTTGAAACTACTCAGGTATGTGATTTGGAAATTGAAAAAACCTTCACAAATCATCATGATGGATTTAAATAATTGATGATTATGAATAAACTAGGATAAAATATGGCTATATAAATTAAAAATAATGTTTCAGGATTTAGGAACATATTATATGTTTTTTAGGATTATTTTGTTTCCGATTTTGAATATTGTTTCTCCCGCTATGTTTTGTTTGTTTTTAGTTATGGAATGGTACCATAAATAACTGGGTTATCATTGGGTTGGATGTAAACATTTATGATGAGTAGAAAAATAGGATGATGAATGGTGTTAGTTATGTTGTGATTACTCTTAATTAGTTGTCATGAACAAGATTTACATTGTGAACCTTTACCGACTCTTATAGTCACCAGTGAAGATAATTATAGAGGTCTTTGAGATTTTTAGGAAATAATACTATGGATGAATGAACATTTAGTTTACAATATTTCAAGAATGTGGGAATAATCACTGAATGTAATTTCTTATAGGGACAAGAAGATGTTTCGGGGCTGGAAAAAAGAACAAAAAATATGTTTATTAGAAAATGGAAATGTTTAGTTAACACAATGGATGTGAATATTATTCTCTTTAATGTATTATAAATGTAGATATTCATTAAAGGTGTAGATAATAGGAATTATGAAAATAAATATACTAAGGGGAAATATCATGAATGAAATCAAAATGGATGTTTGAGTAATGGTTATATTATTGATGATCTAGAGATTAAGAATGGAATATTAAAGGAAATCTGTATTAAGTAATAAGATGGTCAGGCCTAGTTCATGGTTTGATTAGGATTTGGGATTTTTGAAGTGTTTATGAATTATAATTCGATAAATTAATAATTAAATAAATATTTATTGTTCAGTATATGTTTTTCATGAAGTATTTTCATAAATATGTTCAATGGTTCGGATGAACTAGAAACGTTATTTAATGGAATGGTGACATTTTAAAAAACACATGATTGAGGGAATATAACACTTAATATCAAATTTATGTTAATAAAATCATGTTTTTTAACAAAATGAATGACATGGATAAATTAAATTGGATAGTATTGATGACTTTGGAAATGATTAATGATTTTTGGACAATCTGGTTTATGAAATCATCGATGAAGTTTACATATTTATTTAATTTTGGGAATATATCCAATGATATGTGGTTTTGTTCCTGAAAAATGAAGTATGTATGTTATTTAATCTTGTTTTATGGTAATTCATGATCTTATCATGTCTCAATGGAACACATGATGAAAGTATTCACATGATTAGAATGTGACAATGGAGAGCTACTTCATGATATTTGTGGGATTATTGAATGGATTATTTTGATAAATTTGGCTTCCTTTTTTATGTATTTTGAATTTTGGAAGGTTTATATGGATAACCTTTTATGGACTTGTTTAATATAAATTTTGGATTAGGTTGTAATGATTAACATACAATTTCACAATAAGGGGATTTATACATGAAATATACCAACCATTTGGTTTTTATAAGAACAAGAGATTTAATGAATATTTTATAATTAAAATATGGATCTTATGATCCGTTAAAATATATCTTTAGTCCTTCAGGTAAAATAAATTCATTTTTGGATATTCATTTCATAGAGTAAGAAATGAATATGAAATTTATTGAAAAACAAGATGAATGTGTGCTTATGAAAAAGAATCATATCAAGTATGTTTATATTCTTATATATTTAAATAGTGAATAACTTCCTCATATCTAGTGATATTATATTGTATTACAATTTTATCCTAATACTTTAATTTTTTTGAACTGATTATCATTTAAATGATCACATATTTATGGTTCTGGATCCCTTAACATAACATTGGTCATTAAATTTCTTGTAATGAATGATTTCTGTCACTCAATTTACATATTTAATCATTTTATACATGTCCAGATATTCACATACCAACTATGTTCTTAATTTTTGATTCCTAAATTTTTGTGACATTAGGTAAACATCATGTTTCCAAATTTCCCTTCTTATGGGATGTTTTTTATTCAATTTTATGATGTGTGTTTATATGAAAATAATTATAAAATTATAAACCATTGGTGAACAAGAAAAATTTATAGTTGGAAATCATTTTATGGGGGGTATAATGAAACACCTTGATATTTTGTGTAATATTGTTTTTTGAATTTATTTACACTTTTTGATATTTTTCATTATATAGCTCACGGAAGTTAGATCGTGATACAGGAAAGCACTATGTTTATATTATGTTACATGAAAACAATATTTTTTCCTTAATTAATCACAAAAATTAGTTTATGTTTCATTACACACAACACAAATATTGTATTGCATTACATACAATATTGAGGCTCGTTTTACATGCAAGACATAATTTAAATAAAAAGTGGCATATTTTTTAAATATTTTATTCACCTATAAATTATAATAGAGGGTATAGTAGATTTAATAAATTAAGATAATATATATTTTATAAATTTTATTATTTCTAAATTAATTAACAATAAAATATTAATAATTTGATAGACTTTTTTTGAAAAACTGCAATTTTTTGACAAGACGATCTATTCCAGCATTGCACAATAAATTAAAAATTAATTTTCACCACCTTTAAACAAATTATTTAAAAAATTAAGATGAATTTTTTAGGTCATAATACCAAATTTATCTTACAGTTAATTATTGGTGTTTTTTCTACGAAGTTTCATTTTTTGTTGAATAGTGAGAAGTATTTAATCCTAATTGAAAAATGTAATTTTTTATGTAATTTTTAAAGTTATATTATATTTTGAATTTGTTTTCAAGTAAAATTATTTCAATTATATATAAATTTTTATAATTTCTGTCATCAAAATCATTTTCGTATTGAAAACCATTTAAATGAGACTCATTGATAACTCATAACTTATGGAATGAATTATAATGGACTCTTCATCAAATAATTAGATACCAATCCTCAATCATCTCCAATAATCCTCATAATGGAATGATCCCTAAAGGTCATGATATTAACATAAAAAATATAATGAATTATCCTCACTGGGAATACATATATAGTAATACCACACGATTTTGTTGTTCACTATAAATGTCTAGGTACCTATCAAAATCATACTAAAGTATTCTATTATATAAATATTAATGAAGGTTGTTAATGTAAAATATAATTGAAATATATATATATAAAAACCATGTATGTTGTTATGAACTTTTTGTTAACAACACCGGAAAAAAATCTTCATTGGATCTACTAAAAAGGAATGAACTCACAAATCGTACATAAAACAGTAAAAAAGATACACACAATATCTTCCAAATGATTTGTACCACACCATAGACATTGTTTATTTTGTATAATATCATTCCTAGATATGGGGGAAAACACAATATATGTCATTACTATCATATTAAATAGCTTTTCCTAAGTAGAAATACCCTTACGCAGGGTCCATAAAATAGGAAACATACACCCTATCAACCTACTAGGTTCATTGAATGTCTTGTTCATGAGGTATTATCCATCATCTTCAATGTTAAATGTCTCAATATATATCCACATACCATCCATTTGATGGGAATATGTATATATTTTTGTCAAACTATGTAGAATTTTACCAATAACCTATCTGGGAAAACACCATTAAGGTTGTTGTTGAGTCATTTTATTGTTGAACTCACTATTAGAAGTAAAATCACACACTAGATGACCTATAATAAGTGGACCATATGTGCTAAGTATAATGCATTATATGCATCTTGCCTTTGTTGACCCAGAATAATAATCAATCACTAACCTCACAACAATGATATGCATGCTACAAATCCATAATAAATCATAACACCAAATACCACGTCTGTTTCTCAAAGTGAAAATCATAAAAATATATAACATAATAATTCCATATCACTAATAATATATTCCTAGAAACTGAGGCTTATTGTGGTAATAATTGTTCATGATAGACTTGTTTGATATCCATCATAGTCTCTGACACATTAAGAATACTCATTTATACTATTTACTATATATTAATAAAATATGAAAATAAATTATCTAACAAAACATTGTAACATAGTGATCTTAATGTCACTAAGAAAGTCCTCTGAGTCGCTTCTCCACAAACCCTCAAGCTCACCTCCCTATACACCATTGGATTCTAACTAGAAGTGAGGGAATTTGGTATGTCTTCGGGAATAATATTCCCTCATACTAATGTAATAAAAAATGAAAATAAATACAAATCATCAATAGAAGTAAATAATCAGAATGAGGAAGAATAAAATAATAACAAGGCTATAAGAAATAAGTAAATGAATCAAAAAAATTGAAAAATCATGTCATATCTGAAACACTAATCACCGTCTTGCATGATCATGCATAAACTAGAATAAAATAAACCAAAATAAATATATGTGGATATACCACAAACTATAAGCCAAACCACATACTCTATCTCTATGAAACTATCAATATGCTCAAGTTCAATCATAAGAATCCACAGATGTGGCACCACTTGACCATGAAACATATGCCTCATCTCTCTCTATTATACATCCATGATCAACCTAAAAGATGAAATAATGTCATTACAAACACCATGGTGCACATAGAAGGGGTGAAAAATAATATCATCAGGCCACCCCCTAAGGATGAAACTATATGCTAATATCACAAGTTAATTCTCATGGAATATACCCAGCATATCAGAGACCCAACTAGATTAAAATATATAATATATAAATTTATTTAATACCATCTACCATGAACCTATTGACTAGAAATCCTATGAACATGGCATTGATCAGGATGTCGTTCCACACAATCCAAGAATAGACATGTAGATTCTAGGGTTCATGAACTTCATTGACAATACCTACTTCATCTAGTACCAAAAATATTACTAAAATATTAATAATGTCATTATTATATATGATTCCCATTGTGTCTAGCCAACGAATACATATATAATGATGAAAAATCATAATAAAAAAATACATTTATAAAATGAGACCATCCCAAGTGTTTCAATTCATGACCCAAATATCAATCAAGTCATAAAAAATATTATTTAACATATGATCCTATCCAAACCATTCATTATAAATAATCAATGTATCATTCAAGGTGTAGTAATAGTTCTAGTCAAATAACAATCTCATCTACGAAATTTAATTTTAGGAATACAAGTATAAATAAAGGTATAATATAATATCATCATCCATATGATCCCATCCAAGTCATTACATATTAGGAATCCATGTATCTCTCTAGTCATGATATAATTTTATCTTACCTATTATCCCATCCATGAAATTCCATATAAGGAATACAAGTATCACTGTTGGAGTAATACAATTTCATTTTAATCATGAAACACCATGTCCATTTATGATCTCATTGACCACTAATCGTAATCATATATGTGGAGCTACATGTCCCACAATTCTGAAAAATGATAAGGAACTCCATGTCCAATAATGAAAATTATATTTTCTGAACACTATATCCACTGACATTTAATCATTAGGCCTCAGAAGCTGGATCCCAGGAAGTTCATTTCGGAATACCAAAAATTAATATCCAATCAATAAGTCTCAAAACCATAATCCCAAAGAAGTATGAATAGTAATCACAGTCACATATCACGTCATTTTAGAATCATCGTTCATGTTCCAGGAATCCCCTTTGGAAAATATATATGCATCAATAAAAATCACATGAATGAATAAATACAAGTGTGATTGTGGATGAACACCTAATCCCACCACTACTGCCACAACCCCTTGGGTTTGTAGGATTAATATGGGTTTTATGGTGAGACACACTACCATCTCAAACCAAAACCATAATGCACTAGCATTGGGTTCGTTGAATAGTAAAGATCCCACTTAGTCCATCATGTGAAAAAAATAGAGAGGAATCCTACTTGGGATCATCTAAGTCATCACATAAATAGGGGAGTACCTCCTGGCATCATAAAAAATAGTAAGATTTCAGAGGCATCCTATATAGGATCCTAAAAAACGAATCAGAGAGACAAGGATTTTTTACATGGGATCATCGTGAGGATGTAAATAGATGCATCCTATACATGATCCAAAAAAATAAGTAAATAGAGGAATCCAACATAGGATTCTCTAGAATATGTAAATGGTGGAAACATGTACGGGATCCTTGGGAACAACTATTCTATAAGGCTAACACATCATATAACAAATATCTCTAACATCTCATAACAACCTAGGCCATAATTGAAAATATCACACGAGATTTGTCTTCATCAGAAAACCTACATAAGCATCAATAATGGTAGATGGGTCATGATACATCCTAGATCAAGGTATCACTCTTTTTCAGTCCAAATAACCAACCAATTAGACTAATCAAGACTAATCTCTATCCTTCTAACTATAGAATTATTGAGATAAATCATAGTATGACATTCATTGATCCATTCGTAGTCCAATAACCATTTCATATCCATCTCATATGGTTCTCATCGTAGGTGAAACTTTAGAGATCAGAATAAATATATTCTAGGGGAATCACATATCCCTCATATCCCCTTCAACCAAAAACACATCATAAGAGAACTCAATTTACCATACGGGTTCCATAATAATTAACTATTACTAAGAGAAATTAATAAGGTTTAATGATTCATCAAATTCCAAATCTTGGGATTATCGACAATAAAAACCATCAAAATGGTGTAAAAGAGATTTACAAATCATGAATACCATAGTTGATAATTTTTACCCTCAATGCTCCACCTTGGCATATAATTCGACAAGAAATGGTGTTTAAAACCCATGTACATGGAATTCATGACATGTACATGACATGTACCTTACCCAAGGTACTTGTCCATGTTTCTCACGTGGTATTTCCATGTGTTCTAGCCTTTTGAATACATTTATAGGGTATATAACCCACACATAGTCTACCCATGTACCCTACACGACCATGTGCCCCAAAAAAAGATTCATTGCCAAGTACATTACTAGATGACCAAGAATAGGCCAACATCATGTACTCCATGTACATGACAGGTACTTTAAAAAATTAATTTCTACAAGGAGGAAGATTACACTTTGTGTTTTTATATAACTACGCACCATAAAATCAGGATTTCCTTAAATTGTAAACTCTACAATCAGCCTAAAAGCCTTATTTTCCCCATAATAGCTATAGGTCGTCCATCAAGGGTTCCTAGGAAGTCATATTATGGCCTCCAAAATAAAAATTATATTATATATGGGTATCTCTTTTAAGAACATAAAATGAACTACCTTTGGGTGGAATCTAATGAATCTTCACTTGTTACCATGATCTAAAAATACATCACGATCATTCCGCTCTACTTGACCTATACAACAACACTGATCTTATTTCCTCACCCATTAAATCCATCTCTCTCAATGTCTATCTATATATCTTTCTCTTTATATATCCATCTCCCTATACTTTTTTTGAGGGTGGGAATATGAAAAATGCTATGGGTAGGAGAAGAAATAAATGAGTAAAACAAAACGGAAGAATAGAAATGAAAAAAGAAAACTAAAAAGGGGCACATGCCCAACTCAAAATTCCAACATCAGTTTATGTCTCACCTAGGTAAACCACTATTAAAAACTAAAAAACAACTATATAATGTCAATCCTATGAACCCTTAAAAACCTATTTCCAAAATAACATGTTCTAATAAAATAACTAATAATTAATTATATTTCAAATAATAAATATTCCAAGAAAATTTTTATGACAAATATTTATGGAAAACTCTTATACATGTGTAAAAACCAAATTCTAGGACAATTAAAGAATTGGAAAAAAATTAGGTTAAATTCTAGGATAAAATACTTTTTTTCGCATCCTAATCTTACTAAAACAAAAAATTATAATTTTTTTTATAAATTTCACAGTCTAGAAAAACACGAGCTATTAAAATTAGTCCCTAGATTCCCTTATTTCAATTTACAATAATATATTGAATTGAAAATTTTATTTATTTCAATAAATTCCTTATATTTATCATGAAAATAAGTAGATAATTATTTTGTAAGCCTATATTTAGTTATTTTCTATTATCAACTATTTAGACATAATAAATAATATAATACAATGGATATAGGAAGCATATTCAACATATTTTGGGAGGAATTATTTTCACCATATCCAAATTTTTGGGGTGAAAAACATCAATAGGGGATTCTAATACATTACAAAAACCATCAAATATTAATTTATCACATAACAGTTTGTACTGTATCCAAAAATTTGTATTTGTAAGGACATACCCTATGTTATGGAATGATAATACTATTTTCAAGAAATGTAACTACATTTTCTCCCATAAATAAAACCAATGATTGGAACTTTACATGATTACAAATAATGTGATAAATATTAACAATTTTAATTTTACTATGTATCATAATATTTTATCAAGTCCCATTAACCATGACCATTGAACATTGAATATCCAGTTGCTCATAAATTCTATTAGAAATGATCCATAGGCCACTACTCAAAATCCAAATGTGTTCTAAATAAATTACTCAATTGTATTTATGTATTCAGTTATTTTCAACGATGAGATTACATTTACATGATCTATTGTGTGGTCTACCCGATCTATAAATCCAGAATTTGATTTCCTCATTACCAGCCTCTATGTTACATCATGTCCAGCATGGGATTCTCTACTTTATGAAAGATTTTATAGTTAACAGAAAACATTTATAATAACTCTATGATAAAAATAAGTGTCCCAATATTGGTTGGTCTTACAAATGGTTCAATGGATTTAATTCTAATTATTCTAATGGAAGGCCTTGTCATACTTAATAATATGTTGAGAAATTTTGTTTTATTATTCATAAAATATTTCTCAATTTATATTTTACATGACTTATAAATAATAATTAACATTTAATTTAATGTATAAGCATGTTTATTATAAATAAATTTCATAAAATCCTTTTACTTAAATCCAATACTTGTATATTAATCCATTTATTTAGGTGATCACGACCTTGTATCTATAAAATAAATAATACATAAGATATAAATAAATAAATAAATAAATAAATAACCTAGTAACGAGGTTTTCTAATGGATGATTTATTGAGTGAACAATAAATCAACCTAACATCAAGAGGAAGACTTATTATATTAGTCATGGAATTTGTTACACCATTCCACCTATCCACCTATGTGTCACATGGGTTGGAATCAACTCAGAACCATCTTGAACTATCTCCACATGCCTTTGGATAATCCCTTCATTACATGTATTTATAACTCACAGACAGGTGTAGTGGAAGGATATTGGTAAAGGGGAATTACATAAATAACCTTTTACACTTAGGTCCCACATAATAAAGGAGTAAGGGATGCCACACTAGTCATCATATTTAATTTAATTATTATTAATCATAATCCATGAAATATATTATGTAAATAAAACTAATGTATAAACTTGTCTTTGAAAAGCTCTTGAATAGGAATACATATGAAATGAATACACAAAAGTACACTTTTTAACATTTTAATATATTCATTATTTAATATTATGATAAAAATGGTTGAATTAGTAAATTAATTAATTTAATTATATATTAATGAACATTTGGATTCTCTTGGAGATACACATCATTAATGAATTTAGGGAAAATAAGTGGCGCGACAAAAAATTTATAGATAATTACAACAAATAAATTGAGTATTATAAATATTTTGAAAAATTGTTAAATTTTCAAACAAATCTCCATCCAATCACTTTAATAAGGTATTAATGAAGTAATTCAATATTAAAATATAATTTAACTCTATATTTTATTAGGAGACTACATAACATCTAATATTGAGCTACATGTTGTGTTCCTCATTTTCAAGGTATCCAAGATAAACACTAGTGTATCAGTGCCTTTCTCATTTGAAATACATAGATTATAATTGCCAGATGCATGATATGTATCAATATTTCCATGCATTCATGGATATCACAGAATGACTCAGCATGTTCTTCGGATGTGAGAATACATGACACGTACTAACCAAATACATATAGTGTATATCACTTTCCATGTGTTTGTATAGTCCAAAAAATAACTCACAATGTAATTTTTACATGGGAATTAACGAACTACGTTGCACGTATGCCAATTATATGACATGTTCACAAGTTACATGCCATGTGGTTCATTAATTACTTAGGATTTATATTCGACATAGTTAGTAACCATATATTTAACCACATAGTTAGAAAATGATCACTAAACAACATGTAGAATACACATCGGGTATGTACTCTAGATGTTTGGTAATATGAAAAGATGTGTTTGGTTTGAGTAATCTATATGATATGTATAAAAAATTCACCATGTGTAATAAATGCTCTGCATGTCATGTATCATGAAACATGTGTTCGAGAAGTGTACTCTGATACATGGTTTGTAATCCGAAGATATGTCGTGTAACCCATTCTCACCAGCTAGAATCCATGGCACATACTGATAAAATCTATGTTCATTCATTATTTATTCTTATACCTTTCTTAACATATATATATTTAATGAAATAATTAAAATTTTAATATAATTTTAATTAATCATAGAAATAATGAATAAATAATCTATAAATGAATGATATAAGAATTGTATTTCATAATCAATCAATAATCAATTAAATAATTATAAATTTAAAAAATATCCCCTCTAATACCACTTTATGGTTCTAGAAAATATAGATGCACCTAGTCGTAGAATAACTAAAATGTTTTTATTTCACATTCGATGGATCGTTGACCAATTATGAAAGAAGAGATTATATAGAGGAATCGAAGAGGCGTACTCCTTTTCCTCTCGGTGATTTGCTGGGCCAAAATCCATGAAGTATAAATCTTCATTCATTTACCTCAAATAAACATGCCATTTGACTAGTTTTTGAATCCATAGTTATGAATAAAGATCACAATAAGGATGATTTGAAGATGCTCTCATCATTATCTATTTTTTCTGAGGGATCTATTGTCCCACTGGTGAATCATTATCTGAATAGAATCATCTAAAAAGGGTCTGTATCACATGTATCAGCTTCTGATGATGCTATATCAACGAGGAATGATTTATGAAAATACCCAATTATAACTCATATTTCTCTAATGAAAGTTACTTAACCCTATAAATTGACTGATATTGTCTCTTATTTGGCTATTATTTGGTGCATTACCGATTTCAAAGTTCTATCCCTTAGTTGGTGATTTTTTCACATTCTATTTAACTCTACATAACATAATGGATGGGCTTAGAGAAAAGGATCTATAAATATCAAATCTAGAACACTTCAGATACATGGTTGGAAATTATGCTTTAACTTTATTGCCTTTATAGATACATGCACTCTGGTGTGGGTTAAAATTCATGTTCCTAATTTGGTATTATAGAATGATGAGATCTTCTTTGAAATTTCTTCTATGATTGGAATCCCAATTAGAATAGATCATGAAAATTAAGAACATAGTTGTGGTCATTATGCTAAGGTATTGGTTGATATTGATATTAGTGTTACACTAATTGATTGGGTTGTTTTATCTACACCGAATTACAAAATTTTCAATGGAATTGAACATAAGAAAATTCAATTATTCTGTAAATTGTTTCATGTTTTTGGAAACTCAGAATCATAATGTAGAAGAGATATATATTGTAATAAATACCAGAAAAAATGAAACAACGAGTTTCACTATCATCAGATGAAGAATTAGGAACATGTACAGAATATTAATGATGCTAATATCTCACTTCCTTTGGTGGTAAACTCCCATTCTGGACAGATGAGTGGTGTTGAATCTGGTGATAATTACCAAATAATTGATGTTGAAGAAACCTTACCAATAGATAGTCGCATAGATGGAGATGCAAGATAACTTGTTTCCTCTCTACAAACAATTGGAAAGACCCCTCTGGATTGGTATGATCATGTTGTAGAGAATCACTTGTTGGTTAATGATTATTTTGCAGATGAAATATCAAATGGAGTTTCATTTAAATACATTATCTCTACTGGTCTTTCAAATGAAAAAGATAATGAAACAATTGATTCTATGGATGATAAAAAACTCTTATCCAAGGATAAGGTAAATATAAAATTGTGGAAAGAGAAGATCATGGATTATGCTATTAAATGAATGGGAAAGTATAAAATGTTTCCTATTTTTCATAAGATATCAAAGGGAAAAATGAGAGTCTCGCATTATACGTCCATATACCTGTCGGATCCTTTAAAATTGAATGAAAATATGTGTCTACCTATGAAAATAAATTATAATGTAAATAACCCCATTGGGAAGTCTTTTAATTATGATTATACTGCAATTTAGTTTGCCTCTATTGTTCTAAAATACATATGGTGCATAATTTGTTAGAAAATACTGATTAGGTGATGGATAATCCTCCTAGAAAAGCAATATTATACTAATATTCTCAGATTCTAGAAGATAAACAGGTCAATCAAAATGTATACCGTGAATACATCTCAATGATTGTTATAGTGGTTCGAGTAACCAATTTGGATCCCTTTGGTTCTACATCAAATCATGGACGTATTTCAAAAGGTATCAATACCCCTATGAGTTTTCCACCAAATTATATCCTCGACTTTCAGACGACATCATTATGGTATGGATTACACCAAACCTATTTGGGATCACCATCATCCCTTCGGTATTCACATGGGTTAAAGATGGTTTCTACGAGTACTAATGACAAGGTAAACAGCAATGTGCTAATTCATAATTCCTTTCCGATACTTTCTTCTGATAGTATTGATGAGGATGTGAAAGAAAATGATAGTGTTCTTACAGCTAATGTCAAATACAAGGAGGATGAGCTTTTAGAATATGGTGATGGGCATTGGACTCAAGTCATGACATGGCAATGAGGACAACATCCTCGTGATAGGGGTTTAAGGGTCTCACACCACACCATATCCATCCAACCTTGAGTGGGTGGATAATCACTGGTTAATGTTTTATGAAATTATCTAATCATCCATGTTCTTCAGCTGTTCCCATTTTTTTATAATCACTAATAGGTATTTTTGACCACATCCTTTGAAGAAACCAATAATGAATGACTAAAATATCATGACCACCAAAATGTTTCCATCATATATGGAAAATGAGAATCCCATAAACCAGAGAGTATGTTATGTATGATTTATTTATAATAAAATTAAATTTGATCTGATGTAGTGATACCACATCCTATGATTCTTCTTATAAGATTCTATTGATCATGTGAAAAAAATTGATTACTGTCATTTCACAAGTATAATCCGCATATAAAACCACTCTAGTATTGATCTAAATATGCTCCATTGATATCTATGAAATATCTAAAGAATATTACGTGTACAATGGAAGATATATAATCATAAGTTTTTCTTATTTATCGCTTCTTGATCATTTTGGCTTGAATGTTTCTCTGTTTTTCTTCTCATTATTTAGAGGATTAGTGATGTAGGAGTTTAAGAGATAAATACATTGGGAACAATGATTCTCAATTATTTATTAACCATAAAAAATAGACATAACCATCAATTTATATAGTTTAGGTTTATGATAAACTATTATTTTAGTTCAAAATAACCCTTAAATAATATAATAAACGTAATTATACTGCATTCTATATACAACTAAAAATAATATTATTTTATGTTGTGAAATAACTGGAGCAATGATAAGTATTATTTTACAGACTTCTAGATAATTTTTTATCACCAAAAAAAATCTTGTTAAGCTCATCTTACTCAGAATTTATGAATAACCAAACAATTATTTTATTAAACATTTGATTGATTAATACATAATTAATTCACAATATCGAAAACACATATTTATTAAAAATTCAATAGATTATTTAAATTATCTATCCATATTCGAGAGAATAAATATTTTCTAAATATTTTTGATGAATACAACATGTCTTAAATTATACCTCGATAGCAGGAATAATATTTTAGTCGTTAATAAAATTCAAATATAATTTAATTAGGATCAACATAAAAATATTGAGTGTGACCCGATAAGATTTTTTCTTATTAGAATTAAGTGGGATAGCCTATGTTCTAGTATTACATTCTTGAAATGGGTCAAAGAACCCAAGTGAAAAAAGTTGATGGCACAACATCCAATGCTACATCAGAATACTTCGTGTTTAATATAATCACCTTTTCACAATATCTCATCCAGCAAGTTTCATATCCATTTCATAGGCCTATATGAATTATTCATCATTCACAGACTTTAGGAAATAAAAAACAGGTACACCGTGATCATGTAATTTAATGAGATGGTTAAATTTTAGTCAGTGGGCCAAGATATCAAATTACATAAATATTGTTCAAAAAAATCCTTCCTCAATTTTTTGACTAACAATATGTCATTTGTGATGCACTCAACAAACCCTATCTACTGTGAACATATTGTATAATGTTTTGGGTCAATAAATCAGTGTGAGAGAGTTATGAGATGCATTAATAACAATTTTAATTTCTATGTACCATTGCACATGATAAAAAATGGGAATATCCAATGAAACATAGGCATGAAACATTCTTACTAACATGTATGTTCTCATAAACCCTTATCTTGTGGATTACTAGTTGAACATCTAAAGATGAAGTGTAATCCAATTACAAGTACTGGAACCTGACAGTTCGCATTAGATATACCCCATCATTGAATGTTATCTGACCATAGAAATAGGTTTAATAATATCATGATAACAATTCAATGTTATCATCTTAATGGAGAACTTTTATTACCTTTTGAATGTGTCAAATACTTTAGGATATTATCACATTAATGTTATACAGAAGTTCAATAAATATGTGATTGGGTATTTTAATTTTTATTCACTTATTTGAATATACATATAATATAATGTGTGAAGTATTTGGGTCCACCAACTCGAATATAAATAGTGGGAGATGACATGAATGAAGGGTTACATCCAATGTGACTACATGCATCAACTTGTAATTTTAATGTGAATTCATGTACACTAATGGAGTTTTTTTGTTGAATATATAAAATGTTACTTCCAGATAATGTTAGTATTGTATGATTTATGAATCCATAGATGAATATAACATTCCCATAGCTCTAATCTTCTTCTTCCTTTACACTATGTTGTACTAGCATTCTGTAGATAGTGGAATATTCCAACTCATATAATAAGAGAATAAATATAACCAATAGATACATCATGGAGAGGGAGTTATGATGGATTCCATAACGGGGTGCTCAGTAAACATGTTGATATGATACGGTAGTAGTTTCATTCATTTTTAAAAAGTACACGTACTTATTTTTCATTTTATACAATGTGTTTTTCAATTTCAGCACATGGATGCGATTTTATGGGTTTTTTATTGTTTTTATATGTTGAATAACATTAAATAATTCTTATAAAATCCTTAGTGATGTCATATATTTTCCTTGGATTAATAAAATTGAATACATTATTAAGTGTCATGAACTAGACACTCCTATAGAAGTAGCTCTACTACTGGTCTGAGAAAGGGATGTGCCAGGTTTTATTAGCACGAAGTAGACAACACTCATAATAAGTTGGCTGTTATCAATGATAGTTTAAAGTGCTGATAAATCTTCCCTTTATCAGTGCTATTATTATCACTGATATAAAATTTTATTTAAAAATATTATTAATTTATGTAAAATTATTATATTTATATAAAAACATAATATTTATTCACTTACATTAAATAAAAAACACATCATTATAATTAATATATATTATTTAACTATTCAAATATATATATATATATATATATAATTTTACTAAATAATAAATATATATTTTTATATTTTTTATATTTATATATTTATTATTAGAGATTTATAATTATATATAAATACTTTTTAAATATATATATTAATAAATATATATAAGTACATAAAAAATATGTATATTTTTTATTATAATTATAAATAAATAAATATATTTAAATAAATATATGATTCCAATTAATTGGGTCAATTGATGCGTGGATATAATTGTTGTTCATATGTTATGTACTCCTCTTGAATGTTCCTTTACATATTACACCATCATTACTATTCATGTTATCCATATACATATGGTGACTCATTTTTATGATCTATACATTAATAGGTATATGATTCATTCATGTTCCAATGAAGCTATTATGTTTTCATAATTACATAAAATTCTGATAAATATATTTAAAAAAAATATATATTTATTATATTAAAAATTATAAATATTCAGTTACATATTAAATCTTTTTAAAATTTAATTATAATAATCTTTATATATAAATATAAATATATAAAAATAATTATAGAATTACAATATTTTTTAAAATGATAATTATATTTATTATATTTATAATTATATATAAATACGTTTAAGATGCATTTATTTATAAATATAAATATAAATATAAATATATATTTAAATAAATGTGTTTTTAATTAATATATATATATATATTTATTAAAGATAAATATTTATTGTAATTTTTTTTAAATGATAAATATATATATTACATTTATAAATATTTATAAAAGATTTTTATAAAATTATGATAAATAAATATATTATAATTTCATAAATATATATTTTTATTTTCATATACATATATAGACATATAATTATATTCATAATTATATTAATATATTTATAAAGAAAATTATTTATAATTATAATTATAAATATATATATATATATTTAAATAATTAAAAAATTATAATAAATATATTTTTAATGATTATAATTTTATAAATATATTTAATAATATTAATATATTTATAAATATATAAAAATATTTATACTTATATAAAAAAATTTATAATTATAATTATAAATAATATATATATATATATATGTAAATAATTTTAAAATTTTAAAAAATATATTTGTTATATTAATAATTAAAATAATTAATAAATATATAATTATTTATAGCCATAAATATAAATAAATATTTATTTATTTAAATTCTTTTGAAATTAAAATAAATATACTAATTATATATATTTTTTTAATTTTATAATTATTTAAATAAATAATTATAAATATATTTAAATAAATATAAATTTATAAATAAATATAATTATAGAAATATAATTATATATATATACACATATTTATAATTCCAATTATAATTAATATATATATATGTAAATAATTATAAAATTATAATAAATATATTTATTATAATTATAATTATAATTATAAATAAATATTTATTTATCTATATTCATAAAAAATAAAAGAATAAATATTTAAATACTTATCAAAGAAAAATAAATATATTAATTATATAATTTTTTTATAATTTAATAATTATTTATATAAATATATATTTATTTAATGATTTGTTTAATTAGAAAAAATGTATATAATTAATAGAATCATTTGATTTTATAAGTATTTATATATATATATATTAATATTAATATATATTTACTTTAATAATTATGAATTTATAAAAAATATATATTATTAATATATTCAATTTGATTTCATAAGTATTCAAATAAATTTATATTAATTTATATTTATGAATAAAAATTCATATATATTTATTTCTGATTATAATTATAATTATAATATATATATTTATTTTAATTTCATAATTATAAATAATTTTATAATATTAGGTCTTTATCAATTATATTTTTACAACTAATAATGATGACCCTTTGTTAGTGCTACGAGTGCTCTGATAAAGACATGATTTTTCAGCGCTCTATAATGTAGTGCTGATAAAAATAAAATTTATCAATGCCTTCCAAAAAGTGTTGATAAATGCCTTTCTTGTTTCTATAAATTGGACCCCAACAGATCAACATACTACTCGACCATCTAGAATTTTTGGAAGTCGAGCTATGCCTCTTCTGTCGCATCCGCTTACGTCTCAGCCTACTCCACCTCCTCCGCCTCCGCTCCTAAATTTTAGTCATCATCCAACTCTGTTGTCACCACATCCACCTCTGCTACTTCCTTCTCTGATAAACCCTTCTCCGCACCCCCCGCCTCTACTTTCACCATTGTCTCCTTCACTTCCTCTACCTCTGGCTCTACCACCTTCGTGTATGCCTCTGCTTATATCGCCTCGACCCCTCCTCCGCCTCCACTACTCCCACCTCCTCCTCCACTGAACCCTTCTCCCATACACCTTCCTCTTCTACCCACCTCATCCTCCAATATTGTAAAGACCCATAAATTTCAAGGAAAACTTTTTATTAACTACTTTGGTATTTAACGAGTCTGTGGTTTGTAAAGAAACCTGATTCTGAGGCCCTGTATGCCCAGAATCAATTTATGAAGATTTGATCGGCTACGTTCAGTAAACGTACATGCAAGTTTTTTTATCTTTTCAACCGGTGCTTGGAATTGAAATCCGAGGACACCGATGAACTCGTAGAACCAGTATTCGCTTAAGGAGACCATTACCGTAGTTTCGTTTGGACGAGAGAAGAATTTACTTTTCGGAATTCTTATTAAATTAAATAAAATTCATGTTTTACATAATTTTGTTTAGATGGTGATTAATATCTCCAAATGGAAGTTAGAGGTGGGGCCCACAACGCACATAACCTCCCATGGGAGGATATTGTGCGGTGGGGCCCAAACGAAAAACAAACCACTCAACTCCCTTTGAAACCCCCATTTAACTCTTTTGAAAGTCTTGGACTCCCCTTTGAATAAATGAAGCCACATCTCATTTATTTTAAACAATCCACCTTCCCTCCTTAATGTGCCAAAAATAAAAATTAATCATTTTGTAGTGTCACAAATTCCTTTGAATTAATTTGAAATACATGGCAATATTAAAATACTCGGGAGCCTAATATTTTATTTTCTTGGAAAATAATTTGTTGAGTGGTTTTGGGAGAATTAGAAAGAAAGTTTTCTACCCATGAAGAATGAAAAGAACACATTCCTCTCCACGAATAACAAAGAACCTTCCCTCCACATCTACAACAGGGGCAAGAACATGAGGTGAAGCCCACGAGGAACACCGTATTCCTTCCTCTTCTCCGCGTCAATGGAAGAGACACCACCTGCGACAAACATCCCCAACAACAACGCTTCCTCCACGAATGCACCCTAAAGTCAACGAACTGATGTTATTGTCAACAAAAGAACATCTAATCAAGGTACGAGTTTTTATTATTTTAAATGAATAAAATTATATCCTCATTCTCTATATATGCTTTGGTTCATCTATGGGATTTTGTAATCTCCTAATGTGGAGGGATCGGGCCGAACAAACATGTCTCGACGACCATCCATTGATTCAAGATTGTATTGGAAATAAAGGTGGGTTGGAAGAGGTGGCGGCGACCGGATGTAGCGGCCTCGTATCAGCCACATGCAAGAAAACTAAGGGCCACTCGGGCTAAAGAAGAGGCCAACTATTTCCAGCCGAGCTGGTGGACCGCGGCACCCACAGATGCCGTGTGGAGCAGATGCGTTCTACTCCACGGGCTGCTCAGACGAGCCGAATCGGCAGGCCACCTGCCGGACGAGATAGAGGACCGCAACACCGCTTGGCGCCGCACTCCGTAGAAGTCCACTGGCCGCGGTTGCGGGCCACTCACCGATGAACCGGCCGGCCGCCAGCTGGCTGGGTAGACCAAACCGTGTCGACTCTTAGCGCCATGTGGGAGAGAGAGAAGCCCACTCACATCGGAAAGAACCGGTCGGCTTCGGCCGTCCGGGCAGGGAGAGGCGGCGCCGCTCAGCGTCGCTAGCCCAATCAAACCGGCCCGCTCTATGGTCCATGTCCGCGGGTGAGCCTTTCCCCACCATGCTGAGCTGACACCCCAACAGGATCCGACCCGCCAAAACAGGTCGGGACGACCCGCCAGCCCACTGGGCCTGACGGGTCAGGCCCGTTTCACTTAAATGTGAATTACTTCTAGATTTCCATCCTACCGATGTCCAATTTACGGCATTACGATCCTTGTGATGAGGCAACCCTTTTGCGATACTGTAAGTGAGTTTTTCAAGAATTTGGAAAATGGATGGGTTTGGATCGTGTGTAAATCTAACCAATCCCTAGAACGGAAAATCTTATAACTCTCAGACTGAGTGTCTGATTGATGCGCCATCTATCGCGTTGGGTTTCTTTTGACAAGATAGAACTTCGGGATACATCAACTCATGACTTAGGGATAGTTGATGTATCGTCCCATTTTCTCGAGAAGCGAACCCTGTTGGAATAGAGTGTGCTCTGTGAGAGAACCATAGAGCTTGCTGCGACTGCGATAACTAACATACTGGAATCCTCTATAGGTTCAACGATGATGACCAATGTACTGAAATCCTATGTGGGTCCGACAGTTCTGATAGAGTAGCTGGTCATGTATCGTGTGTGGGTCCAACATCTTAGATGAATCAGTGACTAAATCTTATCATCTCTATTACTCTAGAATAGCTGGCATGTATCCTGTGTTGGTCTTAAATCATAGACGAGATAGCTGGAATGTATCCTATGTGGGTCTGACAGCATAAGTGGTCTAGTATCCTATGTGGATCTGACAACATAGATGATCCAGTGGTAACATCTGATCGTCTATATCTCTCTACAATTGTGGCATACCTGTGTGAGCTGAGTTATGTCTTTCAACTATTATCCTCATGGTGATTGACTTTAATTACTTTGTAGAATTTGATTGTGATTGGGATCAAGAGTTGTAGCCGGGCTATGAAAGGTAACATAGGTATTTGTATGGGTATATACCTAAGTAGAGTTAGTTGATACTTCATGACTGTATTTATCTTATTTTGTTTATCCTTATTGGATATTGTGAGACCATGCGGGTATCGGGGTCCTTATGAGTATCATTATACTCACCCCTGCACAGGTTATGCTCTCACCTCATTTTGTTGGATGTATATGATGGACATCACTGACGGAAGCTGAGAGTGCCACGACTGGACGGTACCTGGATGTGGACCTTGGGATGAGTCAGCACACGGTGGAGATTTATGGATGTGGGTGATGAGGTGGCCCTCTATACCTACAATTTAGTTAGGAAACTAGGAGGATGATGAAGGAGATGCTCTTCACTTTCTGCTGATGTCCATTTTTACTTGTACCTTTTGATCAGTTTGGTTTGTATACTGGCCCATTTACTTTCCAACACACTTTTTTGTACTCAATTTTACTTAGTGTTTACTTCATGTGGTTTACTATATTGTGTTTGTTTACTTTTATAAAGGAAACATCTTCCCATCATAGGGTTTTAAGCCTTTGGTGCAAGTCGTTAGCCCCTGGCCTATTGAAGGCAGGATTGGCGTAGTCACGGCATGGGCCCCGAGGATGGGTCATGAAAAATTGTATTAGAGGAGTCGGTTCTACTGTTGAACATAGGACTCTGATCATTATTTTCTGTGAAGAAATAGTGTTAAGAGTATTGAGTGTGGTTTTCAGTCCAGGGTGTCCATTGTTAGTGCAGTGGCCGACGTATCCGTAGACTAGAACCATGTTCTTTGATTTCAATCTCAGTGCACGAAAACACTAATTCCGTGTGTGTTTCCTTGGAAAAGTTTTCTTTGTGATTACTTTTTCTCAGCTCCCCAGTTATACTGTTTTGACTGTGGATCTCATGTTTCCTTTCAAGATGGCCCCATGAAGGCATCCATATAGGGTTCCGTGTTATGTACGAGATGGTAGCCAACCGAGCGACGAGGCCTCGGTGTATGGCCCCATCACAGCGGAGGCACCAACGGTACCACTACCCGTAGGGCCACCGATACCACCATCTCCAACAGAAGATTATGCATTTTATCTGAGTACGTTGCACAAGTTCTAGCGATAGAATTCACCCAGGTTATAGGGAGAGATTGACCCACAGGAAGCTGAGGACTGGCTGGAGGCTGTCATGAGTGTTTTCAGGTAGGTAGGGACACCAGCCGACCTCATGGTGATCTGTTCCATGAGTTTCCTATATGCAGTAGTAGGTAGATGGCGGAGGCTGATGCTCCAGATGGATGAATATGAATCCTTACTCTGGACACTCTTCAAGAGTATCTTCCACCCAAACTTTTTCCCATCCACCCTTCGTGCGGTGCATATTAAGAAGTTACTTCATCTGTAGTAGGGCAGCGTGACAGTAGCTCAGTACTCAGCAACACTCACCGAGCTCCCACTCAACATCAAAGACATGGTACATGACCATTCTTCACGGATCAGACCTTCGAGCTTGGACTCAGGCATGAGATCAGGGCTACGATGATTCCCCTCAACATTCTGACGTATGCAGACATGGCAGAGGAGCTGGCCGAGCAGGAGGTGGTGGATGCCGTTTTGTGGACCAACCACCACCACCACCAGCAGGACCACCCAGACCACAGAGAGCTGGCAGACAGGTGCAGGCACATCTACAGGTATTCGAGGCCTATGACAATGGTGAATCTGAGATGATTAGAGGTACTATCTATGTCTACTTCACCCTTGCTTCTGTACTTATAGACACAGGTGTGAGTAATTCCTCTATTGGTGTTTCCCTTGTTCGGTACATGGAGATTATAATGGAGCCGTTAGCTCAATCCTTATGGCTAGAGACTCCAATGGGAGAAGACTAAATGATTATGCACTGGTGATGGTAGTGTGAGATTACTATAGGAGGCGAGAGCTTCAGCTGGGACCTTCCTGTAGCGGCGTTGAGGCCTTACGACGTCATCTTGGGTATGGAATTGTTTTCCATAGTTCATTTTCAGATTGATTGTATTAGGTACAAAGTGTGTTCTATCCACACAAATGGGACCAAGTTCACCTTCACCAGAGAGAAGGGATCCATTGTTCTGCAGGATGCAATTACACAGAGGAGGGGGTATCCGATCACACATCAGTCGGCTAGTCTTATCCTCGGAGTAGTTGATGTGTGGATTCTGTGTTTTCCTGTTGTGGTGGATCAGTACGCTTGTGTTTTTCCTGATGAAATTCCTGGACTACCTACTCATAGAGAGGTAGACTTCAACATTTACATGTACCCTCGAACATCACCGATATCTACCATGACACATCGAATAGCTCCTGTCAAGCTTTGTGTGTTATGGGTATAGCTAGAGGACTTGTAGGGAAGGGGTTTATTTGGCCTAGTGTTTCATCATGGGCATCGCCGATTTTGTTCGCAAAGAAGGCAGATGGGATATTGGGACTATGTGTTGACTATCGTCGCCTGAACCTGGTGATTGTGAAGAACAAGTAACCACTTCCGAGGACTGACGACCTCCTTGATCAGCTCACGGGCGCACGGTGGTTCTCGAAGATAGAACATAGGTCAGGCTATTACCAGCTCAGAGTTCGCGACAAGGATGTGCAGAAGATAGCCTCAAGGTTTCGTTATGGACACTATGATTTCTTGGTTATGCCCTTTGGCGTAACCAACACACCATCAGTGATCATTAATATCATGAACATGATCTTTCAGCCTTAACTCGATATCCTTCTCGTAGTCTTCATCGACGACATACTGATTTACACGACTACTGAGGAGGAGCATGCCTACCATTTGCGGGTAGTATTGGACACACTCTGAGAGCACCATCTATATGGTAAACTCTCTATGTGTCAGTTCTGGATTAGAGATGTTTACTTCTTGGGACAGGTCATCTCGAAGGCTAGAGTTGTAGTGGATCCAGTGAAGATCGAGTCAGTACATGCTTGGGAGCCACCTAGGAGTGTGAAAGAGGTGTGGAGGTTCATGGGACTGGCTGGGTACTATCGTATATTTTTGAAAGACTTCTCCAGAGTTGAAGCACCACTTTCAGCATTGACAAAGAAGGGGAAACCCTTAGTGTGGTCAGATAGATTCCAGCATAGCATTCATGATTTGAGGAAGAGATTGACATGTGCACCCAAATTGAGGCTACCGAAGGAGGGAATAGAGGACATAGTTTACTGTGACGCATCAGAGACGGGACTTGGATGTGTCCTCATGCAAGATCGAGTAGTGATATCTTATGGTTCTCATCGGCTAAGACAACAAAAGTAGAACTACGCTACCCATGACCTGGAGTTAGCAGTAGTTGTCTTCTCCTTGAATATGTGGTGACAATATCTGATGGGCGAGAATTTTATTGTGTACTCTAACCACCAGAGTCTCAGGTACATCTTCTCGCATAATGACCTGAACTTGAGACATCAGTGATGGATCGAGATCCTCCAGGACTATGACGTCGAGATAGTCTATACTCCTAGGAAGGGTAACATTGTAGTAGATGCTCTCAACAGAAGATCATACATTCAGCTGCTATGAGAGGTGATAGATCAGTTGTCTGCATTGCAGATATCCTTTATGGATAGTGATACAATAGCCTTTTTATAGTCTCTCATAGTCACTCATCCAATTCATCAGTGTGTCAGGGAGGCACAACATGGGGACGCTGACTGCGAGACCCGACGTGCTCAGATATCCTCAGAGCTGGCACCCGAAGGATTTTCTGAAGATGGGGAGCATTCCATCCTCTTCAGAGGACATACTATGGTACCAGTTTCACTTTAGGATAATGTTTTGAGAGAGTTTCACACTTCCCCTCTAGCAGTACATCAAGGAGTGGAAAAGTTGAACCTGGATCTTCGATGCCAGCACTGGTGGCCATGTATGGAGAAGGTTGTAGCAGAGATCGTTTCATGATGCCCCACTTGTCATCAAGTGAAAGCAGAGCAACAAGTACCAACATGATTTATTCATCCCTTAAAGGTCTAGTAGTGCATGTGGTATGGGATATCCATGTATTTCATGACGGTGCTTCCACATACATCCAGTGGCCATGACTCTATCTGGGTGATTGTCGACCAACTCACCATGTCGGCCCATGTCTTACCGATCTGAGAGAAGGGCTTAGTAGAGTGTTTGGGACTCCTCTATGTATAATATATCAAACGACTTCATTGTGTTCCATCTATGATATTCTCTGATTAGGATGCCCTTTTTACTTCCCGGCTTTGGAAGGGGCTGCAGGAGGCTTTTGGGACGAAGCTTTTCTTGAGACCCACCTTCCATCCAAATATGGAAAGCTTGACTGTGAGGACCATTAAGACTCTCGAGGACATGCTCTGTGCATGTGTACTTTAATTTGTCTGAAACTGGGAGGATCACTTACCCTTGGTGGAGTTTTCATACAACAGTAGAAACCACTCCACCATCGGGAAGGAACCTTACAAGGCAATGTACGACCGACCATACAGATCACCTCTATACTGTACAGACCAAGGGGAGTCAGCACTTTTCAGACTAGAGATAGTACATGCTATGATAGAGAAGGTGCAGATCATCCAAGAGTTGATGAAGACTGCACAGAGTAGATAGAATTCATTTTATTATACGAGACAGAGACCATTGGAGGTCAATGGTGGCAACCACGTCTTCTTACAGGTCTCAACTCAATGAGGTCTATAGAGATTTGGCTGAGTTGTCAAGTCATCTACGTGATAATAGGACCATTCCAGGTCCTCAGAAGAGTAGGCGAGATGGCATACCACCTGGCCCATCCACCTCAGTTTCACCAGTTGCACACCATCTTCCACGTATCTCTTCTGAGGAGATACGTCCATGACTCATCCCACATCATCGACCACAGGGATATGGACATCAATGATGAGGTGAATTTCATGGAGGTTCTAGTGGAGATTCAAAATCGACAAGAGTGGGCCCTGCATGGATGGTTTATTTCTCTGGTATATGATCACTTGAAGTACGTGAACCTCTAGGAGAGCACATGGGAGTGGGAGGCTCAGATGCATGCTCCGTACCCCCATTTGTTTCCCTACTGCCTGTTATTTCATTACAAGGACGTAAATTCCTGAGGTGGGGGTAATGTAATGACCTATAAATTTCATTGAAATTTTTTTCATAAATTCTTTGTAATTTAACGAGTCCGCGGTTTCTGATGGCACCTGATTCCGAGGCCCGGTGTGTCCGGAATCAATTTCTAATTTTTTTTTCTGGTACGTTCAATAAAGGTACGTGATGGCTTTTATTTCTTTTGAATGGGTGCTCAGAATTGAAATATGAGGACACCAATGAACTCATAGTGCCGAAATTCGCTGAAGGAGAGCTTTATCGTATTTGCGTTTGGTTGAGAATAGAAATCAATTTTGGGGATTCTTATTAAATTAAATAAAATTCATGTGTTACATAATTTAATTTAGTTAGTGGTTATTGTATCCAAAGGGATGTTGGAGGTGGGCCCCACCCCCCACAGAACCTCTCATGGGAGGATATCGTGTGGTGAGGCCCACACGAACACCAAAAACCTTAACTCCCATTAGGATATTCCTCATATCATTTCTTCATATAAATATTTTATATGATTTCATATCTTTGGTCTGACCATAAATTTTACATTTATATAGTCTTCCACAATATTTTAAATATTAATTGTTTATTATATGTAAATTCATGTTTGTGTTCTACAAAATCATATTTTTGTAGTTAAAATATTATTTTGTGTTTGGAAATTAAGAACATTTAATGTAAAAATGATATTTTATCAAGTTTGTTGACATTAAATCAAAATTTCATAGGGAATAAAAAATATTTTTATTGTTGTGAAATGTTGTAAATATGGTTCCTCTATTATTTTAATTTTTACAAGGATGTTTTTCTATTTAAATTAAAAAGGGATTTTAAGAAATTAATTTATTTTTGAAACCATGTGTGAAAATTTCCACATAATAATGAATATATTTAATTAAAAATGTTTGATATTTAGTTGATTTAATTATGGAAAATTAGAGATTATTTTTTTGAATTTCTGGAAACTATTTAACAATAAAATTATAGATTCAATTATTAATAGTTTGGATTATTTTCAATGCATGCATGTATTTGTGAATGAGTATTTGGTATTGATTTTTTTATATTAAAAAGGGTGTGTTATTTAAAACACTAAATTTTGTAAATGGATGTTTTTAATGGGATTTCAATGGTGATTTTATAAATTGTTTTAAAAGGATATCTGATATTACTTTTTCAATAATCATTTATGTAAATATTTTTAGAATTAAGAAATCCATTACATTTTAGAAAAGATAAGTAGATTTATAATGACACAATGACAAGGGCATGTCACTAACTCTATTTAACCCATACGATATCTATCATGACCTCACTCCCACTAAAATTGAAACAATGTTTAACCCCATTGCACCTCTTAAACATATCTTGCATCCAAAATCACCAACAATGTTTAATTTAGCGTAGTACTCTACAATTACATCTTATTTCTTGTTTGGGGTTGGATTATAAAGGGATGAGTCTTATAAAACAAAAAGAAATAAAAACTATTATTAAAATTTTGAATTCCCATGATTTTAAATTCACATTTTGTATATTTATTTTGATAAATATTAATATTTTAAAATCAAATAAGATGTATATGAATAAATAAAGGGTGCATGAAAGTTTTCTGAAAAAAGAATATGACTATAGGGTCATAGAGTTTTTAAAAATTTCAATAGATCAGGCATATGATCCTTCCCAAATCCTTTTTTTTGTTTATGCTATTTTTATTCAAGAAACATTAGTCTGAAGGTGTTATAAGAATACTTGATCTATTATGGAATAGATAGAGGTTATAAATGCTGGAATAAACTTATGGAATAACCGAATGTAGCTAGTGGATGGGATAACACTATGTTTTATAGATCATATGATATGATTACAAGTGTGAAAAATGAAGAATACTATATCATGAATGTTGTTACAAATTGAATGATTATGAATATTTTATTGAGAAAATGACATGAATTAAATTATCATAATAAAAAATGGATTTTAGATCGGACCTAGAAAAATAAGAAGCTGATTGTTAGAAATTCATAAGGTTGATAAGTTAAGAAAAGTTCTCAAGTATGTTAAATTTTATATATGAGGAAAATAAATCCCTAAATTAAAAAACCATTGAAAATATTCAACAAGTAAATTTATATTCTAATTAGAATAATAAAAAAATTCACATAATGTTTAAAAGTAATTTTATGCAATACAACCAACCTAATTTGAGTCTCTACACATATAATAAATATAATTTGTTATGTAAGTTACTTATTGAGTATGAAGATATCCATGAAAGATTACTCTAGATGAAAAATTTACACAGTCTATGTCACAGTAAATTTTCAAAATATGTGATTGAATTCAAAAACATATAATTTTCTTACCAATGTACTGAGAAAATATGAGCTTGGAATGATATTTCAATTTCTCTGTGATGTGCTAATGTTGTAACTGGTTAAAATTTCAATAAAAAAATAAATTCCAGTTGAAGTGTAATTTTTTTTATAATTGGATATTAATTTCATTAAAAACTATATTTTTAATGAAGGTTTAATGATTCCATATAAAAAAATTATCTGGAATACCTAGTGGAGTTTTGGAAGCTCCATGGAATGCCCATACCAGTTATTAGTGTTATTGAAAGTGTTTCTTTAGTTTGGAATTTAATGTGATACAAAATGTATGATTAAAATTACTGAAAAAAAATCTGAGTTTAAAATAGTTAGAGAATATCAAAAGCTTATTGTTTTTATTCAACAAATAAAGAAATGTTTTCCTATATTAATTATTTGAATGTGGAAAAAAGTTATCAATCTTAGATGGTATCATTAAAGGATGCATATTGATATCTTATTTCTCATACCTGATAATAGATTTTGTTTACTAATGAAGAGTTTTTATGAATAATATGAGATTACTGGTATAAAACACCTGGTTTATGAATCAATAGATTCAATGAAATGATTTAACATGAACATAAGGGTAAAAACGTTTTATCCCAAGTATAGGTATTTATAAAAATATTTTTTAAAAACACAAGGATTTAATATTCAACCACCATCTATATTATTTTTAAAATAAAATACCATATTTCCAAGAAAATGCTTTAAACACATAGAATACGATATAAGATATGATGATCAATATTTTGTTTGATGTATATTTAAAATTAACAAAAATAATTTTTAATTACTAAATAAATAAATTTTTATGTTTCTAATCATGATATTATAATGAAAATATTTTGTCTAATAGGGCATTTGGAGTATCTTTAGACATATATAAGTTTAATGTGAATAATAAAAAAATTCCAATAAATTTTAACATCACTGGAATATCATAAATTTTCTAGGATAAGTTGGTATATAGAAATGTAACGAGTTAAAATTGGTAACCATAGTGAATTGAATATCAGTTTATCCAAAAGGGGTTTTGGAAATGTTGGTAAAGAAACAATGTAAACAGTTACTTTAGTAAATAATATATTTCAGGTAATAATTTGGAAGAAATTTTACCATGATTTATAATTATAAACATATAAAAAGTTCAAAGTAGCATAGAAATTTTATTAACATCAGTGCATTTAATGTTGTGGTTTTAAGATGGATGAATATGGAAAAATAGTTAAACATTATGAATTTGATTCAAAAGTATCACTAATATTCAAACAATATTATTCTATAGATTCCATTAACAATATATTTTGGTGGGATGGTTGTATAATGTGGTCACATAAATATGTTGTATGAATTATAAAGATATTTATTAATTATTACAACAACAATGATAGGGAATCAAACCTAAGTCTAATATGGAAGTATATAAAATAGGATATGTTAGACATTCAATTATTCGATGATATTTTAAGGTAACTAATTATGTTTATGAATATAAAATTTGGCATGTTATACAAAAAACAAATCTATAAATTATCATTTTTATGTTGGATGTATATATTTATATAATGATATATATATTTTATAAAGTGTAATAATAATTGACCTATAAAACCCAATAGTTGAGAAATCCATAACCAATTTATAAAACAGAGTATTATATATTATTATTTAATTTTAAGGTTAGAATGAGAATTATTCTTATATTAGGATTTGAAATATGCTCATTAGGTATAAAACATGTTTTTTCACTAGATGGACCGTTATGTATACCATATTATGAGTTCTAAACAATTTAGTTAGTATAATAAGGGTTTATGGTTCATGTTATGTGTCACCATTACAAGACTTTGGCGAGAAAAATATCATTAGAACAATAATAATTTGATACCATTCCTACACAAGACTGGAGGTGAAGCTAATCGGGGGTGAATGGGTATATTGTTGATTGTGTCATCATATGGGGGATAACCATTATACGATGTTTCCTCTTGTGTAATGAGTATGAAATTTCGGCCCTATATTGAGATATAAAAAGGATTATTAAATTTATAAATATATATTAAATATGATTTTATTATCTACTTGGGTGAAGGGCATTTGATGTTGTCATATATAATGGTGAGTAACATGTGGCATATGTGTTGACCTGGTCAGTCTATACTCATAGAATCAATAATGTCTGAGTTATCGATATAATATATAGTCACTTTATTTCCCTTGTTTACCTTATGACAGGTGAAATGAGGTCATATTGGAATGGGAAGTTTCAAATCATGTATATGGTTGACATGTGTATAATTATACATGTGTTTGATATAGAGGATTATTTTTTAATACATTTAAAAATATAGTGGATAATATTTTTTTTTATACTCCAATGTTTATTGGCTCAAAATTTTTTTTTGGTATAATGAGGATTGAGTTTGACTTAGAGACAATCTCTAAAAGTGTTTTAGAGTATTTATAAAAGGAGTTTTGGATTGGTATTCACATCATATTTCATGTGTTGTGACACATGTTGAGGTTAATGATGTTATTAATAAATAGTTATAAAATTTATCCAAAGGTTTGTTTGGGTATGGTTTAGTATGTCATTATATATACTACAATATATGGTTAAATTGTAAAAAGTAAAAGGGGATTTAGTAAAATTTGGATATTAAAGAAGATATTTCCAAAATGCCATTAATACTTGACACACATAGAACTATATCATATTTTACAATAAGTGTTTGTTATATGTCCCTTTATTTATTACAAATTAAGTGTCCTTCATGAATGGAGATTGTACATAATCATCTCCTAAACCTTCAAAATCATGTTGGTACGAAAAAATAAATCCACATTAAAATATTGAAACATAGGTGTATTTTATTAGGGTTATATGATTTGTATTACTATATACTCACTATATAACATTAACTACTCAATAAAGAAATAGCATTGTAGAATCCATCATAAAATAACTACATATTTTGATACATGTCTCAGATTGAGTTGATCCGATATGATTGGGATGAATACATTTAATGGATAAATTTCAGTAGTTATAAATAATATATATATATATATATATATATTTATGACTCTCTAAAATTAAATATTTTCCACATGAAATTCGATCTACTTTAAAAAAATGTCCTATTAAAACTCAATAAATTATTTGAGCTCTAACCATTTTCATATATGATCTAGTGACTCTAATTAATCTCTATCATCCTATAATTATATAATATTAATACAAAACATAAATAAATTTTTTAATTAATATTATAATCTTCTTATTTCAGATAAATCATACTTTCGCCTTCATCAAATAACCGACATTAATGATCTCTAGTCATCTTTATGTTTACTCTAAATATATCAATCCTATTTGGAAACCTCAAATCAATTTAGGGTATCCTTATTCTGTCTAATTCATTAACGATTTGTTTAACTTTTAAATAATTTTATAAATCCATGAAATATATCATGGGTGTTGATTTGAATCCAAATACACTTAACAATAATATGAAATATATTATTTTCTTGTAGTTTATTATTGTATGTAGAATGAATATTTGGTAAATATAATTTTAAATAAATAAGTGGAATTTTTTAAATTCAACAAATTTAGGTTTCATGATAGAATCAATTTTCCATTATGTATAAACATTTATAGTGGTTTTATTTGACTTTATCAGAATATGTGGAGCTACACTGAGTTTATAATATGATTAAAAATAATATTCAAATTCTATTATAATTGAATCCTACCTTTTAAAAATAAAAGTATTAATGTTTTTTACATTGATATCTATAAATAGATAACGAGGCTTTGAATTTATAGGTGGTTTTTATACACACATTTTGAGGAGTGTGATCATTTTGAAGTATATACTATCTATTTTATCTGAGATATTTTGTATATGTTTTCATAAAAGGTATTATATTATATAATCATTTGGAAAGGTGTTTTGTTATAAATTCTCAAATGGTTTTTATGTATTTGTTTAGAATCATTGATATTGTGTTCTTTTGAGTTATGGAAGCATGCTTCTTCCAATCCTTTAGATCGAGGGATTTTTTATTAATAAAAAGAAATGAAGATCATTCAAGATCATGGTACATTGGTTGTGAAATATATAGATACATTCCATTTGGTTAATTTTATGGGAATTTAAGAATATAATGATAGATATAATAACAAATGGGCTTATAGTGATGAGCATTATGATATTCTGACTGGGAAGAGTGGATAGGATTTGTGATCATATTTGTAGTTGTGATAAAATAAAACACATCCATTCTTTTGGAGGTGTTAGTAAAAATACTTTTCAAAATTTAAAGGATTTTAATCCGGATTTTATACATTTTTTTAATACATTACAATATATTGACTATTTTTATGTGTTTAAATTCATTTTTTTTTATGATGATAAAATTTTGATATTTTAAATTTCCATTATACATATATTTTTAATAAGATAGTCATGGATTAAGTATACATTTAAATTTAAGGATGTATTAAACTGTTGGTTGATGGAAAAATGTAGTTAGTTCATGACAACTCTTATTGTTTACCTATCATTGTATAATTAGACATAACATGTCATTAAAGCATGTATATATGTATAAGACTTCTCCAAATATTACTCTTTGATTTTTTGGGGTCTAAAAAAATTTTAATACCATTTTCCACACACTATAAGAGTTATAGAGAAAATATTATGTTATCATGAAGACATGAATACCTATTGGTTACATAGTAAATATAAAACCTTAAATACAAAAAAAATTAATGGTGGTGATTTTGTATAACATCATGATTTAATTGAGATAGTAACTATAAATGGTGGATTGGAAAATTTTCATACATTGTCCAATAGTTATAAAATTCTGTAGAAATATGTCTCAAATTTTACATCAGATTAAGGAGAAGATTTATAACTAAATTCCCTTATGACTAATACTATTTTTTTATCTATCTAAGGAATGATATATATTTATGTTTCTACGGGTAGAAAAAATTGTGGAATATCATTGAATTTCGATGTTACACATTTTTTTAACATTGAATGTTCTTAAAAGAGAGTGAGATATTCTTAGAGATGAATATCAATCGTTGGATTTATTACATGGAGAAAGTGTTTTCAAAATGAGTCAAAGGATGATAAATACAATTATTATAATAAAATATCTATGAGAGAAACAATTATTTGACGATCAGTATATTGAGAAGGTGAATAATAATTTACGAATGGAATTATAATGTATGAGAACAAATTTATAAGATATAAAACACATAACAAGGCCATGTATTGATGTTATCAATGAGAATCTTATACAAAATTAGAGACGGTTAAAAAGATATGCTTAAATAGACTAAAATAAAAATATTTTTTCATTTAGAATTAACAAATATAGGTTAAAATTTTGGAAGCTATAATTTGAGACCATGTACATTAATAGGAAAGATCCATATAGAGTTGAATAAATATTAAATAGATAATTTTTATCAAATAATTAATAAATACATTGGTCAAAAGAATTTTCATAGGGATAATATGAATAATATAAGTGTGATTATAAGAAGTGATATTCATAAAATACTATCTATTATGAATGTAAAACAACATGATATATATGGCCACCTAGTCCGGAATTAAAGATAAGATATTTTTTTGATGAAATATTCTTGGTGAAAATAGAATAGAATTTTAAAATTTATTGACATTTAGTGTTCTAGATATTATGAGAGTACTTCTAAAATATATTTATATGTTTGTGATACAAATAAAAAAATTATTATAATGACTATAAAAGGGCCTCATAGAAAAATGATTTATTTACTCCTAATTTAGGTAAGGGGATACCTAATACAACCTCTCAATGGTTTTTACATGGGTGGGGATGAGTATTAATGAAGGAAATTCAAACCTGGATAGCTTCATTTCTCCTCTATGTAATTCGTTAATGGAGAGTTTGAGAAAATAATAGATTTAATACAGGTGTACTATGTATGAATGTTTTTGAGGGGGTGTGATAGGTTGGAGGATCTCATGACTATTACCCTGAATGTGGGAAGAGGATGAGAATATCACCAACCATGTAGTGGATACTCATGGTCAGTTGGAAAAGGATTAATTTGGTCAATTTATTATATGGTCCCATTGTTAGTTGAGGGACCATCAGTTGATGATTTTATAGGGTACATGATGATAATAATAGCAGGTAAATTTACCATGTAGTCAAGCATAGTAACAAGAAATTATTCATGTGTTATTTTTAATTTTTTCCAAAATTTGGATAAAAAACACTTGAATATTTCCTTCATTACATCATTTGGTCAACATTATGGTATTGAGGGTTCATCGTGTAAATATAATCTTTCATATACCTTTACATTATAAAAAAACACAGGGAGGTTTACATTTGAAATTAAGATTAAATTTTAATGAAATTCCAAATAAAATTTCAAAAATATTTTAGTCATTGAAAATAATATTAAATCAATTTATTTGCATTTCAAATTAGAATGATTAAGTGAAATTAAACATCCATGTGTATTGAATAATTCTAGTTTGTAAAATTTATCGACCAATTAAATTGATAAATATCAATTAATTGTTATTTCATAATTACTTTTCAAATTATAATTATTTCCAATTTAGCACATCGAATCACCAACTAAAATTATATACTTAATTTTTATTAATTCAAATTATCATATTAGGATACTTTCTTTATTCATAAAAATTTATGAATAATGAATGATCAGATGAAAAATCCATTTATCCTTGTAATTCCTATTTTCCAAAAAATAATACATTTCTTCTTAATTACATTAAAAACAATTCATTAAGAATCAATATTAATTAAAATTTTCACATACTGATCCAATTTCAGTAATTATCAAAAATCATAGTTTACCTAAGGTTGAAATAAAATATTTGGTTTAAAAAATAAAATTTTATTAATTTTATTTAATTTTTTATCTTTCAGTTCTCCCCCACAAATGAATTATTTATCTCTAAATAAAAACATTAAATTAAATTATTAAAAAGTATCTACAAAAAGATATTTCCCACATTATCTAAAATATACATACAATAATTGATGGAGGGCACAAATTTATTCATTGTTAAATTATGATTCCTTATATGTGAATTCAATTTACTAACTCACTTAAATTAAATAGATGTTATATTTTTCAATTTTTGTACGTAATATTTCCTAGTGGAACTAAAGAGTAAAAGATGTAGAATTTCCATTTATCCATATGTCCTATGTTTTTTAAACCAAATTAAAATATCTATATCCTTGATATAACTCAAATAAATTTGTTATAGGTCAATTTACACATCTTAATCCATGTTCAATATTTCCCTAACATAAATGAATTCATTTTTGTATTATTATGAAATTTCATATTTTATTAGCTTTTTAAAAAAAATTACTATCTATTTATGTGAAACAAATTAGAAAAAAGGAAATATATTAAATATTCAAAAATTAATTTACAAATGAACTCCGTTCGTAATGTCTCATAGGTAGTTTATGGAATCTCAAAACCCAATTTACTCTAGTTTCAAAGGACTTATATAATTTTTTTGTGTTATCTCTATAATTATTTTTTTAAAAGGATATGTTAAATCAGATAATGTTAAAAAATCTTGTGATTTCATCTTATAGTTATGATACTAATATGTCCTTTTATATTAACAAACTATTTTTCCTAGTTTCTAGAGAAAACATATCCACAAATAATTACTGAAAATAACTCATAAATCATCTATCTATAATAAATTCATAGAGAATGATATCCTTAGATACTAAAAATTTAATTTTTTAACTTGGAAAGTCTATATTTAAGATCGTACAATCTTTGAAAAACATAGAAACAAATACTAGAAATATATTCACAACATTTAAAAATAGATTTAATTTTTTTTTTGTTTTTATATATTTATATATTCCAAAAATATATATATATTCTTAAATAGGTTGAATATATTTTCCCACACTTCATCATCAATCCCTATTTTAGTCCAATAATATTTATAATAATTTACAATGTGTTAGTATTCAAGAAAGGATAAGAACCCAATTGTTTTCATTTAATAAATAGGTTCGAGGTAATCTCTCACCAGAGATCACTTATTGAAAGCATAAGGTTATCTCCCAGGTTTCTAACAACTTTTGGAAACCTTTAATAAACAAAATAAAACATAATAATTTATATTAAAAATTAAGAGAATGAAAAAATGAGAACGAAAGAGGCTATTGAGTGTTTCCTTCCTTGGGGGATATATTTACACTATCCATAGATATAAAGTCTTATAATTATCCCTAATCATATAGAATATGTGGTTTTCATGATGAAATCACTATATCACCTTTCATCCAAATCAAAATAGAATCTCCTACATTTGGAGGTCCCCTTGACCAAATTTATTTATTTTCACTCCTCAAAATTATGGTGTGATATATTTATTAAGGGTTGTAGGATGATGTGTGGGGTCTCCTCAGACTCCACCACGACTATTATGGATTCTTACTCTACTAACTACACCATTAACGATGCTTCATGAATAAATAAATGAGCGTCAATAAATAATTCGAGATGAATAATATTTAATCAATTTCAATTTAATTAAATATTATACAAATTATAGGAAACATATTGAACATATATTTACTCATGAGAGACCAACGGTAATTCAGTTTCTATTATACCATTCCTTATTTGATATTCATGGCGATGTTGACAAAGTAGATGATTCACTATAGGTCCTGATGATTCTTCCCTTCTATCAAACACTTCCTACGTGGACTTTTATTTATTATACATGGATGGTTATACAATTAATTCTTTGAAATCATCAATATTATTTTTTGTTTAATTTTTTAGTCACTAGTGAGTATTCTTTAACATATTTTAGATAGAATTCGAGGATTTTTTTTGAATTCATTGATTATACATCATTTATTCCTCACCCTGGGAAAGCACTTCTTCAATTTCTAGTTATAGTTTCTATTAAATGGTATATTCCTCATGTTTTTCTTTATTATCATCCTATGTGGGAATCATTGGAGTTGAGTCTATAAAACTAAAATTATGTATATTATTAGATAATTAATATTTTATAAATTTTAATTGAAACAAATATTTTTTTGTGATATCCACTTCTTTGGTATTAGATCATATCCAATTATCTATTTTCAATGAATCATTCAAGTGTTCAAGTGTGGTTGAGGGAAAAAATGTGAATTATAGCTTCTCATATAAGATTATTTGATTCAATTATTTATCTTTATCATTTAAGTCCTATAATTAGGGTTTCTATTATGATATTTCAAATTTATTAGATGGGATATCCATATACTCATGTGTTTCAACAAAATTATAGATGGAAAAGATCAAGAAAGATTATCCCTCAATCATTTATAATTTTAACTACTCATCAAAGGGTATGATTACTAGTCATATGATTTCCAAAGTGAACAATAGTACTTCATTATCATATTCATGCTCTTCATGTTCATAATAAAATTATTTTTTTAAGATAAATAAAAACAAATATTCATTTTTATCTTCAAATGCCTAATAATAGTCATCATATTCTACTGGTTATTCCAAAACATACTGAAAATTATTTATGAGTACATCATGTAGGTCTTGTATTTCTTCTAGGAAAATTAATCGCGAATTTTTCTATTCATAAAAATGTATTGGTATGTTAATATGATCTAGTTCTTTCATTATCTCTCACATATATATTTTAAAAATATATTCTTCATAGAAAAATCCCCATCCCTTTTAGTTTTCTAATAGATATTATGGCCATTTATCCTCTAATGGATCCTATGGGATTGTCAACTAGAAATTAAAAAGAACGAATCATTAATTAATGGTCACTCAGTAATGTTTATACCAATTGGATAAAGGAAAGTATGTAGAAACAGAAGAAAATAAATGTCAAAAATGATAATTATAGGTGTGTTTAGATGGTAAATACTCAAATGTACTCACCAGTAATGATATGAAGTGAATGGGAGGCTTTCCATGGGTCCTCATGAAAACATTTCTTTATTCCTAAAGCCGATTAGTGACTGACCAAGGCTGTTTATCACTATGTTGGGAATGAGAGAGGTTGAGAATATATAAAGGCTGCATGAACTCAATAGACATTATTTGGAATCAATAGTATTCATTAATGAATGGTTTATAAAATTATTTCAATTCAATATGGACATATTTTAGTGGCTGTGGTTATATAATGTTGGATGAGGTCATGGTCAGTACACCAGCTATGGGAAAAGGATGATCATGCAATGAATCATGGGGTGCAACATCATAATACCTTGTGTAGAGATATTATAGTTGATTTGATTTTGGGGTGGAATGGTCAGTTTAGTGTCAATAGGATGCTCCTAGGGTAGGTATTTGGAAGAAATCCACTATAGGTCTACTGACTCTGAAGTGAATCATGGAATCTTGAATGTATTCTTGTGGTAGGATTGACCCTTTGCCAAATTTTATTCTTGGTCAATTGAAATTGATATGGTCCCTTAATGCATTCAGTATATTATTGTGAGATTTTCTTGTGGTATCTAGACCTACCATTAACATAACATTAATTAAAAACAAATGTTGGTCTATTTAACTTATAAATTTTGAATAAATTTTCAAGTAGTTCTCAGTAAAATATATTTAATATTTTATACACTGAAAGTTACATTAATCTGTATTATTTTATTTTATCGCTAAAATAATTAATTTATATTAAAAAACATTATGTGTTATCTAAATCCATTTTTAAAAATTCCTCCACTAATTAAACTAATAAATTATTAGTGAATCGCCATTTCTTAATTATAATTCATACCTAGATTTTGAAAATTATAAATGATTTCTAATTAAATTCCTAGAAGCACACTCTAAAATTATAAACTTAATTTTAGTTATTTAAAATTATAAAGTTATAATGTATTCTTTTATAGATATTTTATATACAATAAATGATATGTTAACCAATCCATCTAACATTGAAATTTTAATTCTTCAAAAAATAATTAATGGCTTCTCAATTACATAAAAAATTTAATAAATAATTAAAAATAAATATTTGATCCATTTATTTTCTCATTCCTCAAATTCACTAATTAAAAAAATCACTTGTTTACCGTGGATTTAACTAAAACATGGATTTCAAATAAGTGGAATGTAGTCAAATTTTTTAAATTTGGGGATCTCATAAACAATTATGCGATTTTATGCTTACATTCCACAAAATGTGAAATGTTTCACTGGTAAAATGAATGTTGATCCATATATTAATTTAACTTCAGATATATATTTTCCCAATAAATAGTAATATGAATGTGATGATTAATATTCTTCCAAAACAATTATGAAATATATAATTATGTAACAATTCATGAAAGGGGAGATAATATGATAACATAAGAATATAAGAATGCTTATGTGGATTTTTATAAACATTATAAAAATTATTGAAAAATTAAAGCAAAATCAGTTGAATTGAAGGAGGAGAAGAATAAATATACTAATTATATAACTAAATTGATGTATATAATTGAAAATTATAATTTTAAATCATATTTCATAAAGAGTAAAATTGGTGAGATTATTTTTATTAGTAGAGAATAGAAATTTTTTGTCAACTTAACAAAATCCATTAAAATTTTGATTGATCAAAAGCATCAAACCAATACATAAATGAAAAAATGAAATATGTTTATTAATTATATGTATGATTATGGTTTTATTATTAATATGAAATTTGATATTACGATTCTAAAATAGTAATTATCCTTTTTTAACCATGCATCAGTGAGGAGAACATTGGATGACTTATTATTCTATATAACGAGTTCAGTCATTTTGAATAATGAAATAGATTATCTGAATGGAACATGCATCATATGAACATCATATGGATACAAATATTTCCATTGGAAAGGTTAAACATATGAATTTAAATGAAAAATTTTATTTTTCCTCAAATTATAATTTTTTATCAAGTTAATAATTTTCTAATATATGATTAATTTTCATCACTCTTTTGAGGTAATTTATTTTATGTTTTTTAGAACATACATTAATATTATCTTTTACTTTAAATATTAAATTTTATGTTAAATATTTTCACATTTTTAGATTGAGTTTTTATAAAATATCTCATTATCATTCGATTCCTATATAAATTTAAAAAAATTAATTCGGGAATATTTTTAAAAATATATTTATGTGAGACAGATCATGTAATTTATTTAAAAAGATATAATTTGGTGATGATAAAAAATTCATATACTAATTCTTCATATTCTTTTTAATTATTTATTTTACATTATGTTTCATGAAACAATAAATTTTTATACATATTTATTAATTTGATAAATATTCATTTATTAGAAAAAAATACTTTATTTTTAGAATTATATTCATTAAAAATAACAACCATTCCATGATTTTTTGTACTAATTTTTTTACTATTATATTATTCTTAAAAAATATTTTAATGTGTTTCATATTGGTTGAGTAATGGTCCCAGATTTTGTTAATTATATTATTGGTGAATCTATATATTTATGTAATTTTATTTTTTTGATATTTTTTCTTGGGAAATGGATCAGTACAAAAAAATTCCATTTTGATAAATGGTATCCCAAATTATTTTGGAATGAGCTTTGTATGGTGGAAATGAGTTTCTATTGAAGAAAACTATTATTTATACTATCAAGGAATATGTTAATTTTACTCCTATATTTTTAGAGATATTTTATCCAGGGTGTGATTGATATTTTTATAGACCAATTTATTTTAAAAATATTCATGGAGTGAAGAAGTTTTAATTTATATTTGAATTAAACTCTTTGTCATTTTTTTGATAAAAATGGAATCTATAATAATTACAATATAAGGGGAATATTTTTTTATAAACATATAGAGTAAAAAAACCATTATTATAATCCAAGATTTTAAAATTTTATTCCATGAAAATGATCAAATTAATAAACAAAATCACTTATACTTACAGATAAGGATTTTATTTCAATGGGTTCAATGTTTTCTTATTATGAGAAAAAGAGATTTTGATACTATCAAAAATCAACATTTTTATAAGTTATACTTTCTCATATGTATGAGAATGTTTAATAATGTTAAATTAATTGGGGATTTTATTGAATCCATATTTAGTAGAATGGTAAAGATGATTATGTTACCTTATATGGGTGTCCCTATCTTCTGGGTTCGGCCTCGGACCTCGTACTTTAATGATACAGCCAACAAACTAATTAATCAGCTTTTTTCCTGGAAAGGAAAAACTCTTTCTATAGCTGTTAGGATCTGCCTTGTGAAACCTTATATTGTCCCTAAAATGCTTTATTCATTAATTATTTACAAATGTCTCATAATCCACCTTCAAAAAATTAACACGTATATTAAAAATTCTGTCTGGACGGGGAGTATTTTGAAGAGAAAACTGGTTATTGTCAACTTGTCCACCTGTTGTAATCCTATTGAAAAGGTAGGTCTTGGAATTAAAAATATCAAGTTCTTTAATGAATCCCTTCAGGCTAGAATAACTTGGACCTTAAATAACAACAAATATGACTCCATTTACTTCCTCAAAAACCGTTTCCTAGATAAGCTCAAATCCAGCAACTTGGGTTATGTTAACTCTTCTCTCTAACCATACATTATAAATTCCTTTACCAATATCGTGAACAACTCAAGACGGATTGCCTCTTCTGACTCTATGCTGAAATTATGGCTTGACAACTGGACTGGAGTTCCCCTAAATTTGATTATTTCCTCTAACGAAGTTCCTGATTCTATAAACTGATCCATTAAAAATGTTATGCACTCCCCTCGTTTAGACATCCCTGATCATATCAAAATTGTGGTTGATTATTACACCTTATCTACATATGAAGACTGTTGTCATTGTGAACCATCTCATAATGGGCTCTTGGACTCCAAAAACTATTACATGAACCTATTCTCCCGCTTGGAATCCTACTTATCTGGGATAAAGTCTTTTGATAAACCCTGGATTAAGACCTCCAGATTTAATCTTGTTTGGTGTATTCCCCACAACCAACTTCCCAATAAGGACTGCCTTCAATATTTTGGGGTTCAACTCAGCTCTAGATGATTTATTTATCATCATCATAGGGAAGACATCAATCACTTGTTTGTGTCCTGTGCTACTACCTCTGCTCTTTGGAATTTTGTTACTGACATTTATTATTGCAGATGGTTAATTGGTTACTCTATTTGCTCACATATCAAATTATGTGTGGAGATGGATATTTCACCACAGACCAAAAACCTCTTCCTTGATGTTGTTGCTGAGATTCTTCACATTATCTGGTATGACAGAAATGATATTATACACAATGTTGTCTCATTAAATCTTAATGGAGGTAGCTCGATAATTCCGATTTCTATTAAGGATCCTTCCACTCTTCAGAATTCCAAATGTGATAACTCGGTTGGTGACTTTTTCATTCATCGTTGGATCCGTATTAAAGGGGACTACAATCAGCTGAAACGTCCTTTTGAAGTGTTTTGGCAGACTTTGATCCCTGGCTAGATAAAGATCAATGTTGATGGAGCCTCGAAAGGAAACCCTGGTCCTGCGGGATGTGGAGCTATCTTCAGATACTACCTTGGTCATTTCTAGGGCTGCGTTTTTGGTAGCTATGGTTCTGCCTCTGCGCTGGAGGCGGAGATACTGGCTGGGATCCATGCGATCAACTTTGATAAATTAAAAGGCTAGGACAATATCTGGATTGAGAGTGACTCCACCACCATCATCCATGCCACTTGGAATGGTGTGGTTCATCTTGTCTGGCCTCTCACAGCACTATGGAATATATGCCTTAGTTCTCTTCAGGAGATCAGATATATTGCCACCCACACCTACAGGGAAGCTAAAAAGGTGTCAGATGGGATTTCTAAAAAAGGGATCAACCAGGACATTACGTGGAATGATACTTTACCGGCTGATCTCCTCCCTTTCTATAAAAGGGATTTTAATAAAATTTCATATTTTCGACTTTTGTAATTTTTCATCCTCTTTTTAATATTATTTTGTGTCTTGGTCTCTGTCCAAGACATTTCCTTTAAAAAAATATTCTTATGGAATATTTAATGAATATAAAAATAATTGTTTTTTCAATTTCTAAAATAATTAAAACTTATCTTTTAAAACAATAAAACCTTCTTATGAAATAAGTTGGAATATCAAATCATCAAAAATAACTTCTCTGAAAGAGTGTCACATAGTACTCCATCGACATATACACATCTATAATAGGAAAATATAGAAACACTTTTGAAGATAATGAATAAAAGGTTAACATAAATGAATTAGAAATTATACATATTGATGTTTTTTCTACTAAGAAGAATCTGACAATTGAAAATATTGCTCTATTAGAAACCCATTGGCAAGAATAGAGTAATAATATTGATGTAAAAAAAAATAGATTATATATTTAAAATATTAGTAAACATAAACATTTACCACATCTAGTTTCTTTATGATTACCCTATACTTATTATGATAAGAAAAAGAGAGTAGAATCATAATTAGTGATCATTATAGTGAAGAAGAATATATATTTTTTTCAAAATTATCCATTGAATAAAAGAAATAATTGTTTTTTGTTTCACGGATATTCTGTAGATTTGATACATATAACTCGAATTCTTGATTCTCCTCATAATGAAATATAATAGTTATTTTCAAAAGAATATATTCAATCAACATTAAGTGTAACTATGACTAAATGATTACTGTAAGATTTATCTGATAATAGATCCTCTAATGATAATGTTGAAAAATAAATAAAATATTTTATGAAAGATACTCTATTATATAATTAATGATATGAATATTAGGTAGTTAAAAATAAAATTCATCAGATGTTGAGAGGAAAAATTTATTATTTCTAGTTATTAGAATGAAATAAATGTAAACAATGTTTAAAAATTATAATTTTATCAAATTATATGTCTAAAAACATCATTAGAACATAATGTTTTTCTATAAGGATAACAAGAAATTAATCCAAAAATTATGAAATTTGAAATAAAAAATGAAATATCATCTAATGACAGTTCTATGGAAGATAGTTCAAAAATTGGATAGATGATAAATCGAATTTGAATTTCAATGGAATATATGCATAATGTTACTAAATTGATTTAAATTATTCCAAATAATAATTATATAACTAATATTATTTAGACTCATAATATCGATCCCTAAGTACCTACAATTATATAACAATTCCATGATAAATAAAATTAAATGAAATATAATTTGTGAAATTAAAAGATATTTTTAAATTTCAGATAAAAAAATAATGAAAACTGAAAATTTTGAAAACATAAATTTGAGTATATACATAATTTATTGGACTATAAATCCACTAAAGATCAGAATATTGAAGAGTATATTTATATTTCAAAACCTCATAAGATGATTCTATCATTACATGATAAATATTTTGAATCCCTATAATATCAATTAAATGATTATAGATGATTATTGAAAAATTTTGATAAGTCTGTTAAAATATTAAAAAATATAATTATTAAATAAATTTTTAAAGAATAAAATTAAATTTATCTATGTTTTTTTATTATTCAAATAAAATGTTTTAAATTCTCTTACACATAGTTTATCTATCATTCCATGAATATCGAAAAATATATTTTAACTAGGAATATTTTTATATGGGGTAGAATTATTTTACAATGTTTGAATATTTATTTTATTTTTATGATATTAATTCAATAGAATAATGTTTTAATTTTAATGATTTTTTTTAAAATCAAATTATTTTTCTTAATAAAAATGGAAATAAATTCCATCATTTCTTATTGTAGGAGATCATGTAAAAATTTTAAAGGGGAAAATTGAAATAGAGAATATACATTTCCAAAGAGATAATTATTCTTATAAGATGTTAGATGAACATTATTTTGAAGGAGGAGTAATTTATTAATCATTAAAGAATATATTATTATTACTGTAGAATATTTTTTCCCAATTCAATCTTTAATTATAATTTTCTTTTTGGAAATCACATATAGGGTTACATTTAAGAAAAATTATATAATAATTTTATTTGATAAAGTGGGAGATATAATTGATCACAATTTTATTTATATTATAAAAGGGAATTTTTACATTACATTGGACCTAAAAATTGTTTTAAATAAATAGTTTAAAATGTAAAAATTAATCATAAAATAATTTAAATAATTTATATGATGTATTTATTTAAAACTTTTGCTGAAAGTTTCATTTATTTTTGATGAATATTATTTTTTAAATAGGGGTATTTTTTAAAGTCTATGACACCTCAGAATTACTAGCTTTTTTAAATTAGAATACACATAAGAAGAGAAATAATTAACTTTACTTTTTTATGTGTTTATGTCATGTAGAATAAAAACAATAAAATTTATTTTTAAATATTAATTTGATTTTAATAATTACAAATAGTAATGGTTTTATGTTACAAATTATTCGTTATGTAGTTGATAATGGTTGAGGTATTGTAGGAGTTAATCAAAAGATATGGAGATATGATGAGATCATCGGAAGATAAAACGGATGCTTTAGAAACCATAACAACTGAATCCAATGTTTTAGGAATTTGATTGTTGAAGTTTATTAGATGGAAATATATAAACTATGACTAAAACAATGTTGAATTGATGTGATTTTTTATACAAGAATTTTATAGAGTATTTTCATTTTAATTTCTAAAAAAAATTCACCTATACATCTTCTGTGTGTATTTTTTTCAAACGTTTTAGATTATAGATCCATTGGGGAGGTGGTTCATTGTAAATTATCTAGTTTTTTTATAAAAATTGTGCTTGTTTTGATCATTGATATCATGTGATTCCTGGTTATAGAAGCATGTGGCTACCAATCAACTATATTTTGGGACCTTTTAGAAAGTTAAGTTCAATCAATCCGGTAATATTGAGAATTTCAATATGTAGAATATAGAGACACCATCTAGAAGGATAGAATTGAGAGCCTTTGGAGATTAGAAGACACATATAACAGTTTATAGGTTTATATTCCATGACATCATAGAGTTCCCATTGGAATACCAAAATCATGATTGTGATTATATTAATATCTTAAAAAAATCACAGAAATCTCTTGAATGGATGGTTCATTTAATATTATCATTATAGAAATAAATATATTAATCAATCCTTACATCATGCATTATTTTTAAAATTTTATATGTATTTATGTTTTTATTTTGAATAATTAAATTTTTCGTAATTTATTGAAATTATAATATTTTAAATTTCATTTTTTATTATTATTTTATCTATGATATTTATGCGATAAAAAAAGATTAAATTTCAAATTATAATAAACTTGACATGTATTAAAAATTATATTTATTTTTTAAACTACATTTGGAACCACTTTAATAATTTACAAGCCCTTATATATATTTTAAAACAAACATGTCATGTATAATATTTGTCTTCATTATCTGGTAAAAAGGTAAACATTAGAAAATGGAGTGTCTAAAATCACAGTATGGGAAAATAATATCCAGTATTAAAAAAGATTTATTGTTTTATCACAAGTATTTGATAAATGATGAACATGGTAAAAATAACATTATATGAAAAATGTCACTACATTATCATATTAATTTTTTCCCTTTTAGATTTAAGGATTATCCACTATGGAAATGAATCTAGACACTATTTCTTCTTCCATTTTAATTCAATATAGGCTATTCTTCAGTTTGGGTAATTTATTAGATTTTTTCTCACATTAATCACTTCAAGGCCAATCCACTAGCTTATCACTAAAAATGAAAAGGAAATAAATAAATTTAGAGGTCATTAGTGGAATGAATCTGTATCTCATTAGGGATGGTGTGTTTAATAAAACCCCGATATTATGTGAAATAATTTTTTCAAATCAATTTAATCTTTTAGATATTTTCTGTTACATGCAACACTGAAATAATATTCATTAAATGAAATCACAGAGTTATTCATGGGTTATATTCTATAATAATTTTATATTATGTTAAATAAAATAGTTAGTTTATATTTAATCACACACAATACTATGTTTGGCATGTGTTACATACTTTACCATGTTTATCTTGAGATACACGTAACACCGAGTCTTAATGAAAGGTGACATATTATTATAATATTTTTATTTAATATGGTAGTTATCACCAAGACATTATAATTTTGGATTTTAATAAGAATGAATAAAATATTAAAATATATATTTTTTGAATTTTTATTATTGATCTATTGATTACTAATGAAATTAGAATCAGTTAAAAAATAAAAAATGTCAAAAACTATATTTCTCTAGAAGATGGCATATTCAAGATTTGTGAATTCAACTTAATTTTTTACCACTTAAAGAATATTTACTTGAAAAAAATTCATTTTTTAAATTGGAATATCAAAATAATATTATGGTGAATTTATGGTATTTTTCAATAAGATTCATTTTTTAACAAATAGTGAAAAATGCTGAATTTTAATTGAAAAATTCCTTTTTGTTTAAATAATTAATAAAGATAAATTATATTTTTAAATATTTAATATGTAACTTTTTTTAAAATGTTTTATAATTTATAAAATTTAAGTTAGTAGACCCATTTTAATATTTAATTTTGATATAATAACTTTAGTAACTTTTGAATATTTTTCATTAAAAACTCACTTACATATAACTTCGTTTAAATTGATTTGAAATTAAAATCCACCACATCTGTGAATTTAATTTAATAAAATGGATTAAATAATTTAATATTAATATGAAATATTGGATAATTTGTTCAAATTAATTTTTTACCATAATGATTAGTAAAAGCATCTAAAAATTCATTACATTGATTACTGTTAAAACAAATTTTCTTAGTTACATGTGTCTGAGTTGAAATAAATATTCAATACACATATAATTTTTATATAATATATTTTATTTTATATATATAATTATTTTTACTAAATTATAGAATAAATTTATTTTTAATGTTATTCTGAAAATATAAATTACACTGGTTAACAATAAGTTACAAATTACCGTACTAAAAACTAAAAGGTTAAAATTGATTAAACATAATGACTAAGGAATAATATGACAAAAAGTTGTTTATTTTGTGGGTTGGAGGTGTTTCTTGACCAAATGAGCACTCTAATCTAATATTTATGTTTTTTGTGATCACATGAGGTAATTGTGACCTCCGAATAGTAAATACATTATGTTATTTACCAAAATTGCAGCCCTACTCAATTCAAAAAAGGCACTCACCCCACACTAAATCACACATTTAAATAACTATGGATAAATAAAATTTGGAAAAAAAACATTGCTCCCATCATCTGAGAAGATTTATTTTTTATTTAAATCCCTCCTTGGAAGGCTTTTGGTGCAATCATAAGGAGGGTACCCAATAAAGAGGTAATGTTCATCAACAAGAATTTTTTATTATTTCCTTCAAATTCTTCATTTATATTAACCCTTGATGATATAATAATCTCATTATATTACATATAATGAGATAATTAAATTTTAGGTTCATGAACCACAACCATATCCACTTCAATCATATCGATTACGAACTCATTGTTTCTATGAACGACAGACTACCACCTCGCAAACCATTGTCATTTTTTCCTTTTACCATCTCTAAATTATCGAAATAATTATGGATTTATTATATATATATATATATGATATTTATTTTTTTATTATAATAAATTAATTATTATATTAAACATACAATCTTTAACTACATTTTTTAGAAAAATGATTATGTCGCTCGTGTGAACAGCAACTACCAGCTCACGAAATGATGTGATTTATTCACACTTTAAATTGATTGTATTAGTGATATTTTTAATAAAAATATTTGATATATATCACATAAAAATATTTCTTATAAAATTATATATATCATTTAATATTATTTAAATAAATTCGATAATAAAATGAAAACTGTGTTCTTGTGTACGTATGACTTACCATATCCATTAATAATGTATTCATTTTCTATCAATAAATTTTATGAATTACTATAAATAAATATATAATTAATATATATTATATATATTTAATCGATAATAGGGTGGATATTATGAATTGTAGATCAATAAAGGAGAAACAAAAATAATAAGTCAAAACATACATTAAAAATAAACATGGTATTTCCGAAAACATGACATATACATGGAATTTTTCATAAATGGGTAATAAAATGTAATAATAAAATAATATATGCTATAATATATTTATTAATATGTATCGATAATAGGGTTTTAAAAAACTTATATTTATTATACAATAATTCTCATTGTGTACGAAAGAATTCAACACTTATAGAACAAGATTTCTAGTTTATCTTTTATTTCTGGGAAACATGAAAATTATCCACTCATTTGTTTTGTGTGGTGAATATAACGAACCTTTTACAAGTTATTTTTTGAATCCAATATTTTATTAATTTTACATTTTCCATTATTTTTATGATTAATTTGGTATTTTGATTCATAATATTATTAAAGAAGTATGAAATACTTGTCTCAATTTTCTTTATTTGAGACATAATCCATAATATACACCTATATTAATTTATGAGGTGTATTTAAAGGCTAATTAATATATAATATCATTAATTTATTTTTTTAAATTTTTTATGTTTCATTTATTTTTATTCCTTCATGTTTCTTACAATTCTATATTATTAAATTGCTAAAAATCTTATGTAAATATTTCATTGTTTATCAGTATTTTTAATATATATGATTCCAATGAGAAAATATAATGATCAAACTATTATGTAAATATATAAAATAATTTATCCAATGGTTACTTCAAGAGAATAAATATTTTACCTTTATATTCCTATCTTCTTGTACTCAAGAGTTTAAAAATAATGGTTTAATGAAAAATCATAATTTTGTTTGAAACCCCTTTTTATCTTCCTATCCTATGTATTATAATAAATAAAAATGTTTTATATTTTGAATATATTTTTTTCAAATATTAAAGTCTATTTTAATCCTGAAATGTTTAAAAAAAATTAATTAATTATTTATATGTTTTCATGGTTATTTTCAATAAAAATAATTCAATTTTTTTTATGTTTTAAAATTTGATTCTAATATAAAAACGATTATTTTCATTACGAAATGTTTAAGGTGATTTTTGAAGCCTCTTATATTAGGTTTCAAGGTTATTTTTTATGACTAGTATATTTAAATAATCCTATGTTTTAAAAAATATTTTTCCATTCATAAATTTCATCTTCCTCGAAAAAAATATTTTAAATGAATTTTATGGATTCTGTGGTAGGTTTTAAATTGTTATTTTCGAAGAAAATGTTTCCAAAAATATTTTATAATATTTATTTTTATAACATTATATTAAAATAATTTTCATTTTCATCAATGAATGTTATAAGTGATTATTATTTCAAAATAATTATCTATATTAGATGAAATCATTTGAGGATAATTGTGCCTTACTGTGGATATGATCCACTGATAGCACTGTTTTTATTTCTCTGAATGATTTTTAAAATTACATGATACTTAAGAAACCCATTTATATTCCCAGGGGTTATACATAGATATATTTCTAATGAAACCCAAATTTTTATCCCTGATGTATGAAATGATGTTATTAAGAAATTAATATGAAACCTATCACTTATCTATAGGTCATGAAATGATGAAATTTTTATGTAATCATTTCAGGGGTTTTCGTTTGATTAATATTTTAAGATGTTGTTGCACACATATATATGATTTTCATTATTTTTAGAGGTTACGTTATAACTAACAAAGGTGCATCTATTTTAACAAAGGATGTTGGTTATGTTATAAATAATGATTTGTTTTTCCTATATCTAAATCTAATGCATTGGTTTAATATCTATATCTCTTCATAATGTTTGGAATATAATATGGATTAAACTTGGTTAGTATTGGACTTTGTCCAATATATGGTCTTGGGAGTGATCCTTAACTACTTTGATGGATTGGGGTGTGAACCCATTCCTCTGCAAAGAAAATGGATTCTACTAGGGATGGTAGTGTGTACCACTAGGAGGCTTATCATCCCAATGGGTGCTATGATATTTTGTGTAAATGAGAATTATTACTAAGGAAATTATTTTATAGGCTTATCTGTATTCCAAAATTCATTGTCTAATGATAATGTTATTATCACATTGATTATTTCGATTATTTCATTAAGATTCATGTCTTATAATCTACCAATCTTCATTCCAGTACTCAATATTATAATCTTTTATTTACATGTTATGGTTTTTTGAATGATAAGCTGGTATTCTCATACCCGAATTATCATGTCATGGTTACATATCTATGTTGATTACCCTTACTGAAAATCTTAGATCATCCTTTTTTTATTTCTTTTCCCATGGTTATGAATAATTTTTTAAGGAGGAGAACTAAAGGGGAAGTTCTTAATGGAAGGCATTTGACAACATTCACTAAATTAACAAGATTTTGTTTCATGTTTCTAGAGAAACTAAACTATTTTGATCATCAGGCATGTGGTTATGTAATGTATTGAACATTCTTATAAATATATAAATTACACATTTATGAGAAATGTAGGTCAATATAGATGCTATTAGCGTAAAGGTTTAGTTGAAATGTGAAAACTAGGTAAATATAACTTTAGTGAGATCACTATTGTTATTTCTAAGGACATTTCTAGGGATGTATCTAAGGATAAGTCTTTGGATGAGTCAATGTTTTAGAAAATGTCCTTGATTTTTTGTAAAGGATAAAGTCGGTGGTTTCAAAGAAATTACATCTTGGTCTGGATACTGTATGTGGATGTGGCTATTGAATTGAAGTATCTCGGGGTAATAACTCCAAAAGGTAGCTTTAACCAGGACTCGATCATCATCTGGTTCATGATAACATGCCTTACTATACACCAGGTTTGAAACTCCTTAGTGATGTGATATAGAAATTTAATAAATCTTCACAAATCTCCATGATGGATTTAAATAATTGATGACTATGAATGAACTAGGATAAACATATGGTGATATAAATTAAAATTTAAGTGTCAGGATTTAGAAACCTATTATGTGTTTTTTTGGATTATTTTGTTTCCCATTATGAATATTGTTTATCACACTATGTTTTTTTTTTGTTTTTAGTCAATGAATAGAACAATAAAAAACAGGTTATCATTGAATTGGATGGAAAAATTGTTGATGAGTAGCCAAATAGGATGATGAATGGTCTTGGGGATGTTGTGATTATTTTTAATCAGTTATCGTGAACATGATTTACAATGTGCACCTTTAACGACACTTGTAGTCACCAGTGTAGAGAACTTTAGAGCTATTTGATAATTTTGGTAACTAATACAATTCATTAATGAATATTTAGTTTAAAATATTTCAAGAATGTGGGAAGAATCAGTCAAGGTAATGTCATAGAGGGACATGAAGATGTTCAAATGGTGGAAAAGAGCACAAACATAATTTTATTGGAAAAAGGAAAAGTTTAGTTAACATAATGGATGTGAATATTTTTATCCCTAATGTATTATCAATGTATATATTAATTAAATGTGTAGATAATAAGAATTATGAAAATAAATGGCTTAAGGGGAAATATCATTAATGAAATAAAAAATGGATGTATGAGTATTGGTTATATTATTAATGATGAAGTGATTAAGAATGGAATATATAAGGAAATATGTCTTAAGTAATAAGATGGTCAGGCCTAGTTCATGGTTTGATAAAGAAGTGGGATTCTTGAAGTGTTTATGAATTAGAATTCATGAAATTAAAAAATAAATATATAAAGATTGTTCATTATATGTTTTTCATTATGTATTTTCAAGAATGTGTTAAATGGTTCTGATGTCCTAGAAATGTTATTAAATAGAATGGTGATATTTTATAAAACACACGATTGAAGGAATATAACACTTGATATCCTATTTATATTAATTAAATGATGTTTTTTAACATGATGATTGATATGGATAAATTAATTTGAAAAGTATTGATGAATTTGGAAATGATTAATGATTTTTGGGAAATGTGGTTTATTAAATCATCGATGATGTTTACATCATTATTGAATTTAGGGAATGTATCCCATGATATGAGGTTTTATACATGAAAATGGAAGTATGTATGTTTTTAATCATGTTTTTTGGTAATTCAGGTTCTTATCATGTTTCAATAGAACACATGATGAACATATTCACATGTTTGGAATGTGATAATTGAGATCTACATCATGATATTTGGGGGATTATTGATAGGATTATTTTGATAAATATATATTCCTTCTTTATATTTTTTGAGATTTGGAAGGGTTATAAGGCTAACAATTTATGGAAGGGTTTAATATAAATTTTGGATTAGGTTTTAATGATTAACATATTATTTAACAATATGAATATTTATGCATAAAATTTACTACCCATTTTTTATTTGTAAGAACTCATGTTTTAATAAACATATTAAATTAAAATATGGATCTTATAATCCATTAAAATATATTTTTAGTGTGTCAGGTATGAAAAAAATTCATTTTTGGATATTCATTTCTTGTAGTATGAAATGAATTTGAAATTGATGGAAGAACAAGATGAATGTTTGATTATGAAAAAGAAATATATCAAGTATGTATATTTTCGTATATATTTAGACTGTAAATAACTTCCTCATATCTTGGTAAATTATATTGGAAGACAATTTTATCCTAATACTTTCATTTTTTGAACTGATTATCATTTAAATAATAACATATTTATGGTTTTAGAGCCCTTAACATTACATTGATAAATAAATTTCTTGTAATTAATGATTTCTATAACTCTATATAATTTTTTATTCATTTCATTCATGTCCATATATTGACATACCACTTGTGATCTTATATTTTGAATCCTAAATTTTTGTTACATTAGGTAAACATTATGTTTCTCAATATCCCTTTTAAGGGATGTTTTATAATTCATTATGATGATGCGTGTTTATATGAAAAGAGTTTTTAAATTATAAACCATTGATGAAAAACAATTATAGGGGAAAATAATTTTATTGGTGGTAGAACATTACACCTTGATATTTTGTGTAATATTGTTTTTTGAATTAATTTACACTTTTTAATATTTTCCATTATACTACACACTAATGCTTGATTATGATACATGAAATAACTGAGTTTATATTATGTTACATGAAATCTATATTTTTTCCTAAATTAATCACAAAAATTAGTTTATATTTCATTACACACAACACAAATATTGTATTCTGTTACACACAATACTGAAGCTCGTGTTACATGCAAGGAATATTTTTAAAAAAATTGTGTCATGTTTTTTAAAAATATTTATTCACCTAACCTTTATAATAGATAGTATGATTTGATTTATTAATTTAATATAATATATATTTTACACATTTTTAGTTTTTATACAATAATTACTAATAAAATAATAATAATTTGATAGAAAAATATATATTTTTTTTGGAAAAATGCATTTTTTGAGATTACGATCTATTCAGGAATTGCATACTAAATTGAAAATTATTTTTTACCACTTGTAGAAAATTAATTTTAAAATATAAAATGAATTTTTTGGATCATTATACCATAATTATCTTAAGGTTATTTTTGGGATTTCTCTAAGAAGTTTAATTTTTTTGCTAAATAGTGATAGGTATTGAATCTGAATTGAAAAATGATTTTTTATGTAAATATTAATTATATATTATATTTTGAATTGGTTTTAACGTAATATTATTTCAATTATATACAAATTGTTATAATTTATGTCATCTGAATAATTTTTGTATTGAATTTTGATGTAAAAACATTTTAAACTTTAGAAAATTTTCACTTTGAAATCCTTCTTTCTCATCACGTATAAAATATTGATTTTAAATTGAATTCAATAAAATTCGTGAATTTTTATTGAAAAAATGAATTCAATAATTTGAATGAAAATAATTAATACTGGGTAATAATATCAACATAATTTATGACCATAATGATTAGTGATCATAGTTAAAAACTAATTATAATGATTGATGTTAAAACTAGGGTTTTCTCATCATATGCACTTCTGATAAAATAAATTTTCCACATACCTAGTGTTTTTAAATATATTGGATTTAATATTTATAATAATTAGGAATAATTTATCTTACTAATATCTTTTTAATTTTATTATTAATGTTTAAATTACCTAGGTAAATAAAAATATACAAGTCACCGTGGTAAAAAATTAATATTGTAAAATTGAGTAAACATAAATAATAAAGAATATCATGATAAAAATGTGTTTATTTTTTAATGTGGAGGTTTTTCATAATAAAATAATCCTTCCACTCCATCAATGATCTATTTTGGAAGCACATGTAATACACATTACCTCCCAATAGTGAATAAATTTACAAATTTTAAAATTGATTCTGCCACCTAAATTAAAAAAAGGAACTCATCCCCTCACATAATCACGGATTTCAATCCCTTTATCTTGAACAAAACCATCCCAAATTACATCCCAAATTCCCTCCACTAATCCTAGAATAAATAGATTGGAATGAATGTAGAGACCCAAAGATTGACGTACATGGACAATACATTACATTAGAGGAATACTTAATACATAACAAAAACAGACACACAAGGACCGTAATAGTTTAGCGTCTTTGGAAACATGGAACGTAATATTCTAATCATGGTGAAAGATCTTCAACGTATCCCATAAAGATCTTCCATTTTTTTCTTACCTAAAACCTTTTTTATATCATGGGGAAAAGAAAACATAAAAAGGGTGATCTCAAATGCTCAGTAAGGGTAAGCATGGATAATATAAAACATACTATATACATTTGAACTTAAAAACATGAACATAATGTTTAAACATCAAAAGATTGAGAAATGACACAAAACATGGATGTACATAAGGAGTAGATCATAAAGAAACATTAATAATGATAAAATAGAATGGGAATAAAACATGTAATTGTGGCAACCATTAAGCACATGATATGATTTCCATAGTAGCCAAGGCATTGCTGCCAAGACCATCTTAGTGGACAAAGTCTCTTTCTGAATCGAGTTCACTCCTTGTTCTGGTCCTGTATTACTGAACCGGTTTAACTTGAAATTCTAGCCATGTATATCTCATGAGATATAAATCTTTACCCAATGCATTGGAGGGAGATATAGGTGCCACTCATCTCATAATGAAATCATTCTTACTTGTGCCACAAAATAAACATACATCATTCATAGTAACCCAATAAATAAAATGGGTTTTATAAACATCATCTCATAATCACATAATCTTTATAAAATAAATTGATATCATTTCATAATAAGAAAAGTGAAACCATTTAAATCATAGAGACTTTATACTTGAAACATACACATATGAAATAATGTCATCTTAGATGGAAAATGGTTTTGATAAAACACTTGAAATGAATTCTTGAGGAAAATAATCATTCTTCTTCAAAATCAATTTCTTTTCAAAAAATGTCAGGCTATTTTAAAAGAATGATATTTTTTGAAATAGTCATGAAATATTTTTAGGAATCATCATGAAAACAAGTCTTTATAAAACTGTAAAAATATATTCTTGCCGTATATGTTAAAAAACATTCTTCTTGTACCTTTGTCGGAAAAGTTAAAAAAGTACCTCGTAGGGTAAAAAAAGAATGATTCCTTCCATACCATGGGGTAAATGTCAAAATTTTTATAAAAGGACTTTAAACATACATTAATACACTTTTATAAAACATGGACATGGATGATAGCAATAGCCCCAGTAAATACTTACGAATAAGTAATCTCGGATAAAAAATGAGATCTGCACAATTCTCCCTTACCTTAGGTCCGATTTTCTTAGTAAGTGTCTGAACCTCCTATATAATGATTTAAATAATGTCATTGACTTATTCCAAAATCATACTCATTGTTATGATATCATAAATGGTTCACTTATGACTTTATATTACCTGTTCTTTTGTAAATTCCATGTTAAAGAGCATTTAGGGTAAAATTCTTTCATTTGTCATTCGTGTATTGACTTGTAATTATTCATATGATTACTTAGATCATGATTACGTAATTAAATAATATAAAACAAGATTTATATATAATATATATTCAGAATATACATATATATAATAGATCAGTAAATGGAAAGAAATATTCGTTCATGGAGACGGTAGGCCGTACGTACGAATGAACGCTGTTTTGGTTTCCATATTGAGTTGAATGGAATTAAGTAGACGACATACATTTATATAAACATAAATCCAGTATCATTATTATGTCATATATTTCATGATTAAATGTTATATATACTTTATAATCATTCATTAATGGTTAATGTGGAGAATGAATCTCATCACGTCGTGGAGACGGTAGTCCGTACGTACGCACGAGCGATGATATCATTCTAATGATCATGGAATGGTATTAGAGTGTATGTATACTATTTCATAATCAATATCACTTTACAATAATAATATATAGTTATTATATACACCATTATACCCATCCAATTAAGGTGGTGGTGGAAAATAGATTACACCACGGCGTGGAGACGGTATTCCGTACGTACGCACGTGCGGTGATTTTAGTTTCCGTAGGATGGATAGATGGTGAAATAGGGTTGTTTCATACATATAATAACATATAATTATATGGTTGATACTGATTTTATTACTTCATAATGAAACAACCTAATAATAAGAAGTGGAAGAAGAAATAAGGTTGAAAGAATCGGTAACGGACATTACCTCTTCTTTGAAGCGCCTCTTTGATTCATCCTCTTAGGGCATTAAAATTGGTCTTTGAAGAAGACCAGGACCTCTAGTATGTTTCTAGGGAAGTGGAGAAGAGAATTTGTTAGGGGTTGGCCGATCTTAAAGTCTCAAAGTGGTGTGAGGAAGAGAGGTAGGAGGTGCCCTTTTATAACGGAAGAGAGGGGCATCTTTGAAATAACTAAAAATATTATTTTATTATAAAGCTAAATTCGGTTTTAAATTGCTAAAAATTGATTTATTTCGAATATAAGGTGGTGATGGGTCGAAATAATCTCATCCAATAGAATTTAGACAAGTTTAGGTTCCTATTTTAACCTTATCATTTAGATTTAACATTAAGTTAGAAAATTTTACTTTTACCGTGTCTTTTTGTGTTCATACACTATAAGGTTAATAAACATACTATATGAAGCCAAACGAACCCCAAGTTGTTTATTATTAATATATATAACCTTATCTAAGTCATTTGGACAAACCTTATATATTTAGGAATAAAATAACAATTAATAATATAATATTTGTTTTAAAAACTAGTTTATGTGAAGTTTGACACTATTTAGTAATTGATTTTTGTGAAACTCATAACAGACAGATTAGTTCGAAAAAAGTTAATTATATCAATAATAACATGTCATATTAACCTAAAAATTTGTGTAATTCATAAATTACATTTATTTTGGTATTTATAACATTAATTATGTCAATATTTCATTAATAAGATAATTACTACATCATCTTTGTGTCATAAATAAATTTAAATATTTATTGTCTAAAAATTACAAATAAAATAGAATTATGTAGGAAATCTTTTTATAATTCTAATGAATATTTATAGTCGAATTTATCTTCTGTATAACCCTATATTAAAAATGATATACTTATTAAACATTGATTTTAACTATTTTTACCCTTATTTAAATAAATTAATAATAAATGTCCTAATCTAATCCAAGTGGGCCTAAATGGACATATTTTATTCATAAGTTTTTTTTTGGTCGAATTACACATATCCAATAGAATTAGGACATGTTTTAGGGTAATAATAATATCATTTTTACCCTTAATTACCCTATTTACTTTTAACCGTGGTAAAAAAAGTCAAAAGTTACTATTCAGGAAAAATTATTTTCATCTCATTGAACCATATTTTACTTATTGACATCAACTGTGTCTTTAATATTTTTGAATGTCCACTCATAGAAATGGTAAAATTATGTTTTATGAAAAATTCATTTTTTTAACTACCACTTAGTGGTTTCACTATTAATCAAAAAATGAATGTTTCTAGAAAAATACCAAAAATTAGGCCTAAGATATATATGATATTATGAACTTAAAAATGAGGCCTATTTTACCAAATTCAAAACATATTAGTTGAATTACATAATTTAAAAATTAATTCTCGTCGTTAAAACAAATAGTGTGTTCTTAGGAGATAGTAACTATCAAAAGATTGACACTTGTTTATGTCTGGTTTAAATGTGAAATTACATCCAATGTCCAACATTGTATTAACTTGTAAAAATATCTTCTAAATATACTTTAAAACCACTAAAATTAATAATTTATCACTATTAATTATTTCTATTAAAAATGTCGTTTATAATTAAAATTTATTAATTTCCACTATTCATCTGAAAATGAAAGTTATCTGAAATGTACCAAAATTTCACCCTATGCTAATTTCAACATTCCAAATCAAAAAACGAAGCCCATTTTGAAAAATAAAATTTACAAAATTACAAAAAGTGGATATTACTCTTCATAACGGCTAGTTTTAATAATATTTTAATAGCATATTGTTGTTTAGTGGAACTCGTTATTGCGTACTACACACGCTATCGAGGAAGGTCGCGATTGTGTGTAGTGAAAGGAAAGTCAAGGATGTGTGTTGTGCAAGATCCTTTCGGTGTAGCGTACAACACAATACATTAATGAAATTAAAAAAAATCATAAAAACTTGGGGTGTTACATTCTACCCCCCTTAAAATGAATTTCGCCCTCGAAATTAATCGGGGTTATAAATGATTTACTCATCATAAATAGGAATACCAAAACCATTATTTAAAAACAAAAGTATGAAACGTAATGGTTACCCAAATAAACTAATCACTGGGTTTCCACATAGTTGAAAATATGGATATGGAAGAGAAATCCAACCATCATGTTCTGATGGAGAGTGGTAGAGAACATGGCTATGGAAAATCCAGCAATCCCAAATCCATAGATTTGTGATGATATAAGGTACCATCTGATTCATCGTATATAAGGTCACTAGCACAACATTTTTGGTTTTCAAGATAATTTCCCTAAAGTTGATGAATTAATAGAAATACTTAAATGATTTTGGTACAATCTCACTATTGTTCGTTAATTGAACAATTTCCACTTCATCCCTTAATGAAATGAAGTTGCTTTTGTTATTAGTTATGTGTTAGAATATTGTATGATATAATGATTGGTTATTCCATCTGTCTCAAATAAATGGTTATCAAAGTTATAAAAAATAAATAAGTCCATCTATAGTGAGATTAATCATTTATGGTTCCTAAAATGGAATTATACTTCATATATCATACTGCTTAATATAATAAAACTAGTTTCTACTAAACAAGGACGTCCTGTAGGCCAGTGGTAGGCAATAATGGCCAGTCGCACTTCAGTTGTGGGTTCAATTCCCACATCCTTGTCCGACGTGATGGGTTGTCGCCCGTCCTGCAGGTTTTCCTTTTTCTGAAACTACATTACTATAACATCCCATAAATAATATCAAAACTAAAAGTTCTATCCTTAAACAATACTAACTTATGTCTAACATAATCCATTCCAATCATTAGGCTTATCTAAAATACTTCGGTCCAAGCTCATAGTATAAAGTAAACTGTTAATTGAAATGTCATCAACCAAGCATGTGAATACCATCATTTATCCCCCATATATCTTGTTGGTCACATTCCAATCATGTGAATACCTTAATCATGTATTCTCTTGAAAAATTAGTACCCATTAAACCTTAGTGAAAATATTAATGTTGTCAAAAGTTAACTCTTTCCACATACCAAAATCCAAAAATTCTATATACTCAAACCAAGATATAACCTTCTCCTTATATCAGTAATGAGCTCATGAATAATATCAAACATTTAATTTTCTCATTATCCCTTCATCATGCGCATATCATCTACATTCCAAAAATATCTGAATAACAATTCATGCATACTGGTACCATTAATCATACACTTTCAAAACTCAAGGAAAGACAATAGTGTAACAATCCTTAGATGTCTCTTTATTCCATAGTACTATGAGATTACTTATACAACATTACACATGATAAACATGTAATCATTCCACTACATTCTTAAACCATTGACCGAGCTTCAACAATTCTTTCATCTCACAAATCATTTGTAGTGTCTTCATCATCATCAACATAAATACTACCCATACGACTATACAGATTCTCTTCATGAGACTTTCCCTTAGGGCATTGGTTTTCATAATGCCCGTAAATTCCACATTTAAAACATTTAACCACTGTTGATGTCGTAGAAATACCATTATCCTCATCCCTAGTGTTAACTAAAACTTTTCCTTTGCACTTACTGGCTTTGTGTCCTTCTTTTCCACACCCAAAGCATCTTCCAGGTCTTTTGAAACATTCTCCTTATGCCTCTTCCCACATGATTTACATAGGGGAAATTCAACTTTCTTTCCTCTATGATCATCATGAAACTCCATCTTTCTCTTATTAGCTGAGTCAAGAAATTTACCAAATTTTACTTTATTTATCATATTATGAGATTGTTGATTCGGCATAATAATGATGTTTGGACTTCCAAATCCCATTTCATTTGGTTTCTCATGAATAATATCATTCTATTGTCCATCATGTCCTCCATTATCGTGAATCATCTTGTTTCAAGCCATTTTCTAAAACCCAAAAAGAATTGTGTGAGAGGCATAAATCATAATAAAGGGGGAGTAAAATCAATATCTAACATCTTTGGTTTAATCTAATATCATTACCATAGTTCTAGGACTATATTCTATATGTATAAATATCCTTAGGGACATCCCTAGACATACCTTAGAAATATCTCTAGGGATCTCACTAACGTTTTTGCATCCTAGTTTCCAAAGGTTGACTAAAATTTTCCTCTGATACCAACTGTAGACACCCAATGCTTGACGTACATGGAAATTACATTACTTTAGTGGAATACATAATACATAACAAGAACATAAACACAAGGACAGTAATAGTTTAGTGTCTTTGGAAAATTGGAATGTAATCTTCTAATCGTGGTGAAAGATCTTCAACATCTCCCATAAAGATCTTGCCTTTTTTTTCTTACCTAAAACCTTTCTTTATATCCTGGGGATAAGAAAACATAAAAAGGGTGAGCTAAAATACTTAGTGAGGGTAATCATGGATAAAATAAAACATACCATATATATTTGAACTTATAAACATGAACATAATGTTTAAACATCAAAAGCATGAGAAATGACACAAAACATGGATGTACGTAAGAAATGGATCATAAAGAAACATTAATAATGATAAAATAGAATGGGAATAAAACATGTAATTGTGGAAACCATTAAGAACATGATATGATTTCCATAGTAGCCAAAGCATTGCTTCTAAGACCATATTAGTGGACAAAGTCCCTTTCTTAATCGAGTTAACTCCTCGTTCCAGTCCTGTATTACTGAACCGGTTTAACTTTCCATTCCAGCCATGTCTATCTCATGAGATATAAATCGTTACCCAATGAATTGGAGGGAGATATAGGTCCCACCCATCTCATAATGAAATCATTCTTACTTGTGCCACAAAATAAACATACATCATTCATAGTACCCCAATAAATAAAATGGTTTCATAAACATCATCACATAATGACATAATCAAAATAAAAGAAATGGATATCATTTAATAATATGAAAAGTGAAACCATGGAAATGATAGAGACTTTATACATGAAACATACACATATGAAATAATGTCATCTTAGATGGAAAAGGGTGTTGATAAAACACTTGAAATGAATTCTTGAGGAAAATATTCTTTCTTCTTCAAAATCAATTTCATTTCACAAAAAGTCATGCTATTTTAAAAGAAAGATATTTTTTTGAATATAGTCATGAAATATTTTTAGGAAGTATCATGAAAATAAGTTTTTATAAAACTGTAAAAATCTCTTTGTGCCGTATAAGTTAAAAAAACATTCTTCTTGTACTTTTGTCGGAAATGTTAAAAAAAGTACCTTGTAGAGTAAACAAAATAATGATTCCTTCCATATCATTGGTTAAAAGTCAAAATGGGTATAAAAGGACTTTAAACATACAAGAATACAATTTTATAAAATATGGACATGGATGATAGCAATAACCCCAGTAAATAATTACGAATATGTAATCTCGGATAAAAAATGAGAATTGAAAAATTATCCTTTACCTTAGGTCTGATTTTCTTCGTAAGTGTCCGAACCTCATGTATAATGATTTACATAATGTCATTGAATTATTCCAGAATCATATTCATTGTTATGATATCATATATGGTTCACTTATGACTTTATATTACCCTTTCTTTTGTAAATTCCATGTTAAAGAGCGTTTTGGGTAAAATCGTTTCATTTGTCGTCAGTGTTTTAACTTGTAATTATTCATATGATTACATAGATCATGATTACTTAATTCCAGAATATAAAACATAATTTATATATAATATATATTCTGAATATACTTATATATAATAGATCAGTAAATGGAAAGAAATACACCGTTCATGGATAGGGTAGGTCGTACTTACGCATGAACGTTGTTTTCGTTTCTTTATTGAGTTGAATGGAATTAAGTAGACGACATACATATATATACACATAAATCCAGTATCATTATTATTTCATATATTTCATGATTACTTATTATATATACTTTATAATCATTAATGAATGGTTAATGTGGAGAATGAATCTCATCGCGTCGTGGAGACGGTAGTCCGTACGTACGCACGAGCGATGATATCATTCTCATGATCGTGGAATTGTATTGGAGTGTATGTATACTATTTTAGAATCAATATCACTTTAAAATAATCAAATATAGTTATTATTTACACCATTATTCCCATCCATGTAAAGTGGTGGTGGAAAATTGATTACACCACGGTGTGGAGACGGTATTTCGAACGTACGCACGCACGGTGATTTCGTTTTCCGTTGGATGGATAGATAGTGAAATAGTGTTGTTTCATACATATAATAACATATTAGTATATGAGTGATACTGATGTTATTACTTAATAATGAATCAAACTAAAAAGAAGAAGTGGAAGAAGAAATAAAGTTGAAACAATCGGTAACTGACATTACCTCTTCTTTGAAGCACCTCTTTGAGTCCTCCTCTTAGGGCACTAAAATTGGTCTTTGAAGAAGACCAGGACCTGTAGTATGTTTCTAGGGGAAGTGGAGAAGAGAATTTGGCAGGGGTTTCCCGATCTTGAAAGCTCAAAGTGGTGTGAGGAAGTGAGGGAGGAGGTTCCCTTTTATAAGGGAAGAGAGGGGCACCATTGGAATAACTAAAAATATTATTTTATTATAAAGCCTAATTTGGTTTTAAATAGCTCCAAATTAATTTATTTCGAACATAAGGTGTTTATGGGTCGAAATAATCTCATCCAATATAATTTAGACAAGTTTAGGTTCCTATTTTAACCTTATCATTTAGATTTAACATTAAGATAGATAATTTTACTTTTACCGTGTCTTTTTGTGTTCTTACACTATAAGGTTAATAAACATACTATAAGAATCCAAAAGAACCCCATGTTGTTTATTATTAATATATATAACCTTATCTAAGTCATTTTTCCAATCCATATATTTTTAGTAATAATATAACAATTAATAATATAATATGTTTTTTAAAACTATTTTATGTCAATTTTGACACTATTTAGTAATTGATTTTTGTGAAAATTATAACAGACTGATAATTTCGAAAAAAGTTAATTATATCAATACTAACATGTAATATTAACCTAGAAAATTAGTGGAATTCAAAAATTACATTTATTTTGGTATTTATAACATCAATTATATGAATATTTCATTAAAAAGATAATTACTGCATCATCTTTGTGACATAAATAAATTAAAATATTTAATGTATAAAAATTACGAATAAAATCCCATTATGTAGGAAATATTTTTATCTTTCTAATGAATATTTAGAGTGGAATTTATCTTATGTATAAACCTATATTAAAAATGATATACTTATTAAACCTTGATTTTAACTATTTTAACCCTTCTTTAAATAAATTAATAGTGAATGTCCTAATCAAATCCAAGTGGGCCTAAATGGTCATATTTTATTCATAAGGTTATTTCTGGTCGAATTACCTTTATCCAATATAATTAAGATATGTTTTATGCTAATAATAATATCATTTTACCCTTAATTACCCTATTTACTTTTAGCCGTGGTAAAAAAAGTAAAAAGTTACTATTCACCAAAATTATTTTCATCACATTGAACCACATTTTACTTACTGAAATCAACCGTGTCTCTCATATTTTTGAAATTCTACTCACAGAAGCGGTAAAATTAAATTTTATGAAACAATCATTTTTTTAACTACCACTTAGTGATCTCACTATTAATCAAAAAATGAAAGTTTCCAGAAAAATACCAAAAATTAGGCCTAAGCTATATTTAATATTATGAACTGAAAAATGATTCCTATATTATCAAATTCAAAAATTATCAGTTTCATTACTTAATTTAAAATTTAATTCCCGTCATCAAAACAAATAGCGTGTTCTTAAGAGATAATAACTATCAAAAGATTGACTCTTGTTTATGTCTGGTTTAAATGGAAATTAAATCCAATGACCAAAATTGTATTAAATTGTAAAAATATATTCTAAATATACATTAGAACCACTCAAATTAATAATTTATCACTATTAATTATTTCAATTAAAAAGGTTGTTTTTAATTAAAGTTTAGTAATTTCCACTATTCATCAGAAAATGAAAGTTATCCGAAAAGTACCAAAATTTCACCCTAAGCTAATTTCGATATTCCAAATCCAAAAATGAAGTCCATTTTGAAAAATATAATTTACAAAATTTCAAAAAGTGGTTATTACTATTCATAATGGCTAGTTTTAATAATATTTTAATAGCATATTGTTGTTTAGTGAAACTCGTTATTGCGTACTACACACGCTATCGAGGAATGTCGCAATTGCGTGTAATGCAAGGCAAGTCAAGGATGCATGTTTTGCAAGCTCCTTTTGGAGTACCGTACAACATAAGACATTAATGAAATTAAAAAGAATAATTTTCAAAAAATCTCGGGGTGTTACAATGAATCCCCTAATATGAATTATACTGGTGAAAACCTAAGGAGGACACACAATGAAGATATAACATTCATCAATTTGATTTTTTTCACAAACATAATTTAATTATTATTATACAACAATGATATAATAAACGCAGTATATTACATATACTGATATATTTTTATGTTTTGGTCGTGACCTAAAACCACCACCACTTCTATCAAAATGGGTTACAAAATCATCATTAGTTTGTTCGTTGGAATACCGCATCACAAATTTATTTCATTTTCTATTTTCCATTACCATATTCCAATGATGGGAATTATAACACACCGAGTTTTGATGGAAGTTTTTCTTATTTAATATATTAAATTTTCATTTATGTATTGATATACAATAAGTCAAAAATTAATTTCACACGGAACTCACTCAACATATGTTACATGGAAAATAAACATTCCATACGTTACACATAATATTGATTTGGCATATTTTACATGAAACATTGAATTTGCGTACGTTACATGAAACACCGATGTTTCAATAAACCATCATTTTATTGTTATAATTATTTAAATGATATAATTATAAACTATCCATTAAAATTATTTATATGAATATTAATAAATACTTTGCAAATATTTTTTATAATTTTTTATATAAATAAAAAATATTGATATTGAAAGATATAATTTTTCGTAACGTCTTTTTATATTTAAAATTAATATTTTCTAAAATTAACGTATTTTAATGAACCTTCTGAAAAATAATAAAATTACTTTTAGACACATCTAAAAATTTAATTTTATAAAATAAAATTAATTTTTTAATTTATAATTTCAAAAGTATATTACGGATAATTTTTGTGATTTTTCTAAGAAACATCATTTTTTTGAAGTATAGTGAAAAAATAACAGATTTTAATTCATAACTACCTTTTCATGAAAATTAATTATAAGGTAAAATTATATATTAATTTAGTATAAATGTTTAATGATTTTTTATTTTTATCAATTAATAAAATTTACTTCATTGGAATCAATTACACATCGAAATTGGGAATGAAAACATAAAAAACTTATGGACATTTTTATTTTAAAAACCTAGATTGTCATACTATCAGCATGATTGTTTTCTAATTAACGTTATGAGTTCTATGATTTAAAGTTTGAAAAATGTATTCAATATTTTTAATCATTGTAATTTATAATTTAAAATAGGTTCAACATAGTTTTTTACCAAAAATATAAGTGAATGTGGTTAAAATTAATTACAACGATTGAGTGATAAATGAGGTTAACAATGTATTAAACCATAAATTTAATATTTAAAATGAATATAAATATTCAAAAACCCATTTTATAGACATTATTAGTCCATTAATCTTCAATTGTTGAGTTTTTTCTGTTTTTTAAGACTATTTCATGTAAAAAAGTTAGAACAACTAACTTTTTTGTTAAAATGCAATGTGTGTACTTTCTATTTCCTATTAAAGGACACCACCAATCCATCTTATTAAAACCTATAAAACCACATAGGATCTTCCAATATGTTCAAAATAAACTTCAAAAAATCCATAACTTACTCCTAGATCCCCCCTTTGGGAAAAATAAATCCAACGAAGCCTTTTGGAACTAACAAAAAGGATTTACCCGATTAAGAGGTAACAAGTTCTCTCAAGATCCTTTATTTTATTTTATTTCTCCACCCATCCACTCCCTTTATTCCATAATTTTTGTAAAAATAATATTATATTAAATATAATAGGATTATTTATGCTACGATTTATACCTACACAAACACTCAACTCTATTTAATGGGTAATGTACATAATGTTTATGTGTAGAGTGAACTACCACCTCATTAAAAGATAATTGTTTATTTTTCATTTACCAGCTATAATGGTGGAAATTATGATGGAAAATCTTTTTATATAAATTATATATTATTTATTTAATATTATTTAATATTTCTAAAAAACAAATCCTTATACTTTCCATTTTGTGTAAATTTGATAATTTTGTTTGGGGAAGTGTAGAATACTGACCCCTCAAAGTAATGTGATTTGTTCACACACTAAATGGAATGTATTAACGATTTTTTTATTGAACATATATGATATAAATATGATACTATAATAATTATATATTGAGATATATATATACACACACTTATAATTCATTTACACTCTATTTTCCTATACGACAAAAAATGGAAATAATGTTCATGCATACATACAGCCTACCATCTCCATGAACATTATATTATTATTAGTACATATATATCCTATAAATTATTTTTATAGAAATATAATTAATATAAATTATATTTATATCATGGTCTAATTTATAGAAATTAGTATATAAGTATAAGGACCAAAGATATAAAAAATTAAGACACTTGTGTAGAACCAAGTGGATACTACCCGAAGTAAAACAGTAACATAGGATGGTTAACAAGAGGGTAATATAAGGTCACAATTAATATATAAATGGTATTATATAGAATAATATTGTTCTATAAAATATTTATCATAATTTTTTATTTATTATATATGTTGATTCAATGAGGACAATGACTGTCATGACACTTGGTATGGGTATTTCCTCTCACATTTTATTCCTGTCAAATATATACATTATTCACCACCCATCATTTTGTGTGGTGTTTATATTTCCAATGGATGTATTCAATGATTATTATTCTTAAATTAAAGGATATTTAAACATCCATTCTATGATGTTTATTTAGTGGGGTTAATTTTTAAAAGATACCATATTGGTATGATAGTTTTTTCTCAAATTGCCTTATTGAGACACATGTTTTATTATGCACCTACATAATTTTTAGAGGTGTATATACTTCCATTTTACATATTATTTCTTCAATCAAATTCATTTGAAGATATTTTGATTTTAATTTAATTTCATTTTCTTACATGAAGAGTATGATCCAACATTACCATGTGGTAGGAGTTTTCTAAAACAATTACATCATATATAAATATTGAATATGATTATGCTTCCTTTATTGAAATATTATGATCCAAATATCAACAAAACACATGAAATTTCCTCCTATATGTTTATTCATGATATATTAATTTATTATATCTATTTTTATACTCTTTGGAACTGAAGATATTTAGGACATTTTTTATGAAAATATGACTATATTCATATTTTCAGTTAGAAATTTGTTTAATTCAAAAATAATGATTTCAAAAACCTTTTCAAGTGGTCCTTGAAGATAATTTTCAAGGAAAAATGATTTTAATTTAATTATTGTTTTAAAATATTTATTTATATGATGTAAAATATAATTTCAAATAATGTTTTTCTTAAAAATTGTTTTATGTTTTAAAAATCATTTTTCAATGTAGAACCGATTTTTTTCTCATTATTTTTCTAAATAGATATTTTATAAATTATTTACCATATAAGAAGACATTTTTTGGTGTCACTCATGGATTTATAAACAAACCATTAAATGTTTCCATTAATTTTCTTTCTCAAAATGTATTATGTTTTTATTGAATGATTTTTATGAAACATGTTTCTCATTCACAATTTATATGAGTTTGAACCCATCTTCTTTTCATGGGTTATGTTTATTATGAAATAATTATGAAACCTATAATTTTTTATTGGTTATTATATTATATCAATTTTATAATGCCCATTTTATTTTATGGTTTATGATATAATTATTTTTGATCTTGTGGCACATGTATGTATGATTTTATTATGATATGGGTGAGAACTATATCTCAATCCAATTAAATGGGTAAAAATTTCTATCTAATGAGATAGTCATGTCTTCAATGGGAAATTAAATTATTTCAATATTTTATGGATGAAATAATAACTAAAATTGGTTCAGTATTACAGTTCTGGAATGTGGACTCAACTCACATTAGTAATATAGGGTTAGAACAGTGTTTAGACCCAGTTTAATAATGGAATTTGACCAATAAGAAGGCCTTGAACATAATGCCTTGACTAATATAGACATCATTTTATATGCTTTTGTTTCTTCCAAAATTCAACATTTTATTCCAATGATATTATTTCATGAATTATGTTCTTTATGTTCTTATGATTCATGTATTATGAACTCCTATTCTTTATTCCATGATTCATGTTTATAATATTTGATATACAAGGTATGATCTTTTATTTTCATGATAATGTTATCTTAACCTTACGATCATGAATAAGCTTAAATATCTCCATTTTTTACCCTTACTAAGAATCTAATATAACTTATTTTTATGTTTCCTTACCCAATGATTTGAGGATTTTTATTATGTTTTTTGTGTCTAAGAAGGGTAATCCTAAAAAATAACCTATTGGGAAATTATGTATGTCATTTATGTACTTCATTTTATGTTTCTATGTTTCCAATGGAACTATACTATTACACTCTATTAGAATCTATTGGTATAATGATTTTAGTAATCCAAAAAATGTTATGTAATGTTAATTTATGAAAAGTGATGGTCTGTATAGTTGGTATAAAAGAAAACATTTAGTTAAACATTGGAATATTGGATGTAAAAACCATAATGAAAACCTTAAAGACATGTCTAGGGACAATTCTATGGATATGTAAAACTATAAAAAATGTCATCTAATTTTATTAATGGATAGTGGGAGTGGTTTCCTAGAAATGCATTATTATTAGAATATTACAAGTGGATGTGTCTCTGGAATAGACATAACTAGGTGTAATAGATCGGAAAAGTTGTTTTGGGCATTACTTGTGGTAATATGATATATGATAATGGTCCCCAGTTCACTCTTGGTCTGATACTCTAGGGTTTATTCTTTTAGAATTCCTAAACACTTCACATTCCATCATAAATGATCTAAATTGTATTTGGCTACAAAAATCCAAAGATAAACCTACGGTGTTAATTATTACATAAGGTGTCATAATATAAACATCTTTTAAGTGAATTATCTTAATTATGTTGCTCCTCGTCATGAGAAATGTTTCTTTTTCCCTAATTTTTGTTTTTAGTCAATGTATGGAACCTGAAGGAACTGTGTTAATGTTGATTGTGATGGAAAATGCAATGATTATCCCTTTGAAACCCCTATTGATATGGGAGATGGAATTTAAACCTCATTTATTATCTGACACAAATTTTCTCAAGAAACGAATAATGATGGAATTACAAATGAGAAATGGAGGGAAAAAATTATATTGAGTCTCTCATGATGAAACATCCTCTTTTTTTAATAGCTACTTATAATCCAATTATTACTAATGATGGATCAATACTGATAAGAAGTTATTCATCATTCTATAATGTTTTGACAATGATAATTTTTTTGGTTGTTTATCATTTAGAATGTGATGTAGACTAGTGGTTGACACAAATTAGGAATACGAGGCAAACAGATGATATTGAATCTATAGATTGATCTGTGATCAGGATATTATTTTTCAATAATTACTTTCCTCGTATTTTTTATACCAATATGTAGAAATAGTTCCTTGAGTTGAAGCGAAGGGATAATGAATCTTTTGGAACTTATGAAGATAATTTCATTAGAATTTCTAGGTATGCTTCAGGAATTAACATAAAATACGAAAGTAATGTTGATAGGGTATTTATTTTCTTAAAGACATGTCACAGAAGGATGCTTTCCATAAGTGAATTTAGTACCTATGAAGAGATTGTTCATTAGGCAGTTAATGTTTAAATAGAGGTTGGAGTCACTTATCAACATCATATTGTTTACAAGTAAAAGAATATGAATTTAAAATAGAACTCTAAAAACATTTGAGAAATGAATATGATTATAAATTTATGATCTAAATGTGGGAATATTCAAGAAGGAATATTCCTTAAGAGGTAATGTAAATGTTTCAAATGTGGAAAGTTTGGTCATTATGTGATTTATTGTCTAAATTATGTGAAAAATTAAGATAAAAATATTAATAGAGATAAAGTTAAAAATAATTCCCTTACCCTACATCAGGTCAAAATGTGTCAAGAGAATGATAATTTTGATAACGACCACCTAAACCGAAGTGCTAGTGATGATAATCGATGTAGAAAACCTACTAAGGTGATGGACTAGATGTAAATCCCATGCAATTTCTATTTGAGATGAGGGGTGTGATAACGATGTGATGAAAGGTACACTTATCATCCACCCTATAACTTCTAATGTGATATTTCATTCTAGATTCAACCTCTCAGTAATATATAAATATGTTTCTATGGTTATTAAAATTACGAAAAAATTGATTTTTAAGTAGCAATGAAAACCCATAATGGTTCTATGATTTCATCCCATGTTTATGATTCCTCTCCAATTTAATTTTGTTGGAATATAATTCCTATAGTTCTTTTTATTCATTATTGTATTGAATTGGATGTCATCTTAGTCATGTATTGTATTTCTATGCATAAATCCCACATAAATTTTCAGGGAAGGGCTTTTTTGTTTGATATTTCAAACCTCCATACGATTATCCATCAATGGGATTATAAACATGAACAATATATAGATATAATATCCATTCTATTGTTCATAATTACCATTCAAAATAGGAGTTTATCTCAAATGGTTTGGTATAAAATCGACATCGATTATATTCATATTCTTTTAGAATATTTTTATGTCTTTATAGAAGTATTTCCCAGCCATCCAACAAAATTATATGTTGAGTCCTATATAGAATCCATACATGGTTCCACAAATTGTTGAAAGAATCCTTGTATAATTTTCCTGATAGTGTTTCATGAATTGAAGAAGAAACACCAAGAAAACCTTGATAAGGGATTCATTTTACCAATTGTGTCACATTAGAGTGGACCAGTTCTTTTTGTGAAAAAATAATATGGAGCAATGAAACTCTACATTTATTATTGAGAATTGATCAAGATAACAATCAGGAACAAGTATCAGCTTCCATATATTGATGATGTGTTTGACCAATTGTGTGAAGATCAATAATTTTACATGATTCAACTTTATTCTGGATATCATAAATTGAGTTTCAAGAAGGGGGATATCCTCAAGACAACATTTTATACTTGGTATGGACATATGAAAATGCAGTGATGACTTTTTCATCTTACTAATGACCCTGCTATCCTCATGGATTTAATGAATAGAATATTTAGAGATTACCTTGATTACTTTTGGATTTCATTATAGATGATATTGTTATCTATTAAATGAGAATGTAAGAGCATAAATATCACAATATAATTTTACTAAAGAACCTAATAGAGTTTTAAATATATAAAATATTTAAAATGTGTGAATTTTTTCTACAAAAGGATTCATTTTTGGTCAAATGGTCAAAAAAGATGGTATAGTAGTATATCCATAAAATATGGAGGCTATTGAATGTTGTCCAATACCAACCATGTTGAATGATATATGTGTATTTCTTGGTTTAGATGGATATTATAAATTAATTGTTGATAATATCTATGGAATATCTAATCCTCTGAACATGTTCACTCATAAGGGTGTCAACTTCTTCTAGACAGATGAATGTGAGGAAAATCTCAAAGAACCATAGAGAAGGTTATTCGGTTCACCTATGCTTACATTACCCTATATTGGATAAGGGTTTGTAATATATAAGGAAAAATCCATGAAAGGTACTTGATGTGATATAATTTAAAATAACATGGTTATCTTTTATTCCTCATCATAGTTGAATTTTCATGAGAAACATTACTCAACTCATGGTTTGAAATTGGAATCAGTAAATTTTTAATTAATGATATGGAGACATTTTCTTCAAAGATAATTGTGTTAAATATATAATTATAAAATAATTACCATAACATTAAGGATAAAAAGGTGGTTGATGATTTTTATTTAGATGGATCATGTTATCTTATCTATGTTGTGGATCAAAAATGATCCAAATTTTCAGGATTTTCAAATTATGGTTCTAAAAATCTTGAGTGTAGGAGATAAATATTATCATTATAAATTAAATGTTCCAACCTATATCGACATGAAGAATAAATAGGTACAAAAGGAAGAGGTATATCTCCAAAATAATGTTAGAAATGTTCTTGTGTTTAACCATGATTCGATTATAATGATAAGATTCAGTGACATTGTGTGTGTTCCATCCATACTGGATATGAAGAATGAGCGTTTAGAGGAAGGTCAAAGTTCATAATTCTCTATTCATTATGGAACAATGAATATTAATAGGGACATGGATGTATGCATCTGGTAGGATGGATTGAAGATATATATCATAGTGTTTTTATCTCGATGTTTTTGTTCCTACAATTTAATTTTGAAATAAAAAAGACAATGGGGATGTTTTATCCACTACCCATACCATATTGGAAATGGGATAAAATCACTATGAATTGTTTTTAATCAACCCAAAACCTCTAAAAGGATTAATACTATTTGGGTGGTAGTTGAAAAACTTTCTATCTTCACACACTTCATCAATATCTATCAAGAGTTCACTCTGGATCATCTTTCAAGGATATAAATTAAGGAATTGGTAATATTTCATGGAGTACCACATTTTAATATATCATATCATGATTTGAGTGCCACCTCAATGTTATGGGAAGTAATTTATAAATTAGTTGATATAGAATTGAGTTTCATTACTTCTTATCATCCTGAAATAGATAGTCTATTTGAAATAAAATTTTAAATCCTAGATGATATATTGAGATCTTTTTGGTCTGAATTTCAAAGGTGGTATGGATTAACACCTTCCCCTAGTTGAGTTTTCATGAAACAATATATTTCATTCAATAATTCAAATGGAATATTATTAAACCCGTTGTGGGATGAAAATTAGATCTCCATCATGCTATGATGAAGTTTGATAAAGAAATATATTGGGACCTAAAATCACTTAAGAAATGGATGAGAGGGTTAGAACCATTCAAAAACATGTCATGGGAGCTTAAAGATGGTAGAAAATTTATGCTGATAACCAATGCTATGATCAAGAATTTGAAGTTGGTGAAAATGTGTATCTATGAGTCTCACCCTGGAATAATGTTATGAGATTCTAGATGAAAAGGGAACTAATCCCTATGTATATCAGTCCATTTGAGATTCATGATCATATAAGGTTGAAATCCTTTCATTAGGCACTTACTCCAAATCACTCTCAAGTCCATGCTATGTTTTATGTATCTCTTATGAAGAATTACACACCTGACCCTTCACATTTACTGAACTCAATGGTAATACCACTGGATTATTGATTTTCTGGTGAAGAAAACCTGGTTTAAATTTTGTACCAATCAAAAAAATTTCTACGAAACAATACCCTCACCAGGTCAATGTTTTGTGGAGAAATCACTAGTTAGGGTAAGATACATAGGAAATTTAGGACATGATGATGTAGATGTATCCTTATTTTTTTAAATGAATGAATAAATTATATGGTGAAATTAATTTTAAGGGGTGTATAATGTAACACCCTGAGGTTTTATGGACCCTTTTTCTCGAATAAACTAATTTTTCATTTATGTCTTACAATGCACAAAAAAAAATAGTAAATTAGAAAAAAACTTAATTTAAATACATTACATGGAACATCCACTTGAAATACATTACATGGAATATGAACTTTTTATATGTTACAAACAAGACCTACTTGGCATACGTTACACACAACACCGTTATTTCCATGGAACATTATTTTATTGTTATAATTATTTAAATAAGATAATTATAACCTACACATATAACATAATTATATGAATTGTAATGACTTATTTTAAAAATTTTTATAACAATTTTATATAAATAAAACATATTTACAATGAATTATATAATTTTTGGTAAAGTCTTTATATGTTTCAAAATACTGTTTTTTCAAATGAATTAATTTTAGTGACTTTATATGAAAAAAATAAATTAAATTTTAGACACATTTATATATTTAATATGATAAAATAAACTCTATTATTGAATTTATAATGGGGAAATTATTATAGGATTATTTTTTTACATTTTTATGGAAAACATCATTTTTAGATGAATACTGAAAAGTACCATAATTGAATTCGAAATAGTAATTTCTCCAAATTTATTTTTAAGGTTAAATTAATTTTTTTAATATTTTTCAAATATTAATTAGATAATATTATATTATATTAATCCAATTTAGGTCATTGTAATATATTTCAATTGGATGTTGGGTACACAATTTTCGAAAATGTTGGATGTTTTTACTTTAAAACCCTGTAATGTCATCCCATTAGTGGGATTATTTTTAAAACATGTTCTGCCACTTCGGTGATTATAATTTCAAAAAATGAATTATATATTTGGGATAACAATAAATTATAATATCTCATATTTTCAACATTTTTTTGATGACCAATATTTGTTAAAGTGATTAAAAATAAATATAATGATTAAGAGTAAAATTCCGTTAAAAGAGTACTATACCTTAATTTTAAGACCTAAAAAGAACTATAACATTTTACATAACACATTAGTTGGAAATTATTCTTCCAGAAAACATCAATTCTTTTTGGGTTTTTATGACATTTTTAGTTAAAAACTATCTTGCACCATACATGTTTTAAAATTTTCATGTGTGTCATTTCCCTTCTCTATAAAAGGAAACCACCTCTCCCACTTCTTCATACCACTCAAACCACATCGATTCTGAAAAGATCAGACATATAAAATTCCAAACATTTCTACTTTCCTACTATAAACATACCATTTTGATGAAATCAATCCAAAGAATCTTTTTGGCACAAACCAAAAAGATTTACCTGAGTAAGAGATAACATCTTCTCTCAAACTCAATTATATTATTTTATTTCCCCACCCCATCCACTCTATTTATTCCATGGTTGTATGAAAAATATTATGTTAAATTAAATTTGAATTTTTATCCATATATTTCAATCTAAAATTTTACAAACCTTTATCTAATGGGAAAAAAACATACTGATTATGTATACAACGAACTATAGCCGCACGAAATGATGATTGTTCATTTTTCCATTACAACCTATCATGGTGAACATTATGATAGAACATTTGTTTATATATGTTATATATTATATTTATTATATATTTAATCATATTTAACCCTTATATAACACATATCTTTATGGTTTCCATTTGGTGTAAATACGATAATTTTGATTGAGGATGTGTGGACTACCGCCTCCTCAAAGTGATGTGATTCATTCATGAACTACATGGAATGTATTAAGGTTTATTTTACTGAAATTATGTGATATATATAAAATAAAATGATACTATATTATATATATATCTATATTATAATTCATTTACTTACTTTCTTCAAATACGATAATATAACGAAAACAATGTTCAAGAGTACGTATGACCTATCGTCTCTGTGAATGATGTATTCCATTTCATAATTCTAAATACTATAGAATACTATAATCAATCTATATTGAATATAAATTATATTTATATGATTGTTTACATTATTAAAATCATTATATAAGTATAAGGACAAATGATAATACAAATTAAGACCCATGCAATGATGAAAGTTAATATTAACAAAGTGAAACCATAACCTAAGATTGTTAAAAAGAGGGTAATATAAGGTCATAATAAAACCATATATGGAATTAGATAAAATAATTTATTTTTCTAAAATATTTGTAATAAATTTATCTTTATTATATAGATATATTGAATTGGTATGACTTGAGTCTAGACACAAGGTAAAGGGGTTTCATATCACTTTTTGTTTCCACGAGGTACATGCTTTATTCACCGGCCATCCATATTGTGTGGGGGGTGTAACACACATGTATGTATTAACTGATTATTATACATAAATTTATATTTATTTAAATATCCATTTTATGATATTTATTTAATTGGGTTGATATTTCAAAATCTACCAAATCAGTAATACAATTGTTTTTTCAATTTTTCTTCTTTGAGACACATGTTTTTTTACAGACCTAAATTATTTTTCAATGTTCATGTACATACATTTAATATAATATATATTTAATATAATTATATTCATGATATTTTAATCATTATGTAATTAAATTTTCTTACATGGAGAGTATGATACCATGTTACCATGTAGTAAGAATGTATTGAAACAATCTCATCAAATATCAAGATTATTTATGATTATACTTCCTCAATTGAAATATTATGACCCATATATCCAGAAACCTCATGATGTTTCTTACACTATGGTTATTCATTATATATTCATGTTTTAGTCCCATTTCCTACTCTTTTCCATTTATTATCTTTTTGAAAATGATTTTTATGAAAATTTTATTGTATTTCTCCTTCTGTTGGAAATCTGTTTTATTTAAAACCCATGTTTTAAAAAATGTTTTCGTTTTTTTGAATGATACTTGAAGATAAATTTCATGGAAAAAATAATTTTTAATTATTTATGGTTTTAAACCCTTTCATTATTAATTTTTAAATCTATTTAAATATACAAATTATTTAGAAAATGTTTTATATTTTAAAAGGAGTGTCTAAATGGAGAAAAGATATTTTCCTAATGAAATATTTTTAGAAGTTATTTAAAAATTATTTACCATCTTTGATAACATTACTTTGTGTCTATCGTTCATTTTTTTGGTAAATTATTCAATGTTTCTATTCATATTATTTCTATGAATGGACTTTGTTTTAATGGCCTGATGGTTAAGAAACATGTTTCTTTTTCATGGGTTATATGATTTTGAAACTCATTTATTTTACTGGGATTTGTTAATGATTAAATGATTATGAATGCTTCATATTCCATCATTTCATGATATGATTTCGTGTTTATAATACCTATTTCATTTACTAGGTTATTACATGATTATTTATGATCATATGGAATATGTATGTATGATTTAATTATAAGATAGGTGTGACCTATGTCTCCCTCCGATTAATTGATGAAATATTTATATCTCATGATTTAGACATAGATTGAATGAAAAATGAAATTGGTTCAGTATGATAAGGCAAGAATAAGAAATGAACTTGGTTCAGTATAATATGGCTGGAATAAGGTGTGATCAGGTTAAAATAATACAACGGTGGAATGAGTGGTGTTCCCAGTTCAGTAAAATAAATTGTCAACTAAGATTCCCTTTACAAAAATTCTTTCAGTAATACAAAAATCATTATATATTCATTTTTTTGGAAATTTTCCATATTTTATTCCTTTGTTATGCATTCATGGATTTATATATTTTTTCCTTATGATTTTGTCTTATGAATTTCAAATCATTATGCCATGTTTCTTGTTTATGGTCATTGATATGTAGGGTATTATCATATATTTTCATGTTCAGGTTCTAATACACATATTCTCATGATTATTCTTATGTATATCCCTTGTTTACCCTTACTGGGAATTTGATCTCACCAATTTTTTATGTTACCTTCACCCAAGTTATGAATATATGTATTATGTTTGATGTGTGTATGAAGGGGGATATTACCGAGAAACCTAGTGGGAGGTTATGTATATCATTTATGTACTTGTTTTTATCTTTCCATGTTTCCAAATTCCTTATACAATTATAGTATTTGGGTGCCTATTGTATAATGTTTTAAGTATTACACAAAAGTTATGTAATGATTATATATGCAAGGAGAGGATCTGAACAAAAATTATTGTGGATTTATTATTTTTATATTATATTCATGATTTTATTTTTATTAAGATATAATTATATCACACATAACATCATACTCACCATATGTGGGAATATAGTAATATCACTCATGTGTATAAAGAACTACTACCTTACAAAGCGATGAGAATTTTCACTTTATTACATGTAGTATATTAAGGATGAGTTTAATAAAAATATGTGGTATATATTACATAAAAATGATTCTATAATGATAATATATTTCATATAAATTAATTTATTCCAATTCACAAAGAAAATATAAATAGATTTCATGTGTACACGCAGCCTAGCATCTCCATTAATGATGTATTTAATTTTCTATCACTAAATATTTTGAATTACTCTTAATACGTATAATATGAAGATATATGATATTAATATCATGGTTAAAATTATGGTGAATATTCGAAAAACACACACTTAACATACAAGGACATTACATTTCATTTGGAGATTACTTGATACAATACGAAAATAGACCACCATTGACCGTTTTAGTTTAGTGTCTTTGGAAACTCGGAACGGATTCTTATAAATTGGGGAGATATCGTCAAAATATACCATAAATATAGTCTCATTTAGTTTCCCAACCTGAAACATTTCATTATAACTTGGGGAAATAAAAACATAAAAATGGAGAGAAAAAATACCCAATAAGGGTAAACATAATGACCATCAATCAAAAAATAAATATAAGAAGGTAAAAACATGCACATAAATTTTGAATATCAGAATCAAGAGTCACGAAAAACATATTTGAAGATTATAAGGAATATTTCATAAATTAATACAAACCATGATAAGATTTCATTGACATAAACATCGAATTATTGAAAACATACTGACATAGAATATCATTTCCATATTAGCCAAGGATCATTTCCAAGACCACCATAGTGGAAAATTTCCATTAATAATATACATTTATTGTAAAATCCCAAGTAAAGAATAATATATATTATTTTTATAAATATTTTTGAATTAAATATTTATTTCACTTTAAAGGGGATGCTATGTTTGTTAGTGTACCTGATACGCAACAGCAGGTTTCTTTGAAATCATATATTGCATACTAATAATATAATATTATAATTTGAAATTGTATTTAATTCATATCCATTGTATAGCAGGGAATGAATAGAACTAACTACCATATGATTATACATGTTTTTTAAATGTTATTACATTTATCTAAAAAAAGTTAGGGGCTTAAAATATGAATGAATCTAAACATAAATACTCTAATATATATTAAAAGGTCGGCTTACCGCCTTTTAATGGAGAACCCCCATTAAATCTACTTGTGGTAATTTTTATAGGTTTTATTTCACAAAATATAATTTTTCTTTATATTCAGGAAATCAATATTTACTTTGTGTAAATTTTTGGTATTTTTCTGATAATGTTCATTTTTTAATGAAACATGAAAAATAATGTATTTTAATTAAAAAGTTCCTTTTAATCTAATTTATATATATGGTTATAATATATTTTTAATTGGTTCTAAATTTTATTTTTATTATATTTTTACCAGTTAATTTAATGTTGGACATTGGAATTAATTTCACTTTGATATTGTACTTAAACAGGTGTCAATAGTTTGATAGTTAATATTTCATAAAAACACGCTTTTTGTTTTGATAGCGGGAATTAATTTTAAAATAATTTCATTAAATTATGTGTTTTGAATTTAGAAAAATTGATTCCATATTTAGATTCAGTAGTTATAAATTATGTAAATAGGTAACTTTTATTTTTAGACATAAAAATATTTACTTCAGTAAATATTTTCATTGCCATGATTAAAAGGTAAATATAGTAAATAAGGGTAAAATATAAAATTATAATAATATTAAATTACCCTCAAATGTGTCCTATTTCTATTTAATGATACATATTCGACCACAGGAATCCTTGTGTCAAATATGGGTCCCCATTGAGCCACATGGGAGTAATAATGACACATTATATTAATTAATTTAAAGTAACGACAAAAATTACATAACCAAATAGTTTTCGGTAAATCAATTTTTACATTAGGTTATATAAGTTATCATTTCGAATATAAATATTCAATGTAAATATAGAAATATTTCCTACATCATGGTATTTTTTTATAATCTATGGACATCAAATAAATTAAATTATTTATGACACAATAATGATGCTATATTTACCTCATTAATAAATGATTTAAATACAGAAGATTATAATTATTAAAAAAAATTTCCAAAACATATCCAATTCGTATTTGATGAATTTATTTCGACCATGAGACATATTAACTTCTACATTAATGATTGGTTGACCTTTTGAAATACAATATTATATTATAATAAAATAATTGTTTTAAACATTAATAAAGAGCCCCTCCTCTACCTTAAAAAACACCCTCACCTCTAACTCATTCAACACACTTTTCAAGACATTTTATTTTAAAAAATATTAACCAATAATCTCCCAATATCACTCTCTACAACCTTGAAGCATTACCGTAGGCATAAAGCACATCAAGAAACCTTTTTTGTTCAAATCAAAGTGAGTTACCCGATTTAAAGGTAACCATTTCTCTTAAGTTTTTTCATTTTATATTACTTCACCAACACCATAAACTCTATTTATTAAATTATTTTATGAATATCCTGTATCCTCAATATAATAGTTAGTTTTTATGAGAATTATTTAAACTATAATTACACACACATCCATCTAATTGTTGAATAACATATTCTTTCTGTGGATGGAAAAATAATGCCTCGCAAAGCAACGATTGTTCAATAATCTCCTACCGCCTCTCATGGTGGCCATTATGATTGACCTGTATTTATATATGCTATATATTATGTCTATTTTTTCTTTTTTATTCTTTATTTTTCATTTATATCATACATTTATGGTTTCCATAGTGGGTAAACGCGATAATTACATTTGAGGAAGTGCTGACTACCGGCCACACAACGTGATATGACTCGTTAATTCATTATATGGGATGCATAAAGGAAGAAGTTAATGATATTATATATGATATTATACTATATTTATAATATACCTATATATCATTATTTTTTAATTCCATTAAAATAAGAAATAGAAATGGAAGTAGAGTTCATGCGTACCCACAGCTTACTGTCTCCAAGAACGATGCATTTCATTTTGTTTTCTACAAATTTTATGTACTGATATAAATACATATATATACTGGATATATATGATGTATATGATTTCTAACTCATTATTATCATTCTGTAGTTGATGTATTGTTGATGACATGGAGAAAATTTATTTATAAGGAGTTCATTTTTTTTACTCAAGTACCAAATATCGACGAAACAACTGTTAATAACATAAATGATTTCATAATTTTTATAACATGGTATTAACTGATATAAAAGGAATTATAAAATTTAAAAAGGTTCTTAATAAAGTAGAAATTAACATTATTTCATTATTCAAGAGATTAATGAACGATCGAGTCCAGTCGGACACTATGTAAGTGACTTCGTCTCGATATCCTTTTATTAAGGCTTATCTTGTTTTATTCTCAAAATTATTTTATACAGTTATAAATATCTTTGAATTTTAATATCATTCAATGAGAATATTTTCCTATGATGATTTTTACTTGATGCAAAAATAATAATGTTTATTTTTAACATAATTAGTGACATCGACCATTTCCACCGATGCAAGTATTATTTGATATTTGGCATCCATAACAAGTCTTAATGTTTTTAAAAGGAAAATAAATACCATATTCATGTTTTATGTATTTTAGAATGTAAAATGATTTTGATAAAGGATTTTTTAATTCAATATATTTAAATGATATATTCTAATTAAAATATTGAAGGGTTAACTTTCATTCATTTTTGTTTTATGTATTATGAATATGTTATGGTTCATGGAAATTGTTTATGCATATGGGTGGTTCTATGATAATCCTAGGGCGGGTGAGAATGAGATAGCTCTTAATGCATTGGGTAACGTGAAAGACGTATACATGAAAGTTTCTCCTAAGAGAATTAGGGAATATATTGTGATGGTAATTCCAAATGTAACTCCATATGTAGCTGTGATAGCTACAATGTATGTATGATATGGATGCCACAAGTTACCTTTATGATTTATGTTTTCTATGTGTTATTCAAAAATCATATGATTTCATTATGTATGTTAAAGATCATATGTAACGAACCGTTTTTTTAGAGTGGATAAAATTCGAAGGTTTTTGAACTTTTTCATTTATCAGCGGGTCAGTTTTAAAACTGAGCGTCGGAACGAGGTCCAGAGGTCTGGAGCCGTTTTAAGCGGTGATATCGGACTGCGCGTGGTAGGATTAACTGTGCGGGTCAGCTTTGCGGGGTACCCCGGGTATCTGGTAGAAGGCGCGTGGGCTGCGCACAGTGTTTCTGACGGTGCGGATAAAACTGTGCAGGTGGGTGTGTTTTAGTTTTTGTTTAAAAATTAAAATCAAATAAAATAAAATAAATTAAAAAAACCTAACTAACCTCCCTCCCCTCTCTTGGCAGAATACCCACGTGACGCACCCCCCCCTCTCTACCGCGAGCCGCGTGCGACCCCCCCTCCACGGCGCCACCTCCTTCCCCGATTTCTCCCGGTTTTTTGGCGATTTCTCTCTCCAAATCATCATGGTGAGTCCTTATCTCACTTATCATCCCTGTTTCCATCTTCTTTTTGACTTAATCGTCGCCCGGTGAGGTTCGGCCGAACCCTATGTTGGGGTTAGTTTTTGATTTTGTTCCCTTTTCATGTTTCAGCAGCTCTAGGGTTATGCGGTAGGTCTCTTGGGACCTCGTGGGTGCGCGTTTGGTGTCCGCCGCTGAAGGCGAGGCGGTTTGCAGTGATTTCGGTCCGCCAGTTGGTTTTCTAGGTAATGTTTCTACCGGTTTTTGGTCTTCACAGCCTCTAAATTAATTTATCAGGTTGTTTTAGAGGTTCCTGGTTGGTTTGGTTTAGTGTGTTCGAATTTTGGAACGGTATCGGGTTGTCGGAGCTTCGGCGACTCACATGTGCAGGCATAGGTACGTATTTATATGTACGTGGGTTCCCCCTCCGTGCGTATATTTGTCCATGGTAGTGAATATACACACATACAGGGCTAGTTGTCCCCATTACATATATAAAAAGTGCAAGTGCAGGTGAGCGGAGACAAGCTTATGTGTATAAGCATATGTGTAAGGATCCTCTTGCACATGCTCATGGCCATGCAGAGCGTTTGCATAGAGGCTGGGTGTCCTTATACATATGTGAAATCACATATGCCTGATCGGGGAGCAGCTGCAGCAGCTTTAGTTAGAAAGCACCAAGAGCCGGAGTGGACGGATATATCCACCTTGAGGTAGGGTCCCTCTCCTTACCCTTTAAATTTAAGTAATGTAATAGTGAGTTTAATATTGCACTTAGCATTTTAATTATGCATGTTTAGTTCTGATTAAATGATTCTATGCAAATCGTGTGAATTGCAGGAATAAGATAAAAGAGGTTATTTGGTCACTAAACTGACGATTTAATAATAAAACACCTCTTTTGAGGTGTGCTGCCTTCAATCTAAAAATATAGCAATATAATTTCATGATTTCCTTCCTTATTGTTTGGTTTCATAACTTTGTTAAGTGTTGAATGAGTTTTAAAGTAAATGCTAAATATCACTATATGAATTGTTTGATCAAGTAATGAAATGTTTTCTAATAAAACTCCTCCAATGGAGGTGAGTTGCCTTCAAAATAAACGTGTAGTAGTAGATTTCCTTTTTTGTGATTGCTTGCTTAAAAGTCTTATGACTCTTTATGATTGAAATTATACTTGATAAATGACATTCTTGTACTTGTACCATTTAATGTCATTAATCACCTAACATAGAGACATGTTGATGCCATACACTTTTGTTTACCTTCTATTGCTCATGAAAGTTCAAAAATGTTGAACAAGGACAATTAATTATGAGAATTGATTATAAAAATTTGAGATCTGATTTGGATAACTAAATTTGAAGAATTAATTATGAAATGAGAACTGTGTCGATTGATTAATTAAGAGATAAATGAATGAGATTTTGGGTCCTAGACATGGCGTTCTATATCGACTTAAAATCTGGGTTTGGACATGGCGTTCCTCCCCAATGGTTATCCAAGCTTGTGATATAGGGTGTTAGACATGACGATCTACACTGAATGAGATTTTGGGTCCTAGACATGGCGTTCTAGATCGACTTAAAATATGGGTTTGGACATGGTGTTCCTTCCAAATGGTTATCCAAGCTTGTGATATAAGGTGTTCGACAGGGCGATCTACACCAAATGTGATACGAGGTGTTAGACATGATGATCTACACCCAATGATTATCTAGGTGTTAGACATGGCGATCTACACCAAATATGATTCGAGGTGTTAGACATGGCGATCTACACCAAATGTGATACGGGGTGTTAGACATGGCGATCTACACCGAACCAATGATGATAATGATTTATGAAATGAATGAGAGATGTGGGTAAAACCTGAGTGAATTGTGATCAAATAAAGAAAGGTAAGAATGAGTGGGTTTCCAGTCTGAGTTGAAATGATAAGTGAATAAATAGAGTAAGTGAGAAAAATGATAAAAAGTGTTGTTATGTTTGAACCAAATTTACTTGTGTTGTTTTAAATAGGTTCTTATCCCAGTTATGGGCCGAAGCAGGTATTGCCGTCAGGTGTCCTTTTTGGAACCCGGACGGGCATTTATTGTTGGTGTTGTGTCGTTATTGTTCGAAAATACCAGCAATTTGTTTAATTTTATTTCATGGTATAGAGTGGGCGAGACCCCGGTGGTTCCAACCTACTGAGATATATATCTCACACCCTACTCGGGCCGCCATTGCACTGTGGTACTCGAGTAGATTGCATTTGGTTACAGGACCTTGTTGTTGTTGTTTCTTGTACTTGGAGTTAGGAGAAAAAGACCGAGTTGGGGCTCGGGATGCTCATGGAGATCGCCCACGGGGCTTGAGACTATTTTTCATTTACTTCTACATTGATGTGTAAGTATGTCGCGTGATTTAATGCTTCCATTGTATCATTAGCATGTCATGCATGCATCTCTTATATAAACTGTCGTTCACCATTTTTATTCAAACCTTATAAATGAAAAACGTTTTCCGCTACTTTCTAATTATTATTTACACTACTTACGTTGCTGTATTTTTGGTCCTTTTTCTCCACTTTGACAAGAGGGTATAGTCTCCACCATGACTTACCTTACATTCTCTCCGCTAGTCGGCAACCTCTGGCGTAAGGGGAGACACGCTTGAGGCCATGTCGCGGGCCGGATTAGGTGACCCAGGTGTCCGGTTTAGGGTCGACCTGGGTTGGTTCATGAAAAAATGGTATCAGAGCAGGTTTCTTTCTTTTCATTATCATACTGTTTTGGGATTGGTAGACAGGAGATTAGGAATGTGCCGGCGCTTGGGTAATAGTCGTGTCTGGGACTGATCACCCCACGTACGGTAAATGACCAAGCGGCCATGGCTGGGAATTGATGTTCATGTTGTTTGCTATTACAATTTATGTCATTTCACCTTGGGTGAATGTTGTACTTTCCATAGGTTATTTGTTTATGATGAGGTTTTGAAAATTTTCCTTGGCCCGATATGGCTAGTAAATTGCATTGCATGCATCATATTAGACACGTATAGATTCACATGTCATGCATATGCGCCATGCCATGTAGTTGCATTAGTAGGATGCCTGCTGATTTTGATTGTGTGCCTTGGAAATATGTCATGTCTGGATTTATTTAGCACGCCTCTTTAGAAAGCATGTTTTGGTGATAGTTAACATGTTTGGGGGATAATATGCCATGTTTTCTATCTTGCTTGTGTGTCATGCTCTGTGTTATAGCATGTTTTAGTGATTTCAGCTTGTTGCTTTGTGTTAGCTGTTTGTAGTGGCTTGTTAGCTTGCTGGCAAGCACTTGGTTGCTTTGGCTGAAATTGTTGGTTGCGATTGCGACGGAGCCAGTTTTCCATTATAAGGTGTATGGGAGCCTTATAATTAGGAAAAAGGTAAATCGTGTTTTCAAACTTTTTAAAAGATGGTTGCTAATGTTTAAATGGTAAATGTTGAAGAGGAAGTTTGTTACAACATGGCCGTTTTGCCGGTGGGGCGTTGTTTGAAAACCAAGTACTTTGTAGTGAAATAGTACTTGTGGGATTGTTAAAATCTTCTTTCAAATGATTAAATGTTTAAATTAATTAATGAAATGGATAAAATGGAAAGGGGTTTTTGAGCCTAGTAATCCTTGTTTAGCATGACCAAGAGTTAGGGTCGACGTGTGTGCTTCGTAAGGGACTAGCTCGTGCTAGGTAGTACCGTAGAGCTTGAGTTGCCTTGTTTTAAGTGTGAGCTTATGCTGTGGTGATCGTAGTTCGAGGGACATCACCCGTGTGTTAAAATGTTTCAAAAATAGCGCGCCGGTGAGCGGCTAGTTCTTGTGACGACATGGACACTCCTAAGGTGGTTAGTGTCGCATGAGTTCCTGTTTTCATGTTGGTGCTTGCTTGGCAGCATGACTTTGATAAGATTGGCGGTATGCACAACACTTTAGAAACTTCGTTAGTGCGGGGAGAGTTTCAGTGGTTAAGCTTGGACGTATATGAATGCCTCGGGTGGTATAGGCATCAGAGTTGGTCCGAATGATCTTCTCAGAGACTTTGGTTTAATCTTAGTGTACTCTGCTGGATGAGACGAGCATTTCCCCCATCTTGACATCATCTTTGATACACTAAGATAGTGTTGGTTATATGCCGCGCTAAAGTTTAAAAGTTGTTTGTTTGTTTCGTAATCTCTCTCTGGTTGTGTGTGGGATGCATGGTTTCTTGGAGTTACGCTTCGTGCTGAGGCACGATAGTTTTATAATAGTATTGTGATGGCTTGGATTAAGAATATCACCGAAGGTCGTGTAAGGACTTCAGTGCACACGTAGTTGATAACAGAATAGTTTTAAAATCATGTCGTCGGTTTAAGGGTGAGTGTGTTTTTCGGGTTGGCGATGTCTTTCGAGGAAATCATGCGTGACCAATTTTAGTTGGTCGATCGTGATTTGACCATTTTCTTTGGTTGAGGTCCCTATAATGGCCTCAGATGCAAGCTCTGATTTGATGTTTCAGTTGTAACATGAGCGTTGGCTCGAGTTGTAAAGGCTTAAGTGCAGTTTTCTTAGAAAATGCTTAAAGGTGCATTGGGCGTTGGAAACGCAACACGACTGGTTGAATGCAACTTCATGACCCTTGTGAGTCAGGTGATGTTTTCGCTGTTCTCCGAAGGCTTCTCAGGGACGAGAATTTTTTTTTGGTGGGTAGTTTGTAATGAACCGTTTTTTTTAGTGCGGATAAAATTCGAAGGTTTTTGAACTTTTTCTTTTATCAGTGGGTCAGTTTTAAAACCGATCTTCGGAACGAGGTCCCGAGGTCTGGAGCCTTTTTAAGCGGTGATATCGGACTGCGCACGGTAGGTTTAACCATGAGGGTCACCTGTGCGGGGTACCTCAGGTATCTGGTAGCAGGCGCGCGGGCTGCACACGGTGTTTCTGACGGTGCGGATAAAACCGTTCGGGTGGGTGTGTTTTAGTTTTTGCTTAAAAATTAAAATCAATGAAAATAAAATAAATTAAAAAACCTAACTAACATCCCTCCCCTCTCTTTGCAGAACACCCATGCGACGCACCACCCCTTCTCTCCCGCGAGCCGCACGCGACCCCCCCCCCTCCACGGCGCCGCCTCGTTCCACAATTTCTCCCGGTTTTTGGCGATTTCACTCTCCGAATCATCATGGTGAGTCCTTCTCTCCCTTCTCCTCCTTGTTTTTGGCTTCTTTTCGACCTAATCATCACCCGGTGAGGTTCGGCCGAACCCTATGTTGGGGTTAGTTTTTAATTTTGTTCCCTTTTCTTGTTTCGCCTGCTCTAGGGTTATACGGAAGGTCTCTCGGGACCTCGTAGGTGCGCGTTTGGGGTCCGCCACCGAAGGAGAGGCGGTTTGCAGTGATTTTGGTCCGCCTGTTGGTTTTCGAGGTATGGTTTCTACCAGTTTTTGGTCTTCGTAGCCTCTAAATTAGTTTATCAAGTTGTTTTAGAGGTTCCTGGTTGGTTTGGTTTAGTGCGTTCGAGTTTTATAATGGTTTCGGGTTGCCGGAGCTTAGGCGACTCACCTGCGCAGTCATAGGTACGTATTTATATGTACGTGGGTTCCCATGGCGTGTGTATATTTGTCCATGGCAGTGAATATACACACGTACGGGGCTTGTTGTCCCCATTACATATAAAAAAATTGCCTGTGCAGGTGAGCGGAGACATGCTTATGTGTATAAGCATCTGTGTAAGGATCCTCTTGAACATACTCATGGCCATGCGGAGCATGTGCATAGAGGCTAGGTGTCCTTATACGTATGTGAAATTACATATGCCTCGTGGGGGAGCAGCTGCAGCAGCTTTAGTTAGAAAGTGCCAAGAGCCGGAGTGGACGGATGAATCCACCTTGAGGTAGGGTCCCTCTCCTTACCCATTAAATTTAAGTAAAGTAATAGTGAGATTAATATTCCACTTAGCATTTTAATTTTTCATGTTTTGTTCCGATTAAATTCTTCTGTGCAAATCATGTGAATTGCAGGAATAAGATAAAAGAGGTTTTTTGGTCACTAAACTAATGATTTAATAATAAAACCCCTATTTCGAGGTGTGCTGCCTTCAATATAAAATTGTAGCAATAGAATTTCATGATTTCCTTCCTTATTGTTTGGCTTCTTAACTTTGTTAAGTGTTTAATGAGTTTTAAAGTAAATTCTAAATATCACTAAATGAATTGTTTGATAATGTAATGACATGTTTTCTAATAAAACTCCTCCAATGGAGGTGAGCTGCCTTCAAAATAAACGTGTAGTAGTAGATTTCTCTTTTTTTGTGATTGCTTGCTTAAAAGTCTTATGACTCTTTATGCTTGACATTATACATGATAAATTACATGCTTGTACTTGTACCATTTAATGTCATTAATCACCTAACATAGAGACATGTTAATGCTATATGCTTTTGTTTACCTTCTATTGCTCGTGCAAGTTCCAAAATGTTGAACAAGGAAAATTAATTATGAGAATTGATTATAAAAAGTTGAGATCTGATTTGGATAACTAAAAGTGAAGAATTAGTTATGAAATGAGAACTGTGTCGATTGATTAATTAAGTGATAAATGAATGAGATTTTGGGTCCTAGACATGGCGTTTTAGATCGACTTAAAATCTGGGTTTGGACATCGTGTTCCTCCCCAATGTTTATCCAAGCTTGTGATATAGGGTGTTAGACATGACGATCTACACTGAATGAGATTTTGGGTCCTGGACATGGCATTCTAGATCGACATAAAATCTGTGTATGGACATGGAGTTCCTTCCCAATGGTTATCCAATCTTGTGATATAAGGTGTTAGACATGGTGATCTACACCAAATGTGATACGGGGTGTTAGACATGATGATCTACACCGAATGATTATCTAGGTGTTAGACATGGCGATCTACACCAAATGTGATTCGAGGTGTTAGACATGGAGATCTACACCAAATTTGATACGGGGTGTTAGAAATGGCGATCTACACCGAACGAATGATGATAATGATTTATGAAAAGAATAAGGGATGTGGGTAAAACCCGAGTGAATTGTGATCAAATAAAGAAATGTAAGAATGAGTTGGTTTCCAGTCTGAGTTGAAATGATAAGTGAATAAATAAAGTAAGTGAGAAAAATGATAAAAAGTGTTTTTATGCTTGAACCAAATTTACTTGTGTTGTTTTAAACAGGTTCTTATCCCGGTTATGGGCAGAAGAAGGTATTGTCGTCAGGTGTCCTTTTTGGAACCTAGACGGGCTTTTATTGTTGGTGTTATGTCGTTATTGTTCAAAAATACCAGCACTTTGTTTAATTATATTTCATGGTCTAGAGTGGGCTAGACCCTGGTCGTTCCGGACCACTGAGATATATATCTCACACACTACTCGGGCCGCCATTGCACTGGGGTACCCGAGTAGATTCCATTTGGTTGCAGGACCTTGTTGTTGTTGTTTCTTGTACTTGGAGTTAGTAGCAAAAGAACCGAGTTGGGGCTCGGGATGCTCATAGAGATCGCCCTCAGGGCTTGAGATTGTTGTTTATTTACTTATTCATTGATGTGTTAGTATGTCACGTGATTTAATGCTTCCATTGTATCATTAGCATGTCATGCATGCATCTCATATATAAACTACCGTTCGCCAATTTTATTCAAACATTATAAAGGAAAAATGTTTTCCGCTGCTTTCTTATTATTATTTAAACTACTTACTCTGCTGTATTTTTGGTCCCTTTGCTCCACTTTGATAAGAGGGTATAGTCTCCCCCTGACTTACCTTACACCCTCGCCGCTAGTCAGCAACCTCTGGCGTAAGGGGAGACGTGCTTGATGCCATGTCGTGGGCCGGTTCAGGTGACCCTGGTGTCCGGTTTAGGGTCGACCTGGGTTGGTTCATGACATCATATATTATGAATTTAATGATGAACTAATGATTTCATTCTTTTTTTTATAACCCTTACTGAGATTTTATGCTCATCCGATGTTTTAAAATGTTATTAACAGGACTTAAAGATGAATAGGGTCAAGTATGGGATCAAGGAAATGTCATGCTGACTAAAACATGGAAGTAGGCATGAATTGTTTTTCAAGAGTTTTTTTAATTTTTTTAAAAATGGATAATGAGTAGAAGTGTATACTTTGTAATCTCTTGAGATGTAATAGTTATGTCCTAATTCTCTTAAATTCTATACCTAAAAATATCTTCAATGTGAATAAATCATTTAATCCATGATTATGTAATGTTTTGATGTTGGGTCCTAATTGTTGGTATCAGAAGTCAGTTTAGATAACTTTATAAGGTAGGGTATTGTTAAATTAATATCCATAAATTAATATATGTTAATATTTAAATGATATAACATTTACAGATTACCATGTTTCTTTGCCTAAGACATTTATGTGCTCAAAATATTTTTCTAAAGATGAAACATGGAGGCTATATTGGGATTACATCAGGAGGATGAAAACCTTCCAAATCAGCAACATGAGATGGTTGGAATCGGAACTGAAAGGTTTGTTGCAATAATATCTCAATTGACATAGGCTATAAATGATGATGGTATCCATGCATGAGATCATCCATGTCAACCATAGAGGAACATGTTAGTGGTGGAGCATTTCATGAGGCAACATCCCCCATCATTCATAGGGTTATATGTTCCTTCCCTAGTATAAGGGTGGATTCAAACACTAGAGAATGTTTTTGATGTCATGGGGAGTTCAGAACAGAAAAAGGTTAGTCATGTTGTTTACCGTTATGAATGTGAAGCTGATCAGTGGTGGTCGATGTGGAAAAATATCAGGGATAGTGAGGAGACTGATGCCCTTGATTTAGAAGAATTTAATGGTATGTTCCTTGAGATATATTTTAATAAGGAGGTTCAACATGGGATTAAAAAAATTCCTAGAATTGAGGTAGGAGGATGACTCAGTGTCTGCTTATGAAGAAAAATTCACTCCAATCGCAAGGTATGCTCAAAACATTCATACGAGATCATGATAGTAAAATCAACCATTTTTACTCAGGATTAAAGCCAAAGGATATAATGGATTTATCTACACATGAGTTCAAATGTTATTAAAAACATGTTTGTTTTATAGGGAAGGTGGAAATGGAGTTTGTCGATGATCAGATTCTCTTTGAAAAACAACAAAGTAAGAGGTCAAGGAGGTAGATGAAATATAAGAACTATTCAAAAAGGTCTGATGGTATGAAACATATGTTTACAGTTTTTGAAAATTGTGGTAAAAATTATATTGGGGAATGTCTTTTTAATTATGGTATGTGCTACCGATTTTGTATAATGGGACATAAGGCTCGTAATTACACTGAAAATTATCATGGTAATGGTAAAAAAAATCTTATTTACAATTACTAAAATGATTCATGTGCAATGAAATGGGTCATTAAGAAAATGAGTGTCCAAAGAAGAACTCAACTATGGGAAATTAGCCAGACTACAACAAGAAAGGGGTGGTAAAATCTATTGCAACTACATCAGAAGATGTTGGGCCACAAAATGATGTAGTATTAGTTACACTATTTGATTGTTCAGATTATGCCAATGTGTTGTTTGATTCATGGTATACACATTTGTTTATTTTTGAGAATTTTTCTAGTAAATTGGGAATTTCATCTCATGATATGAATACGTAACTTATGGTAAAAACACCAGGATGAAATTCTAGGATAAAAATAAATTATAAGAACCTTCTTATCCTGGTGTGTGGAAAGAATCTACCTGAAAATAATATTGTTTTGCCTCTAGTAGAGTTTGATGTTATTTTGTCTATGGATTGGCTTTTTGTTTATCCTGATAATATTGACTGCAGATCTAAAGAGGTTTCTTTTGAGAAATATTTTCAGCTTGTGTAAAAGAATAAACCCTTACATTTGATGACATATCAGGAATCTGAGAAACTAATAAAAGATGGAAATTAATGTAACCTTGAACATATTTTTTAAAATAAAGGATGTGTTGAGATAAATGATTTTCAAGTGGTATATGAGTTTCTCGATGTTTTTACTAATGAGATTGTTAGTATTATACCTGATCAGGATGTTGAATTTTCTGTTTACTTATTTCCTAATGCTAAACCAATTTCAATACCTCATTATCAAATGTCTCAAATTGAACTTATAGAGTTCAAGAAGAAATTACAAGAGTTATTAGATAAAGGTTTCATTCAACCTAGCACATCACCATGGGGTGCTCCTTCTTATTTTAAAAAAAACATGATTTAATGAGACATTGCATTGATTATAGAGCATTGAATAACATCACTGTTAAGAACAAGTATCCTTTTCCTCAAATCAATGATTTGTTTGATCAGCTCTAGGAAGCTCGTTATTTTTCAATGATTGATCTATGTTCAGGGTTCCATCAGTAGAATGTAAAGGAATCAGACATTCTAAATACCATGTTTTATACTAGATATGGCCATTATAAAATTGTAGTTATTCCTTTTGAGTTAACCAATGCACCTGATGTATTCATGAATCTTTTGAATAGAATTTTCCTTTAGTTCATTGATATGTTTTTGGTTGTGTTAATTGATGATATTTTGGTTCTTTATAAAATAAAAGAGGATCATTATAGTCATTTAAGGGTTGTCTTGAAAACCGAAAAAGAAAATGAACATAATGGGAAATTTAGCAAGTGTGAGTTTTGGTTACAACAAATTTCATTCTTGGGTCACATTGTTTCAAAAATATTGCATAATTATTGATCCTTATAAAACAAATGATGCTAAATAATGTCAAATACCCACAAATATAACTGAGAATCATAGTTTTCTTAGTTATTTAGGTTATTATAGAAGGATTGTTAAAAAGATTTCAAGGTTATATAGTCCAATGACTAAGTTAACTCGAAATGGTGTTAAGATCATCCAGACAAATGAATGTGATGATTGCTTTCATGAATTGAATATAAGGTTCATGAATGCTCTAGTTTTGGAACTTCCTTCTAGAAAAAGTGAGTTTGTTATCTAATGTGATTCTTCGTTTAACAGACTTGGTTGTGTCCTTATGCTGAATGATCATGTAATTGCTTATTCTTCACGTCAGTTGAAACCTATTGAGTTAAATTACCCAAAAAATTATTTGGAATTATCAACTATTGTTTTTTTCTTTAAAAATTTTTTGAAATAATTTGAATAGAGTGAAATGTGAAATATATATTTACCTCAAATTTTTTTTAGTATATATTAACTAAAAAATAATTGAACATGAGAAATAGGAGATGGTTGTAATTTATCAGGGATTATGATTGCACGATCCATTACCATCTAGGAAGGGAAAATAAAGTGTTTGATGCTTTGAGTGGAAAAATTAATTCTTCATTAACCATGATACATTTGGAATGACATCCTTTGGTTTTTTAATTGATGATATTTGGAATAGAAGTAGTTGGTGCAGGAAATTATTCTGTTTTTTTCAGGTGTCAGTGGTATCATCTCTGTCCGAAATAATTAATCGAGCGAAGAAAGAAGTCAATAAGTTATAGAAAAAGGCAGAGTTTATTCAGAAGGGTAAGTCTCTTGAATTTAACATTGATAATTGTTGTGTTTTGAGTTTTCAGAGAATATTAGGTGTGCCTTGTGATTCATAGTTGAAGAATGAGTTGTTATATAAAGCTCATATTTCTCCTTTTTCAGTTAATCCTGGAAAAACTATGATATTAAATGATCTTTGGGATTATTACTAGTGGTATTGAATGAAAAGAGATATTGATGATTTTACTATGAAGTGTTTGACATGTTAGAAGGACAAAGTAATGTGACAGTTATCAAAAGGGATTCTTCAGTCTTTACCAGTGGGGGAGTGGAAATGGGAAAATATTTCAATGGACTTTGTTATGGGATTAGCAAAGACATCTATAAGTAATAATGAAATCTAGGTTATAGTTGATATATTTACTAAATCTGATCATTTAATTCCTATTCGAGATACTTTTCCTAGATATCAATTTTCTCGGTTATATGGTAAAGAGATATTCAGGTTTCATGGTGTTCCCCTCTACATTGTATCTGATAGTTATCCTAGGATTACTTCTATCATTTGGAAAGGCCTTCAAAAGTAATTGGGTACTGAATTAAATTTTAGTATATCTTTTCATCCTCAATTATATGGGATGTCAGAACAAATAATTCAGACCATGGAGGATATTTTACAAGCTTTTATTCTGGATTACCAAGGAAGTGGGAACCAACTTATTTTTTTTGTTGAATTTTCATATAATAATAGTTTACATTCTAGAACACATATGGATCTATTTGGGGAATTTTATGTAAAGGGTTGTCATACTCTAGATTTTTGGGATGATGTAGGTGAAATAAAGCTAATGGGACCAAAATTGGTAGAAGATATGGCAGAAAAAGTTCAGTTGATTCAGAAGAACATGAGTACAACTTAGAGCAGGAAGAAATGTTATGTGGATAACCAAAGGAAGGATATATCTTTTTAGGTAGGTGATCATGTCTTTCTAAAAGTTTCTCTATGGAAAAGTGTAATGCGTTTTTTTTATGAAGGGAAATTTGAGTCCAAGGTTCATAAGACCTTATGAAATTATAGAGAATGTCGAAACAGTTGCGTATAGGGTTCCTTTACCACCAATTTTATCTCAGGTACATAATTTTTTCCATGTTTCAATGTTGAGAAAGTATATTCCAGATCCATCTCATGTGTTGAGCCCAGAAATAGTTCAGTTGGAAGAGAATCACTCTTATGAAGAACAACCAGTCCAGATTCTTGACCATAGAGAGAAAGTGTTGCAGAATAAGGTAATTTTTCAGGTAACAGTTTTTTGGAAAAACCCATATGGTTTAAGAAGCAACGTGGGAATATGAACATGTTATAATGTATAAATACCCCCACTTATTTGATAAGTGAATAAAAATTGAGAGGATGGAATTCCCAAAAGGGGGAAGGAAGTAACATTACATGTAAGTAAAGAATAAAAAATTTTGTGGTTTATTTATATTTTTGAATTATATATTAATTTTACTCTAAATGGGATTCTTTTTTCGATAGCGTACCAGATACGCAACAGCGGGATTCCATTAAATCTTACACTGCACACTAATAATATAATATTATTATTTTAAATGGTAGTTAACTCCTAGACATTATATTGGAGGGAATTAAAATAATAAACTAATATATTATTATACATGTTTGGTGAGTGTTTTTACATTTATTCAATAAATGTTAGAGTCTTAAAATGTGAATTCATCTAAGTATTTATACTATAATATTCTTTAAAAGGTCGATTTACCACCTTTTGATGGAGAACACTCATTAAATTTATAAGTAGTTATTTTTATATGTTATATTTGAAAAAATAAAATTATTCTTTAGGGAAATCAAAAATTACTTGGTTAAAGATTTGGTATTTTTCAGATAAAGTTCACTTTTTTAATGAATAGTGAAAAATACTGTATTTTAATTCAAAAGTTTATTTTAATCTAATTTATTTATATGGTTAGGTTATCATTTCAATTGGTTATAAAGTGTAATTAGAATATATTTTTACCAGTTAATCAAATGTTAGAATTGGAATTAATTTCACTTACAAATTGGACATAAACCAGTCTCAATCTTTTGATAGTTAATATTTCTTAAAAACACGCTCTTTGTTTTTACAGTGGGAATTAATATTAAATTAATTTCTGCCACTTATTTGTTTTCAATTTAGAAAAATGGATTATATATTTTGAATCAGTAGATTCAAATTTGTAAATAGGTAACTTATATTTTTAGATATTTTAATTATTTACTTCAGTAAATATTTTATTTACCATGATTAAAAAGTAAATATAGTAAATAAGGGTAAAATATAATATTATAATATTATAAATTATACAAACATTTTCAAAATACTATTGGATGATACATATCCTATAAGGCCCCAGCCTTAATCCTTACTTAATATTGAATTAAATGAATAATTCACATTGAGGATCTTTTCAGGTTTAGAGTTTTAGAGAATTAGGACATAACTATTACATTTCAAAAAATTACAAAGTAGAAACTTCTACTAAGTTTCCATAAAATAAAAACTCTTAAAAAGAATAATGTCTAGTTCCATGTTTTAGGTAGCATGACTTTCCCTTGATCCCATCCTTGACCTTATTCCACGTTAAGTCCTGTGAAAAACATTTCAAAATATTGAGATGAGCATAAAAAGCTCAGTAAGGGATACACAGAGAATGAAAACAGTTAGTTTTTCAAAAGAACAAGTAAACCATGTATAATTTATCAAAGTAATACTTTTCACCTTTTCTAAGTAGTAAAAACTCTTCAATGAATAAAAGTTCATTACTTACCCTTCAGTAACCAAAAGATTACCATAAAACCCATATAAAGATCACATAACATATAAATGTTACTTGGGACATAAACATACTTAAGTGGAATAACCATACGGTCGACTTATACACATACATAATGTAATAGCCATACGACCGACTTCCACACATAATTAATCGAATAGCCATATGGCCGACATCCACACATACTTAATGGAATAGACATACGACCGACTTCCAAACCCAATGCATTAGAGGTTATACCGTAATGACCTGTCCTGGTATTCACGGCACCACCTGTTATATGGTTTATCATGTCACCACCTGTAAAATGTCCAAGTACCATCATTACACATAAAATATTGGAAATATAAACGTTTCAATAACAACATTTCATTTGCAATCACAATAAGTAATTCCCAGATATTGAATTAATCAATCCATTTTCAAAAACCATTTAAAAGAGATTTTCGAATCAAAGTGTCCCATACCACTTTGAAGCTTTTAATGGAATTATAATTTTAAAACTTAAATGTACATATAAATAAATACTGAAAACCATTTTGAAAACATGGACACTAAAGATAATAATTTAAAATAATAAATCATTCAAATATTTAAAACGATATTTATGTTAAATAGTTTTTTAACAAAATGAGAGACTCTTGAATTCAAATAACAGCAGAATAACATTTAATCCGAACTTTATAATATCATGAGAATATAAGGATTAATGATATAATATGTCAAAGGACAGTATACACACCATATAAGAGTGAATTGGGTCATAACAACAATGAAGTCTCAAAAGAAATGTAAAATGAGATGAAATCCATTATAAAGAAGGTATCCTTAAATTAAGGATAAATCAATCTCATAATTATGTGTGACAAATATATATACACAAAATATAAGTGGATATTAATTCTAAAACAATAAAAGGATATTCCCACATATTCAAAGGATGACATATTCAATAACTACATGTTGAACCCAAAGAAATCGAAATTGGGTTAAGAAGTTCCATTGCTAAAATTCGACAGCCTAACGACGTCACATAAAATTTGACAAAAAGGGTTGATGATAGAGATAAAGGGGATATCATAACTTGGACATAAAATTTACATAAATAAGGATATAGAAGAACATATCCCAACATAATAGTTTGTGAATTAAAATACATAACAAAAGAAGACTTTTAAAAAAAGATGAGGGAGAAAGGTTCCCTTACCGACATGGGTATCTTTCGAGACATGCACCCCGTGAAAGAAGGACAATACAACTTTGATGTAAATACTCATAAATGAATGTATATTACACAATGAGTAAAATAATGGGAATTACATAGACCACTCAAAGGATATTGTGGTAAATGTAGCATAAATCTCACGGATATAAAAGTGAGATGAAAAATCACTTACGAAAACTCATCTGCCTAACGGCGCCACTCAAAACTCCCAAAATGGATTGATGACAGAGAATAGGGTCTCTCAACATATGAACATAAAAATTACAGTAATATTATTATAAAATAACATCCCAATAATAAAAAATATGATCTTAAAATGAATGACATAAAAGTGTGTACTTAAAAAGAAAGAGAGAAGTATGATCCCTTACCTCAGGATCGAATTGACTCGATCGTTCTTTAATATCCTGAATAATAAACATGAGTTAATATATACTTTATTAAGAACCATTTCATGTTCATTATTCCTTTTATATCACTTATTACCATGACATAAACATTATTTAATCATTTAGGTTAATAATGTTTGTTTTGTCGATATTTGGTTCTTAAGTCGAAAGTGGACTTCTTACAATTACATGTTGTGCATGTGGTCAATGGTTCATTATATCCAGAGTTTTATTCATGATTTAGATATCATATATATAATATATATCCATTATATTCATTAATTTATAATATTACATAACATTTAGAGTTAAGAAATGAAATGCACCGTTCATGGAGATGGTAAACCGTACATACGCATGAACGCTACTTCCATTTCTATTTCATATTTAATGGAATTAAAACATAATGATAAATAATATTATTTTAATTCCATTATGGTATCATATATAATATAATTAAATATATCCTTTATACATACCATGTAAGGTATTAACGAATCAAATCACTTTGAGGGGGCGGTAGTATGCACTTCCTTAAATGAAGATATCGCGTTTACCCATAATGGAAACCATAAAGGTATGACATAAATTAAAAATAAATAAGCTTAAGTAAAACATAAACATATTATATATCATATATAAATATATTGTCATCTTAATGGCCACCTTTGAAGGTGTTAGATGAATGTTGAACAATCATCGTTTCGGGAGGCAGAAATACGCCATCCACGGAAACAGTGTGTTCTTTAACCATTAGATGTAGGTGTGTGTATGTATAGCTCGAATCCTTCTTATAAAAACATCCTATTATATTTAATACACTCTATTAGTTACAAAATAAATGAATAAAAAGAGTTTTGGGGGTTGGAGAAGCAAAATAAAACAAAAGGACACAAGTGAAGACATTACCTTTAAATCGGGTAACATCTTTTGATTTGAGCTGAAAGGCTTCCTTGGAAAGGATTCTGCCCAAAGTGAGGCTTCAAGGAGTTAGAGAGGGACATGGAGAGACGAAATTGGAAGGGGTTGTCCGAGAAAAAGGCTTTTTATGTTTTGGTAAAGAGGTAGAGGTGGGGCCCTTTTATAAGAGGAGAGGAGGGGCACTCTTGGAAAGTAAGCAAATGATACTTGATTTTAAAATTCCTTTTGGATTTAAAAGGTCCCACATTGATATCATTCGTTTATAAGGTGATAATGGTTCGAAATACACCCATACAATAGGTTTTGGACATGTTTAGGTCTTAGATAATACATTATCTTTCCATTTTATTTAAATCGTTAAATAATGAGGTCATCGCTCATCATCATGATGTCATAAATAATTTAATTTATTTAATGTCTAAAAATAATAAAAAAAATACTATGATTTAGGAAATCTTTTTATCTTTAAAATTATTATTTATAGTCAAAAATATGACTTGTATAACCCCATGTAAAAATTGTTTTGGTAAAACACATCATGTTTGTGTCATTTTTACTTTATCATTAACTAAAAAGGTATTTATGTCATTTTCCAACCAAAGTGGCTCCATGGGGTCCCCAAGTTGACCCATGGATTTTCATGGTCGTCCATGACACATAAAATGAGGGTAGGACATGTGTCTAGGTCATTTTATTTTATTAAAACATTATTTTTACCTTAAACTACACTAATTACCTCTAATCGCGATTAAAAACTTAATAAGTTAGTATTCACCAAAAAAATATTTTAATCCCATTGAGCCACATTTTTACTTCTTAATGAAAACCATGTATGTCGGATTTTTGAAATTAAAAACACAAAGGTGGAAAAATTTCATACAAACGGAAAATCAGTTTTTATAAGTACCACTTAGTGGTTTCACTATTCATCAAATATTGAAGTTTTTCAGAAAATTACCAAAAATTCACACTAAGCTATATTTGATATTCCGAATTCAAAAATGATGTCTATTTTACAAAATAATAAACATATAAGTTGAATTAATTAATTTATTAATTAATTCCGGCTGTCAAAACAAATAGCGTGTTTTTATGAAACAAAATGTATCAAAAGATTGACACTAGTTTAAGTATTATTTCAAAGTGAAATCAATTCCAACGAACACTATTATATTAAAAGGTAAAAATATATTCCAATTTCACTTAAAAAATTCAAAAGATAATATAATCATATAAATAAATTAGATTAAAATGAGGTTTTGAATTAAAATACATCATTTTTCACTATTCATTAAAAATTGAACTTTTTCGGAAAAATACCAAAACATTACACAAAGTATATTTTGAGGTGCCGATTCTAAAGAAGAATATTATTTGGTCCAATAGAATGTATAAGAGTGACCAAAACTATATTTAATGAGGGTTCGCCATCAAAAGGCGGTTAATCGACCGTTTAATGAAGATTTATGCTTAATATTGGATTCATTTGCATCTCAAGCCTCTAATATTTATTGGATAAAAGTAAAAATATTTGACAAAAATATATAATCATTTTGTAGTTAGTTATGATCATTCCCACCACTACAACGGCTTGGCATTAACTACCATTTAAAATAATATTATTTTATTATTAGGGTGCAACGTAAGATTCCCAAGAAACTTGTTGTTACGTATTGGGTACGCCATCGAGCATAGAATCCCCTTTAAAGTAATATTAATATTTGATTCACAAATATAGATAAATATAAAGATGTTATATTATTTATTTTCCTGGGGTGTTACATCCTTCCCCCATTTTGGGAATTGCGTCCTCACAATTTTAAAATTGGGCTTGGAAACATCCTTGAAAGTCCCACATCGGAACAAGAGTCGGTAAAACAATCACTTTAAAATAAAGAAAGATAAGTAGAAAGGTCACCCGATTTCACCCATACTAGGATTCCAAGTATGAAAATATGGACATGGAGAAGAAAACATAGGGTCATGTTCTGATGGAGAGTGATAGAAAACATGTTTAGGAGAAAGTTAACCACAAGAAAATCACAAAATTGTGATGGGTTAAACGGTATTCGATTCCTCGGTAGGAAAAGTTAACATAAAACATTTTTGTTTTAAGTTACTTTTCATTGAGTAATTGATTTTTGATCTTAAGGAAACATACTTACTTGTCATTTTGACTTTCAAATTTTACTATATTTCTTACACAAACTCATACTTTCCCCAAAAGACGAGTATTTAGGAAGACTTGATCACACTAAATGTACGATAATCAACTTCTAGAGAATCACCTAATCCACAAAAGAGAACTATATAATTCCCATGTCTTTAGACTTTAACCAAAACCAAAACCAAAAAGGTAAGTACATGATCATATAATCTAGAAAAAGATAACCCTTTATAAAAATAAAATCTATTCTTAACCTCAAAATTTTTTCCAACAAAACATAAAGTCCAACGAGGACCATTCGATAATCAATTTGTCCATAAAATTATTTAATGTAAATTAAACTAAGATTGAAACACAAATATTTGATTGATTTAGTCACATAGTCTTCCATGTTAAATCGTAACATTTATCTCCAAACAATATCAGTTTCTCTTAATGTCTTGTATTTAAAATTAATTCACCTAATCACATATCCTCCAGGATTTGTTAATATATTTCCATAGATAACCCAAAATCAAATTACTCTTAATTCATAAAATAATCTAACTACAAAGAATCATTCAAACTAACCAGAGACTTTACATAGTCTAGTGGTAGGCGATAAATACTAGTTGCACTTTGGTTGTGGGTTCGATTCCCGCAGCATTGTCCGACGCGACGGGTTGTCACACGTTCTGCATGTTGTCCTTTTCCCAAAACTATATAATTCTCAAATCATTCCCCAAAAAGAGTTAAAATCATCAAAAATAACCATATCATAATTTAAACTCAAGTTTATCTCATGCCTTTCATTTTCCATCATAACATATAATAACCCATAACTACCTCAACAGTAAGGATCATATAAACCCTAATGGTTACCTTTATAATTATTACCTGAACTTCCACATCGATTGGTCATCTCGTACATGATGCATTACAGAACATATCAAGGTTCAAGTGGCTGATCATGACTCCTTGATAGTTGGTTTAGAACAACCACGAGTTTCCTCATTGAATCCCCCATTTTATCTAGTATCTTAAACAGAGAACCACTACAGTTTTCTTCAAACCTGTTGTCTCTTTGGTTCCTACTAGATCCATCCATTCACTAAAAACAGAATGTTTAGTGTGATTATATCAACAAAACCATCATGTACTAATGAGGAAGATAAACACTAATATAAACTTACTCATTCACTTTATCTAAAAACTATGACACTTTCTAAAATCCTAGCCAATATGGTAATGTCACTTATTCTTAAAGAATACCCTAACCTCTATAGTTATCTAAACCGACCATTGATGCCAACTATACGGCCCCATCCTTAAACCTTACTTAATATTGAATTAAATGAATAATTCACATTGAGGATCTTTTCAGGTTTAGAGTTTTAGAGAATTAGGACATAACTATTACATCTCAAAAGATTACAAAGTACAAACTTCTACTAAGTTTCCATAAAATAAAAACTCTTAAAAAGAAACATGTCTAGTTCCATGTTTTAGGTTGCATGAATTTCCCTTTATCCCATCCTTGACCCTATTCCACGTTAAGTCCTGTGAAAAACATTTCAAAAACGTGAGATGAGCATAAAAACCTAAGTAAGGGATACACAAAGAATGAAAACTTTTAGTTTTTCAAAACAAAAAGTAAACCATGTATACTTTATCAAAGTAATACTTTTCACCTATTCAAAGTAGTAAAAACTCTTCACTGAATAAAAGTTCATTATTTACCCTTCAGTAACCAAAAGATTACCATAAAACCCATATAAATATCACATAACATATAAATGTAACTTGGGACATAAACATACTTAAGTGGAATAACCATACGGTCGACATCCACACATACTCAATGGCATATCCATACGGCCGACATCCACACATACTTAATGGAATAGCCATACGGCCGACTTCCATACATACGTAATGGAATAGCCATACGACCGACTTTCATACCCAATGCATTGGAGGTTATAACGTAACCACACGTCCTGGAATTCACGGCACCACCCGTCATATGGTTTATCACGTAACCACCCGTAAAATTTCCAAGTACCATCATTACACATAAAATATTGAAAATATAAACATTTCAATAAGAACATTTCATTTTCAATCACAATATGTAATTCCCAGATATTGAATTAATCAATCCATTTTCAAAAACCATTTAAAAGAGATTATTGAATCAAAGTGTCCCATACCACTTTGAAGCTTTTAATGGAATTATAATTTTAAAACATTAATGTCCATATAAATAAATACTGAAAACCATTTTGAAGACATGGACATTAAAGATAAATATTTAGAATAATAAATCATTAAAACATTTAAAACGATATTTTTGTTAAATAGTTTTTTAACAAAATGAGAGCCTCTTGAATACAAATAATAGCAGAATAACATTTAATCCAAACTTTATAATATGATGATAATAAATTAATTAAGGATATAATATGTCAAAGGACAGTATAAACACCATATAAGAGTGAATTGGTGCATAACAACAATGTAGTCTCAAAAGAAATGTAAAATGAGATGAAATCCATTATAAAGAAGGTATCCTTAAATTAAGGATAAATAAATCTTATAATTATGTGTGACAAATATAAATACACCCAATATAAGTGGATATTAAGTGTAAAACAATCAAAGGTTATTCACACATATTCAAAGGATGACATATTCAATAACTACATGATGAACCCAAAGAAATTGAAATTGGGTTAAGAAGTTCCCTTGGTAAAAATCGACAGCCTAACAGCGTCACATAAAATTTTACAAAAAGGGTTTATGAGAGAGATAAAGGGGATCTCATAACTTGGACATAAAATTAACATAAATAAAGATATATAGAATCATATCCCAACATAATAGTATGTGAATTAAAAGACATAACAAAAGAAGTCTTTTAAAAAAAGAGGAGGGTGAAAGGTTCCCTTACCGACATGGGTATCCTTCGAGACACGAACCCCATGAAAGATGGACAATACAACATTGATCTAAATACTCATAAATTAACGTATATAACAAAATGAGTAAAATAATGGGCATTAGATACACCACTAAAAGGAGATTGTGGTAAATGTAGCATAAATCTCACGGATATAAAAGTGATATGAAAAATCCATTACGAAAACTCAGCAGCCTAACGTCGCCACTCAAAACTCCCAAAATGGATTGATGAGAGAGAATAAGGTCTCTTATCATATGAACATAAAAATTACAGTAAGATTAATATAAAATAACATCCAAATCATAAAAAAATATGATCTTAAAAGGAATGACATAAAAGAGTGTACTTAAAAAGAAAGAGAGGAGTAGGATCCCTTACCTTGGGTCCGAATTGACTCGATCGTTCTTTAATCTTCTGAATAATAAAATTGAGTTAATTTATACTTCCTTAAGAACCTTTTCAAGTTCATTATTCCTTTTATATCACTTATTACCATGTCATAAACATTATGTAATCATTTATGTTAATAATGTTAGTTTTGTCGATATTTGGTTCTTAAGTCGAATGTGGACTTCTTACAATTACATGTTGTTCATGTGGTCAAAGGTTCTTTATATACAGAGTTGTATTCATGATTTATATATCATATATATCATATATATCCATTATATTCATGCATTTATAATATTACATAACATTTAGAGTTAAGAAATGAAATGCACCGTTCATGGAGATGGTAAGCCGTACGTACGCATGAACACTACTTCAATTTCTATTTCATATTTAATGGAATTAAAACATAATGATACATAATAGTATTTTAATTATAATATGATATCATATATAATATAATTAAATATATACTTTATACGTACCACATATGGTATTAACGAATCAAATCACTTTGAGGGGGCGGTAGTCCGCACTTCCTTAAATGAAGATATCGCGTTTACCCATAATGGAAACCATAAAGGTATGCCATAAATGAAAAATACAGAATCTTAAGTAAAACATATACATATTAGATATAATATATAAATATATTTTCATCTTAATGGCCACCTTTGAAGGTGTTTGAAGAATGTTGAACAATCATCATTTCGGGAGGCAGAAATACGCCATCCACAGAAACAATATGTTCTTTAACCATTAGATGTAGGTGTGTGTAAGTGTTGCTCGAATAATTCTTATAACAAAATCCTAGTATATTTAATATACTAAATTTTTTACAAAATAAATTAATAAAAAGAGTTTAGGGTGTTGGAGAAGCAAAATAAAACAAAAGGACACAACTAAAGACATTACCTTTAAATCGGGTAACTACCTTTGATTTGAGATCAAAGGCTTCTTTGGAAAGGATTCTGCCCAATGTGAGGCTTCAAGGAGTTAGCTATGGATGTGGAGAGACAAAAATTTGTAGGGGTTGTCTGAGCCAAAGGCTTTTTAAGTGTGGGAAAGGAGGTAGAGTTGGGGGCCTTTTATAAGAGGAGAGGAGGGGCACTCTTGGAATTTACGCAAATGATACTTTATTTTAAAATGAGTTTCGGATTTAAAAGGACCCAATTTGATTTCATTCTCAGATAAGGTGATAATGGTTAAAAATACACCCATAAAATAGGTTTTTTACACGTGTAGGTCTTAAATATTACATTATCTTTCCATTTTATTTAAATCGTTTAATAATGAGGTCATCACTGCATCATCATGCAGTCATAAATAATTTAATTTATTTATGTCTAAAAATTATAAAAAAACACTATGATGTAGGAAATCTTTTTATCATTACAATGACTTTTATAGTAAAAAATATGACTTGTATAACCCCATGTAAAAATTGTTTTAGTAAAACATCTCATGTTTGTGTAATTTTTGCTTTATCATTAAATAAAAAGGTATTTATGTCATTTTCCGACCAATGTGGCTCCATGGGGTCCCCAAGTTGACCCATGGATTTTCATGGTCGTCCATGACACATCCAATGGGGCTATGACATTTTTATAGGTAATTTCATTTTATAAAATCATTATTCTTACCTTAAACTACACTAATTATCTCTAATCGCGATTAAAAACTTAATAAGTTAATATTCACCAAAAAAATATTTTAATCCCATTGAACCACATTTTACTTCTTAATGACAGCCATTTATATCGGATTTTTGAAATTCAAAACACAAAGGTGGAAAAATTTCATTTAAACGGAAAATCTGTTTCTATAAGTACCACTTAATGGTTTCACTATTCATCAAAAATTAAAGATTTTCAGAATATTACCAAAAATTCACCCTAAGCTTTATTTGATATTCTGAATTAAAAAATGATGTATATTTTAAAAAATTCAAAACATATAAGTTGAATTAATAAATTTAATAATTAATTCCCGCTGTCAAAACAAATACCGTGTTTTTATGAAACAAAATGTATCAAAATATTGACACTAGTTTAAGTCCGATTTCAAAGGGAAATTAATTCCAACGAACACTATTGGATTAAATGGTAAAAATATATTCCAATTTCACTTTAAAAAAAATTCAAAATATAATCTATTGATATAAATAAATTAGAATAAAATGAGGTTTTGAATTAAAATACATCATTTTTCACTATTCATTAAAAATTGAACTTTTTTGGAAAAATACCAACACTTTACAGAAAGTAAATTTTGAGGTGCCGATTCTAAAGAAGAATTTTATTTGGTCCAATACAATGTATAAGAGTTACCAAAACTATATTTAAAGAGGGTTCGCCATCAAAAGGTGGTTAACCGACCGTTTTATGAAGATTTATGCTTAAAATTGGATTCATTTGCATCTTAAGCATCTAATATTTATTGGATAAAAGTAAAAATATTTGAAAAACATATATAATCATTTTGTAGTTAGTAATGTTCATTCTCGCCACTACAACGGCTTGGCATTAACTACCATTTAAAATAATATTATTTTATTATTAGAGTGCAACGTAAGATTCCCAAGAAACTTGTTGTTACGTATTGGGTACGCCATCGAGCATAGAATCCCCTTTAATGTAATATTATTATTTGATTCACAAATATAGATAAATATAATGATGTCATATTCTTTATTTACCTGGGGTGTTACATCCTTCCCCCATTTTGGGAATTGCGTCATCGCAATTTTAAAATTGGGCTTGGAAACATCCTTGAAAGTCCCACATCAGAATAAGAGTCGGTAAAACAATCACTTTAAAATAAAGAAAGATAAGTACAAAGGTCACCCGAGTTAACCTATACTAGGATTCCAGGTATGAAAATATGGACATGGAGGAGAAAACATAGGGTCATGTTCTGATGGAGAGTGATAGAAAACATGTTTAGGAGAAAGTTAACCATAAGAAAATCACAAACTTATGATGGGTAAAACGGTATTCAATTCCCCAGTAGGAAAAGTTAACAGACAACATTTTTGTTTTAAGTTACTCTTCATTGAGGAATTAATTTTTGATCTTAAGGAATCATACTTAGTTGTCATGTTGAATTTCAACTTTTACTAGATTTCTTACAAAAACTCATACTAACCCCAAAAGACGAGTATTTAGGAAGACTTGTTCACACTAACAGTACTATAATCAACATCTAGAAAATCACCTAATCCACAAAAGAGAACTATATACTTCCCATGTATTTAGACTTTAACCAAAACCAAAACCAAAAAGGTTAGTACATGATCAGATAATCCAGAAAAGGATAACCCTTTATAAAAAGAAAATATATTCTTATCCTCAAAAATTTGTCCAACAATACCCAAATTTCCACAAGGACCATTCGATAATCAATTTGTCCATAAAATTCTTCAAATTAAACCAAACTAAGATTGAAACCCAAATATTTGAAGGATTTAGTCGCATATTCTTCCATGTTAAATCATAACATTTATCTCCAAACAACACCAGTTGCTCTTAATGTCTCGTATTGAATAGTAATTAACCTAATCACATATCCTCCATGATAGGGTAATATATTTCCATAGATAACCCAAAACCAAATTACTCTTAATTCATAAAATCAGCTAACTAAAAAGAATTAGTCAAACTGACCAGGGACATCACGTAGTCTAGTCGTAGGCAATAAATACTAGTTGCACTTTGGTTGTGGGTTCGATTCCCACAGCATTGTCCGACGCGATGGGTTGTCACACGTTCTGCGTGTTGTCCTTTTTCCAAAACTATATAATTCTCAAATCATTCCCCAAAAAGAGATAAAATCATCAAAAATAACCATAACATAATTTAACCTCAAGTTTATCTCATGCCTTTCATTTTCCATCATAACATATAATAACCCATAATTACCTCAAAAGTAAGGATCATATAAACCCCAATGGTTACCTTTATAATTATTACCTGAACTTCCACATCGATTGGTCATCTCGTACATGATGCATTACAGAACATACCAAGGTTCAAGTGGATGATCATGACTCCTTGATAGTTGGTTTAGAACAACCACGAGTTTCCTCAATTAATCCCCCATTTTATCTAGTATCTTAAATAGAGAACCACCACAGTTTCCTTCAAACCTGTTGTCTCTTTGGTGCATGCTAGATCCATCCATTCACTAAAAACAGAAAGTTCAGTGTGAGTATATCAACAAAACCATCATGTACTTATAAGGAAGATAAACAATAATATATACTTACTCATTTACTTTATCTAAAAACTATGACACTTTCTAAAATCCTATCCAATACAGTAATGTCACTTATTCTTAAAGAATACCCTAACCTCTAAAGTTATCTAAACCGACCTTTGATACCAACTATAAGGCCCCAGCATTAAACCTTACTTAATATTGAATTAAATGAATAATTCACATTGAGGATCTTTTCAGGTTTAGTGTTTTAGAGAATTAGGCCATAACTATTACATCTCAAAAGATTACAAAGTAGAAACTTCTACTAAGTTTCCATAAAATAAAACTCATAAAAAGAAACATTTCTAGTTCCATGTTTTAGGTAGCATGACATTCCCTTGATCCCATACTTGACCTTATTCCACATTAAGTCCCGTGAAAACATTTCAAAAACTTGACATAGCATAAAAAGCTCAGTAAGGGATACAGAAAGAATGAAAACTGTTAGTTTTTCAAAACTACAAGTACACCATGTATACTTTATCAAAGTAATACTTTTCACCTACTTGAAGTAGTAAACACTCTTCACTAAATAAAAGTTCATTACTTAACCATCAATAAACAAAATGTTACCATAAAACCCATATAAAGATCACATAACATATAAATGTTACTTGGAACATAAACATACTTAAGTGGAATAACCATATGGTCGACTTCCACACATACTTAATGGAATAGCCATACGGCCGACTTCCACACATACTTAATGGAATAGCCATACATCCGACTTCCATACATACTTAATGGAATATCCATACGTCCGACTTCCATACCCAATGTATTGGGGGTTATAATGTAACCACCCGTCCTGGTATTCACGGCACCACCTGTCATATGTTTTATCATGTAACCACCCGTAAAATGTCCATGTACCATCATTACACATAAAATATTGAAAATATAAACATTTCAATAACCATTTAGAAGAGATTTTTGAATCAAAGATTCCCATACCACTTTGAAGATTTTAATGGAATTATAATTTTTAAACATTAATGACCATATAAATAAATACTGAAAACCATTTTGAAAACATGGACATTAATGATAAAGATTTAGAATAATACATCTTTAAAACATTTAAAATGATATTTTTGTTAAATAGTTTTTTAACAAAATGAGAGACTCTTGAATACAAATAATCGAGGAATAACATTTGATCCGAACTTTATAATATCATGAGAATAAAGGGATTAATGATATAATATTTCAAAGGATAGTATACACACCATATAAGTGTGAATTGGTTCATAAAAACAATGATGTCTCAAATGAAATGTAGAATGAGATGAAATCCATTATAAAGAAGGTATCCTTAAATAAAGGATAAATCAATCTCATAATTATGTGTGACAAATATAAATACACCCAATATAATTGGATATTAAGTGTAAAAAATCAATGGTTATTCACACATATTAAAAGGATGACATATTCATTAACTACATGTTGAATCCAATGAAATCTAAATTGGGTTAAGAAGTTCCCTTGGTAAAATTCGATAGCCTAATGGCGTCAGATAAAATTTTACAAAAAGGGTCGATGAGAGAGATAAAGGAGATCTCATGAATTGGACATAAAATTTACATAAATAAGGATATATAAGAACATATCCCAACATAATATTATGTGAATTAAAATACATAACAAAAGAAGTATTTTAAAAAAAGAGGAGGGTGAAAGGTTCCCTTACCGACATGGGTATCTTTCGAGACACGCACCCTGTGAAAGAAGGACAATACAACATTTATGTAAATACTCATAAATGATTGTATATTACAAAATGAGTAAAATAATGGGTATTAAATACACCACTCAAAGGATATTGTGGTAAATGTAGCATAAATCTCATGGATATAAAAGTGAGATGAAAAATCCCTTATGAAAACTTGGCAGCCTAACGGCGCCACACAAAACTCCCAAAATGGATTGATGTGAGAGAATATGGTCTCTCATCATTTGAACATAAAAATTACTATAAGAGTAATATAAAATAACATCCCAATCATAAGAAAGATGATCTTAAAATGAATGACATAAAAGAGTGTACTTAAAAAGAAAGAGAGGAGTAGGATCCCTTATCTCGAGTCCGACATGACTCGATCGTTATTTAATCTCCTGAATAATATACTGGAGTTAATTTATACTTCCTTAATAAACTTTTAAAGTCATTATTCCTTTTATATCACTTATTACCATGTCATAAACATTATGTAATAATTTAAGTTAAAAATGTTTGTTTTGTCGATATTTGGTTCTTATGTCGAAAGTGGAATTCTTACAATTACATGTTGTTCATGTGGTCAATGGTTCATTATATCTAGAGTTGTATTCATGATGTTGATATCATATATATAATATATATCCAGTATATTCATGCATTTATAATATTAGATAACATTTAGAGTTAAAAAATGAAATGCACCGTTCATGGAGACGGTAAGTCGTATGTACGCATGAACGCTACTTCATTTCTATTTCATATTTAATGGAATTAAAACATAACAATACAGAATAGTAATTTAATTCCAGTATGGAATCATATATAATATCATTAAATATATCTTTTTTACGTACCACATATGGTATTAACGAATCTAATCACTTTGAGGAGGCGGTAGTTCGCACTTACTTAAATGAGGATATTGCGTTTACCCATAATGGAAACCATAATGGTATGCCATAAATGAAAAATACAGAAGCGTAAGTAAAACATAAAAATATTATATATCATATATAAATATAGTGTCATATTAATGGCCACCATTGAAGGTGTTAGAAGAGTGTTGAACAATCATCGTTTCGGGAGGCAGAAATACGCCATCCACGGAAACAGTATGTTCTTTAACCATTACATGTAGGTGTGTGTATGTTTAGCTCGAATCCTTCTTATAACAAAATCCTAGTATATTGAAAATTATTTAATTTTTACAAAATAAATAAATAAAAAGATTTTAGGGGGTTGGAGAAGCAAAATAAAACAAAAGGACACAACTGAAGACATTACCTTTAAATGGGGTAACTTCCATTGATTTGAGATCAAAGGCTTCCTTGGAAAGGATTATGCCAAAAGTGAGGCTTCAAGGAGTTATATATGGATGTGGAGAAACAAAATTCGCCGGGGTTGGCCGAGCCAAAGGCTTTGTAATTGTGGGTAAGGTGGTGGAGGTGGGGGCATTTTATAAGAGGAGAGGAGGGCCACTCTTGGAAAGCAAGCAAATGTTACTTTATTTGAAAATGGGTTTCGGATTTAAAAGGTACCACATTGATATAATTCGTGGATAAGGTGATTATGGTTCGAAATACTCACATCCAATAGGTTTTGGACATGTGTAGTTCTTTGATATTACATTATCTTTCCATTTTAGTTAAATCATTAAATATAGAGGTCATCACTGCATCATCATGATGTCATATATATTTTAATTTATTTAATGTCGTAAAATTATAAAACAAATACTATGATGTAGGAAATTTTGTTTTCTTTCCAATGACTATTTATAGTCAAAACTCTGACTCGTATAACCCCATGTAAATTTTTTTTTAGTAAAACATCTCATGTTTGTGTAATGTTTACTTTATAATTAAATAAAAAGGTATTAATGTCATTTTCCAACCAAAGTGGCTCCATGGGGTCCCCAAGTTGACCCATGGATTGTCTTGTTCGGCCATGACACATCCAATGAGGGTAGGACATGTGTCTAGGTCATTTCATTTTATTAAAATATTATTCTTATCTTAAACAACACTAATTACCTCTAATCGCGATTAAAAACTTAATAAGTTACTATTCACCAAAAAAATTATTTTGACCCCATTGAACCACATTTTACTTATTAATGACAACCATGTATGTCAGATTTTTGAAATTCAAAACACAAAGGAGGCAAAATTTCATTTAAACGAAAATCAGTTTTTATAAGTACCACTTAGTGGTTTCACTATTCATCAAAAATTGATGTTTTTCATAAAATTACCAAAAATTCACCCTAAGCTATATCTAATATTCGGAATTCAAAAATGATGTCTATTTTACAAAATTAATAACATATAAGTTGAATTAATTAATTTAAGAATTAATTCCCGCTGTCAAAACAAATAGCGTGTTTTTATGAAACAAAATGTATTAAAATATTGACAATAGTTTAAGTCCGATTTCAAAGTGAAATTAGTTCCAACGAACACTATTTGATTAAATGGTAAAAATATATTCCAATTTCACTTTAAAACCAATTCAAAAGATAATCTAATCATATAAATAAATTAGATTAAAATGATTTTTTTAATTAAGATACAACGTTTTTCACTATTCATTAAAAATTGAACTTTTTTCGAAAAAATACCAAAAATTTACACCAAGTAACTTTTGAGGAGCCGATTCTAAAGAAAAATTTTATTTGGTCCAATAGAATGTATAATAGTGACCGAAACTATATTTAAAGAGGGTTCTCCATCAAAAGGTGGTTAATCGACCGTTTAATGAAGATTTATGCTTAAAATTGTATTCATTTGCATCTTAAGCCTCTAATATTTATTGGATAAAAGTAAAAATATTTGACAAACATATATAATCATTTTGTAGTTAGTTCTGTTCATTCCCGCCACTACAACGACTAGGAATTAACTACCATTTAAAATAATATTATTTTATTATTAGAGTGCAACGTAAGATTCCCAAGAAACTCGTTGTTGCGTATTTCGTACGCCATCGAGCATACAATCACCTTTAAAGTAATATTAATATTTGATTAACAAATATGGATAAATATAAAGATGTCATATTCTTTATTTACCTGGGTTGTTACATATCCAACCATGGGAATACATGTGTCAAATTTGGGACCCCATTGAGACACATGAGAGTAATAATGACACTATATAATAATTAATTTAAAGTAAAGACAAAATCGACAAAAACAAATATGTTTTCGTAAATAAATTTTTATATAAGGATATATAAGTTATCTTTTTTACTATTAATATTAATTGGAAAGATAAATCTATTTCCTATATCATGGTATTTGTTTTTTAATTTTTGTATGTCAAATAAATTATAATATTTATGACACAATAATGATGCAATATTTACCTAATTAATAAACGATTTAAATAAATAAGATAATAAATATAAAAAAATATCCAAAACCAGTCCAATTATTATTAGATTATTTTATTTCGTCCATGAGTCATCTTAACTTCTAATTTAATTAATTTCTGACCTTTTGAAGCTGAATATGAGTTTCTAATAAAATGATTATTTTAATCTTTTCTGAAGAGCCCCTCTTATCCCTTATAAATATCACTCACTTCGAACTCATTACACACACTTTTTCAGACATTGGATCATACAAACTCTTATCAAAAAATCTCCCAAGATCCCTATCGTCATCCTTGAAGGCTTTTATTAGTCATAAAGAACTTCAAGAAATACTTTTGGTTCAATCCAAAGGGAGTTACCCGATTTAATGGTAACGTCTTCTCTTAAGTTCTGTTGTTTTATTTTACTTTTATAACCCCATAAACACTTTTTATTCCTTCATTTTATAACAAAAACAATATCCTCAATATTCTAGTATGTTTTTATGAAAATCATTTGAAAAACACATACACACACCACCATCTAATGGGTAAAAACATAATGTTTCTACAGATGGGAAACTAACGCCTCACAAAGCGATGATTGTTAAATTATATCCTACATCCTCTCATGGTGTCCATTAAGATGTAACTGTATTTATATATGATTTATATTATGATTATTTTTTCTTTATGCTTCTATATTTTTCATTTACAACAAACCTTTATGGTTTCCATAGTGGGTAAACATGATAATTTCATTTGAGGAAGTGTGGACTACAACCCACTCAAAATGAAATTACATGGTAATGACTTATGTGGGATGTATAAAGGATGGAGTTAATGATATTATATATGATATTACACTATAATTATAATATACCTATGTATCATTGTTTTTTTATTTCATTAAAATAAGACATACAAATTGATGTAGCGTTCATGCGTACGTATGACTTACAGTCTCCATGAACGGTGCATTTTATTTCTTATCTCTAAATGTTATGTACTGTTATAGATACATATATATACTGGATATATATATGATTTATATGATATCTAAATCATGAATATCATTGTTGATATGATGGATTGTCGACGACTTTGACAACTTGTCATTATAAGGTGTTCATTTTTTACTCAAGTACCAAATATCGATGAAACAACTGTTAATAATTTAAATGATTACATAAAATTTATAACATGATAATAATTTATATAAAAAGAATAATAAACATGAAAAAAATTCTTAAGAAAGTATAAATTATCTTTATTTAATTATTCAGTATATTAAAGAACGATCAAGTCAAGTCGGACACTGGGTAATAGACATTATCTCAATCTCCTTTAATTGAGGAATATTTTGTTTTATTCTCAACATTCTTTTATACGGTCTATAAATAACAATGACTATTCATTTTATTCAAATGGAATATTTTATTATGAGTATTTTTACTAAATGAAAAAAAAGAATGTTCTGTTAACATTAGCTGTGACAAAAACCTTTTCTAATGCCACGAGTTTTATTTGATCATTGGCTTCCTTAAAAATTCATAATGTTTTTTAAAGGAAATCAAATACCATATACTCTTTTTAAGTAATTTTTTATTTAAAATTTTTTTTATAATGGTTTTGTTATGTCAATATATTTAAATGATATATTGGGATTAAAATGTGTAATGGTTGTGTTTCCTTTTTTTGTATTATGTGTTATGAATATGACATGGTTCTTGGGAATTGATTATCCATAAAGGTAGTTCAGGGATAATCTTATGGCGGGTGAGCCCAAGATAGCTCTCCAATGTATTGGGTAACGGGACAGAGGTAAAAATGAATTTTTCTCCTATGAGATTTTAGAAATCTACTGTAATGGGTATTCCAAATGTAACTCCCTGCATTGCTGTGATAGCTAAAATATATGTATGATATGAATGCCACAATTTATCTTTATGATTTATGTATTATATGTGTTATTCATAAATATTAATATTTCATGAGGTATGTTAAATATCTTATGTTATATATGTAATGATGAACTACTGTTATCATTCATTGTTTAATAACCCTTACTGAGCATTTTATGCTCATCCCAAATATTGAAATCTTTTTCACAGGATATAAAGATTAATAGGGTCAAGGATGGGATCAAGAAAAATTAATGCTAACTAAAACATGGCACTATACATGATTTTTTTTCAAGAGATTTTTAATTTTGTGATAAAATGGAAACCGAGTAGAAGTGTCTACTTTGTAATACATTTAGATGTAATAGTTATGTCCTAATTATCTAAAACTCTAAACTTAAAAAGATCCTCAATGTGAAATATTCACTTAATTCAAAATAATGTAATGTTTTAATGTCAAGTCCTCATATTTTCTTATTGATCGAACTGTGTATTACTGAACCAGATTTACCTACCAATCCATCCCTGAATTATTGAATTGAGATTACATGTTGTTTCATCCCTATACTACTAAAACTGGTTTACTTGTCATTCTATCACTATATTAATGAACCAGATTTACATGTAATTCCAGTCATGTCAATCTCATGATATATAAATCTTGAACCGATTAATCGGAGAGAGATATTGGTCCCTCTAATCTCGTAATGAAATAATTCTTATGTGTTACACAAAACATTAAATAATTCATCGTCACATAACCCATGAAATAAAACGGGTTTCAAAAAATGAGTCCATCATAACATAGACTAGGTATAATTTCATTCCATGATTAAAATAATAATATCATAGTAATAATAAGTATATAAAAATAACCATACATATGGAGTGTCATCATACATTGAATGTAAATATGATAAAATACAATAATTTAATTCCTGAGGAAAATATCCTTTTTTCTTCAAAAACATTTTATTTTCTTAAAATTCCATGTAATTTGTTAATAAAATAATTTATTTGAAAATAAATTTGAAATCATATAAATGAAACTTCATGGAAATAATGTGTTATGAAGATATAGAAATCTGATCATTCTATATATGTTAAAAATCATTCTCCTTGTTATTTTCCCAAAAAAGTCTTAAAGCAACTCGTCTTGAATATTGATGAATGATTCAATTGAAACCTTTTAATGAAAATTCCCAAAAGAGTGAAATTAAATTTAAACAATTTTAAAATAATAGAAAAAATAATACATAAATTGGAAAAATTGATGTCGATAATAAATTTAAACTAATAAATACTTATGTTTAAACAATCTAGGATAATAATGAGATAGAAAAATTATCCCTTTCTAATTTATAATCATTAAAATCATATTCCATTCATATTTAAATATCCTTATATTCATAACAAGAATAATTAAAACATTAATGTGTATCACAAAGACCGTACAAAAGAAATAGGTGGTGTATAATGAAAATGTCCCACAGAAATAAAAGTGAGACAATATAATCCCTTACACTACTACATATTTAAGATATATCCACAGACCTATTGAAACAGTTTTATAGGTATATGGATACAACATTTTTATTCAAACAGTTTAATTAATCCTTTGTTGCTAAATCAATTTTATTTAGCGACTGTCATTTTTTCCCTATCTATATCGAGCTACTCCTCCACCCTTGATCCCCAACACTATCACCATGCAGCCCTCCTCCCCGATGATGTCTCCTCCTCCATGACCATCTCTCTTGCATTGGCTCCCTCAACACCTATGAACTCTCTCATATTGGATCCCTCCTCCATAAAGACCTATCTCACTGTAGGACCCTCCTCCCTGACAACCTCTGTCACTACGGCTCCCTCTCCCCTGAAACATCTAATCAACACTGACATAAATGATATTATATGGGTTTATTTATGATTTCAATCAAACTCTTGTTGTCACAATAGATCACTATTGTATAAACGATCATGATTCCAATCACACTTTTATCTTGAAACGACAACACTGGTAACAAAACATTAATCTATCACTTCAGAAGGATCATCTTCATCGATATGATATGATTATGTTAGGACAACAACACATCAGCTTCTATGACACTATTTATAAAATTCACTGATATCCCCATTAGTTCATGTAGTGAAAATATGGGAAGATGGATCAAATGAATTTTTCACAGTCTAGGATTGAAGATAAATAGAAATTGTTCTTATATTTTGGGTTAGATGAGGGGGTGTCATTACGAATCATATGGGATAAGTTATGTGGGTATTATCAATTCTGTTTGGAACTCATGATTCAATACAACCAATGATAATTATATTCTCAGAGGTATCACCGTTAACAGGTTGAAGAATATTACACGTAATGACATTGAGACTGATTCTCTAATGGTCTTCAATTCCCTTCATGGATGTAGTATCACACCATGGAATATTGAATAAACCATATGTCAACGAAATATTTTTATGAAAAGAAACCTGGAGGTTCATAATGATTGGAATGAAATGAAGATAGTGGTGAAATTTCTAGGGTCAACGGTGAATTATATATAAGAGTTTACTCTATCCATTGGTCTCATATAACATCTAGTGGAGGGGAAAAGTTGGTAATCGTAGAAGATCATGATCTTCACCATTACTGGCCGTCAAAATTATAGGTGTGATAGTTTTTTGTATTACCCGTTGTTTGATTCTTGTATGAACATAGTTTGTTCTATCAGAGAACTCTTTTATTTATTATAAAAAATAGCTTTTGGATCACTGTTTATTCTTGACTATAAAATAGAACCAATCCACCTTTACTATTCAATGAAACATTAGATACATTTTCATTTTGATACAATTTCATCTTATTCTATGAAAATTGAGGAACTTCTTATGACATTTGATACTTATGAGAATAATTTTTTTCAAAACCTTTTTTTTCATCATGAAAATCTAAAAAACATTTTTATATGTGTTGGACGATGTTTTATGCTACTGATATCCTCATTTATGGTTCTTGTGAGTCACTACTCATTTTAAAATAGTGTCATAGTGGGAATCCTTGTGTCTATATCCATCACACCAATAGTAATAACCGTTAAAATAATACCACATTGAAGGAAAAAATATTTCCTACTTTTTGGTATTTTTTTCTCTCTAAAACATCATCTTCCATGAGAAATCATGTTGGATATGTCTAAAAAATTTTCAATAAAAACACATAATATTTTGTGTCATTCTCCCATTTCTGACAGCTTTATATTTAGTCTATTAAGATTATCCAAATTCCACTTTCCTCCAGATATTTTAGGCACCTTTTCTTGAATGAAGTGTGGTATTATACAACATTTTATCGAATTACATATTATATTCCCTTTTATATGGTAAAACACATTTGGAATGGAAATACTCACTTTATAAAAAACACTTGGGATATATTTGTCATCAACTAGGACTTGTTTATTCGAGTAACCACATTTCATGTCCAATGTAAATAGTCATTGTCATTCATTTTACATACACCACCAGTACATGATGTCTACATAATGTTCATAATCCTGTATAAACATTTATTTTTCAATATCGGTTATACCATCATTTATTCATGTTTGTTCCTCATCATTGAACAAGAGACCCACTCCTTTTCTAAATTACCAAAAATCCCAATTTTTAATTTTTCAATCTATGCTATGATTTCTATTTTCAAAACCTCTTACTGTTTTATATAGAGATTTGTGTTAGGAAATAATACATTTTCAATCATGGATTTATCTATATATTTGTGATGTTATTGAAGGGATACCTAAAAAACACTTTCAGATATACACACCCTAATAAATCATTGTTATTACTATAATGATTGTAAATTAATGTTCTATAAATCAAATTTAATAATTCATCTTAACCATGGTACCTACAATTATCATCATCTTCCACTTTAGACTTGTTTAAACTTCCATATTCACAAGAAAAAATATTTTTCTTCATGATGAATTTGTATTTCATTTATCTCCTCATTTTTTCACTTTTAATAAAAATAATATTCATGAACACCTCATCATCGTCATCTTGAAGGTAATTAAAACACTTATCAATGAGGTGACCTAGCTTTACACATCAGAAATAATAAACTGGAAGCCTTTTTTGAGATTTTATCATCCCCTATTTGGGATATTGGAAAAAACTATATCACATATTTTACCTCATCTTATTCTGGAACAACTTTAATAAAGAATATATCCATTTTCCTAAATAAACCATCCTATAATTTTTACTTTTCTATTGTATCATTATCATCATTTTCTATTTTATATGCGACATGTGCGCTTTGAAGGATATACTGAAATACATCATTTGGATCCTTATCTTGAAGTATAAACCCCTTGGGTTTAAACAATCATTGATGTATCCAGAATATTCATTTTAGGATCTTAGATTCATTAATATATTCCCCTAAGAACATTCATGTCTTCATAAAAAGTATCAATATGTCAGAAAAATACATCAGAGGTGTTGGTCAAAGTAACCATTATATTGTAATATTTATTCACTGTTAAATGCATCATTATATAAACCAGAACAAATAAATCCATTATAAGAATAATCATATATGAGTATATGAGCCTACACATAGACTCAAAATGATGGTCTTACTCCTCTTCCTATCATATAAATTTCACATGGTCGTTCATAGTAATTCTGCATTGATACTGTATTGTACTAGTTCTACTTCTCAAAATTCTCCACTCATGAATTCTTATAACATTATCTTTAATTTTTTAGATTTTTCCTTATCTAAAAACCACATGAATATCATTTCCATAAATGTTATACAGTCATACATGATTCTAGATGTCACATATCTAATCATACAAACGTAGAATCATTAACTCAAATTCAATGTTGGATTTGCATTGTGATCTGATGAAAATCATCACAGTTCGTTAAATAGGAATTTAAAAAAATGAATTAATTTTTAAAAGAAGAAAATTTATCAAATTAACATAATTCATAGATTTTAAACCTCCCATTAAAAAATATAATCCATGAATTTATGTTCCACATTAACCATAGGTAATCTACCCCTTCCCCAAACATCAACAATTTCATAGAAAATGGTATGATCACACTCTTCTCTCATGGTTATTAGAGAGGGTTTATTCTCTGTGGAGGGATTTATAATTAACTTATTCATTTATATTACCATACTATTCTATGGGGAATAATAGTTTCGTTTTGGTATGGTGGAGGGGCTTATTTTTATGCTTTTCTATATTCCATATATAACTTCCTTATCTTGGGTATGATGTTTTCAGTTTGGTTTGAGGGTAGTTTATATTGTATGTTTGTTATTATTTTGTATTCCACATTGTTAGTTTCATCATGAATTTTTTTTTATAAAGTTTTCATACTTGAACATTTTCATTAAAATGATGATATTATTATACCAAAATATTATAATGAAATTATGAATATATATATTACCAATACTACATGTTATCCCTTGGTATATGGGATGTATTTTTGATAAATAACTGAAGAACTAAAATCCAAAATGATGGTGCAGTTGGCGGTGAAGTGTGGGGGTAGTAGGGGTGAGGGGGAGAGTGTAGGGGGTCGTGGGGGTTAATGGGGGGGGGGGTTGTCTGTAGGAGTAAGGGAAGTGGTTTGGGGTGTAGGGGTGTAGGGAGAAGGGATGGGGGAAGGGGATGTGAGGGTGAAGGGGGTGTCTAAGAGAGAGGTTGGGGTGTCCATTAGGGAGGGGGTGTCCATGGGGAAATGTTTCTTGGAGGGAGGGGTGTGAGGGTGGGTGAAGGGGGATGGGGGCAGTGTGTAGGGGGTAAGGAGGGTTGATGGGCGTGGGGATGCATGGGTCAGGTAGGGGGGTATGTTGTGGTTCAAGGGGAGGGGTGTCAAGGGGGTATTAATGAGGGGGTCCAGGAGGGAGGGTGGGGGTTTTTAGGGGTGATAGTGGAGGGGTTTCCATTAGGGGGGGGGGGTCTCAAGGGTGACATGGGTTGGGGGGGGGGGGTAGTGTGTAGGGGTAGGGTGATGTCCAGTGGGTGTCGAGGGGGTGAAGGGGGCTTGGGGGACCTGTGCATGGCGGTGCATTGGGAGGGGGTGTCCAAGATAGGGGTGTCCCGAGGGGTGAAATGGGATGGTGTGGGGGTGCCAGGGGAGGGGGTAGAGTGTGTGGAGGTAGGGGGAATCCAGGATGGGGTGTCCATGAGGGGGGTCCCGAGGGGGTGAAGGGGATGGTAAAGAGTGTCTACGTGGCATGGAGGGGGGGCATGAGCAGTGGGGTTTTAGGGGTGTGGGGGGAGGGGTGTTCAGGAGGGAGGGTTGGGTGTCCATGGGATGTACAAGAGGGAGGGGGTGTTCATGGGGAGTGTTATGGGGTATAGGGGGAGGGTGGGGTTGTCTAAGAGGGGGGATGTTATTTCATTGGGTGTCAAGGAGGGAAGGGGTGTCTGGGGGGTCAAGGAGAGTGTCCATGAGGCAGTGGGTGGTCAAGGAGGAGGTGGTGTCCTGGAGGGAGGGGTGTCTATGAGGGGGGGGGTGTCCATGGGTAATGGTTATTTTATACTATTTTTGAAACACATTAATAACCATTTGTTGTATTTTTAATCATAATTTACTTGGTATACACCATGATTGAAGAATTGATTATTTGGGGGCTACTCCTGAGTGTGAAATATTTGATCTTCTAGGCATTGTTCTGTATCATGGTTGGAGAGTTGATCCCCAGTTATTCACTTTTCAATCAGGTACCTCTATATATTTATTAGAAAATTTATTTTAAACATTTTATTAGTTTATAGTGTTCATTTTCTTTTTTTTCTTCTTTCCTTTTATCAATATGAATGTTTGCACGTAAATCCATGCATGGGTGTGTCCTGGGGGGTGTCCTGGGGGGGATTGGGTGACTTGGGGGGGGGGCTCTAGGTGGTTTCCAAGGGGGGGTTTCCAGTGTGTGTCTAGTGGGGGTGTCTAGGGGGAGGGGGTTTTCATGGCGGGTGTCAAGGGAGGGTGTCTAGATAGAGGGGGTGTCTAGTGGGGGTGTCTATCAGGGGTGTCCTTGGGGGTTTCCAGGGGGATGTTTCTATGAGGAGTGGGTGTCTAGGGGGGAGGGGGTTTCTAGGGGGTGTCTCATCACCATCAGTAAACACCCTCTCCCACATTATAAATTTACAAGGATCCTGATTTCAATTAAAATTTTCAATATCTTTTTAATTTCATGATTACTTTATTTTTGACATTATCCTATTTTCCTCCCATCAGATATGATATTTTTGAACCTAATTAACCATGATAATATTCTAGAACTGGACTTTGGTCAAATATATTATATTTATCTTGAAGAATGTGCAACTGAATATATCCCTATCGAGTTGGCTTGTCTTGAGTACAGTGAAAATGTTATTGTTTTTTCATTTTATCTACATTCTTTTGTTTTGTGATATGAAATGTTCTACTACTTAGAAACAACGTGAATTGGAACTCCATCATAGTGGAGGTGTCAGAGAAAAAATTTCTCTCCCTGATTGAAGAACGCTTAATCAATTCAAACATTAATGTCAAAGTAATTTTCCTATTTTTTGGTCCCTGTTGGATTTTCCATTTTGATCATTAGATTAATTATATTACATGTATTGGTATGCAAGATAATGATGCATTCTACGAAGCGAACCTGTAGCAAAACACATCTGATGAAATTTATTTTCTTCCACGACTTGCAACCATGATTGACATTAATATATAATTTAGGATGTGATGGTTATTTTATATCATTGTTTTCAAGATATTTGAAACCATTTTTTGTTTTTTTAATCAAATTGACTTGGCGTACACCATGCTTATAGAATTGATGATTTCGAGTTTAATCTTGAGTTTGAAATATTCAATCTTCTCTACATAACTCTGTATCATGGATGGATAGTTGATCTCAGTATATGCACTATTGAATCATGTACGTTCATATTTTATTAGAAAAAATATTTAATACATTCTATCAGTTTATAGTTTTCCTTTTTCTTTTTCCTTTTTACCATTCCATAACATGCATGTTTGCAGTTATAAGCATGCATGGGGATATATAGGGGTTTCTGGGGGGTGTCAAGGGGTGTCTAGTCGGGAATGGGGTGTCCATGGGGGGTGTTTAAGGGGAGGCGGTGTCCAGGGGTGTGTCTATTGGGGGGGGGGGGGGGTGGGTCCATCGGGGGTGTCCATGAGAGATAGGGGTTGTCAAATTTGGTTCCTAAGGGGTGTCTAGGGCAGTGTCCAGGGGGAGGGGTGTCCATGGGGTGTGTCTAGGGGGGCGGGGGTTCTATGGGGGTCTGTAGGGGGAGGGGTGTCTATGTGGGTGTGGGGGGGGGGGGATTCCAACGGTGTCTGCGGGGGGGGGGGGGGGGGGGGGGTCCAGTGGGTGTGTCTCGGGGGGGTGTCTAGGGGTTGTCTCATTTCCATCTATAAATCCCTCCCCTCCCACATTATCAATTTTAGGGATCTTTCTATCTCTTCTAATTTGAAATATATTCTAAATTGCATGATTACTTTATTTTTTAAATTCTCTTATTTTCCTCCCATTAGATACAATAATATATTACCTAATTATCATTGATTTTATTCTTGAATTGGCCTCTTATAAAAGTTATTATATTAATCCCAAAGAGTATACAAATAAATATAACGCTATCTAGTTCTCCTTTTCTTGCATACAATGATAATGTTATTGTTTCTTACTTTTAATAACTTTCTTGAGATTTTTGATAGGCAATGTTCTACTATTGATAAAGAAATTAATTTGAACTATCAGAAGGTGGAGGTTTCATAGGAAATACTTCTCTCCCTGGTTGGAGAATTCATAATCGATTCAAACAGTATGTCAAAGCAATTTCCCATTTTTTGGCTTCCTGATGACTTTTTCGTTTCCATTATTTGCTAATTATTATGAATTATATTGGTATGCACGTTAGGGATGCATTTTATATATAAAAACAGAAACAAAACATAGAATGTGACTGTAGATTTCATGATTTTGAGTTTACTCATGACTGTGAAATATTTGATCATCTAGACATTACTATGTATTATGGTTGGATAATTGATCCTTGGTATGCACTTTTGAATATTGTACCCTTACATTTGATTCAGGAAAATATTTAATACATTCACTCGCTTTATAGGTTTACTTTTACCTTTTTCTCCTTTTATTTTATTAATATGAATGTTTTCACGTATATGCATTCATGTGGGTGGCTGGGGGTCCAAGGGTGTCCATGGTGGGTTTCTAGGGGTGTCCAGGGTGTTGGGGGTGTCCAGGGTGGTGGGGTGTCCATGGGGGGTGTATGGGGACGGGGTGTCTAGGTTGTTGTCTGAGGGGTGTCCAGGGGGTCTGGGGGATGGGGGGTCTAGGGGTCTAGTGGGGGGAGTCCAGGTGGTGTCCAAGGGCTCTAGTGGGGGAGTCCAGGGCGGTTTCATTGGGTTTGGGGTGTCATGGGGGCGTCCAAAGTGGTTTCTAGGGGGGTTTCCAGGGGGTCTGGTGGGGATGTCTAAGGGGTTTCTAAGGGGGTGTCCAGGGGTGTATAGGGGGTGTCTAGGGGGTGACTAGGGGGTGTCCAGGTGGGATTCCATGGCGTGTCTAGTGGTGGTGTTCAGGGGGGTGTCTAGCGTGGTTCTAATGGGGGGGGGTGTCCTGGGGGTGTATAGGGGGTGTCCTGGGGGTTGTCTAGTGGGGGTGTCTAGGGGTTGTCTAGTGGGGGTGTCCAGGTGGTGTCTAGGGGGGAGGGTGTGTCCCGGGGGTGTCTATGTGGGGGTGTCTAGGGGGCTATCCAAAGGGTGGTCCAGGTTGTGTTTAAGGGAGGATGGGGTGTCTAGGGGATGGTTGGGGGGATCTTGAGGGTGTCTAGGGGGATTTGGTGTCCATGGCATGTCCAAGGGGGTGCCTAGGGGGTTTCTAGAAGGTGTTCAGGTGTGTTTTAGGGGGGGGTGGGGTGTTGGGGTGGTCTGTCTAGGGGGAAGTGAGGGGTTTTAGGGGGAGTCAGTTGGGACATATAGAGGTGCTTTTTTTTATGAAATTGGAAGCCTTATATCCACAGTTTCGAACCGTGTCTACAGTCCAATTGCAACAGCTTTAAATCATGGCTACAGTTCTATGGACACAATTTCAAATCGTGACTGTAGTTTTTTTTGTGGCTTATGGATCTACAATAGTTTCAAACCATTTATGTAGTTAATTCCTTATAGCCACGCCAATGACATACATAGTCCATGGAACTGTGGCTATAACATATAGCCACAATTTCAAACCATGGCAATAACCTTAATTTCTAGTAGTTTTACCTTAGGTCTTATATCCTATGGGTATATCCAAAAAACATGTATAATTATTTAAATGATATCTTTTACTTATATCAAAAAATATACATTTTTATGATATCATATATGATTATATTATCATTTGTTTGATAATTATAATTCATTATTACTCAATATTCTCGTATGAACTACTTCATTTTCTTATTCATGTTTTACGGAATATGTTCCTGTTCTTCTTCATTGGTAACTTTTATATCATTAAAAAATTATATTTATATAATAATTATCATAATTATTCATTAAATACATTTATATAATCATTGATTAATGGATATATTGTTTATTTAATCTCATTGCATCGTAGAGACGGTAGGCCCTACGTACATACTAGCGATGATATAATTCTAAAAATTATGAAATTAAATTGGAGTGGATTTTATATATGTTGGTAAATAATCAATATAATCTTATAATAATCATATATATTTATTATTTCCATCATTTTATCCATCCAATTAAGGTGGTGGTGAATAACAGATCTATCCGCGACGTAGAGATGGTAAGGTGTACATACGCACACGTTGGGATTTACTTTTTCATTGGATGAATAGAAGGTGGGATATGGTTGTTTCATGATCATAATAACATCTCAGTATACAATTAATACTATATTAATTAATTTATAATGTAAAATACTCACTAAGAGGATGTATAAGATGAAATAAGTTAGGAATAATCGTTTTAAGATACTGATTTTTCCTCAATGTGCTTACATCAAATCTCTTCATAAAGGTAGTAGAGCTGGTATTTTGAGAAAAAAATAACCATTATAATGTGAATAAATAATTTTAAAAAGGTCATTATGAGGGGATGGACGATCATGAAGGAAAAATTTGATGTGAATGGATGTGGGAGGAGGTTCCCTTTCACACTTGAGGTGAGGGGTACCCTTAGAAATTCATGAAAATAATATAATAATATAAATAAATTTTTTAATCCAAAAGATTGAAAATTGAAATAATTAAAAGACAAGATGATTATAGTTCTAATTAATTTAATTAATTTTTTTTTAGATAGGTATTTTTTTTATTTTATGCCTTATATTTTTTGTTTACCCTTAATTATTCTCATTTAATTTTAATTGTCGTAACAACATTTTTAGTATTAAGAGGTTATAAATTTTACTAAAATGGGGTATATATCAAATAATTGGACACATAATAATGTTTTATAACTTATAATACTCACTTTATGATTTTAAATTATTTTTTAAAATTTTAAATAATTTATAAATATATTTTTGTTTATAAAATATCAATGTGTAAATTTTTACACTATTCAGTTAATTGAATTTAAATAAACATCATCCAGATATATAAATTATTATAAAACCATGTCATAGTTTCATAACATGACATAAGAACCTATAAAATTTGTGGTTGGAAAATGTTATGTCATATAATATTTGTATTAATATTTATTATAAAATTTATTTGATATTTCTCTTCATACAATAATTACTGTATCACTTTTGTGTCAATATTTATGGAAATCATTTAATAACTAAAAATTATATATAAATTCTAAGAATTTATATAATTTATTTATATTTAAATAGACTACTTACTTTCATATTTTTATCATGCTTATCACTACATTAATCTTTTAATACTTATATGTGATAACCGAGTGACTTGTTGTCACTTTATTTTGTTTAAAAAATAATTACAACACTTTCACTGGGAAAAGTCCATTAAAAAATACATTTTTATAATTAGGTGTTATAGGTGTACTTTTATTCATAAAATAATATTTTTTTCAGCTGTAAGAGTAATTTTTTTATCATTTTCATATTATTCGTTACCCTAATTTACCTGATTTACCGTTAACCATGGTAAATAAAAATTACAAATGTGGATTTTTATAATGTCCAAAAAATGGAAACTATTTTAATAATTTTTACCTACAGATTCCATGTATGGAATACATTTTTAAAATTGAAAAACACATAAATTTCATTAATTAAATCTAAAATTAATTCTTGTTGTTAATGCTACAAGACATATTTTTTTAAAGTAAAAACCATCAAGAAGATTTATAGGTGTTTATATCAAATTTAAGGTGAAATTACATTCAAAGACAAAAATTTCATTTAATAATAAAAAATATTCCAAATTAAACTTGAAAAAAATAAAAATATAATCCATCAATAAAAATAAATTATTGAAAAGGCAGTTTTGAATTAAAATGTTGTATTTTCCACTATTTATTAATGTATGATTTTTTACAGAATAACACCAAAATTTTATCCCAAGTAAATTATGAATTCCTGATTCCAAAGAAGAATTTTATTTTCGAAAAAATAACTTATAAAGGTGAAAATAACTATATTTAAAAAGGATTCCCCTTTACAAGGGGAAATTTGTTTTTGAAAAAAAACTTCGTTTATCCAAAAAAATTCCATTGGTTCTTATATCAGGCATAGAAAACATATATAATTAGTTTTAAACAATAGATTTAATATATTACATATATATTTCATTAATAAAAATCTATTAAGAGTGATTTATTTTTTTATAAACTTACATAATTTCATTTAAATTATTTTTCAGAAGGACATTTCATTTTAAATAAAAAACGTTTTATTTTATTTTATAAATAAATGATCACAAAAGAATTAATGAAATACAATAATAAACAATTTTTTCATAAACAAATTAATATCTTTCAATCACACCATTTTAACAGTTCAGTTATAAGGTATCAGTATAATATTTTTATTATCATTTAAATTCGGTCATTCATGAAATGATGTATATCAAATGATCTTGAACTTCTGTGTAATAGATGCCAAGAATAATGTTGCATATACTAAAAACTAAAATGTTGTCTTATAATGAACATGCTTATCATGGTTTAGCAAATAACACAAGACATCAATGAAATTATAAAAAACGTCTATTAAACAAAAATCTTAGTGTGTTACACTCTACCCCACTTAGATAGAATTTTTTACACAAAATTTTTCTGAGTTATAAAAGATTTACTATTGTAATTTTTCATTCATAATGACCCACATCATAAAAAGGAATAATAAAAATTCATTTTAAAAAGTAAATTTAGAAACATAATTGTTACCGAAAGTAACTCATCACTGTGTTTCGACATAGTAAAATAGAGGTGATAAGAAAAAACATGGATAAGGAAGAAAAAATATAACCATCATTTTCTATTGGAAGGTTATATAGAACAAGGTTAAAAGAAAGTTAAAAATCAACAATCCATAAATCTTTGATGATTTTAGGGACCATCTGATTCATCAGATCACAATGTACTAGTATAATATTTTTGGGTTCAAGATCCTTTTCACAAAGTTGAATAATTTTTCACGAGAAGAAATACTTACATGGTTTTGGTATAATCTCATCATTGGATGTTCCTTGAACAATTCAAACTTCATATCATATTCAAGGAAATGAAGATGAATTTTTCAATCCTGTAGTGTTAGCTGATCATGTAATCTATAAACTGAATGATAGGTCATTCCATATCTCATTATCAAAAAAGGTTAGAACAAGTTATCACACATGCATAAGTCTAGATATGGTGAGATAATACATTATTCTAACAAACTTAAACTGATGTTTATCCTAAACATCCCAAAAATTTGATAAACATACAATCCATCTAAAATCAAAAAAATCAAAAATATAGAAAATGGTTCACTACATCAGTTTAACATTTATCCCCCACAAATCATTAGGTATCTATTATTGGTCCAATTCCAATAATGTGAACACCTTCATCATGTATTCTCTTGAGACATGGTAACAACCTCAATTATCAGATATACTTATTGAGAACATGCAAGTTTAATTATTCCAAAACTTATTGGATATATTCCTTAAGTCCCAAAAAGTTATATACTTTATCCATGATAGCATAACCCTTTTGTCAAAAACTCTATAATTAGTTCATAAGAAACTAGACCCATCCAATTTATATATTCGAATTCAATATATATTTATCAAAGCATAATTATATTAATATAAGGGACATATTAAGGGTTATCTTTCACATAATAATGTGTTCTCCAATTATATCACCTTAACCTAAAATCAGTTTTTTGGATCCTTAGAACTATTCAACATATAATTTTCAATCCATAATGAAAAACCTATACTGATAAAATTTTATATTTCATTATTCATATAGCATAATATTATAATTCCGAAACATATACACCTCAATCAGCAAAATTTATTTTTAAACTATTACACAATATCCATCATCATTGTCTTTAGTAAAATATAAATGATATTTTGAGGTTGGTAAACCTCAATATTATTATATTTAATGTACACAATGCTAGAAGAAAATCACATACATTTATCATGTTATTTTTACCTCATTATTCTGAGCAATATGACCTATAATAGAACAATCATAATGGTTCTCTTTATTATATTTTCACTTAATAAATTGGTCTTCATAATTCCAATACATTACAGATCTCAAACGTTCATTTTTTAACAATATTCAATGTAGTTCTGGATATTGACTAAGACTAGAAAGTATAGTGCGAGAAATACAAATCAGAGATTAGAAACACATAAGTAAGGTAAATTACTTATAATATTTTAATCTATGATATCTTAGTTTTAACCCTAGTCCATCCATGATTATCAAAAAAACCCTAGGATTGTAACCTACAATTAGAATTATCCATCATAAATAACTAAAAATATCCATAGAAATATCTCTAGGGATCTCAAAAATGTTTTTTCATCCTAGATAAAATGGTTGACTAATCCTAACCTAGAATACCAACTTTAATAACCCAAACATTACATACAAGGACACTACATTTGTTTTACGAAATGCATAATAAATTACACAAATAGACACCCAAAGACCATATTAGTTTAGTGTATTTGGAAACACATAACAAATTCTTCTAAAATGTTGAATGATCCTTAACATCTCCAATAATGATCTTCCCCTTTAGATTCCCCAGCAAAAAATTTTATTTTTAAATTATGGAAAAGAAAACCAAAAAAATTGAGATACAATACTAACTATGAGTAAACATGAAGAAAATAAAATAGAACATGAATGTAATAATTAAAAAACATGAATATAAATTTATAATATGAAAATATTGAGTCATGAAATCAATCTCACCAGTTCATAAGGCATCAATCATAAATTAATCAAAACCATGATAAGATAACATTGACATAAAACATGGAATTGTGTAAAAAACATAATCTTAGAAAATAATTTCCATATTAGACAAGGTTCACTGAAAATACCATTATAGTGGAAAATTCTACTAATAAAATGGGTTTACATGATGTTCCAATGCTATATTGCTAAAACAGATTTACCTGCAATTCTAGCCCTATATTTCTGAATCGAGTTTACTTCTCGTTCCAGACCTATATTACATATTCCTACTTATATTCCATTAAAACATTGTATTACTGAACCAGATATTCATGACATTCCATCCATGTCTATATAAAGAGATAAAAATAATTAGACAATTCTTTGGAGGGAGATACTGATCCCGACCATGTCATAATAAAATCATTCTTATGTGTGCCACAAAAACATAAACCATTCATCATAGCATAACCTAAGAAATAAAATGGTTTTATTAAACGTCATTCAATAATTAAATAATCCATTTAAAATATCAAATCACCAGTATCAAAATAAAATCATTATAATAATAGGTATATATACATAACCCTATTTAATGAGCGTCATCTTATATGGAAAATAGTTTTGATAAAATGCTTGAATTTAATTCTTGAGGAAAATATCATTTCTTATTCAAAAACATTTTATTTTCTTAAAATTATTAAAAAATTTAAAATAAAATAATTTATTTGAAAATAAACATTAAATCATATAAAGGATTCTTCAAAGAAATAATTTTTTATTATGAAGTTAAAATCACATCATGTTGTATAAGCTAAAAAGTATTATCCTTATACGTTTGTCAGAAAAATAAAAAAGAATCATGTATCGAATAAAAAAAAGATTTGATTCCTACTATTTAAAAAATATTCACCAAATGGAGAAATTAACGTTAATAAATTGTATTAGGATACAAATAATATTACATACTTTGGAAACGTGTATGTGGATGAAAAATATATCCCAGTAAATAGTTTGTTTCAAAATATATCAGATAATAATAAGATTTAAAAATTTTCAATTAACAAATTATAATTAGTTGAATAATATACCTAATAAAATAAATAAAATATATTCATATTTAAATATAATAATCTTCATAATAATAATCTTTAAAACATTAATGGTTATCACTACATCATTCAATAGAAATAGGTAGTGTATAAGGCATATGTCCGACATAAATAACAGTGAGACAAAATAATCCCTTACATTAGGTATGCTATCATTTAATGTATAAAAAACTTTTTTATACTGATTTAAATTATTTAATTGAATTATATCATAATAATATTAATTTTTATGGTATAATATAATATCATTTTATTATTCATTTGGAAATAATATTTCATTATTACTCATTATTCAGTTATAAACTGATTCATTTACTTATTCATGTTTTTTCAAATATGTTCTATTTATACTTCTTAGATAATATTTATATCATTAAAGAATTATATTAACATAATAAATATAATATTTATTAATTAATTACATTTATAGTGTCATTTTTGATCAATATCTTGTATAATGAATCGGATTGCATCGTGGAAGTGTTAGGTCGTATGTACTCATAAAAACAATATCATTCTGATAATTGTGAAATGTTATGGAAGTAAATGATATATATATTGTTCCAGAATCTATGTAATGTTATAATAATAATATATAATTATTATTTCAATCATTATATCCATCTAGGTATGGTGGTGGTGAAAAACAGATTACACCATGCCGTGGAGACTGTAAGTTATACGGACACACGTGCGGTGATTTGATTTTTCATTCGATTGAAAAAGGTGGAATATGGATGTTAGACGATATTAATTAAATATATTTATAAATTTTATACTATATTAATTGATTCATAATAAAAACAACTCATGAATAGGATGTATAAGAAGAAAAAAGTTAGAATGAATTCGTAGAAGAGATTACCTCATCCTCAACGTGCTTACTATAAATTCCCTCTTAAAGGCACTATATATGACCTTTTTAGAGGGAAATAACCTGTATAATATGGGTAAAGACGTTTATAAGGAATAAATTAGGTAATGGTAGAGATTTAAGGATCAAATAATAGTGAATAATTAAGGTAGGAGGTGCCTTTTTATAAAAGACATAAGGGGCACCCTTGGAAATTCATAAAATATTAAATTAATATAAATTTTATTGTTATTCCAAAAAATTCCATATTGAAATATATATAATATAAGATGAGAATTGTTCAAAATCATCTTATCCAATAATTTTTATTCTTGTATTGATCTTATTTTAATCCTTATCTATTTGGTTTACCCTTAATTATTCTCTTTTAATTTTAATTGTGTTAACAATATTTTAATTATTAAGAGGTTATAAATATTAATTATATGAGGTAAAATTAAAATAATTGGATACTTAATTATCCTTAAGACCATATCATATTCACTATGTGATTTTAAATGCTTTTTATGTTTTTTATATAACTTTATAAAATATAACTTTGAAAAAATTTACAATATTTTCATTTTTTAAACTATTAATTTCATTGAATTTAAATAAAATTAATCAAGAAAGATAAATTCAATCCAAATAGTTTATATTCTTATGAAATTTAATTTTCTCCTATAAAATTATGGAATGAAATAAAATATGTCATATAATATTGATTTTAATATTTATAATATTATTTTTTCGACATTTCTCATAATAAAATAATAATTGTATCACTGATGTGTCAATAGTTATCGTAATTATATAATCATTAAAAATAATAAATAAATTAAAATTATCTAGATAATTTCATTATATTTCTATATACTACTTATGATCATATTTTCATCATGTTTATCACAACATTTAAATTTTAAACTTAGAAGTGAAAAGAGAGTGACATGTTGTCACATTATTTGTTTAAAAATAATTAGATCACATTATTTTAAAAAATTTCATTAAAAAAATCAATTTTTATACATAGGTGTCAAAAGTTATATTTTATTCATAAAATAGTATTTTTGAATGTTTTAGGGTTATTTTATTATCCTTATCATATTATTTTTCACCATAATTTACCTAATTTACAATTAACCATGGTAAAAAAATATTTCCAATGCTACAATTCATATTGTCATAAAAAAAGGGACCTATTTAAATAATTTGGAAAAAATTATTCCATATATTGAATAAGTTTTTTAAAATTAAAAATACAAAAAATATCAGTAATTAATTTAAAATTTATTTTTATGGCCAAAGTTAGAAAATAAGTTCTTTTAAATGTAGAAACCACTAGAAGATTGACATGTGTTTATATAAAATTTCGACGTGAATTTATTTCAAGGAAAAAACATAGACTAAATTATAAAAACATAATCTAAATATTCTTTTAAAACAAATTAAATGATAATCTATCAATACAAATAAATTAGAGGAAATGGATGTTTTGAATTAAAATTCCATATTTTTCAATATTTATTAATGTATTAATTTTCCCATAAAAATAAAATAAAATTTAATCCAAAGTATATTTCAATGTAAAAATTCCAAATAAGATGTATATTTTTTCAAAAATAACATAAAAATGTAAAAAACCATATTTAAAATTATATCACATTCAAAAGGCTGTAAACATTATTTTTATGAAAAATACTTCTTTTATTCCAAAAAATAGAATTTGGTCTTATATCATGCATATAAAACATTTATGAGGAATTTTTAACATTAAATAAAACATATTCCATATATATGTAATTGATAAAAATCCATGAAGAGTGATTTTATTATTTTATGAACTCAATTATTTGAATTTAAATAGTTTTTCAGAACACCATTTTCTTCTAATTAAAAACGTTTTATTTTTTATTTATATATATTTGTTCTCAAATGATTAACTGAAATACATGTGTAAAAAATATTTTTATAAATTAATTAATATTATTCATTCCCACCATTTTAATAGATACGTTATTCAGTAATATAATAATATTTAGTTATTCACTTATACTCTATCTTACATGAAATGAATTATAACAAAAGAACATGAACTTGTGTGTAACACAAGAAACGAATAGTGTTGCGTTTACTGAAATCTTAGCCAATGTTGTTTATTGAAAAATCTTATCATAATGTAGCATACAACACAAGACATAAAAAAAATTAAAAAACACTATGTCATTGAAATCTTGGGGTGTGGTAATTATAAATCTATGGTCAAGATAATAAGATGAAAAAAATTCATAATATATAAAACAAAGATAACTAGTTATTGCCTAAAATGTGACAGTAACATTGAATTATAAATATATAGGTTATAAAATTTCATAATAAAATAATATGTGGTATGATATATATATGGTTCTTTAATATATTTATAAAAAAATTAAATTTATTATACATGAATTTTGAATGTGTATGATGGAATGCAATATTTAATGTTAGGGATTTCTACTCTTTATTTTATTTCTGGGAGACATATGAAAATTTACCAATAATATGTTTGTGGTGTATATACTATAAATATTACATGTTATATCATGAAAACTATTATTTTTATTATATTTAAATTTTCATTTGATGTTATCATTTATTGTGGATTATGATTCAAAATATTATTGATGTGGTATGTAACACCCGAGACTTTTATGAGAAATATTTTGTTTTTATGTTATATAAATCATCAAAGGAATCTTTCACACACACAACACTAGATTGGATTTCTTTACATGCAACTACGCCATTCCTCGATAGCTTGCGTCGTACGCAATATCAAGTATCACTAAACAACGATATGCTATTAAAATATTATTAAAACTAGCCGTTATGAATAGTAATAACCACTTTTTGAAATTTTGGAAATTTTTTTTTCAAAATGGACTTCATTTTTCGAGTCATAATATAGAAATTGGCTTTGGATGAAATTTTGGTACTTTTCGGATAACTTTCATTTTCTGATGAATAGTGAAAATTACTAAATTTAAATTAAAAACAACTTTTTTTAATTGAAATAATTAATAGTGATAAATTATTAATTTGAGTGTTTTTAAAGTATATTTATATTATATTTTTACAATTTAATACAATTTTATTCCTTGTATGTAATTTCACATTTCAACCTAACATAAACAAGTGTCAATATTTTGATAGTTATTATCTTTTAAAAACACGCTATTTGTTTTGACGATGACAATTAATTTTTAAATTAGTTAATGTAACTGATATTTTTTGAATTTGGTAAAATAAAAATCATTTTTGAATTCATAATATCATATATATCTTAGGCCTAATTTTTGGTTTTTTTCTGGAAACATTCCTTATTTTGATGAATAGTGAAACCACTAAGTGGTAGTTAAAAAAATTGAATTTTTCATAAAACATAATTTTACCGCTTCTGTGAGTAGAATTTCAAAAATACAAGAGACATGGTTAATATCAAGGACTAAAATTTGGTTCAATGAGATGAGAATAATTTTTTGTAAATAGTATCTTTTTACTTTTTTTTACCACGGTTAAAAGTAAATAGGGTAATTAAGGGTAAAAGTGTTACTATTAGTACCCTAACACAAGTCCTAATTCTATTGGATAAGCTTAATTCGACCAAAAAAACCTTATGAATAAAATATGACCATTTAGACCCACTTGGATTATATTAGGACATTTATTATCTATTTATTTAAAGAAGGGTTAAAATAGTTAAAATCAATGTTTATTAACTAAATCATTTTTAATATAGGTTTATACGTAAGATAAATTTGACTATAAATATTTATTAGAAAGATAAGAATATTTCAAACATAATGGTATTTTATTTATAATTTTTAGACATTATATAATTTATTTTATTTATGACACAATGATGATGCAGTAATTATCTTATTAATGAAATATTGACATAGTTGATGTTATAAATACCCAAATAAATGTAATTTTAGACTTTTTATGAATTCCAATAATTTTATATGATAATATGACATTTTATTATTGATTTTATTAATTTTTTTCGAACTAATCATTCTGTTATGATTTTCACAAAAAATCAATTTCAAAATAGTGTCACAATTGAAATAAAATAGTTTTTAAAACAAATATTATATTATTAATTGTTATTATATTCCTTAAAATATACAGTTCAGCCAAGATACTTGTATCATGATATTTGTATCATTAATGGACCACTTTTGGTTCGGTTTGATGTATATGGTATGATTATTAACTATATAATACTAAAATACAAAGTGACATGGTAAATATCAATATAATTAATTAAGAGTTAAAACTAAAATATAAGGATAATATAATTTCCTAAACATGTCTAAATTCATTTTTATGAGAGGATTTAGACCCATCCCCACCTTACCTTTGAAATATATCAATTTGGAACTATTAAAAAACGAATTTTACTTTATAATAAAATAATATTTTTTGTTATTCCAAAGGTGCCCCTCTCCTCCCTTAGAAAAGGGAACCTCTCCCACTCTTCCTCACACCAATTTGAGCCTTCATTCTCGGCACACCCCTTCCCATTTTACTTCCCCACTTCATCAGAAACCTACTAGAGGTATTGGTCTTATCAAAAGACCAACTCTAGTGCCTTAAGTGAATGTTTAAAGGAGGCACTTCGAGAAAGAGGTAATACCTTCTACCGTTTTCTTCAAGTTCCCTTCTTCTTCTACTCCCTCTTATTTAGTTTTTTCATTATGAGGTAATGAAATAAGTATCCCTCATTTATGGATATATTATTATAAATATGAAACAAACCTATTTAACCTCTTATCCATCTTATGGAAAACGAAATCACCGCGCGTGCATACGTACGGAATACCATCTCCACAACGTGGTGTAATCTGTTTTCCACCACCACCTTACTTGGATGGGTATAATGGTGTAAAGAATAACTATATATGATTATTTTAATTTGATATTTATTCTTAAATAGTATACATACACTTCAATACAATTCCACGATCATTGGAATGATATCATCGCTCATGCGTACGTACGGCCTACCGTCTCCACAATGTGATGTGACTCGTTCTATATGATATTCATTGAATATTGATTATATAAATGAATTGAATGAATGAATATGATATATATGACACTAATAACATTATTTAAATTATGTATATATATCCTATAAAGAGGAATAAAATTTATTCGACAAAAGACGCTTAATAACAAAAAGTAATAGGAACCCGAATAATAAGTAGTAATGAAATATTACTAATAAGAAGCTAAGAATATGACCATATATGATATCATAAAAATAATTATGATTATGGAATAAGTCAATAAAATTATTTATATCATTATAAAATAGGTTCAGACACTTACGAAGCACATCAGATCTAAGGTAAGGGAAAATATCACATTCTCATTTTATCCGAGATTGTTTATACTTTGGTATTTACTGGGGTGTATTTTATCATACACATCCATATTTCCTCGATATGTAATATTGTTTCCATCCACCTACAATTGTTTAAATCCAATTTTACCCTTCGGTGAGTTTTTAGTAAATTATATGAAAGTAATCTTTTGTCATTTTTCGTATGAGGTACTTTTTGACTTTTCTGACAAAAGTATGAGAAGAATTTTTTTTAACTTATACGACATGAATGGCTTTTTAAAAAATTATTTTCAATAAGATTCCTTTACAAGTTTTCATGTTTATTTTTAATCAAATTATTTTAGTTTAAAATTGTATGACATGTTAAGAAAGGAAAATGTTTTTGAAGTAGAATTGATATTTTCCTCAAGAATGGAGTTCAATTGTTTTATCAAAATTGTTTTCCATATAAGATAATATAGGGTTATGTTACTATCCATATTAATACATTTATTTGATTATGTTGTGATGGAATTATTTTTATTAATTCCTTTTTCTTATATGAATTGTTTTATGATGTCATTTTGTTTAAGAATCCCATTTTTATTACATGGGTTATGCAATGATGTATGATTTATGATTTTGTGGCACACATAAGAATGGTATGATTATGAGATGGGTGGGTCCTATATCTCCCTCCAATTCATTGGGTAATGATTATATATCTCATGAGATAGACATGGATGGAATGGCAGGTTAAACTGGTTCAGTGAAACAGGACTGAAACGAGGAGTGAACTCGGTTCACAAATGGACTTTGTCCACTAAGATAGTCTTGGAAATGAGTCGTGACTAATAAGAAATGATTCTCTATGATTATGTGTGTATGCCATAAAGTTTCATTTTTTTATGTTATAATTATTGGGATTACATTTCACTACTATGATTTATCCCATGTTATGAAATTATGATCTCTTTTGTAGGTTAATATTTCCAAAAGTTATGTTCTTATGTATATTATGTGATTGATATTTCTTTTGATTACCCTTATTGAGAAATTGAGCACACCCTTTTGTATGTTTTGTTTCCCCAGGTCAGGAAGAAGGATATTAAGTAGGATATGCCAAAAGGGACTCTTGATATGATGAAATAAATGGAAGGCAAAGTAGATGCTTTATGAACCAGTTGTTTATGTTTCCCAGTTTCTAAAGACTCTATACCTATATGGTCCTTTCATGGTTTTGTTATATGTTTTAATAAGTATGCTTCAATTTTGATGTATTATCCATGTATGTAAAGTATGGGTTGTTATAATTGGTATCCGAGGAAAGCTATAGACAACCTTTGGAAACTAGGATGTGAAAGCCTTAGTAAGAACACTAAGGATAATTCTATGCATAGAACACAATCTTAGTATTTTATAAATGACCATGAATAACCTTTGATACGACCTTAAGTGTGGAATTTTATTCTTTATTAAGTGGTTTTCCTATTATAATTAGTGTTGCTCACACTATTCATCTTGGTATTAGTCAATGGCTGGAACCCGAAGGAACCGTGTTAATGCGGAATGCGGAGGGCAATGAAATGAGTGTCCCCTTGAGCAAACAAACGTTATGGGAGATGCAATGAAAAATCTTGTAGCCACTCCATCACAAATTTCTCAAGATATGAATCATGCAGGACTTCCAAACAAGAAAAGGAAGGAGCAACATTGTATTGAATCCTTCATGAGGCAGCGTCCACCTTCTTTCAGTGGGTCTACTGATCCATTAGTTGCTAAATAATGGATTAGTACTACTGAAAAGATATTTTCAGTTCTACAATGTTCTGAAAATGATAAAGTCGTCCTAGTAGTGTATCGTTTGGTAGGAGATGCTGATCAATGGTGGAATCTTATTTATTATATGAGGCAAAGGGATGAAATTGATTCCATGGAATGGGAAAATTTTAAGAACTTATTTTTTAGTAAGTACTTCCCTCGTATTCTCCGAAAAAATATGGATAAAGAGTTTCTCGAATTGAAGCAAAAGGATGATGAATATGCTAGTACCTATGAAGAAAATTTTACAAGACATGCAAGGTATGCTTCTGGTATTATTATCCAACATGAAAGTAAGATCGATCGATTCTTTAGTGGCTTAAATCCAAGTCTTTGAAGGGCCTTAGACATAAGTGACTTCAATAGCTATGAGGAAATCGTTCGATGTGCTCTCAAAATTGAGATGGAGATTGGGGTAACCCATCAGTCATATGGGTTTGATAAGAAGAGGAAAATGTAATTCAAAGTAAAATATAAAGAGCAAACTGAAAAGAAGATAAGCATTCCATTATGCAAAAGTGTGGAATGAAACATGGAGGGAGTTGTCTTAAAGGGACAAGTAAATGTTTCAAATTTGGAAAGGAAGGTCATCGAGCATTTGAATGCCGCAATGATGGGAAGAAGATATCTAATGATTCAAACAAAGGAAGGGACACACAGAATGAACCTACTACACTTCAATGTTTCCAGTGCAAGGAGATGGGGAATTATGCCAATAAGTTCCCTAATCCAAGGGTTGTTGATGATGATCGACATCAAAAAAATCTTAAGGCTAAATACAAAGGAAAGTCACATGAAATTTCTATCAGCGATGGGGAGTACGATAACGATGTGGTGAAAGGTACACTTACCATCCAATCTAAAGTAGAAAATGTTTTATTTTATTCTGGATCCACCCACTCTTTTATTTCTGAATAATTTCCTAAGAGTATCACTGAATTACCTCCACAATTAGATGTTTAGTTAGCTGTGACAACACCTAATGGCACAGCTGTCACATCAAAAGGTTATAATTCTTCCCCGATTGAAGATTGTGGGAAAGTGATTCTTGTAAATCTTGTGATCCTTCTTATAGTGGAATATGATGTGATTCTTGGCATATATTGTCTTTCTCTATAAGGAGCTCATATCAATTTACAATGAAGGGATGTCACATTTCATATTCCAGATCAATTTTTGATCATCTATCGATGTAAGGATAAACATAACCTTCTAGTGGAAATGTCTTCCATCTTATGGGTCATGATTCCACTGAATGAAAGTTATTTATCTCAAATGGTTGGTGAGAAAATCATAATTAAGAATATTCCCATTATACGAGAGTTTGACGTTGTCTTTCCGGAGGAATTTCTAGGTCTTCCACCAAATATTGAAGTTGAGTTTTCAATAGAACTCATACCGGGTGCTTTGCCTATTTCAAAGACACCTTATAGAATGGCCCCAATTGAGTTGAAGGAATTGAAGAAGAAACTCCAAGATAATCTTGATAAAGGATTCATACGCCCTAGTGCGTCACCTTGGAGGGCAGATGTTCTGTTTGTTAAGAAGAAAGATGGATCAATGTGACTCTACATTGATTATCGAGAACTTAACAAGATCACTATCAAGAACAAATATCATCTCCCGAACATTGATGACTTATTTGACCAACTATGATGAGAACAATACTTTTCCAAGATTGATCATCGTTCAGGGTATCATAAATTAAGGGTCAAAAGGGAGGATATACCAAAGATGGCTTTCCGTACAAGGTATGGACACTATGAATTTATAGTGATGCCATTTGGTCATACTAATGCCCCTGCTATTTTCATGGATCTAATGATTAGAGACTTTAGAGACTGTCTTGATCAGTTTGTGGTAGTCTTTATAGAAGATATTCTTGTATATTCAAATAGCAAGGAAGAACATGAAGGTCACTTGAGAATTATATTGAAGACCCTGAGAAAGGATAAGCTTTATGACAAATTTACAAAGTGTAAATTTTTGCTTAAAAAAGTTTCATTTTTGGTTGACATAATCTCAAAAGAGGGGATATCTATGGATCCAGCAAAAATATAGGTTATTGAAAGATGGTCAAGACAAAAAATAGTAACTGAGATCCAAAGTTTTCTTGGTTCCGCTGGATATTATCGAAGTTTTTTGAAAGATTTTTCACGATTATCTAATCCACTCACCAGGTTGACTCGGAAAGGAGTTATGTTTGTTTGGATGGAGGAATGTGAAGAGAATTTCAAGGATTTGAAAAGAAGGTTATCTAGTGCACATGTGCTCACACTGCCTTGTAGTGGAGAAAAGTTTGTGATCTACAGTGATGCATCCAAGAAGGGATTGGGGTGTGTTCTTATACAAAATGATATGGTGATATCTTATACCTCACGACTGTTGAAAATCCATGAGCAAAATTACCCAAATCATGATTTGGAGTTAGTTGTGGTAATATTTGCATTAATGATTTGGAGGCATTATCTTTATGGAGAAAGGTGTGATATTTATACTGATCATAACAGTTTAAAGTATATTTTCACACAAAAGGAGCTGAATATGCACCAAAGAAAATTGTTGGGGCGGATTAAAGATTACGACTGCTCAATTCATTACCACCCTGGGAAATAAAACAAGGTGTAAGATGCATTAAGTCGACAATACCATGCTAGCATATCCATGATGAATATCACAAAAGATGCAATATTTATGGATTTACAAACCATGGATCTTGGAATTATAATAGAAGGGGGAAAATCGTATCCTCCTCAAATGAATGTTCAACCATCTATACATGTTATGATTCAAGAGGAACAAAAAGAAGATGTCGAGTTACAAAAGAAGGTGAGAAATGTTCCTGAATACAACCTTGATTGTTATGGGATAATAAAGTTCAGGAATCAGGTTAGTGTTCCTCCCATCCTAGAATTAAAGAAGGAGCTGCTGGATGACAGTCATAGTTCTTCATTCACTATTCATCCTGGAAGCATGAAGATGTATAGGGACCAGAAAGTGTACTTCTGGTGGGATGTCATGAAAAGAGATGTTGCTGAATATGTCTCTCGATGCTTGGTTTATCAGCAAGTTAAAGCTGAGAGAAAGAAGTCCTAGGGGATGTTACAACCATTACACATACCTGAATGGAAATGGGAAAACATCACTATGGACTTTGTCATATGACTTCCTAAAACATCCAAAGGAAATAATGCTATCTGGGACATAGTTTATCGTCTTACAAAGTCTGCACAATTCATTTCTATTAGAGAGGATTTCTCTCTGGATCAGCTTGCCAGGATATATGTAATGGAACTGGTAAGATTGCATGGAGTACCACATTCTATTATATCTGATCGGGATCCAAGATTTACCTCGAAGTTCTGGCGAAGTCCTCAACATACTCTGGATACAGAGTTGTGTTTCAGCACTGCTTATCATCCTCAAACATACGGTCAGTCTGAGAGAACAATTCAAACTCTAGAAGATATGTTGAGAGCTTGCTCTATGGATTTCAAACGTGGTTGGGATCAACACCTACCTTTGGTGGAATTTTCTTATAATAATATCTTTCACTACAGTATTCTGATGGCTCCTTATGAAGCTCTCTATGGAATGAAATGCAGGACTCTAACTTGCTAGGATGAAGTTGGGGAAAGAAAGCTATTAGGACCTATTCTTGTGGATGAAATTGTAGAAAAGGTCTGATCTATTCAACGACACATGAGAGTAGCTCGGAGTCGACAGAATAGTTATGACGACAACCGAAGAAGAGAACTAGAGTTTTAAAGTGGGTGATAAAGTGTTCTTACAAATATCTCCCTGGAAAAGGCTCATGAAATTTGGAAAGAAGGGGAAGTTGAGCCCTAGATATATCGGTTCTTTCGAAATAATGAATTGTGTTGGAAAGGTAGCTTACCGATTGGAACTTCCACCGAATCTCTCTCAAGTTCACGATGTGTTCCATGTATCTCTCCTAAGAAATTACATACCTGATCCTTCACATGTGCTCAGCTCAAAAGTTGTACTGTTGGTGGAAGATCTTTTTTATGAAGAATAGCCGAAAGAGATTCTGGATCGTAGAGAAAAAGTCCTACAAAACAAGACCACTCGCTTGGTGAATGTTTTATGGAGGAACCACCAATTAGAAGAAGCTACATGGAAGCTTGAGGATATTATGAGGGATAGGTATCCTCATCTATTTGTTACAAGTGACGAATTTCGAGGGTTAAATTCATTTTAAGGGGGGTAGAATGTAACACCTGAGACTTTTATGAGAAATATTTTATTTTTATATTATATAAATCATCAAAATAATCATTCACACACACAACACTATCTTGTCTTGCTTTACACGCAACCACGACCTTCATTGATAGCTTGTGTCGTACGCAATACTGAGTTTCACTAAACAACGAAATGCTATTAAAATATTATTAAAACTAGCTATTATGAATAGTAATAACCAATTTTTATAATTTTGTAAATTTTATTTTTCAAAATGGACTTCATTTTTGGATTCAGAATATTGAAATTAGCTTAGGGTGAAATTTTGGTACTTTTCGGATAACATTCATATTCTGATGAATAGTGAAAATTACTAAATTTTAATAAACAACAAATTTTTTAATCGAAATAATTAACAGTGATAAATTATTATTTTGAGTGGTTTTAAAGTATATTTAGAATATATTCTTTACAATTTAATACAATGTTGTTCATTGGATGTAATTTTACATTTAAACCAGACATAAAAAATTGTCAATCTTTTGATAGTTATTATCACTTAAAAAACACGCTATTTTATTTGACGACGGGAATTAATTTTTAAAATAGTTAATTTAACAGATATTTTTTTAATTTGGTAAAATAAACATCATTTATGAATTCATAATATCAAATATAGTTTAGGCTTACTTTTTGGTATTTTTCTGGGAACTTTCATTTTTTTGATGAATAGTGAAACCACTAAGTAGTAGTTAAAAAAACTGAATTTTTCATAAAACTGAATTTTACTGCTTCTGTGAGTATAATTTCAAAAATCTGAGAGACAAAGTTAATATCAAGGACTAAATTTTTGTTCAATGAGATGAAAATAATTTTTGGTGAATAGTAATATTTATTTTTTTACCACGGTTAAAAGTAAATAGGGTAATTAAGGGTAAAAGTGTTATTATTATTACCCTAAAACATGTCCTAATTCTATTGGATAAGTTTGGTTCGACCAAAAACAACCTTAGTAATAAAATATAACTATTTATACCCACTTGGATTAGATTAGGACATTTATTATCAGTTTATTTAAACAAGGGTTAAAATAGTTATAATCAATGTTTAATAACTAAATCATTTTTAATATAGGGTTATACATAAGATAAATTCGACTATAAATATTCATTAGAAAGATAATATGATTTCCAACATAATGGTATTATATTTATAATTTTTATACATTAAGTAATTTAATTTATTTGTCAGACAATGATGATGCAATAATTATCTTATTAATAAAATATTGACATAATTGATGTTATAAATACCCAAATAAATGTAATTTGAGACATTTAATGAATTAAAATAATTTTCCATGTTAATATGACATGTTAGTATTTAATTAATAAATTTTTTCGAACTAATCATTCTGTTATGATTTTCAAAAAAAATCAATTACCAAATAGTGTCAAAATTGACATAAAATAGTTTTTAAACAAATATTATATTTTTAATTGTTATTATATTCCTAAAAATCTATGGTTCTGCCATGATACTTATATCATTATATTTGTATCATTAATGGACCACTTGGGGGTCTCTTGGATGTATATGGTAGGTTTATAAACTATATAATATAAAAATACAAAGTGACACGGTAAATGTCAATCTAATTAACTAAGAGTTAAAACTCAATTATAAGGATAATATAATTACCTAAACATATCTAAATTATATTGGATGAAATGATTTAGACCCATACCCTACTTTTCTTTTAAATATATCAATTTGGAGCTATTAAAAACCGAATTTGACTTTATAATAAAATAATATTTTTTGTTATTCCAACGGTGCCCCTCTCCTCCCTTATAAAAGATCACATCGTCCCTCTCTTCCTAACACCAATTTTAGACTTCAAGCACAGACAACCCCTTACCATTTCAATTCCCCACTTCCTTAGAAACCTACTAGTGGTACTTGTATTATCAAAAGACCAACTCTAGTGCCTTAAGAGAATGTTTAAAGGAGGCACTTCGAGAAAGAGGTAATACCTTATACTGTTTTCTTCAAGATCCATTCTTCTTAAACTCTCTCTTCCTTAGTTGTTTCATTATGAGGTAATAACATCAGTATCCCTCATATACTAATATTTTATTATAAATAAGAAACAACCCTATTTCACCTCTTATCCATCCTATGGAAAATGAAATCAACGCGCGTGCGTACATATGGAATATTGTCTCCACGCCGTGGTGTAATCTGTTTTCCACCGCCACCTTGCTTGGATGGGTATAATGGTGTAAATAATAACTATATATTATTATTTTAAAGTTATATTCATTCTGAAATAGTATACATACACTTCAATACAATTCCACGATCATGGGAATGCTATCATCGCTCGTGCATACGCACGACCTACCGTCTCCACAATGTGATGCGACTTGTTCTATATGATCTTCATTGAATAATGATTATATAAATGAATTGAATGAATGAATATGATATATATTACACTAATAACATTCTGTAAATGATGTATCTATATCATATAAATAGGAATAAGAATTTATTCGACAAAACACGCATAAGAACAAAAAGTAATAAGCACCCGAATAACAAGTAGTAATGAAATATTACTAATTAGAAGCTAATAATATGACAATATATGATATCATAAAAATAATTATTATTCTGGAATAAGTAAATAACATTATTTAAATCATTATACAGGAGGTTCTGACACTTATGATGCAAATTGGACCTAAGGTAAGGGAAAATATCACAATCTCATTTTATCTGAGATTGTTTATACTTTGGTATTTACTGGGGTGTATTTTATCATCCACATCCATGTTTCCTCGATATGTAATATTTTTTCCATCCACATAAAATTTTTTAAATCCAATTTTACCCTTCAGTGAGTTTTTATTAAAAGATATGAAAGGAATCTTTTGTCGTTTTTCGTACGAGGTACTTTTTGACTTTTTTGACAAAAGTACAAGAAAAATGTTTTTTTAACTTATACGACATGAATGGATTTTTAAAACATTATTTATAAGAAGCTTCCTTTACAAGTTTTCATGTTTATTTTTAATCAACTTATTTTCGTTTAAAATTGTTTGACATTTTCATAAAGGAAAATGTTTTTAAAGTAGAAAGGAATTTTTCCTCACGAATGGAGTTCAATTGTTTTATCAAAATTATTTTCCATATAAGATAATATATGGTTCTATTTCTATCCCTATTATTACATTGATTTGATTATGTTGTGGTGGAATTATTTTTCTGAATTCCTTTATCTTATATGAATTGCTTTATGATGTCATGTTGTTTAAGAATCCCATTTTTATTACATGGGTTATGCAATGATGTTGATTTATGATTTTGTGGCACACATAAGAATGGTATAATTATGAGATGGGTGGGACGTATATATCCCTCCAATGCATTGGTTAAAGATTTTATATCTCATGAGAAAAACATGGCTGGAACGATAGGTTAAACTGGTTCAGTGAAATAGGATTGAAACGAGGAGTGAACTCGGTTCAGAAATGGACATTGTCCACTAAGATAGTCTTGTCAATGAGTCTTCACTAATAAGAAATGATTTTATATGATTATGAGTGTTTTCCACAATGTTTCATTTTTTTAAGTTATGATTATTGGTATTACATTTCACTACTATGATCTATCCCATGTTTTGAAATTATGATCTCTTTTGTGGGTTAAGATTTCCAAAAGTTATGTTCTTATGTATATGATGTGATTGATATTTATTTTATTTACCCTTACCGAGCATTTGAGCTCACCATATTGTATGTTTTCTTTCCCCAGGTTAGGAAGATGGTTATTAAGTAGGATATTCCAAAAGTGACTCTAGATATGATGAAATAAATGGGAGGTAAAGTAGATGCTTTATGAACAAGTTGTTTATGTTTCCCAGTTTCTAAGGACTATATACCTATACTTTAATTTCATGGTTTTGTTATATTTTGTTATAATTATGCATCAATTTTGAAGTATTAACCGTGTATGTAATGCATGTGTTGTTATAAGGTAAGATATTTTTGTCTCAATTTTCCTTATTTTAAACTTATGTCCTGTTATGCAGCTTCCATATTTTATAATGTGTATATACCAACAATATATTATGTAAAATAACGAATTTATGTATTCTAATTATATTTTGAGTTTAATTTAATGGTATTCTTCCACGGGTATTATAATTCAAAGTTACTAAATAGGTAATTATTTCAAATTAAAATTTAATCTTGTATTAGGATTAGTTGTGACTATGCTTACAATAATCCAATATTATGATCCATCTATCAAGAAAACTCGTGAATTTTATTAAACATTATTGATGTAATGAAAATTAAATTTTCCCTTATTTTCTGTATATTATTGTACACAAGATTTCAATAAGAATGTTTTTATGAAAAATAATATTTTCGACCGTAAACCTTATTTCATCCAAATCAACTTTTTATAAAAAAATTTCAAAATTTTTTATGTTTTCTAAATATTTATTCATAAACGAATAGTTATTTTCGTCAAGAAATTTTTTAATTTTTTTAATATTATTTTATATGTTTTCAATTTTATTTTTATGTAACTATATTTTCAAAATGTTTTTTGTTTTAATGTCTTTTTTAAATATGAAAGGTACTTTTCCTCAATAAATTTTAAAATTATTTTTCAAAAAATACTTTATATATTTTAATGGTTAATTAATGAAAAATATTTTACCAATTTTTATGATTTAGAAAATTTTTTAATAGAAAATATTATTTTCAACAAGAAATTTTCTAAATGAATTTTGATGCATCCATTATATGTTTTCAATGTTATTTTTCCTTGTAAAAAATATCCAAAATATCTTATAATTTTTATTTTTAAAAATTTATATTCAAATAAAATTTATTTTCATCATTGAAAATTCAAATTGATTATGATTTAAAAAATATTATACATTTAATATGAAATATGTTTAGGATACTTATGATTTTTTATTATGTTATCCAAGGATACCATTCTAATTATTTATCAGCATGATTTTTTATGTTGACATGATATTTGTAAATCCAGTTTCTCTTGTCATGGGTGATACTGATATAAAATTCATATGTATCACTATTATTTCTAAAAGTGTTATTCTATTATGAAGTAATGAGTGTATTATGAATATAATAATTTTTCCAAAGGATATGATGTGATGAATTTTTTATAAAAAACTTTATTTCATAGTTTTTGATATGATTTTTTTTCATTTGGTTGTGAAAATATGTATGGTTTTCACTATGTGGTGGTAGAAACCTTATATCTATGGAATTTGGATATGTAAAAACCAATGGTAGTGGTTACATTATAGCCAAATATTTTTGGGACCAATATCTACCTCCAATTCATTTGGTAATTATTTATATCTCATGAGATTGACCATACTAGTGAAATCCATTCAGTAACAGAAATTAATCCATATGACGGTCTTTGTAGTGATCCTTGAATACTATTGTCATTTGGGGAGTGAACCCATTATAATATAGGTACGATGGATTCTACTAGGGATGGTGGTGTTTCACTCCCCGAAAGAGTAGCTTCTCATGGAGTTCTATGATAATTTTTTTGAATGATACTTTAATACTAAGGAAATGATTTTATCTGATTATGTGCATGCCACAATTATATCTCTTATTAAAATATTATTATATCATGATTCATTTAATTTTATTTCCTTATGATGTATGTCTTATGAACTACTAATATTTATTCAATGACTCATGATTATGATATTTGAGGTGTATGGTATGGTTTTCAAATTTAATTCTCATGTTCTAATTAACATATGATAGGGTTATTCTTTTGTATCTACATATTTTTATCATTATAGATCATCTTAACTCCCCATTTATTCGGTTTTATTTCTCCATGTTATGAATTATGGTTTTATTTAGGATTACTAAAGGGGAAAATTTTTATGGTACATGTTAAAGAAATTTCACCAATATAAGAGGAGTGTGTTCTATGATTCCAAAGGAAAAAATCTATTATAGTAATCAAGCACATGATTATGTAATTTTTTCAATATTTATCTAAACATATTTATTATTAATTTTTGATAATTCATTTCACTATTGTTTTTTTCAAATGTTGTGGGGGATAATGTTTATAGAGGCATTTTTGTCACAAATATTTATTTTATTTTCTTTAGGATTATGGTTGTGTGATTTGATGGACAATATGAAGTGGAATATACATGGTTATTATATTTACCATTCCCTTGTCAAAAGAATCTTTGATTTTGGTGATTTTTTCCCGTTATTCTTGTTTATGTCCCTCTAATCTTGTCAATCTAATGAGTTTTTTTTAACGTAATCATATAATGAGTTTGATGATGTTTATTTCTAGGGTATGAGGTAATTTTAGTTTACTGGTGACTTACTGGGGAGTGATGAAGGGTTTTAGTTATGATGGGTGGGATTTTATATTATCATTTATTGTTATATGTTTTGATTGTTTCTCATGATTTTGTTAGGCACTAGAGTAGTCGAAACCTCTTTTTTTGATTTGGTCTTAAATATGTTCACTAGTGTCAAGGACCCCTGATCAGCCAACCATACCTTATTCTAATTATTATGGAACCATATTAGGGTGTTATTTCTTTACATGTCCCTCCTATAGTGTTTTATGATGTGTTTCTCGTTCTTGTTTGTGATTCTTGTATTTTTCAATTTCGGTGAGATTTCTTGGTGGATCATTTGATGACATAACTTTCTTTAGTGGTACCATGTTGGACTGGACAAACCTAAATGGTGGTTCTTTAAAAATATTATTTGGTGATGATGTCCAAAATTGTATTTAAATATTATTATTTTATATTTACACAAAAATATCCAAGGTGGTTTTAAGATTTTAGGAATTCTCTCTAGCAAAGGAAGTGTAATTTGTTTCAGGCGTTTTTTCATCATTTTTTGTGTTTTGGTTTTCACATTTTTGTAGGTATCGGTTCATAATTTCCTCAGTGCAATAAAATTACTTTATTGTTGTTATAATTTATTGGGGGTGAAAACATTGATAGAGAGTATATGTGGTGTTGAAAATTATTCATGAGGGATTTGGGAAGTGAATTTCCATGGTTTCATTTATGCATGGCTAGAGGCACAAAATATATTTTCCCTATCATACCATATAATCCCAATTAATTTAAATAATTTCTTATTAATTACATTTATGCTCATTGGATACAATTATGTTTGAATATTTTTTATATGGTCATTCTTTTTTTTTCAAATTTTGGCTACTCTATGTACCGACCATTTTGGATTTTATATTCTTAGGATTGATTAATAAAAAATCATCTTTATACGAGTTCAAAAATTTCTCTTAAGAGATCTATATTATTAAAAAATTCCAAAAAATTTATATTTTTAAATGGATTGATTAATGAAATAATATCATGGATTCGCAAGATGTTATCATTATGTCATAAATAAATAAACATAAATCATATCAAAGCAATGTATGACAATAAAATAATAATTAAAAATAAAAACATATTCTAATAAATAATAATATTGAATCAATTTTTGTGGACCGTGGAAACATTACATAAGAATATTCTATAATAGTAATCCATGAAAATAAAATCATATATTAATTTTCCCTTCCAAAACATCATAAAATTTTGAACATAGTGAACCACATCATGTCAACACATAATATAATGATCTAAAGAGATATAACAAATCACCTAATGCGTTGGAGGGATATATAATTGATATCCCACCTATAATATAATTATAAAAAATATATATTTTACCATATGATATCAATCATACATCACATCATGATTAACCTATGGAAAATTTTTTGATATGAAAATATTTTCATAAATCATCATATAAAATGAAAATTAGAATTTGATCAGATGATAAAAAAATTAAACATAAGATGTAAACATATTATAATATGTTTTAGAGGGTGATAATTGAGTGATATTAAATAGTCATAGCTGATGGATCCTTCAGATTAGGAAAATAAATACAATATAATCAATTAAAAATAATGTTCATTACATTTCAATGAAGTTATAATAAAAACAAAAAATTATGTTTCCTTCAAAAGAATTTTAAAATGAGACAACATAATTTTTAATTTTTATTTTAATAATATTTTTCTAAATAAATGATCCTTTTATTTTAAAGTATCATTACCATGGAGTGGGAGATATAAAATGACAAGGAATTTGAAAGAAAATATTTTTTATCATTTTTAATAATATAAAGTAACACACATCGTTGAAAAATATATGAAATTTAATATTTAATAATGTTTAAGAATATATATATAAATAAGGAATTATATCTCTTAATTTTAAAAGAATGAAAATTAACTATATTTATAAAGATATAATGTGGTTATGGATGAAAAATAACCAAAATAAAGGTTATATGTTTTCCATTATAACAATGCATTTTTATTATGTAAGAATTAATTTAAATGAAAATTATAATAAGGGAAAATAAATTCCCCAAATTAAGTATAATGTTCAATATTAAATATAAAAAGATAGAAATATTTAAAATCTATAAGAACATAATCAATGAAGAATGATTATGACTCAATGAAATTTTATTGAGTCAATAAAATCCATTATGAGTTTAGTAATGTAATAATCAAAAGAAAGTTAAATATACAGTAAGAATTGTAATTTTAATACAAATTAATAAAATTTAAATTGTTATAAATATTTTGGATATGGTATCATATACACCATATAGTGGACACAAAGAATATAATTTGAAAAAAGTCTTAAAGAAATGAAATTGAGATGAAAATCGCAACCTTTAATACAAGATTTCTCAAACATGACCTAAAATTCTATATCATCAAATAAGGATTTATATTTTTCTATATTAGAACCTTATTTTTTTATTTTACCTCATACAATTTTTTAAATTATTATTACCAATTTATTAATAATTCATATCTCATATTAATAATTAAGTATGAATTTTACCATTTAATCCACCCTGGAATGAGTAGGGTGGTTTAAGTCTTTTATCCATTATTATGGGTTAATATAATAAATAATTTCATTCTAGAGTATTTTTTATGGATTTAATATTTTAGATTATTATTTCCTGGATGTTAAAGTAGTTTTTTGAAATGAATAATTATAAATTTTCTTATTTTGTGATTATTGATTTAATAAAACAATTAATTTTATTAATTAATATAATTATGTATATTACCATTAATAATTATATTATACATACTAAATTCATCATTAAATCTATATTTAACTATTATCCTTTGTTAAACATTCATTATTGAAATTTTAACGATTTATTAATGTATTTCGTTAAATTTATCGATTTAAGAACATGATTTATGAAATGATTTATTAAGAATATGCAATTATATTCTTATAATTTCACTTTTAAAAAGGTATACTGATATAGATTAAATTTTATAAATGGTTTTTGAAAAAATTAAATAAGATTTATATGAACATGATAAATGTAATTATCAAGGAAAATATTATACTTATGGTTAATAATGAAATATTCATTTAAGGATTTTATTTGAAATGAAGGATTTTAGACTCATTCATATGAAACTAATATCACAAAAATGAGTCTATATCTTCATATATGAGTCTTTGGTAGATATTGGAGTGTAAATTTAATGATAGGTTCAGTTTGGAGTGAGTAGATGATGTGACATTTTATTGGTGAGTTTGAGTGTCAAATTCAAAATACTCATTACTTAATGTATTATAATTTTACAAGGAAACATGATCAAAATTGAAAAAATAATGAGGAAAGAACATTACTGACATCATATATAATTATTTACATTATTTTTTATACATATATTATCAGTTTATAATTTGTTTTATCCTTTTACCTATATTTACCAATTTTCATGGTAAAACAAATTTTTTACAATATAGATTATTTTTTACAGAAAAAATTTATTTTACCATATTATAATTTTATATTGTTCTATAAATAATTATATCTGTTTTATTAAATTAAATTTTTAATTTGATAAAATAAAATACCCTGGACCCAGTTTCCTATATTTGGTTCCTTATTTTATTACATTGGCATATAAATAAGTAAGACTCATCCCAAATGATAAAATAATTTAGTAGCTTCGAAAAACAAGAAGCATTCATAAGTTAAACATTAAAACTTGAAAGGAAATAAAATATGTAAATTCCAATGAAAACATTGATAAATACTAGATTATCCCTAGATGTCATTCAAAATATACTGCTCCACATCCTGGGAAAAAATAAAACATAATAAATGGGTGAGCTCAGATGCTTAGAAAGGTTAGGAAAAACAACAGAAGCATAAATTATAAGGAATGATGAATAAAAAATTACACGTTACATTAAAACATATTATTTAGAATAATAAGGTAAGAAGAATATTTGAAAAAATAATTCCATAATAAAACATAGCCATGGATATTATACTATTTGAATCATCACATGGACTATCAATTACTATTTAAAAAATGAGGGAATGAATAATGAGGGATGTCATAAGCATTCTATCAATACCTCATGCTAAGACCATACATAAATGTGTCAAAACCCAAACTATTTTAACTCATGAGACATATCAAAGAATCAAGGGGCTATAGAGGGACCCACCTGACACATAACAAGTCCAATACGTTCCTCAAATGAAATGGGTGAAAAATAATCAACATATACATTCATATTGAAACTAATATAACAAATGTAAACAACATTACCTAATTGGTAAACATAAATACTTAAAATTCAATGAAATACGGTGAATTGTATCAAGAATGAACACCCACAACAAAAATAATCCTAAACCATTCAATACAATTTGGTAGATGATATCATTAATTACAAATTCCAATTAAACATAATAATCATAAATTTTGTTTAAATATATGAAATTACTCTTATAAAATAATTGTATAATTCATGATAGAAATAATATTTTACCTTGAAAAGAATAATTATTTTTGAAAAATATTTGTATAAAACTAGAAGTGAAATAATATAGATTATTCATAATAAAATTATGAATTTCCTAAAAATAATTATAGATAAAAACATATTATTGGCCTTGGGTTGTGATTGGGTTTTTTAATGTGATTCTAAAATCTAGTGAAAAAATTGTGCCATCACTGTCTTCTATCTCCTCGAGAGATTTTAGATCTTCCTTTGAGGATTGTAATCTTGTTAAAGTAAATTCGACCAGTGTTAAGTACACCTGGTATAGACGATATTACAATAGAGTAGTTTCTAGCAAACTAGATAGATCTTTCACTAATATAATTTCTCAAGATTAGTGGGACATCATTTTTAGCACCACTTTAACCCAACTTAACGCAGATCATCATCATATTACTATCAATCTATTACCCTTGAAGGTCTACACATTTTGTGCACTATGCTTTATGCTAAGAATTGATATCAAGAACAAATATCCCTTTCGAAAGACCATTATGATATAACTAATTATATTCATAGGCCTTGTGTTTTTATTGGGGAATTTAATGTGATTCTAACATCTAGTGAAACAATTGGGCGGTCACACTCTTCTTTCTCCTCACGAGATTTTAGATCTCCCATAGAAGATTGTAATGTTATTGAAGTTAATCTGACCCATGCTAAGTACACCTGTAATAGATGACAATATAACAAATTAGTTGCTATCAAACTAGATTGAGAATTCAATAATATCATTGATCTAGATAAGTGGGACACCATTTCTAGCATCACCTTAACCCAACATAACTCATATCATCATCTTATTCATGTCAATATCTTGACTAAGGGTACCAAATCCGATCTCCCCTTCAAATTTAATATTTCCTGGTGTACAAATCCTGATTGTACAAGCTTTATAATAGACTATTGGGAAAGCATGAAGCATCCAAACGATGTGTTTGCTTGTGTTCAAAAATTAATATACCGAAAACAACATCTTAAAATCTGTTGTTGATACAAATCTATGAAACATCACATGAATATCTCATCTCTTGAGAAGGAACTTAATCAAATCCAATGCTCCAATAACAGCACTGATTTCACTTTTTACCTGCAACTTGAAACTGATACCTCTGTTATGCTCAACTCTCTACTTCTCCTTAAGAACAACGTGAGAAAGAAATTATTCATAGCTAAATGGATTACCAATGGTGATAGATATAAAATGTTCTATAATTCACATCAAAGGGTTAGAACATCCTATAGACAACTTTATTATCTTAGAAATGAAATCAATATCATGGATATTGAGTAAGCTATTGCATATCTTGTGGTATATTACTTTCAAAATATGTTTAATTGGCCAGATGTTAACAAAGATCTCACTGCTGATATCATTATGACATAAGTGACTGAGGAGGATAATATTTTTCTACTAAGTAACCCTCTTGATCATGAAATTAAAGATGCAGTTTTTATTCTTAAATCTGATAGTGCCTCGGGTCCTGAAAGATTCAATAATGTATTTTTACATCTCCATTAGGAGATTATTCATAATGATGTTTGCAATATTCTGAATGCTTTCTTTTTCAATGGTGTTCACCCATATTGCCTAAATTCTCAATTTCTCACTTCAATTCCTAAATTGGATAATTCCTTTTAGATTCAAACTTTTTTCCTATTGCACTGATTAAAACTCTTTATAAAATTATTTCAAAACTTCTTGCTAATAGACGTAAAAACATATGAAATAGAAATGTATCTTGGAATCACATTGGTTTTATCAATGGTAGGTCTATTCAAGATTGTATCTACCTTGCTTATGAATGTAACAATATCCATAACAAAACTACAAGAGGTGGTAATGTTTCTATTAAACTATATATTAAGAATTCCTTTGATACCGTTGATTGGAGTTTTGTCTTCAAATTCCAAAAAAGTGTTGGCTTTAATAACTCTTTCATTAGTATTATAAAAAAATTATTCATATTAGCCTTCACCTTTGTCTTGGTCAATGGTTCACCTAAGGGTTTCTTTACATTCACCAAGGGGGTAAGACAAGGGGACCCTCTTTCTACTACTATTTTTGCGATTACGGATGATTAGTTAAGAAGAATCCTCATTTCACTTCTGGATCAAATAAATATTAAACCTAATATGGCCACCAAAAACATAAATGTGTCCACACATCTTTTATATGCTGATGAAATCATTCATTTCTTGCATAGGGATAATAGAAAAATTCAAATTCTCATGAATAACATGTCTCATTATGAAGAAATATCATGTCAAATTATAAGCTATGATAATTCATTTGTGTTCTTTGGGAAAAAAATTTCTTCTACTAGAAAATGTAATATCATCATCTATTTAGCTATCAAGGAAGTCTATCTCCCACTAACCAATCATGGAGTGCCAATATTTTGGGGAAGACCTATGTCCAACTACTTCTCCACCATTGTATAGAAAAATTTAAATCAACTCTCTTCATGGAATGGTAAATCCTTCTCTATGTCGTGAATAATTTCCATTGTCAAATATACTATTGTCTGCAAAATGGACTACTCAATGATGGTTTACAAAGGGTCTCATGGTATTTTTAAAAAAATCAACGTGTCATTAAAAAAATTTCCTGGAAGAGAAGCATGCTTTATAGAATTCTTGTGACTATACCATGGGCCACCAATTGTAAACCTTTATAAAAAGCTGGTATTGGAATAAAAAATCTAAATCTCTTCAATGAGGATCATCAAGAGAGAATCACATGTAGGATCCTTAACAACAATTCCGACTGTATCGATTTCTTAAAATGAATATTTAGTGCTAAACAAAATCTTAGTAATTTAAACTACATCAATTCTTCCATTTGTCCATCCATTAAGAAATCCTACACCAACATTATGAGAAATTCTAGATGGATTGTAAGCGTTGATTCATCCTGTAATTTTTGGTTTGAAAACTGGACGTGTGTTCCTTTTGTTTCCATGCTTCTTCAAAATTATTTTCCAAAAAATTTTAATTCCACTATAAGAGACATTTTAAATGACAACACCATACATATTCCTAACACCATCATAAGTGTCGTTGATAACTATCCATATTCCATCTTTGATGATTTCCTCATATGGGAACCCGCATGTAATGGTATTCTTGGCTCTATCGTTTTTTATAATCATAATTTCATTGATTCGAACTCTAGATTAGGTTTGTTGAAATCCTCTAACATACCTTTGATTAAGCCCTCATGGCTTACTCTGGTATACCACATTGTTCATAACAAAGTCCCCACTAATTTTTTCATGTATGCTTTTGGGATCCAACATTTCTCTATATGTCACATGTGCAAAAAACATAGATTAGATATTAACCCTTTGTTTTTGTCACCTGTTATAGCTTCAGATCTATGGAATTTTATCTTTGATATCTTTGGATGCAAATGGTTACTCTTAAATTCCATCAACACTCACCTACAACATTTTTTTGTTTCTGAATCTTCTCAAAAAAGTAAAAACCTCTTTTTAACTAATGTTGCTGAGCTTGTACATGTGATATGGTATGATTGAAATAACATTCTCCATAATAATTAATCATTTAAGAATAATGTAGGTATGGTGAAGATTCTCATTTCTATTTACGATGTTGCGTCGTTTATGAAAGACCATTGTGACAACAACGTCAAAGACTTCGAAATTCTGCATCGACTCTAGATTTTTGGTCATTATAATCCACATAGATGCACCATTGATGTATTCTAGAAAGCCGTGTTTCTAGGATGGATCAAAGTGAATGTTGATGTTGCATCCAAATGAAACCCAGGCCTGTAGGATGTGATGATATCTTCAAATATCATATTTGACATTGTCATCGAATTTTCTTTAGCATATGTGGTATGGCTTCACCTCTAGAAGCAGAAATTTTGGGGGTTATCTACGATGTTGGTTTTTATATAGAAAAAGTATTGTGAAATATTTGGATTAAAATTAATCAACCACTATCATCTATGCTATATAAAAGGGTTTGGTGCATCTTTCCTGGCCACTTACCTCTCGTTGGATGAGTTTCCTTTCTATTCATTATAAAATGAACTACATTATCACACATGCTTTTCGTGAAGGAAATATGGTAGCTGATGGTCTTTCCAATAAGGGAATCAACCACGGCGTTACATGGTCGAATGATTTTCCTAGGGAATTGATTCCTTTTTATGAAAATGATTTTAATAAGATACCATCATTCAGACTCATGTAATCCTCCTTTCATTTCTCTATTAAATTAATTTTTCCATTTTTACGCAAAAGGTAAGAATTCGAGAAGTTCCCTTGAATGAGGATTTTTTATCAGGATGAATTTAATAAATATCATTTTAAAACATGTATCCCCCCATAAAATAACGAATGATTATGATTGGTAAAAATATCTAGAACATTCACACAGAATTTATGTTTATTAAACAAGAATAATTAATAATTTCTTTTTGGTAAAGAGTGAAAAATATTAACCCAGATAAAAATGGAGGTTCAAGTAGAAAACCCTTACCATATGACTAAATATTTTTTGAATGTATCCTTAATTTCTTGGATAATAAAATTAAATAATTAAATAATTAATTATTAACTATTTATATATTTATTTTATTTATTATAATTTTATTAAGTTCATTTATTTCCATTTTTATGAGTTATAAGCCACACATTTATTGCTCTGGAGCATTCGTTTCATTAGATTTCATGATTGGTATACTTGTATATAATTATGAAACTTCGGTTGGAATGGATATAATTATCGAGAATTGAATTTATATGGTACTAATTAAAATCTATAATATTAAATCGTTATATATTTCATCTAGTTATATGGTATGAAGATGATTTATTATACATAACATTACTGATAATCATAGAGATTATTATGATGGTATTTCAATCATCTCGAACAAGTTTTGTCATATTAATTAGTATCATGTATATATATAATGATTTTAGAACATTAAATAAGAAAAAATATAGATTTTAAAATATTTTAACAATAAAAATTCTTTCATGATGATACTTGAAGTAGAAATTGAATAATTAATGTTGGTCATCCACGGTGTTTGTAAATCGTCACCTCACAGATGATAATTTCATTTCTAAAATAAAAGTGAGATAGGTAATAGCTTGAATAATTATATTTCCTTTAAATGATATACATGCGGTATACATATTATACTGGAGATATCATGGTCAATTGGATAGAGTATTTGAGTAGCATATAGTATATTTAAATGAAATGAAAAAAAAGAAGATTATTTAACTGTTGAATTTCCTCCTTCAAAACCTCCTTAAGGGAAGGATTTTTGGTATTTATGAAAGATAAATAGCTCATAAAAATTTGGAGAGACTAGGTATGAATATTTGGGTATATATTTGACATGATTCATGTACTATAGGAGTAAAAAGAAGTTGGTATGATGGGTGGTGTTTGTAGTGGAGGAGGGGGGATTTCTCAATATTTTTTTCATTGTTATATTATTTTTATCATGAAAATCCATAATATTGATTTATGTAACTAAATATAGTAATCAGTTCATGTGACTATGAATAAATTAATCTTACATCTGGAAAAATTCGTCCAATAATCTATAATTCATGTGTGTAGCATTTATCATAAATTATTGTATTTTACTATTCAAAAAAATCTAGTATTTTAGAAAAATACCAAAAATTCAACCTAAATTTATTTGATGTGTAAAATTAAAAGATGGAATATATTTTATCAAAATAATTTTCCAAATATGTGAAATTAAATTTTTAAATAAAATCATTGTTTTCTAGAATAATACAGTTTTTAAATTTATAACTTATTTTATTAATCATTTTAAAATTAACTAGGGTTTCGTAAAATTATACAAAAATTATAAGATAAAAAATATTGATTTATGAACCAATTTTGAGTATTATTTTTGTTTTAATTAATATTATTAATTATAAACATGTAAATAAATATTTATGAATCACAAAAATACCAATACTTAATTAGTAATTTTTAAAGATTTCATTTACGAATACTATGATATAATTATATAATTATTTCACTTCGGAGATGCCTAAATTTTCATTATACTACAATGGGTGAGGATACTATTAATTAAGCTGATTTACTATTCAGAATGGCTATATTACTATTCCTGTAGTCAACTTACTATTTCAATGGTATATGGTCCATAATGTCTAGAAATACCTCTCATTTCATTCATTTTTCAGTTATACGGATTGTATTGTGTTCTCTATGTGGGTTTATATGACTCATATTATAAAATAAACATAATAAGGAAAAATTCATTCATGGATTTATAGGTTATTACATTCTCCCCTCCTACAAACATTTTGTCCCCAAAATTTTCAAATGTCAACTCATAAAAAGATTAGGGTAGTTCATCATCATATATTTCCTAGGATCCCATGTTTCCTCATGAATGATATGTTATTTCCATATTATGATTGCCATAAAATCCATCTGATTTATCAACACCTATTCTTTAGTGTCATGAATCTTAATATCCTCTGTAAGGTAAGATAAGTCTGTTTTTAGTTATACACCATTATATTTAACTACATGTGTTTTTTCGTGCATTAAATTATGTAACAAAGAGACCTGGAACACATTTTTTACCTTAGAAAGGCTAGGATGAATTTCTAAATGATAATCCAAAGGTCCAATTCCCTCTATAATTCTAAAGTTCCAATGTACATGGGGATTAGTTTCCTTTTCTTCCCAAATCATATAACACCCTTCCATGGATATACATTCAATAAAATGTGATCTACCACTTGAATTTCCAAATCCATTCTTCTATTATCAGTATTTATATTTTTCTTTCATTGAGCTACATTGGTATGGGTTTGAATAGTATTTACCTTCACTATTGATTTCTTCACAAGATCTCAACCTATAAGTATCATTTCACCATATTTGTCCCAATATATTGGTGTATGATAAGAATTTCTATACAATGCTTTATATGATAACATCTTAATTCTTGTATGGAAACTATTATTGAAGGAAAAATCTTCCAAAAGGAAATATTGTTCCCACATACCTTCAACATAAAGTAATCATGATCTCAACATGTCTTCTAATGTTTGGATCATCCATTCCAACTTCTCATCAATTTGATGGTGATAAATAATACTGAAATAGAGCTCATTATTCAATTCTTTCTGAAGGAATATCTATAATTTTGATTTAAATAATTTATCATGATTATAATAAACATAGATATATTCTCTATAAAGTCTTAAAATTTCATTAATATAGATCCTTGGAAGGAAACCTAATGGAAAATACTCCCTTATAGTGAAGAAATTTGCTGATTTGGTAGTTTGATCAATAATTACACATATTACATCATTTTTTCTAGGAGTTCATGGTAATCCAATTGAAAAATCTATAGCAATGTCATCCCATTTCAATGTAGGAATTGGAAGTGGTTTCAAGAATCCTATAAGAGGTTTTCTTTCATCCTTCACCTTTTTATATTAAAAATATCTTGACACATAATCAGTAATTTCCCACTTCATGTTGTCCCACAAGAAATGTTCTTCGAAATATCTATTCATTGTAGTACATCTATGGTGCATAGTGAAATTAAAACTCTGGGCATCATCCAATAACACCCTTTTTATCTCTTCTATAAAGGGAACACATAGGCTCCTCCAACATTTTACAATTCCATCTTCACACACGAATTCTGGTAACTTACCATCATTAAGAGAAATAATTTTCATTGAAATATTCTCATCACCAGATTAAGAAATTTTTATTCTTTCTAATAAAGAGAGTTGGGAAATCAATTGAAAAATTAATGATGCTTCACCTTCCTTTATAATTCCCATATCCATGCTCTTAATATCAATGAACACATGATCCATTTCAATCCTTATTTTCTTCACAACACTATGATCCCTCCTACTCAATATATAAGCTACCTCATTTGCCTTTCCTGGGTGATAGTGTATTGAACAATTATAATCATTAATCAACTCAAGCCATCGCCATTTCCTCATGTTGAGTTCTTTCTATGATAACTGATATTTCAAAATATTATGGTCTATATATATTTCATATATTTCACCATAGAGATAATTTATCTATATATTTAGAGAAAATATTATAGATTCTAACTCATTATCATGAGTTGGATAGTTCCGTTTAGGATTTTTTAACAACCATGATGCGTATGGAATACCTTTGTCATTCTGAATATGGAAAACCCAAATTCTTTCTTTGATGCATCACTATAAATCACAAATCCCCTACTTCTTGAAGGTGGTTTCGCAATTGGAGGATTCACTATGTTCTTCTTCAATTCATCAAAAAATTATTCACATTTTTTTCGATATAAACATATCCATTTATGGTTAATATTAGATAATGGGTTAGCTAATAACGATATGTTATGAATGAAATACCAATAATAACATGCTAAACCAATCAAACTATATACCTCTGTTATGTTTATTGGTGTAGATCATTACTGAACTACCATTTTCATCATATTACCAACTAAGTATCCATCCATAAAGACAACATGTTCATGAAAAGAAACTATTTGAAGCCAGAATTCACACTCTCTAAGCATCCCTTATACGTTTTTTCATCTAATAGTTTTTTGAATAATGTGAAAATGATTATCATGATCATTGTAGATTTTCATGTATTCTAATATATAATCAATAAATAACATAGACAATTCATCTATATATTCTATGAAAAAATATTTTCAATAGATCTATGAAAACAAAGGGTGCATTAGTCAGTCCAAAAGGCATTAATGAATATTCACAATGCCTATCCCTTGTTCGAAATGCTATCTTTGGAATATCTTCATTCATCACACAGAACGGATGATATGCAAATTTAAGGTCAATCATTGAAAAATATTGGGCTCTATTAATTTGATCAAACAAATAATCTATGTGAGTTAGAGGATACTTTTTATTTACAGTAATAACAATGATCTTCCAAAAATAAATGAATAACCTCATAAATTCATTTTTCTTTTTAACAAAATGAATATGATCTACCTCATATAAACACTAGGGTTAATAAAACCATTACTACTCAACTTTTCTAGTCGATTCATTAGTTCCACTAATTCTACTATGGTAATTCTATAAGGATTATTTGATATAGGCCTCTCACTAGGATTAATGAAATAAAAACTCAATTTCCTTCTCTAGATTATGTCTAGGTAAATCTTCCTGAAACACCTAAACATATTCTTTCACAATATGTATATCTAAATTTGATGATATCATTACCCACCCATTGATATTGTTTTAACATCCTCCTAAATAATCTCATTTAGTAGAGCTACTGGGGGTGGATCTAGATAAGAATCCAATGACGAGGTTTCTACTTTAAATATAAGAGATTATACATCTTTCTCAAAAATTGTATCTTTCTTATTATAGAAATATATTTTGACATAATAATTTTGAATACAATACGTACATGGTATTATATCAAATTCACCATGGTATGATGATAAAGATAGAAAATAAATCATATTTAAGTGTCATATGGGGGATAGATCGATCCTTTTTTTCAATGATACTTCTCTTAAGAGTTTTTAATGGAAACACTTTTATTAAATAAAATTAGAAATATATAATTTTAATGGAAAATAGGGAATATATGAGATAATGAGATGATCTAGAATCAGATAATGCATTGTCTAAGTTTGAGGAAATGATTATTTTACCTACCACTAAATCATTAGGAAATTCAACCTCAGTAGTTGTAACCACATATGATAGGGATCACTTCATTTTTCTTCATTAGAGAAAGTTTCCTAGACTCGAAGTACAGTCATGTGAATAATGTAACATATAGTTATAATTATAGAAATGATGAATTTTAGATTCTTTCATTCAATTACAATCATAAAATTTGTTGCTTTTCTCTCCACACATGTAACAGGCACTCATTCCCTTTAGGAAAGTACTAGGGTGTTTCTTTCCACAATTATAATAGGATAGAAAATTAACTCTTCCCTTCTTTCCATTTTACTTATTTCATTTTCTATAGTTTTCAAAACCCTATTCTTCTATTTAATTCCTTTATATTCATAATACACAAAGAATCATATTTTCTGTTTTGATATCACATGAGACTATACCATCATATGATGAGAAATTTTTGGAGACTAGTTCCCTTCATTGGAATAGATTTAAACCATAAAAGAATTGATCAATATTTGTTGTTGGAATATGTATGTAGTCCGAAAAATGACTTAATAACCTTGTAATGTTGGCTTCATACTTCACAATATGTTCATCCTATTTCTATCAAAAACTCAAGAATGGCCTCGTTATATCCTCACGTTGTTCATGAGGAAAATATTTTTCATGGAATATTTATTTAAAATCTATCTACTCCATATTTTCAAGATCTTACTCAAACTTTGTGATTTAAATAAACAACCAGAATTTATCAACATCTCACGATAGACGATAAAATTCCATGACAACCTTCTCCCATTCGATACTTTCCAAAGAATGATATATATTACCTAAGGAACATATCCACTACACTATTATGAATGGGTATGTAGTACCATTAAATGATAGAGGTTGTTGTTTCATAAAGTAGTATAAAATTTCTACCCCACACTATAGATTATGATTCTCTATATGGGAAAGGTTAGTGTTCATTACCTATAACGACCCATACTTTACATACATTTTTTATTACTTCAGAATTGAAGCACACTTATTACAACATATAACAAAACCAGGAAAGTACCATATAGGTATAGTGTCTTTAGAAACTAGGAAACATAAACAACTGGTTCATAAAGCATCTACTTTGCCTCCCATATATTTCATCATATCTAGAGTCCCTTTTTGGCATATCCTACTTAATAACCTTCATCCTGACCTGGGGAAATAAAACATACAAAAGGTGAGCTCAAATGCTTAGTAAGGGTAAACAAAAGAAATATCAATCACCTCATATACATAAGAACATAACTTTTGGAAATCTTAACCTTCAAATGAAATCATAATTTCATAACATGGGATAAATCATAGTAGTGAAATGTAATCCCAATAATCATAAATAAAAACATTAAAATTTGTGGAATACACACATAATCATATAGAGTCATTTATTTTTATTCAAGACTCATTTCCAAGACTATTTTAGTGGACAAAGTCCATTTCTGAACCGAGTTCACTCCTCGTTTCAGTCCAATTTCACTGAACCTATTTAACCTGTCGTTCCAACCATGTCTATCTCATTAGATATAAAATCTTTACCCAATTCATTGGAGGGAGATATAGGTCCCACCCATCTCATAATGAAATAATTCTTACTTGATCCACAAAATAAACATACATCATTCATAGTAACCAAATAAATAAAATGGGTTTCATAAAAATCATCCCATAATCACATAATCCATATAAAAGAAATGGATATCATTTCATAATAATAAAAGTGAAACCATGTAAATAATAGAGACATTATACTTGAAAAATACACATATGAAATAATGTCATCTTAGATGGAAAAAGGTTTTGATAAAACACTTGAAATGAATTCTTGAAGAAAATATCCTTTCTTCTTCAAAATCATTTTATATTCACAAAACTTCATGTTATTATAAAAGAAAGTGATTTTGATGAAAATAGTCCTGAAATCGTTTTAGGAAGCATCCTGAACATAAGTCATTATAAAACTGTAAAAATATGTTCGTGCAGTATAATTTAAAAAAACATTCTACTTGTACTTTTGTCGGAAAAGTTAAAAAAGTACCTCGTAGGGTAAACAAAATAATTATTCCTTACATACAATGGGGTAAATGTAAAAATGGGTATAAAAGGACTTTAAACATACATGATTAAACTTTTATTAAAAATGGACATGGATGATAGCAATAACCCCAGTAAATACTTACGAATAAGTAATCTCGGATAAAAATGAGATTTGCACAATTATCCCTTACCTTAGGTCTGATTTGCTTCGTAAGTGTCTGAACCACCTGTATAATGATTAAAATAATGTAATTGACTTATTCCAGAATCATAATTATTTTTATGATATCATATATGGTCATATTCTTAGCTTCTTATTAGTAATATTTCATTACTACTTGTTGTTCGGGTGTTTATTACTTTTTGTTCTTATGCATGTCTTGTCGAATAAATACTTATTTTTCTTTTTAGTTTATAGATACCTCATTTCCAGAATGGTATTAGTGTAATATTTATCATATTTATTCACTCAATTCATTTTTTTAATCATTATGCAATGAAAATCATGTAGAATGAGTCACATCACATCGTGGAGACGGTATTCCGTACGTACGCACAACTGATGATATCGTTCCCATTATCATGGAATTATATTGGAGTGTATGTATACTATTTCGAAATCAATATTACTTTACAATAGTCATATATAGTCATTATTTACACCATTATACCCATCCAAGTAAGGTGGTGGTGGAAAATAGATTACACCACGTCGTGGAGATGGTATTCCGTACGTACGCACGCGCAGTGATTTAGTTTCCTGTAGGATGGATAGATGGTGAAATAGGGTTGTTTAATACTTATAATAACATATCATTATATTAGTGATACTGATTTTATTACTTCATAATGAAACAACTAAAGAAGAAGAAGTGGAAGAAGAAATAAATTAGGAAGAATCAGTAACAGACATTATCTCTTCTTTAAAGCGCTTCTTTGAGACCTTTTTTTAGGGTACTAAAATTGGTCTTTGAAGAAGAACAGGACCTCTAGGATGTCTCTAGTGAAGTTTAGTGAAGAAATTGGCTGGGGTGGCCGAACTTGAAGGCTCAATGTTGTAACAGCCCGAGATTTTATGAAAAATATTCTTTTTAATTTTATTAATGTCTTGTGTTGTACGCTACACCAAAAGGAGCTTGCACAACACGCATCCTTGACTTGCCTTTCCTTAAACGCAATCGCAACCTTCCTCGATAGCGTGTGTAGTACGCAATACTGAGTTTCACGAAACAACGATATGCTATTAAAATATTATTAAAACTAGCCGTTATGAATAGTAATAACCACTTTTTGAAATTTTGAAAATTTTATTTTTGAAAATGGAATTCATTTTTAGATTCGGAGTATCGAATTTAGCCTAAGGTGAAATTTTGGTACTTTTCGGATAACTTTCATATTCTGATGAATAGTGAAAATTACTAAATTATAATTAAAAACAACTTTTTTAATCGAAATAATTAATAGTGATAAATCATTAAATTGAGTGGTTTTAAAGTATATTTAGAATATATTTTTACAATTTAATACAATGTTTGTCATTGGATGTAATTTCACATTTAAACTAGACATAAACAAGTGTCAATCTTTTGATAGATTTTGTTTCTTAAAAAACACGCTATTTGTTTTAACAGCGGGATTTAATTATAAAATTAATTAATGCAACTTTTATGTTATGAATTTGGTAAAATAGACTTCATTTTTGAATTCGGAATATGAAATATAGCTTGGGATGAAATTTTGGCATTGTTCTGAAAAACATCAATTTTTGATTAATAGTGAAACTACAAAGTGGTAGGTTAAAAACTGAATTTTGCATAAAACTTAATTTTACCGCTTCTGTGAATGGAATTTCAAAAATCCGAGAGACACGGTTAATATCAAGGACTAAAATGTGGTTCAATGAGATGAAAATAATTTTTGGTGAATAGTAACATTTTACTTTTTTTACCACGGTTAATAGTAAATAGGGTAACTAAGGGTAAATATGATATTAATATTACCCTAACACATGTCCTAATTCTATTGGACAAGTGTAATTCTACAAAAAACAAACTTAGGAATAAAATATGACCATTTAGGCCCACTTAGATTAGATTAGGACATTTATTATTAATTTATTTAAAGAAGGGTTAAAATAGTTAAAATCAAAGTTTAATAAGTAAATCATTTTTAATATGGGGTTATAGATAAGATAAATTCGATTGTAAATATTCATTATAAATATAAGAAGATTTCCCACATGATGGTATTTTATTTGTAATTTTTAGACATAAAATAATTTAATTTATTTATGACACAACGATGATGCAGTAATTATCTTATTAATGAAATATTGACATAATTGATGTTATAAACACCAAAATAAATGTAATTTGAAATTGTTTATGAATTCCACTAATTTTCTAGGTTACTATGATATATTAATGTTGATTTAATCAACTTGTTTCGAACATTTAATTCTGTTATGACTTTCACAAAAATCATATATCAAATAGTGTCAAAATTGACACAAAATAGTTTTTAAATAAAATATTATATTATTAAATGTTATTGTATTCCTAAAAATCTAAGGTTCGGCCAAATGACTTAGATAAGGATATATATATTAATAATAAACAATTTGGGGTTCGTTTGGCATGTTATAGTAAGTTTATTAACCATATAGTGAAAGAAAACAAAAAGACATGGTAAAAGTTAAATTATTTAACTTAGAGTTAAATCTAATTGATAAGGTTACAATAATATCCTAAACTTGTCTAAATTCTATTGGTTGATAGGATTTCGACCCATCCCCACTTTAGCTTCGAAATAAGACCCTTTGGAACCATTATAAACCGATTTTGACTTTAATATAAAATAATATTTTGAGGTATTCCTAAGGTGCCCCTCTCCTCCCTTATAAAAGGACATCTCCTCCCCCTCCTCCTCACACCAATTTGAGCACTCAAGCTCGGCCAACCCCTGCCAAAATATCTTCTCCACTTCCCTAGCAACATCCTAGAGGTTCTGGTCTTACTCAAAGACCAATTTTAGTTCCCTAAGAGGAGGTCTCCAAAAGGCGCTTCAAAGAAGAGGTAATTACCGTTACCAATTCTTTCATCTTTATTTCTTCTTCCACTTCTTCTTCTTAGGTTGTTTCATTATGAAGTAATAACATCAGTATCACTCATATACTGATATGTTATTATAAGTATGAAACAACCCTATTTCACCATCTATCCATCATACGAAAAAAGAAATCACTGCGCGTGCGTACGTACGGAATACCGTCTCCACGCCGTGGTGTAATCTATTTTCCACCACCACCTTACATGGATGGGTATAATGGTGTAAAGAATAACTATATAGTTATTACAACATCATATTGATTCTGATATATTTTATAATCCACTCCAATTCAATTCAATATTTATAGAAATGATATCATCGCTCGTGCGTACGTACGGACTACCGTCTCCACGACGCGATGAGATTCATTCTCCATGTTAACCATTTAAGAATGATTATAATATATATATAAGAAATAATAATGAAATATATGACATTATAAAGCTACTGGATTTATGTATATATATACATATGTATGTCATCTACTTACTTCCATTTCAAGACAATAAGGAAAGGAAAACAGCGTTCATGCGTACGTACGGACTACCGTCTCCATGAACGTTGTTTTTCATTTTATTTATCTACCTATTATATATATATATATACTGAATATATATGATATATAAATCATATTTTATATTCTGGAAGTAAGTAAATCATGATATAAGTAATAATGATGTCAAGAACAACAAGTCAAAACACCTACGATAAATGAAACGATTTTACCCAAAACGCTTCTTTAACATAGAATTTACAAAAGAAAGGGTAATATAATGTCATAAGTGAACCATATATGATATCATAACAATGAATATGATTCTGTAATAAGTCAATAACATGATTTAAATCATTATACAGGAGGTTCGGACACTTACAAAGCAAGTCGGACCTAAGGTAAGGGAAATATCACAATCTCATTTTTATCCGAGATTGTTTATTCGTAAGTATTTACTGGGGTGTATTTTATCATCCACATCCATGTTTCATCAATATGTAATATTATTTCCATCCTCCTACAATTTTTTTAAATCCATTTTTACCCTTCGGTGAGTTTTTAGTAAAAGAAATGAAAGGAATTTTTTGATGTTTTTCGTACGAGGTACTTTTGACTTTTCCGACCAAAGTACGGAGAATGTTTTTTTTAACTTATACGGCACGAACAGATTTATACTGTTTTACAAAGCCTTATTTTCATGAAGCTTCCTCTAAAAGATTTCATGACTATTTTCAATAAAATCTCTTTCTTTTAAAATTTCATGATGTTTTGTGAAAAGAAATTGATTTTGAAGAAGAAAGGATATTTTCCTCAAGAATTCAATTCAAGTGTTTTATCAAAATTATTTTCCATATAAGATAATAAAGGGTTCTATTTCTATCCATATTTTTACATTGATTTGACTATGTTGTGATGGAATTATGTTTATGAATTCCTTTATCTTATATGAATGGTTTTATGATGTCATGTTGTTTAAGAATCCCATTTTTATTACATGGGTTATGCAATGATGTATGATTTATGATTTTGTGGCACACATAAGAAAGGATTCATTAAGAGATGGGTGGGACCTATATCTCCCTCCAATTCATTGGGTAAAGATTTTATATCTCATGAGATAGACATGGCTGGAATGGTAGGTTATACCGGTTCAGTGAAACAGGACTGAAACGAGGATTACTCGATTCAGAAAGGGACTTTGTCCACTAAGATAGTATTGGAAATGAGTCTTGACTAACAAGAAATGATTCTCTATGATTATGTGTGTATGCCACAATGAGTAATGTTTTAAGTTATGATTTCATTTCACTACTATGATTTATCCCATGTTATGAAATTATGCTCTCTTTTGCAGGTTAAGATTTCCAAAAATGTTATGTTCTTATGAAAATTATGTGATTGATATTTCTTTTGTTTACCCTTACTGAGCATTTGAGCTCACCCTTTTATGTTTTCTTTTCCCCAGGATATAAAGAAAGGTTTTAGGTAAAAAAAAAGAAGAATGTTATGGGAGATGTTGAAGATCTTTCACCAGGATTAGAAGATTATATACCGAGTTTCCAAAGACACTAAACTATTACGATCCTTGTGTGTGTGTTTTTGTAATGTACTAAGTATTCCGCAAAAGTAATGTAAAGTCCATGTAAGTCAGGATACAGGTCTCTACAGTTGGTATCAGAGGAAAGGTTTAGTCAACCTTTGGAAACTAGGATGCGAAAACGTTAGTGAGATCCCTAGAGATATTTCTAAGGTATGTCTAGGGATGCCCCTAAGGATAAGTATACGTATAGGATATAGTCCTAGAACTATGGTAACGATATTAGATTAAACCAAAGATGATAGATATTTAAGTTACTCCCCCTTTATTATGATTTTTTCATCTAACACTATTCTGTTTGGGTTTTAGAAAATGGCTGGAAACAAGATGATTCACAATAATGGAGGATATGATGGACAATGGAATGATATTCTTCATGAGCAACCAAATGAAATGGGATTTGGATGTCCGAACATCATTATTATGCCGAATCAGCAATCTCACAACATGATCAATAAAGTAAAATTTGGTAAGTTTCCTGACTCGACTAATAAGAGAAAGATGGAGTTCCATGATGATCATAGAGGAAAGAAAGTTCAATTTCCCCTATGTAAATCATGTGGGAAGAGGCATCAAGGAGAATGTTTCAAGGGAACTGGAAGATGCTTTGGGTGTGGAAAAGAAGGACACAAAGCAAGTAAGTGCAAAGTAAAAGGGTCAGTTAACACCATGGATGAGGATAATGGTATTGCTACGACATCAAAAATGGTTAAGTGTTTTAAATGTGGAATGTATGGGCATTATGCAAACAAATGCCCTAAGGGAAAGACTCATGAAGAGAATCAGTATGGTCATATGGGTAGTATTTATGTGGATGATGATGAAGAGACTACAAATTATATGTGAGATGAAAGAATTTTTGAAGCTCGGTCAATGGTTTGAGAATGTAGTGGAATGATTACATGTTTATCATGTGTAATTTTGGAATAAAGAGACATCTATGGATTGTTACACTGTTTTCTTTCCTTGTGTCTTGAAAGTGTATGATTAATGTTACCAGTATCCATGAAAGGTTATTCAGATATTTTTGGAATGTAGATGATATGCGCATAATGAAGGGATAAGGAAAAAATTAAATGTTTGATAGTATTCATGAGCTCATGATTGATATAAGGACTAAGTGATATCATGGTTTGAGTATATAGAATTTTGAGGATTTTGGTATGTGGAAAGTGTTAACTTTTAACTGCACTCATGTTTTCACTAAGGTATTCAAGAGAATACACGATTAAGGACTTTGAATGTTTGGAATGTGACCAACAAGACATATCTTATGATATGTGGGGATCAACGACAGTATTAAATCTCTGGTAATCGTTGTCACTATATTATGAGAGTGGACTGCAGTATTATGTATAAGCCTAAAGATTAGAATGGATTATGTTGGACAGAAGTTAGTATTGTTTAAGGATAGAAGTTTTTTCGATATTATTGATGGGATGTTATAGTAATATAGTTTTATAAAAAGGACAACCTGCAGGACGGGCGACAGCCCATCGCTTCGGACAAGGCTGTAGGAATCGAACCCACAACCGAAGTACGACTGGCCTTTATCGCCTACCACTGGCCTACAGGAAGTCCCTGTTTAGTAGAAACTAGTTTTATTATATTAAGCAGTATGATATATGAAGTATAAGTCCATTTTAGGAACCATATGTGATTAATCTCACTATAGAATGACTTATGTATATTTAATAACTTTTTCTAACCTTTTGTTTGAGACAAATGGAATGACCCATCATTCTATCACATAATCTTCTAACACTTCACAAATAACAAATTCAACTTCATTTATTTAAGAGATGAAGTAGAAATTTTTCAAGGCACGAACAAAAGTGAGATTGTACCAAAATAAAGTAAGTATTTATTTTAAGAAAATTTTCAACTTTAGGGAAATGATCTTGAAAACCAAAAATGTTGTCCTAGTGATCTTATACCTGATGAATCAGATGGTACCTTATATCATCACAAATCTATGGATTTGTGATTACTGGATTTTCCATAGCCATGTTCTCTACCACTCTCCATCAGAACATGATGGTTAGATTTCTCTTTCATATCCATATTTTCACCTATGAGGAAACCCAGTGATTAGTTTATTTGGGTAACCATTACGTTTCATAATTTTGTTTTTAAAGATTGGTTTTGATATTCCTTTTTACAATGTGGGTTTCTATTAAATAAACTTTCAAATAGTAAACCATTTATAACCCCGACGAATTTCGAGGGCGAAATTCATTTTAAGGGGGGTAGAATGTAACAGCCCGAGATTTTATGAAAAATATTCTTTTTAATTTTATTAATGTCTTGTGTTGTACGCTACACCAAAAGGAGCTTGCTCAACACGCATCCTTGACTTGCCTTTCCTTAAACGCAATCGCAACCTTCCTCGATAGCGTGTGTAGTACGCAATACTGAGTTTCACGAAACAACGATATGCTATTAAAATATTATTAAAACTAGCCGTTATGAATAGTAATAACCACTTTTTGAAATTTTGAAAATTTTATTTTTGAAAATGGAATTCATTTTTAGATTCGGAGTATCGAATTTAGCCTAAGGTGAAATTTTGGTACTTTTCGGATAACTTTCATATTCTGATGAATAGTGAAAATTACTAAATTATAATTAAAAACAACTTTTTTAATCGAAATAATTAATAGTGATAAATCATTAATTTGAGTGGTTTTAAAGTATATTTAGAATATATTTTTACAATTTAATACAATGTTGGTCATTGGATGTAATTTCACATTTAAACTAGACATAAACAAGTGTCAATCTTTTGATAGATTTTGTTTCTTAAAAAACACGCTATTTGTTTTAACAGCGGGATTTAATTATAAAATTAATTAATGCAACTTTTATGTTATGAATTTGGTAAAATAGACTTCATTTTTGAATTCGGAATATGAAATATAGCTTGGGATGAAATTTTGGCATTGTTCTGAAAAACATCAATTTTTGATGAATAGTGAAACTACTAAGTGGTAGGTTAAAAACTGAATTTTGCATAAAACTTAATTTTACCGCTTCTGTGAATGGAATTTCAAAAATCCGAGAGACACGGTTAATATCAAGGACTAAAATGTGGTTCAATGAGATGAAAATAATTTTTGGTGAATAGTAACTTTTTACTATTTTTACCACGGTTAATAGTAAATAGGGTAACTAAGGGTAAATATGATATTAATATTACCCTAGCACATGTCCTAATTCTATTGGACAAGTGTAATTCTACCAAAAACAAACTTAGGAATAAAATATGACCATTTAGGCCCACTTAGATTAGATTAGGACATTTATTATTAATTTATTTAAAGAAGGGTTAAAATAGTTAAAATCAAAGTTTAATAAGTAAATCATTTTTAATATGGGGTTATACATAAGATAAATTCGATTGTAAATATTCATTATAAATATAAGAAGATTTCCCACATGATGGTATTTTATTTGTAATTTTTAGACATAAAATAATTTAATTTATTTATGACACAACGATGATGCAGTAATTATCTTATTAATGAAATATTGACATAATTGATGTTATAAACACCAAAATAAATGTAATTTGAAATTTTTTATGAATTCCACTAATTTTCTAGGTTACTATGATATATTAATGTTGATTTAATCAACTTGTTTCGAACATTTAATTCTGTTATGACTTTCACAAAAATCATATATCAAATAGTGTCAAAATTGACACAAAATAGTTTTTAAATAAAATATTATATTATTAAATGTTATTGTATTCCTAAAAATCTAAGGTTCGGCCAAATGACTTAGATAAGGATATATATATTAATAATAAACAATTTGGGGTTCGTTTGGCATGTTATAGTAAGTTTATTAACCATATAGTGAAAGAAAACAAAAAGACATGGTAAAAGTTAAATTATTTAACTTAGAGTTAAATCTAATTGATAAGGTTACAATAATATCCTAAACTTGTCTAAATTCTATTGGTTGATAGGATTTCGACCCATCCCCACTTTAGCTTCGAAATAAGACCCTTTGGAACCATTATAAACCGATTTTGACTTTAATATAAAATAATATTTTGAGGTATTCCTAAGGTGCCCCTCTCCTCCCTTATAAAAGGACACCTCCTCCCCCTCCTCCTCACACCAATTTGAGCACTCAAGCTCGGCCAACCCCTGCCAAAATCTCTTCTCCACTTCCCTAGAAACATCCTAGAGGTTCTGGTCTTACTCAAAGACCAGTTTTAGTTCCCTAAGAGGAGGTCTCCAAAAGGCGCTTCAAAGAAGAGGTAATTACCGTTACCAATTCTTTCATCTTTATTTCTTCTTCCAGTTCTTCTTCTTAGGTTGTTTCATTATGAAGTAATAACATCAGTATCACTCATATACTGATATGTTATTATAAGTATGAAACAACCCTATTTCACCATCTATCCATCCTACGAAAAAAGAAATCACTGCGCGTGCGTACGTACGGAATACCGTCTCCACGCCGTGGTGTAATCTATTTTCCACCACCACCTTACATGGATGGGTATAATGGTGTAAAGAATAACTATATAGTTATTACAACATCATATTGATTCTGATATATTTTATAATCCACTCCAATTCAATTCAATATTTATAGAAATGATATCATCGCTCGTGCGTACGTACGGACTACCGTCTCCACGACGCGATGAGATTCATTCTCCATGTTAACCATTTAAGAATGATTATAATATATATATAAGAAATAATAATTAAATATATGAAATTATAAAGCTACTGGATTTATGTATATATATACATATGTATGTCATCTACTTACTTCCATTTCAAGACAATAAGGAAAGGAAAACAGCGTTCATGCGTACGTACGGACTACCGTCTCCATGAACGGTGTTTTTCATTTTATTTATCTACCTATTATATATATATATATACTGAATATATATGATATATAAATCATATTTTATATTCTGGAAGTAAGTAAATCATGATATAAGTAATAATGATGTCAAGAACAACAAGTCAAAACACCTACGATAAATGAAACGATTTTACCCAAAACGCTTCTTTAACATAGAATTTACAAAAGAAAGGGTAATATAATGTCATAAGTGAACCATATATGATATCATAACAATGAATATGATTCTGTAATAAGTCAATAACATGATTTAAATCATTATACAGGAGGTTCGGACACTTACAAAGTAAGTCGGACCTAAGGTAAGGGAAATATCACAATCTCATTTTTATCCGAGATTGTTTATTCGTAAGTATTTACTGGGGTGTATTTTATCATCCACATCCATGTTTCATCAATATATAATATTATTTCCATCCTCCTACAATTTTTTTAAATCCATTTTTACCCTTCGGTGAGTTTTTAGTAAAAGAAATGATAGGAATCTTTTGATGTTTTTCGTACGAGGTACTTTTGACTTTTCCGACCAAAGTACGAAGAATGTTTTTTTTAACTTATACGGCACGAACGGATTTATACTGTTTTACAAAGCCTTATTTTCATGAAGCTTCCTCTAAAAGATTTCATGACTATTTTCAATAAAATCTCTTTCTTTTAAAATTTCATGATGTTTTGTGAAAAGAAATTGATTTTGAAGAAGAAAGGATATTTTCCTCAAGAATTCAATTCAAGTGTTTTATCAAAATTATTTTCCATATAAGATAATAAAGGGTTCTGTTTCTATCCATATTTTTACATTGATTTGACTATGTTGTGATGGAATTATGTTTATGAATTCCTTTATCTTATATGAATGGTTTTATGATGTCATGTTGTTTAAGAATCCCATTTTTATTACATGGGTTATGCAATGATGTATGATTTATGATTTTGTGGCACACATAAGAAAGGATTCATTAAGAGATGGGTGGGACCTATATCTCCCTCCAATGCATTGGGTAAAGATTTTATATCTCATGAGATAGACATGGCTGGAATGGTAGGTTATACCGGTTCAGTGAAACAGGACTGAAACGAGGATTACTCGATTCAGAAAGGGACTTTGTCCACTAAGATATTCTTGGCAATGAGTCTTGACTAACAAGAAATGATTCTCTATGATTATGTGTGTATGCCACAATGAGTAATGTTTTAAGTTATGATTTCATTTCACTACTATGATTTATCCCATGTTATGAAATTATGCTCTCTTTTGCAGGTTAAGATTTCCAAAAATGTTATGTTCTTATGAAAATTATGTGATTGATATTTCTTTTGTTTACCCTTACTGAGCATTTGAGCTCACCCTTTTATGTTTTCTTTTCCCCAGGATATAAAGAAAGGTTTTAGGTAAAAAAAAAGAAGAATGTTATGGGAGATGTTGAAGATCTTTCACCAGGATTAGAAGATTATATTCCGAGTTTCCAAAGACACTAAACTATTACGATCCTTGTGTGTGTGTTTTTGTAATGTACTAAGTATTCCGCAAAAGTAATGTAATGTCCATGTAAGTCAGGATACGGGTCTCTACAAATGTGGTGTGAGGAAGAGGGGGAAGAGGTTTCCTTTTATAAGGGAGGAGAGGGGCTCCTTTCGAAATACTAAAAATATTATTTTATTATAAAGTCAAGTTCAGTTTTGAATAGTTCCAAATTGATTTATTTAGAATATAATGTTGGGAGGGGTCTAAATTATCTCATAAAATAGAATTTATACATGTTTAGGTTCCTATTTTAACCTTGTCATTTAGATTTATCATTAAGTTAAATAATTTTACTTTTACCGTGTCTTCTTGTGTTCTTTTAATATAAAATTAAAAAACTCACTATAACAAGCCAAAATAACCCCAATTTGTTTATTATTAATATATATAACCATATCTAAGTCATTTGGTCGATCCATATATTTTTAGGAATAAAATAACAATTAATAATATAATATCTTTTTCAAAAACTATTTTATGTCAATTTTGACACTATTTAGTAATTGATTTTTGTGAAACTCATAACAGAATTATTAGTTCTAAAAAAGGTAATAAAATGAATAATAACATTTCATATTAACCTATAAAATTAGTGGAATTCATAAAAAGTCTCAAATTACATTTATTTGGGTATTTATAATATCAATTATGTCAATATTTTATTAATAAGATAATTACTGCATCATCTTTGTGTCATAAATAAATTAACATATTTAAAGTCTAAAAATTACAAATAAAATAAAATTATGTAGGAAATCTTTTTATATTTCTAATGAATATTTATAGTCGAATTTATCTTATGTATAACCCTATATTAAAATTGATTTTCTTATTAAACTTTGATTTTAACTATTTTAACCCCTCTTTAAATAAATTAATAATAAATGTCCTAATCTAATCCAAGTGTGCCGAAATGGTCATATTTTATTCCTATGGTTGATTTTGGTCGAATTACACTTATCCAATAGAATTAGGACATGTGTTAGGGTAATAATAATATCATTTTTACCCTTAATTACCCTATTTACTTTTAATCGTGGTAAATAAATGTAAAAAGTTATTATTCACAAAAAATTATTTTCATCTCATTGAACCACATTTTATATACTGACATAAACCGTGTCTCTCGGATTTTTGAAATTCCACTCACAAAAGTGGTAAAATTATGTTTTATGAAAAATTCAGTTTTTTAACTACCACTTAGTGGTTTCACTATTCATCAAAAATTGAACGTTTTCAGAAAAATACCAAAATTTCACTGTTGGATAATTTCGATATTCCGAATCCAAAAATTAAGTCCATTTTAAAAAATAAAATTTATAAAATTCCAAAAAGTGGTTATTACTATTCATAACGGCTCGTTTTAATAATATTTTAATAGTATATCGTTGTTTAGTGAAACTCGATATTGCGTACGACACAAGCTATCGAGGAAGGTCACAATTTAGTGTAAAGAAAGCCAAGAAAGTGTTGTGGGTAGAAAAATATTCCTTTGATGATTTATATAACATAAAATTCTCAAGTGTTACATTCTACCCTCCTTAAAAGGAATTTCGCCCTCGAAATTCGTCACTTTGTGACAAATAGATGAGGATACCTCTCCCTCATCATATCCAAAATCTCCCATGTAGATTCTCTTAATTGGTGGTTCCTCCATAAAACATTCACTAATCTAGTGGTCTTTTTTCATAGGAATTTTTCGCTAAGATCCAAAATCTCTATCGGCTGTTCTTCATAAGAAAGATCTTGCTCCAGCGGTATAACTTCTGAGCTGAGTACATATGAAGGATCATGTATGTACTTTCTCAGGAGAGATACATGGATCACATCATGAACTTGAGAGAGATTCGGTGGAAGCGCCAATCGGTCAGCAACCCTCCCAACATGATCCAGTATTTTGAAAGGACCGATATATCTAGGGCTCATCTTCCCCTTCTTTCCAAATCACATGACCCTCTTCCCAGGAGATATTCGTAAGAAAAATTTACCACCCCCATAAAACTCTTGGTCTTTTCTTCGGTTTTTTCCATAACTTTTCTGTCGACTCTGAGCTGCTCTTATGTGTTGTTGAATAGATATGACATTTTCTTCCATTTCATCAATGAGATCAGGTCCTAATTTCTTTTTTTCCCCAACTTCATCCCAACAAGATGTAGTCCTGCATTTCTTTCCATAGAGAGCTTCAAAAGGATCCATCTGAATACTGGAGTGAAAGACACTATTATATGAAAATTCCACCAAAGGTAAGTGTTGATCCCAACCACCTTTGAAATCCATAGAGAAAGGTCTCAACATATCTTCTAGAGTTTGAATTGTTCTCTCAGACTGACCGTCTGTCTGAGGATGATAAGTAGTGCTAAAACTTAACTCTGTATCCAGAGTATGCTGAAGTCTTCACCAGAACATTGAGGTAAACCTCGGATCCCGATCAGATATAATAGAAAGTGGTACTCCATGCAATCTTACCACTTCCTTTACATATATCCTGGCAAGCTGATCCAGAGAGAAATCCTCTCTAATAGCGATGAAGTGTGCAGACTTTGTAAGACGATCAACTATGACCTAGATAGCATTATTGCCTTTGGATGTTTTAGGATGTCCGGTGACAAAGTGCATAGTAATGTTTTCCAATTTCCATTCGGGTATTGGTAATGGTTGTAACATTCCCTTAGACTTCTGTCTCTCAACATTAACTTGCTTACAACCCAAGCATCGAGAGACATATTGAACAACATCTCTTTTATGACATCCCACCAGAAGTACTATTTTAGGTCCCTATACATTTTCGTGCTTCCAGGATAAATAGAGAATGAAGAACTATGAGCCTCATCCAGCTGCTCCTTCTTTAATTTGTGGATGGGAGGAACACAAACCCGATTCCTGAACATTATTATCCCATCACAATCAAGCTTGAATTCAGGAACATTTCTCACCTTCTATTGTAACTCTATATCTTCTTTCTGTGCCTCTTTAATCTTCACATGTATAGATGGTTGGACATTCATTTGAGAAAGATATGATTATTCCCCTTTCATTATAATTCCATGATCCGTCCTTTGTAAATCCATAAATATTAGATCTTTTGTGATCCTCATCATGGATAAACTGGCATGGTCTTGTCGACTTAATGCATCTGCCACCTTGTTTGCTTTCCCAAGGTGTTAATGGATTGAGCAGTTGTAATCCTTAATCAGCTCCAACCGTCTTCTTTGGAAAATATTCAACTCCTTTTGTGAGAAAATATACTTTAAACTTTTATGATCAGTATAAATGTCACACCTTTCTCCATAAAGATAATGCCTCCAAATCATTAATGCAAAGATTACCGCAGCTAACTCCAAATCATGACTTGGGTAATTTGGCACATGTATTTTCAACTTTTGTGAGGCATAAGCTATCACCATATTTGCATAAGAACAGACCCCAATCCCTTCATGGATGCATCACTGTAGATCACAAACCTTTCTCCACTATAAGGCAGTGTGAGCAAAGGTGCACTGGATAACCTTCTTTTCAACTCCTTGAAATTCTCTTCACATTCCTTCATCCAAACAAACTTAACTCCATTCTGAGTCAACTTGGTGAGTGGAGTAGATAATCATGAAAAATATTTCACAAAACATCGATAATATCAAGACAAACCAAGAAATATTCGAATCTCAATTACTATTATTGGTCTCGACCATCTTTCGATAACCTCTGTTTTTGCTGGATCCACAGATATCTCCTCTTTTGAGATTATGTGACCCAAAAATAAAACATTTTGAAGCCAAAATCCACACTTGGTAAATTTGGCATAAAGCTTCTCTTTTCTCAGGGTCTTCAATATAATTCTCAAGTGATCTTTATGATCTTCCTTGATATTTGAATAGAAAATAGTATCATCTATAAAGACTACCACAAACTAATCAAGATAGTATCTAAAGACTCTATTCATTTAGATCCATGAAGATAACAGGGGCATTAGTAAGACCAAATGGAATCACTATAAATTCATAGTGTCCATACCTCGTACGGAAAGCCGTCTTTGGTATATCCACCCTTTTAACCCTTAATTGATGATACCCTGAATGAAGATCAATCTTGGAAAAGTATTGAGCTCCACATAGTTGGTCAAATAAGTCATCAATGCGTGGGAGAGGATATTTGTTATTGATAGTGATCTTGTTAAATTCTCAATAATCAATGTAGAGTCTCATTGATCCATCTTTCTTCTTAACAAATAGAATAGGTGCTCCCCAAGGTGACGCACTAGGGCGTATGAATCCCTTATCAAGATTCTCTTGGAGTTGCTTCTTCTATTCCTGCAACTCAATTGGGTACATTCTATAAGGTTTCTTTGAAATAGGTAAAGCATCCGGTACGAGTTCTATTGAAAACTGAACTTCACGATTTGGTGGAAGACCAGGTAATTCCTCCGTAAAGACATCATCAAACTCTCGTACAATGGGTATATTCGTAATTGTGATTTTCTCACCAACCATTTGAGATAAATAACCTTCATTTAGTGGAATCAAGACCCATAAGATGGATGAAATTTCCACTGGAAGGTTATGTTAATTCTTGCATCGATAGACGATCATAGATTGATCTGGAATATGAAATGTGACTTCCCTTCATTGGAAATTGATATGAGATCCCTATAAAGAAAGCTAATCCATGCCAAGAATCACATCAAATTCCACTATAGGAAGGATCACAAGATTTGCAGGAAGCACATTCCCAAAAACATTAATAGGAGAAGAATTATTAAATTTTGATGCGACTGTTGTGCCATAAGGGGTTGTCACAGCTAACTCAACATCTAATTATTGAGGTAATACAGTGATATCGTTAGAAAATTATTCAGAAATAAAGCAATGGGTGGATCCAGAATCAAATAAAACATTTGATACTTTAGATTGGATGGTAAGTGTACCTTTCACCACATCATTATTGTACTCCATATCGATGATAGAAATTGCATGTGACTTTCCTTTGTCTTTAGCCTTAAGAGTTTGTTGACATCGACCATCATCATGAACCCTTGGATTTGGGCATTGATTGGCATAATGCCCCATCTCCTTGCACATGAAACATTGAAGTGTATTAGGTTCATTCTTTGTATCCCTTCCATTGTTTTCATCATTAGACATATTCTTCCCATCATTGCGGCATTCAAATGCCTGATGTCCTTCCTTTCCACATTTGAAACATTTACTTGTCCCTTTAAGACAACTCCATCCATGTTTCTTTCCACACTTTGTGCATAAAGGAAAACTCATCTTTTTTTCAGTGTGTTCTTTAGATTTTCCTTTGAATTCAATTTTTCTCTTCTTATCAAACCCATATGACTGATGGGTTACTCCAATCTCCATATCGACTTTGAGAGCACATCGAACGATTTCCTCGTAGCTATTGAAGTCCCTTACGGCTAACGACCTTCGAACACTTGGTTTTAAGCCACTAAAGAATCGATCTATCTTACTCTCTGGTTGGATCATAATACTAGAAGCATACCTTGGAAGTCTTGTAAAATTTACTTCATATGTACCAAATGATTCATCATCCTTTTGCTTCAGTTCAAGAAACTCTTTCTCCATCTTTGTTAGGAGAATACGAGGGAAGTACTTATTGAAAAATAAGTTCTTGAACTCGTCCCATTCCATGGACTCAATTTCATCTCTTTGCCTCGTATTATTGATAAGATTCCACCATTGATCAGCATCACCTTCCAAGAGATACACTACTAAGATGAATTTATCATGTTCAGAACATTGAAGAACTGAATGTATCTTTTCCGTAGTACTAATCCATTGTTCAACAACTAATGGATCAATAGACCCACTGAATGAAGGTGGACGCTGCCTCATGAACAATTCAACAGAATGTTGCTACTTCCTTTGCACGTTTGGATGTCTTGCATGATTCATAGCTTGAAAAAGTTGTGTGATCATGGATACAAGATTTTTCATTCCATCTCCCATAACGTTTGGTTGCTCAGGGGGAAAATCATTGCATTTCCCGTCGCATTCCCCATTAACACAGTTCCTTCATGTTGCAGCCACTGACTAAAACCAAGAAGAATATTGTGAGAAACACTAATTATAATAGGAAAACCACATAATCAAGAATAAAATTTCACACTTAAGGACTTATCCTTGGTTATTCATGTCAATTTCTAAAACACTAAGATTGTTTTCTATGCTTAGACTTATCCTTAGGGTTCTTACTAAGGCTTTCACATCCTAGTTTCCAAAGGTTGAATATACCTTTCCTATGATACCATCTATAATGACCAATACTTTACATACATTGTTTATTACTTCAGAATTGAAGCACACTTATTACAACATATAACAAAACCAGGAAAGGACCGTATAGTTATAGTGTCTTTAGAAACTAGGAAACAAAAACAACTGGTTCATAAAGCGTCTACTTTGCCTCCCATTAATTTCATCATATCTAGAGTCCCTTTTTGGCATATCCTACTTAATAAACTTATTCCTGAATCGGGGAAAGAAAACATACAAAAGGGTAAGGTCAAAGGCTCAGTAAGGGTAAACAAAAGAAATATCAATCACATAATATACATAAGAACATAACTTTTGGAAATATTAACCTGCAAAAGAAAACATAACTTCATAACATGGGATAAATCATAGTAGTGAAATGTAATCCCAATAATCATAACTTAAAACATGAAGCTTTGTTTCAAACACACATAATCATAGAGAATCATTTCTTATTAGTCAAGACTCATTTCCAAGACTATCTTAGTGGACAAAGTGCATTTCTGAACCGAGTTCACTCCTCGTTTCACTCCTTTTTCACTGAACCAGTTTAACCTACCGTTCTAGCCATGTCTATCTCATGAGATATAAAATCTTTACCCAATGCATTGGAGGGAGATATAGGTCCCACCCTTCTCATTATTAAATCATTCTTACTTGTGCCACAAAACAAACATACATCATTCATAGTAACCCAATAAATAAAATGGGATCATAATCATCATACCATAATCACATAATCCATATAAAAGAAATGGATATAATTTCATAATAAGAAAAGTGAAACCATGTAAATCATAGAGAATTTATACTTGAAACATACAAATATGAAATAATGTCTTCTTGGAATGAATTTTTTTTTGATAAAACACTTGAAATGAATTCGTGAGGAAAATATCCTTTCTTCTTCAAAATCAATTTATTTTCACAAAATGTCATGCTATTTTTAAAAGAAATAGATTTTTTTGAAAATAGTCATGAAATATTTTTAGGAAGAATCATGAAAATATGTCTTTATGAAACTGTAAAAATATGTTCGTGCCGTGTATGTTAAAAAAACATTCTTCTTGTACTTTTTTCGAAAAACTTAAAAATGTACCTCGTAGGGTAAACAAAAGAATGATTCTTTCCATACCATGGCATAAAAGTAAAAATGGGTATAAAATGAATTTAAACATACATGAATACACATTTATAAAACATGGACATGGATGATAGCAATAACCCCAGTAAATACTTACGAATAAGTAATCTCGGATAAAATTGAGATTTGCACAATTATCCTTTACCTTAGGTTTGATTTTCTTTTTAAGTGTCTGAACCACTTTTATAGTGATTTATATATTGTTATTGAGTTATTAAAGAATCATACTTATATTTATGATATCATATATGGGAATATTCTTAGCTTCTTATTAGTAATATTTCATTACTACTTGTTATTCGGGTGTTTATTACTTTTTGTTCTTATGCGTGTCTTGTTGAGTAAATTCTTATTTTTTTAGTTTATAGATACCTCATTTACAGAATGGTATTATTGTAATATATATCATATTTATTCACTCAATTCATTTATGTAATCATTATTCAATGAAATCATGTAGAATGAGTCGCATCACATCGTGGAGACGGTATTTCGTACGTACGCACGAGCGATGATATCGTTCCCATGATCGTGGAATTGTATTGGAGTGTATGTATACTCTTTCAGAATCAATATCACTTTACAATAGTCATATATAGGCATTATTTACACCATTATACCAATCCATGTATGGCGGTGGTGGAAAATAGATTACACCACAATGTGGAGATGGTATTCTGTATGTACACACGCGCGGTGATTTCGTTTTTTGTAGGATGGATAGATGGTGAAATAGGGTTGTTTCATAATTATAATAACATATCAGTATATTATTGATACTGATGTTATTACTTAAAAATGAAACAACTAAAGAAGAAGAAGTGGAAGAAGAAATAAAGTTGGAAGAATCGGTAATGGACATTACCTCTTCTTTAAAGTGCTTCTTTGAGACCTCCTTTTAGGGCACTAAAATTGGTCTTTGAAGAAGACCAAGACCTCTAGGATGTCTCTAGGGAAGTGGAGAGAAGAAATTGGCAGGGTTTGTCCGAGCTTGAAGGCTCAATGTGGTGTTAGGAAGAGGGGGAAGAGGTGCCCTTTTATAAGGGAGGAGAGGGGCTCCATTGGAAAAACTAAAAATATTAGTTTATTATAAAGTCAAGTTCGGTTTTAAATAGCTAAAAATTGATTTATTTCAAAACTAATGTGGGTATGGGTCGAAATCCAAAATCCAATAGAATTTAAACATGTTTAGGTTCCTATTTAAACATTATCATTTAGATTTATCATTAAGTTAAATAATTTTACTTTTACCATGTCTTATTGTGTTCTTATACTATAAGGTTAATAAACTCACTATATCAAGCCTAAAGAACCCCAAGTTGTTTATTATTAATATATATAACCTTATATAAGTAATTTGGCCAAACATTATATATTTTTGAAGAAAATAACAATTAATAATATAATATTTGTTTCATAAACTATTTTATGTCAATTTTGACACTATTTATTAATTGATTTTTTTGAAAATCATAACAGAATAATTATTTCAAAAAAAGTTAATAAATCAATAATAACATGTCCTATTAAAATATAAAATTATTTTAATTCTTAAAAATCTCAAATTACATTTCTTTGTGTATTTATAAATCAATTATGTCAATATTTCATTAATAAGATAATTACTGTATCATCTTTGTGTCATAAATAAATTAACTTATTTAAAGTCTAAAAATTTAAAATAAAATATCATTACGTTGGAAATATTTTTGTATTTCTAATGAATTTTTATAGTCGAATTTATCTTATGTATAACCCTATATTAAAAATGATTTTATTTTTAGACTTTGATTTTAACTTTTTTAACCCTTCTTTAAATAAATTAATAATAAATGTCCTAATCTAATCCATGTGGGCCTAAATGGTCAAAATTTTTTCCTCAGGTTGTTTTTGGTCGAATTAAACTTATCCAATAGAATTAGGACATGTGTTAGGGTAATAATAATTTCATTTTTACCCTTAATTAACCTATTTACTTTTAACCGTGGTACATAAAAGTAAAAAGTTACTATTCACCAAAAATTATTTTCATCTCATTGAAACACATTTTACTTACTGACATCAACTGGGTCTCTCGGATTGTTGGAATTCCACTCACAGTAGCGGTAAAATTATGTTTTATGAAAAATTCAGTTTTTTAACTACCACTTAGTGGTTTCAATATTCATCAAAAAATGAAAGTTTTCAGAAAAATACCAAAATTTCACCCTATGCTAATTTCGACATTCCGAATCCAAAAATGAACTCCATTTTGAAAAATAAAATTTATAAAATTTAAAAAAAGTGGTTATTACTATTTATAACATCTAGTTTTAATAATATTTTAATAGTATATCGTTGTTTAGTGAAACTCGGTATTGCGTACGACGCAAGCTATCGAGGAAGGTCGTGATTTCGTGTAAAGCAAGCCAAGAATGTGTTGTGTGTAGAACAATATTCCTTTTATGATTTATATAACATAAAGTTATCGGGTGTCACATTACCTGATTCAGTTATCCTAGTATAGTTATAAGTTTCTCGACATGAGTCACTTATTTAGAATCGACATCATTATCTTACATTGGATGGAACTCCCTACATAGGATATGTTTTTTCATGAATTTTCCTTTCCATCCACTATTTTCCATTTCTTAAAAATGGTATACACTAAACTAGGGTTCGAATAATAATTTATAATGTCAAACTAGAAAAATAAATAATATATATTGTAACATTATGGATATCTAATATCATAATCATATGTATTGTTTCTTTGGGGACATACATACATTTATATAAATCATAATGGTTTTTAAGGAAAATTTCAATTTTCCTATGTATATCCCATGGGTGTGTCAAAATAGGTGTGAAGTAAGTCCCTTTGTTCTTAACCAGGTTACCTTGAGTTAGACCCGAAATAGATTTTCAGAGTTGTTACTTCTAGTTACATCTATTCAAAATCCACATAAACATGTAGAATCCCGATAGGGATGAATTTTCTATAAATATATATATATATAATATACTTTATAGAAAAATTATATTATTTTCTTGTATAATTATCATCAATGTCTATCTTAGGGTTTTTTTCACTAATCAATCTTTTCTTAATCTAGTTTCAAAGGATTCTACTAAATATTCTATGATACCAACTATAAAGACCCCAAACATAGATGCTTAGAGACAAAGACTTATTTTTTTACATTGTCATATAAACAAGTAACACAATACTAAAGTACCTAATAGTTTAGTAGCATTGGAAAATAAGAAACATACATATTTTCAACATTACATCTTTAAAAGAAATACAATATGTAAATTCCATTATAAACATTCTAAACCTTCAGATTATCCCTACAGTTCATTCATAGTACTTCTTTACATGCTGGGGAAAAATAAATATAATAAAGAGATGAGCTCTAATGTTTAATTAGTGGATTTAAAATAGAAGAATCATAAACAATATGGTGTGATTAATAAAAAAAAGTACACATTCCATCAAAACATAATCTTGATCTTAATATAGAAGAAATAAGATTTGAATAAATAATTCCTTAATATCACATAACCATGGATATTATACTAGTCGAATAATCACATGGACTATCATTGACTAGTATCATAATGAGGTTATGGATAATGTGGTAGGTCATAATCATATTATCAATGCCTCATTCAATGACCATACATAAACGGGGAAAACCCCAAACTAGTTTGTCACATGATACCTAAAAATGAATTAAGAGTATGTAGCGGGACCCACATGAAACTTAATAAGTCCAAATAATTCCTAAAATTAAAAGGGGTGAAACATAATCTATATATACATTAATATTTATAATAACATATGAAATGTAAACTACTTTCCCAAATCTGTAAACATAAATACTGACCGTTTAGAGTAATAAATAGAATGGTATCAAGATTTCTCATCCGCAATAAAACGTATCATTACAAATTCAAAAAAAAATGTTGTATACTATATAAAAAATATTAATCCTAATTAAACCTAATAAAAAACAAGAGTGATTAAATTCCTGAAAACACTCTTATAAAATCATCATATAATTCTTCATAGAAATACACTTTTACTTTGAGAGGAAGAGTTCTTTATGGAAAAATATTTGTATAAACCAGATGAGAACTAATATATTTATTAATAATAAAATTATTTAGTTTAGAAAAATAATGTTTTTTAAAAATATAATATAGAGTGCTCTTTAAAATGGGTAAGAATTCGAGAAGTTCCGTTGAATCGGGCTTGTTTATTGTGAATAATTTGAGAAATACCATTTTAAAACATGTATGTACCCATCAAATAAGGAAGCATTATGATTCATAAAAAATATGTAAAATTTAAAAAAAACATCATTAGGAGTAAATAATAATATTTAATAATTTAATTGTGGTAAAGATAAAAAAAGAGTAACCCAAATGAAGAAGGAGGTTTTGGTAGAAACTCTTACCTTATGTCGGAATGAGTTATTAACTTGGAATTAATATCAATGAATCTAAAATTAAATCCAATAATTAAATAATTAATTAAATTTATTTATTTATTTTGATTTTTCTAATTTTATTTATGGCCTTTTTTATGAGTTATATGACATAAATTTATCACCCGAGAGAGTTCATTTCCTTGGTTTTGATTATCGGTATAATCTTATATAATTATTAAAGTTCATCTATAATGGATATAATTATCCACACATGAATTTATATGATACTATTTAACAACCAGAATATTAAATTTCAATATAATTTTTTTATATGGTATGAAGATGATTTATTAATGAAAACATTATTTATAATCATTTAGATTATTACGATGGTAATTTGATATTATCAAACAAGTTTTGTATTAAAAATCAGAACTACGTATGTATTATGATTTTATAACACTAAATAAGACATAATAAATATTTTAAAATATGTTTAAACCAATAAAATGGTTCCATTACTAGCCTTGATGTATAAATTAATGAACACAATTTCATCGCCAACGATGGTTGTAAGTCGGCACCTCCTGAATGATGATTTATTTTTTAAAATAAATGATAGAGAGACAGTAGTTTGAGGAATATATTTAATTAATATTTATTAATTGTATTATATATATGATACTGGTGTTACGATGATCATTTTTACATAGGAGGTGAGTCGAAAAAAGTAAATTGATAAGAAATGAAATGAAAAAGCAAGAGGATTTACCTATTGAAATATCCTCCTTGAGAACCTACTTAAGTTAATATTTTTTTTTATTTTGGAAAGAAAAATATCTCATGGATGTGGGGATAGAATATGGATGTTGATTTGTGTATAAAATTGACATGATTCAATTATAATATTTGTGAAGAGAAGAGGGGGTGATTGGTGGGTTTTATAGTGGAGGAGAGGGGGGATTTCTCGTTATTTTATTATTTTGCTAAATAAAAATAATAGTATTGATTCTCATGACTAAATTTATTAAATAGAGAATTTGATTTCTATAAAATGGTTCTTAAATCATATAAAAATCATATATGACTATAAAATTCTTATATGTTTAACACATATCGTAAATTATCCTATTTTACAATTCTCAAAAATTTATTTATTTAAGAAAAATCCCGAAAACTAACCCAGACCATTTTTTAAAATATAGAATAAAAACTTAACACCATTTTAGGAAAATAATTTTAATGTTATGTGCAATTAAATTTTTAATTAAAATCATTATTTAATATAAAAATAAATATTTTAAATTTTTAATTGATTTTATAAAAAAATTAAAAATAAACTAATCTCTCATAAAATTATCCTAAAATGGAAGGCAAAAAAATATTGATTTATGAATCCATTTTATGAAAATGAATTTTATTTTAAATAATTTTATTTATTATAAAAATTTAATTAATTATTTATGACTCACAAAATACCAACACTTAATTATTATTTTTTAAAAAATTCATTTACTTATACTATTATGTAATTATATCATACTATAACTTATTTGATTCCAAAATATTATTTATGCATTAATTGGTGATGATATTATCAGTTAGGATAATTTAGTATTCAAAAGGATCATATTATTATTTCTATTATCAAGTTACTATTTCACTGGTATAGGTTTCCTAATGTCTTGAAATAACCATAATTTTATTCCCTATTAATTTATAAAGACAATATTTTATCCTTTATGTGGTTTTATATGATTCATACTATAAAATAAAAATAATAAGGGAAAACAATTGATGGAGTTCTGGGTTGTTACAATAAATAAATTTAAAATAAAAATTAAAAAAATTATAACAATTTCGAGAGAAGTTTATTTTAAACATTAAATGATTTAATTATTATTTATATCCACTTAGTAATCATTAAATAAATATATTTTTATTTCAAATATATAAACCATATATTCAATTATATTTCTAACTCAAAATGTGAGAAATTTACTGTTTAAGTAAAAATTATAATATATGAGAAAAAATTGTTTTTGAATGCCATGAAATAATATAAAGATGAAAAATTAAAATTTTATTCCATATAATTACTTAATAAATTATTCTATATTATATATTTATTCTATTAATCATTCAATAAATTTTAAAAATATATTTAATGAAAGATTTCATTATTACAATTTCATAATCCAAAAAAAATATCTTTAAAATAATTGATATTTTCACAAATAAATTAGCATCATTTTTTTCAATATTATTTTCTATACGTTAATTAAATTCCACATATAATATTTATATCATATTATTAATGTTTATATTCCCATTATGAAATCATTAATATACCTCTATGATACATGTATACCTGATGAAAATATATCCAATGACTATACAACATACAACTATATAATCTATGATCATATAATATACATATTAACTTTTATACTCCAATATATAACTTTACACACATAACTAAAATCATTCAACCCGTCTCTTTCAACAAAATATCTTTTATATTTATAATTTATTTTATTTTTTCATATTTATCATCGATGGTATGATCATTATAGGAGATCATGATGACTAATAATGAAATATTCTAGTATTTTTATTTATATTGGAATTTATTCTGATGTTTTTTCATTTATATTTTATATAATGTATTTAATATTAAATTTTAATATTCTTCATTAATGGAATAATAAATCGCCCATTTTAGATAGATCTTTTGTGTAAGGAAAAATATCCAATATGTGATATATATTAAGGGTAATTTCACACATATAATATGGTATCTTACATTTCTCCCCACTAATAAATCCCACTATAAAAATTTAATTCCTTAAAATTAAAAAGAAGTATAATTTTCTATCATTACATATTTGTTTTCCCAGGTAACTAATTCAGCCTTTTGATTTCTCTTTAAAATATTTACAAGGGGAGTTGTCTTATTATATAGTAATTTATCTCTATAATAAAATATATCTTCAAGTTATTTAACATAAGATTGTTTATTTCCTAGTTGTACAACCTATGAGTTTTGTAGATGTAAAATATCTAAGATATATTTCTTTTAAAGCGACATGGGGAACACATTAAGAACAATATAGAAAAAACTTAAGGATGATGATATATTTTTTAAAAAATATGTCATGTTTGGTGTTGTATTTGACGATATTCATAGATTCATGAAATATAGTTGAGTTGATTGACCAAAATATATAATACCCTTTAAAGATGTTGATGTATAACTGTTATATATTTCAATGAGATCTATTGGGTTTAATGCTGAAAGAAAGGGAAAATGGAAGATGAATGAGACAATTCACTAGAGAATATATCCAGGATGTGTTGTTGATGGAGGAAATTTTGAAGTGTCCTTATATTATTCTATAATGCTCTTGATAATGATGAAGTTTCCTTGAGGAAGCAAATTATTAATTTTAATAAAATCTATATGTTCAAGATGAAACTATAAAAAATTAAAATAGTGTGGTAATAATTCTCTACATTTGGAATGTATAATATTGAGTTCCCATGTTATATGTATGTTTCTGGCCCTCATAATTCATTAACTTCCATCATGACACTCTGATATGATCATGTGAATTTGGTTGTTCTCTGTAAAAGAGAATAGGTCTTGAGTTTTATCAATTGATATTCATTATAATACATTAGAGTGTAATCTTTTTTTTATTATAAGACATTGGGATAAATCATAATTCTTCACCATAAGTATCCATTCTTATTTTAATACTTTGATTCCAAATATTATTATGGATATACTATATTAAATGTTGAGAGTCCATAATTTATATTCAAAATAAATAAAAGAAGAAATATTAAAAAAATGGAGTATTTATTTATTCATGGATCAATAATTATGATCTTACAAATTAGCAATATATTAAGGGAGATCATAATAGATAATTTATACATATAATAAGAATATATTACTGTGGGTGTTTCATGATTTACAGTGAGATTCCATGTCACCATGGATAAGTAGAAATTTCAAGTGAACCAATTTGGTTTTTATTCTATGGGAGCCTAAATGAAAAATAAACATGTTATAATTCAAATTTTATAATGAGAAAGTAAATTTATTCTTTAGAGACATCTATATTATGAGTTGGATGAAGTGAATAATGAAGATTGTGTTAGTTAATGAGGTGAGACGAGCCACTTTGAATCATGAATATTCATATAAGCTTTATTGAAAAAACATTCATTCATGATCTGGTGAATATAAATAGAAAAAAATGAAGAAATGAAATTATTTGTGTATTTTGGGATAAGTATTCTAATAACCATTTGTATCATATAATAATAATTGAGAACAAAATAATGATATTTATTTTCCAAGGGGTGGAGGAAGATCGTAATATAGTTATGTGTGTAACATCATATACTTATTTATGACCATTCATTAGAAGGCTCCATTTACGATCTACATATATTATATTGAAAATTTTTAGTTCTATTCAATTTTATAAGTTTATGGAAAACCATTAATTTTGTTTCCTTTAATAATAATAACGTGACTCCATGCATGAGATATTAACCACATTTCATTAGGGTCAGGTTCATCTATAAATAGGCAACCCTCATTATCAAACATGATGTTTCATACTTATTTATACATCACTAAGTATCCTGAAAATATTTTCAATAATATATTTAGAGAGAATGGTATTTAGAATAATTATACATACTCATTCAAACCCATTATAGATTGTATCAACAATCATGTGATCCAATATTTTGAATAATAGAACATATCTTCTCTCATTTTGTCTTTATTTCATTATATGGATCAAGACAATTCTATTAATTGTAATAGATTCCCAATATTTTATGGAAAAGGGTTTCAATATTGGAGTATGAGAATGGTACCATATATTTGTTCTCTGGGGAATTATATTCTTGATTTTATTTAATATCAATTCATCTTTCGAGATGAAAACCCAAAATGTTCTCTGACTAATATAGGAAATATTGAAAATGATTGGCATTCTGTAAATTACTTTTGAGTTCATCTAAAAAAGAATTGAAAAAAGTCTTGTTTTTATGAAAAACAATGTTATTTGTAAGCTAATTAGTTTCATTTAGATATGAAATGAAATGATGTAGAAGAAAATATGCAGATTAGTCTAAAATAGTTTGACTATGTCAGGATAAAGGAGGATGAATCTGCTGATTAATTCTTTACCTATCTAAATATTATTGTAATCACTATTAGAGTGTTTAAAGAAACAATAGAGGAAATAATTGTAGTAAAAATAATGTGAATATTTCCATAAACATTTCATTCCAATATCATAGTTCTTGAATATAGGGATTAATATTACATTACCATTGAATATCATATTAAAACATATTTATTATGTTCTGAGAGGAAGAAATTATCTTAATAGAAATGGAATGAAATTAAAATATTTTTCCATTAAATATATAAAAGTTATCACAATTAAAATACATAATACAATCTTGAATAAAGATGAAAATGATGAATATTATTCTAATAATCATTCAATCCAGTTAATAAATTTTTAAAAATGATGAATATGAAATTATAGAGTTAAAATTACTTAAAAATTCTTTAATTGTAGGTGGGTATATCTTTTCTCATCCAAATAACCAAGGAAAATTATATGAGACAATAATAATGATTATTCAACTATGAATACAACTAATAGGGAAGATACATAAATATTTCATTCAATGGTAATGAATAAGTTCACACATGGTTCATTCATGAGGAACTTTTTATTAGTACAAGAATATGTGAATGATAATGAACAATGTGGTGATAAAGGTGAATCATAAAAATATGTCTCCGAAGGAGAGCTGATGTCAGAAAATGATGAAGGTATAAACCCATCATAATACGAGTTTCAATAAAATTTTTAGTTTTTTCCAGTAGAATTGAATATTCATAAATAATAAAATATGATAATCGAGTTTGAAATGAATTTTAAATAAATCAAATATTTGAGATATGAAATTATTTTACTAAATGGGGGTTCAGACCAAAACAAGATTTTTTTTGAAAGAGATAACATGATGAAAAAAATTGAGCTGCTGAAGATCAATATTTCTAAAAATGTGTCAATCATGTAATTAAAAACGTATACTATTATTATTGTATATAGGAAAGTTGATAAGATGAAGGAATAATTCACTATGTTTAAGAAACAACGATAAACAAATAAATGATATAGGAACTAAGTTGGTAAAGAAGAAGGTTAATTTTTCATGAAATATGCAACAAATACCCATTATAAAGAATAAATAAGTCATGAAATGGGATATCATTAAAGATTTATATAACAACGTTAGATCATTTGTATATAATAATATTATGCTATATTTCAATAAGGAAATTATAATTTGTGTGAAGATAATTTCATTTTTACTCAAATTTAGAAAGAAAAAAAATGAAATAATTGCAAAATGGAAAAAAATTTCTAAATGTAAATTCCAAAAAAGGGATTTTCATGTTCTACACATCCTATGTCTGAACATTAATCTAGAAAGAATTATTTTCATCGGTGGAATTTTTATCTAAAATAAATTCTAAAATGATACTCAGGTTTTTGTGGTGTATTTTTTAATAATTATTTTAATTTTTTGTATAATAGGTATTCTCCAAGACTAAGGTGAGACGAAAAATCATGGGGGAGATAAAAAACACTAGTGTGAGCTCAATGAAGACCTCAATTACTTGGTATAAAATTTATTTTTAAATGATATTTTAATGTCTATAAGATGTTTTTGAAAAAAAATTACAATAAGGACACACCTCATATTCATGTGTATATTTTATCACAACAAAGTTTTATATGTGTTAGAGGTTCAAAAAATAAATATGAATGACAGATTTAAAAACCTGATAATATTGTTGATGAATGATTTAAATATTATAAATCTAAAAATACATTGATCATGGAGAGTTGATGTTCATCTCACATGATAGTTGATTTGAAAAACTATACATTTTTAGAAATACAAAAGAGAAATTGTGAGAATTGGTAATTAAATATTAGATAAGATCATAGGTACTAGGATGAGAAACATTGGTAAGAGTAAAATCAAATAAAATGGTGTGTCATTTATTGGTGGAATAATGCAGATGTTATGGATTGTATCACATATTTGTGATGATAAATATAAGTTCATTTTTTTGATTAATGAATGCATAGTCAAAGTAATAAAATTTTAGGTTTTTGTTACAGGGGTTATAATATCCCCTTTACCTTTGTTTCAAACTGAGAAAAAACTTCTTCATTGTTACATTAAGAAATAAATAGAAAAAGTGAAATGATATATGGGACTTGTCCACCATATATAGATTAATATTATTAAGGTTATCCATGTAGAATATGTGAGAAATCTTACCTTATTGAAAGAATGTAATATTACTATATATGGTATGAATAAAATAAAAAAGGGAGTTGAAATTAAAACATCAATGCTTCTTAAGGTGATTCACTATGATTTTTTTGAACAATAAAAACGAATTTTTTAAATTGATATATATATATATATATTTAATTACCTTCATATATTAACTGAAAAGTATGACATGAATCATGTTAATTTCACACAAATCACAAGATTTTGGGAAAACCAAAATTTTTATAATACTTCTAAAAAACAATATCTTAATCGAAAAGATTAAGAATAGATAATGGTAGTGAATATTCCATCATGAATTATATTTAATGTTCTAATAACAATTGTATTGTACAAGAATGCATCTCTCTATATACCCTAAAAAAATTTAGTGGTATAAAGTAAGAACAAGAGTCTATTTGATATGGATATAACTATTCATGAACAAAATAACACTTCAGAATATTACAAGATAAAAGACATTACAATTGATGGAATAATTCAACACAGATGTATCATAATAAAAAACACATAAATGGCCCTATATAAGATGTGTTTTAAAAGTTAAGAAAATTTAAAACATTTTAGGCTGTTTTTAAGATAATTATTGATCAAGGAAAATATAAAAAATAGATGAATTTTTGATGATAATGTTGAACATGGAATATTTTTTTGGTAATAGAAATAGAAAATATTTTAGGGGTAACAACCAGATTTCTAAAATTAACATTTATAGTGATCACATCATATATTTTTTTAAAGAAGATGGATCTAAAGAATTAATTATTATAGAAGATGGTGATGATGTTTTCATTTAAAAAAATATTATACAAAATATGGAAATACAAATAATCATGGAAAGTAAATGTAGATAATATATTTTCTAGTAATTTATATAAAGAAGTGAAGTGTAAATGGATAAACACATATCTAGGAAAATATATATATTTTGAGAACATAAATGGGGAAAAGAATCAATGTGTACATTTGAGAAGGATGATCATGGAAATAAATTATACATGTGTTCTATTAAAAGGTAATGATAAATTAATTTAAGAATATTTTTATCATAAAGAATCTTTTGAAAAAATGAATGAAGAACTATATAATATTAAAATTATTGAAACTTTATAAAATCTTCCCAAACCTATTAAAAATATTTTAATTTGATACAAATGTGTTTTTTGAAATAAGTGTGTTAAGTATAGTGATGAGTTCAGAAACAAATCCCATGTAAGACTCAACCTTTTACAGGCATGATTTTCTTTAACATTTTAGTCAACATTTCAATATTTATGTAGTATTTTTTTTAAGTTAGGTTATTTTAGCTCAGGCATGTGGAGGGTTAACATTTTAAGAGGTGTAATATTAATAACAGATGAGTTTTGGTTTGAGAACAAATATACATCATGAACCAAATTAACGATGTCAAGTTGTCTTGAGCATTCCCTATGAATTTAATTGACATTCTGAACTAATTCACAACATAAAAAATTTAAACACCCTATAAATATTTCTTCCCCACATGTAGATATTTCATGAAAATATGTTTCTACACATGTATATATGTCATAAATATATACTTCACCACATGTAGAAATGTCAAAAAAATATATTTTACCACATATAAAAATGTCATGAAAAAATCACACAACCTGAATTTTATATTATTTCTTTTAAATTATAGTGAAAATATTTTTTTGGGGAAATAGGAGAACATGGGATACAAATTTTACAAGATTTGAAGTAAATACATGGAATGTATTTATGATTCCCAAGCCATTATAATCCCCTCTAGCATTGTGTTTTTGTAATTCCTTCACACTCCTCTCCCCCGAAGATGTTTTGTACACTACTATATTGTACTGAATACCATCAGTGAACCACTTCCTATTACCAAAATTGTCCACCAAAATCTGTCATTGACTAAAAAACATCCACATATGATTTCTTGAGTCTGCATTGATCTTGAAGTGGGCACGCATCAGATCATGGATCTCTAGACCATGATCGTTATGTGATTCCTTCCTTTTCTTTTTTTTTTCACGATCCATTACTAATGGATTTTTTTGTTCTCATTTATGGGGAGGAGGGGGATTATTTCTATGATATATCGATATTTCTACCACCACCTTCACCATTTTCATGGTGGGTGTTCTAAATCTAATCCCATTTTGTTTAATTAAATTTTTTTATAGTATATGGAGAAGGTTTGATCATTTCGACACACTGTGGATATGATTGAAATAATCATATAATCCCTATTAAATAGTATTTTTTAAACCACCATTAGATCCTATTGGGTTTATAAACATAGTGACTAAGTCCTGATACCACCCGATAGGTGTGTTGGATTGTAACTTATCGTGACATGGTCTTCATTACTTTAGAGTCCTATGATTAATTGTAAAAAATTTATTAATTGATTGATTACATATGATTTAGGATGAAATGTATTTTAGATGATTTTTGGTAATAGAATTGCCTTAGATAATTTATTATATAACCAATTCAAGACCTGGGTATATTAGAGGACAAATGGAAATTAGAAAAATTTACAATTTGGTGTTATGTAGTTTTGTTTGTGATATTCTTGATTTTTTTTATATAAACTCTCTTGGGATATTAATTCTATTATGATATGCACTTGTGACACATGATTCTATGGTTATATACTGGGCTAGGACTTCAAACATAATATGATGCTTATATATCGGCCTAGGCCCTGACATATGATGTGATTCTTATGTACCAGTCTAGGATATGAGACATACTATGATGGAAATTTACCAGTCTAGGCCCTAACACTTGTTGCAATACATATATATCGAGATATTCCCTGGCACATGTAGTAATTCCTATATAGTGTGTTTTTGATAAATTTATGTTATGCCATGGATATATAGTTTTGGTTATGATTGTTTTACAACATGCTTGGAGACATTTAGATAGGGTGCCAAAGAAAGGTTTTTGGTTTCTTGTTTGTGATCGACCTAGTTTTCCTACTTACTCAAGGACATTTAGGATGGTTGTCGAAGCATGTTGATTGACTTATTATATAAATTATTGAATAATTTTAAACACCTTTTATTTTCTTTATTTCATACACTAATGTTCTATGACTGGATTTTATTAGAAATGGTGGTTTTTACCGATTAAGTTTTACTCACAGCCTACTCATGAAGTCATTTGGTACCCGAGAAGATTCCATGGATTCATGTTTAGAAAATGGGATATGACCTTGCATTTAGTTGATTTCTTGTTTTATTGTTTGGAGATTAGTGAAAGGATCAATGTGGGGTTTGGTATTGGGTTTTTTGGTGTCTTTATTCGAGTTTACTTATTGTTTTATTTTTATGACCTTTAACGTGTCATTTTGTCTCATTCAACATGTCATTACATTTTTATTTTATTATTTTGATTTATTCATCTTATCTTTTTCCAGGTATTGTTGTAAGATCGTTTATCAATATTATTTATGTTATTTTCATGATCTGATATTTATTTATTTATTTTTATATTATTGTAACTATATACTAGGGGTTATATTCTCCACATTTTAGTAACCATTCCCATACTGTTAATCGGGAACCTCTAACATATAGGAATGTGAGACTAAGGTTATGTAACCATCTCGGTTCACCCAACAGATAGAGGGAGGTGTTGGGGATGTTAAAAAGTGGAATTAGTGGAAGATTTATTTTCTGATTTAGTACTATTTGGTAATGGTAGAAAGGTGACTATAATATTTTAGTATATTGTAATGAAATTTTCTGTGGGAGTATCTAATCCACTTGGGGGGGAAAATATTTTTTCCAAAGGATGTAATTAATTTTCAATATGTTTTTTTATTATAGATTTATGTGATTTTACCTTGGGTGATGTGTATGTTTTGTGACATTATTGAATCTTGATATTTATACTCATGGTACGGTATGAAATTATTTGTATATGAATGCATTATGATAATCATATTGAGATATATATTGACCTGAATTTTTCATTATAGTGAAAAATTTATTGCATGTCATATATTTTCCAATGTGATCTATGAAAAGTTTTATATCTAATGAATGAAATAAATGAATTGATATGTCATGATAAATCATTATTAATCCTTGTTTAGAGAGAACATGTGATGTTGGTTCCCAATTTGTGTCACCTAATAAGGTTGAACTCGTTGTCACACCATGTTTTAAGGAGTGTGTTTTTATTGTTTATAAAATGGATCCCTATCATTAAAAATTGAGCATCAGTAGAGTGGAAATCAACATGACACTAATTATATTATTCAAGAGAATCCTTATGCTTCTGAGGATTATATGTACGTACAACTTCATGAAAATTTATTCAGGTCCATACGATCCAGGTAGAGGTAGACTATTTTCACCATACCATTGAAGTCAGGGCTAATGAGGGAGTTTCAAAAGTAGTACCCACCAACGTTCACTAGGGAGTGAGGCCCCCATATAGTTGTTTTCTAGATCATGTTATTCCATATGATATTCAACAAACTAGATACACCTTCATTTAGAAGGGTGAATATTTTATTTTAAATGCATTCAGAACCAACCAATCATTGGTGAGATATTCTTGATAAATTTGGGTAGTGATAGGAATTATCATGGAATGCCTTTGAGATGATTTTCATTATCATATTATGTCCAGATAGATTAAGGGATGAGAAGGATCTCAAGTTCAAGCATCAAATACTAGAGAGAATTACAATGTTTGAATAAACTGAATGTTTCTCCGACCATATATCCCTTGTTTCATCCCTGGTTGCTAATGAGATCTCTAGGGGGAAATGTTTTCAGGATGGGATCTGCTATGAGACTAGGTCACATGCGAACATCTTCCTCTAGAGTGGTTTTGATGGAATGATGATATATGGACTCATCATAGACTTGAATATGACATATTTCTCAAACAAAGGATATATGATCTTGGTAGGTTGAATAGGGATCTCTTCCTCTAGTACAATGATGCGCCAATATGATAGTTTTTACCAGGAAATAGTTTGTAGATTAGTCAGGGTAGTGGGAAGCCATCTCATTAATGTGTTTCATTATAGCTTTATCTATGTGACATTTTTACCCATAAGAAACCTCTATTACCTTTCCCATATTTAGATTTTCATGTTTGTGGAGGATTTTGTATTCTTCATAAGGTTTTGGGTTGACATTATGCAGTAGATTAGAGGTAGGGCATCAGTAAAGAATCTTGATTTTGTAAGGGTATTGGCTACCCCTCTATAGAATGGTATCAGAAGATCCATTGGCTATTCATGACAAGGAAGGGGTGTGGTTTCCCAGTATATGGGAGTTATTACAACATAGAGGAAACAATATAGTAGAGTCATACTAAAACATAGGGAATAGGGGTGACCTAGCTTCATTCCAAACACTGTGCTCCGACAAGTTTATATGCACAACATTCTACCTTCAGAGGTACAATTATTGTATCATCTACTATAGATTGTGTTTTTTTTTATACGAGAAATCAAATCCATTTATATCATCTATTTTCACAAATGGTTTTAGATTTTTATTTAGATAACATAGATGGTGTAATGGCTATTGATGAATCATTGGGAGTGCTGTCTGAGGGTATAAAATAGTACAAGGTGTCCTCTATATAAATATTGGGCAATAATTTCCTTAAGATTATTTTGGTGTAGGAAATTATAGGATTTTATTTTATTTATTGTCTGTATTTTCTTGTTCAATACTAGGATCATAGTCTATTATAAGAGGATAGTTACCTTATAAATCTAGAATGAAGGATCCATATTCACCAATGGGAGAATAATCTTCAATTTGGTTATGAAGGACCAATTCAGTGAATATTGTGTTATATCATGGTTTAGATAACCAGAAATTTTCATGATGATAGATGAATGTTGTAGGATTATTTTACTCTAATGGTGGACCATTTTTTGGATGTCTTTTCTGAGAAGTTATTCATCTTACCACCTGAGTTGGAGATCATGTTCATTATTGAGTTGGATAAAAGGAGGTGATATAATTTATTTCCCAAAATACATGATGAAACTAACTGAGATTCATGAGTTGAATGTTCAATTAGAATATATAGAGTCTAAGAGTTCAATAAGTCCTAATACATCTTCATTGGTTTATATACTATTTTTCCAAGAAGGAATATGGGACGTTGTGATTATGTGGGGATTATCAGAGGATGAACTAGATTATGTTCCAGAAATCATATCCCCTTCCACACATTAAGGATCTATCCATTTATCTATGAGGTGACATGTTATTCTATAATATTGACATGATATAAAGGATCATTAGTTCTCGGTCAGGCCAATAGTAATACCCTAGTATAATTTTAGGAGAAGTTGTAAGTAATATATTTTCATAGAAATTCCATACAATTTGATGAATGAATGGTCAGTATTCTTGGACTTCATGAATCAAATCTTCCATCCTTTCCTAGATCGGTTTGTTCTAGTTTTATTTCCATTAAATATAAGTGTACTCTCAATATATAAGTAATCATTCCCAAAATCTTGACATCATCTTCATTGCATTAAGAGAGAATCATATTTATGTTAATAAATCCAAATTAAATTTTAGTATTGATAGAGTACGCTTCATGGAAATATAATCTCAAAGGATAGAGTGTAAGTGGACCCATAAAATATTTCAATTATGGTGTCCTGGGAGTGGCTGATTAATGTATTTCAGATTCTGATTTTTCTTGGTTTCATATGATATTATCAGTGCTTCATCCAGAACATCTCCCATTTTAGAGTATTGATGTCTAGGTTGAAAGACAATGTGGTTAAGTGTTTTAGTCATAATATTATGACAATTCATTCCACGATATCCAGATAAATGTGATCTTAGACCAATACTCACCTTTCCTATGTCTGTTATGGAGTTTACCATATACAATGATGCATCTAGTGTTAGAATCATTACTGTTCTAATGTTGGAAGATCATTTGATTTCATGTAGTTGTAGGTAGTTGAGACATCATTAAAGGAATTATCCCAATAATGATCTTTACTTAGCTATGATGGTTCATGTACTGAGATGATGGAGACAATATCATTTGGGTGAGAGGTTTTTGTTGTACACAGACCACATGAGACTCAATTATATATTTTCACAGTGTGGATTAAACCTTCATCGTAGGAGATGGGTAGATTATCTCCATTATTCTGATTATAATATAGATTAAATAGTAGGGAAAGGAAACATAATTGATGATTCATTGAGTGAGAAGATGCAGATAGAGGTAATATGAGAGTCTTGTGACTAGTGGTGGATATTATCCCTCTCTGCATATATGCATCTAGATGTAAATGGGTCCCAAAGATGAGTTGCTCTAACATTGAAATCTTTTATAACTATTCTTCCTGACTAGATTATAACATAACATATATATAATATAGAGGGATTATCGTTGAGAGATAGATTATTTCATGGAGGAGAAACCATTAAATTGGTTGCTTGAAAATTAAATTTCTATTTTTTTTCATTTCTAGGTGTGTTTTCCTGTGGTCTATGTCAAGGGGTTGGTGAGAGAGTTTCGTGCTTCATGATAGTTAGTATATCCTGGATTGAAAACTATATATCATGATCTCCATAGATTTTAATGGTGTTCTGGGATGAAAAAGGAGATAATGGGATTTACAGTAAGATGTTTAACCTATCTGTAATGGAAGGTTGAGCATCAGAGGACATATCAGATGTAGCAACCTCCTCCCATTACATATTGAATGTTTAATGATGCCACTATGTATTTATTATAGTATTAACTATGAATCCAATCAATAATTATTTGTTGTGGGATATTTGAGATTGAATGAATAAGGTGTCGCACATTTTTCTTATGTGGTACTAATTCACCGTTATTGATTTGGGTAGTCTTTATCTGCATTAGATTGTTTGGTTTTATGGTGTTCTGAGTGTAATTGTTTTTTATCGAGATCCTAAATTTACTTCCTGGTTCTAGTAGGGTCTTTAGAATTATATGGGATCATGGGTTATTTTTATCACAACCTACCATCCTCATAATGAAATCCAATCTTAGAAAACTTTTCATATATTTGAGGATATATTATGATCTGGTGAGGTAGTTCTTGTTGGAACTAATCTTGTGAAGGAGACATCCTCGAAGGATTAGTTGATCAGAAAGTGGTCAATGACTTGGCATATATGAAACAAATTTACGAATACCATCATATATGACCTCAAGAGTATGAATTTGTTAACAGGGTTTTTATTTGTGTGCCGCCTAGACTGGGAAGGGAAGTATTCAAAATACAATCTAGAGAACATGTTTGTCTGGCCGTTCGAGATTGCAGAAAGCGTCATTCCACTTATATTCCTTTTTTCCCTTCTACAGAGATACATTTCCATGATAGATTTGTTTCACATATATCATCTCCATATATACCATTATTAACATTTTCAAATGATATATGTTGATGATATTATGTTGGTTATTGATGCATCTATTGACGAGAATTTGATCCATATTTTGGAATATAGTAAAATGAATATCCAAGGGAAGACTATCCAACTAGTATGAGTACTGTGGTAGTATGGCTGTGTTCCAGAGGTGACTATGTAGTAGTAAATTTTTGTATGATAATATTAGATAGACATATTTGCTGATACCACACAATGATACAAGGTGTATCTCAAAAATGATTTATTATATTATTGGGTGTATTTAAGATCACAAATCTTTTTATGTATGACTATTTTTAACATTGTGGTTAAGCCTTTCGGTGATGGGTTTTCATTCATTTAAACTGAGTCTGTCAAGCCTTGTTTTGTGGTGGGAAAGGTATTTTAGGGGTGTAGTATGAATAATAGGTGAGTTTTGTCTTCATATTAATTACATATCCTGATCCTAATTCATGACATAAATTTTTTTTAGTAGACTTTCTGAATTTAATTCAAATATTGAATTAATTTACTCTATCAAAAGTTAAAAATCCCTATAAATAATTTTTCACCAACTTTAGACATATCATGAAATTATTTTTTACCACATGTATACTTGTCAAAAACAAATTTTCACCACATGTAAAAATTTCACGAAAACAATTTTCATTACAGTTATAAGTTTCATGAAAATTAAGTAACGACAAAATATATTTTTTAATTTTTAAAGGAGGTGATGGGATTTTATGTGGAAAAAAGATTATAGGATATAACATTTACATGACATGATGTAAATACACATCATGTATTTCTAATTACATTCCCATTATAAACCCCTTCACTATTATCTTTTAATAATGTATTCACTCTTATATCCTCTATAGATGGTCCTCACACCACATTATTTGATAAAAAACCACTATACAGTATTTAATTCTTCCAAAAACCCTCTTCGCACCTTCATATTCAATTACATACATTACATGGGTGTTTTATGAGATTTTTTTGACCTTGAAGCCAACACACCTTATATCATGGATTTTAGAACATAGATTTCTAAGGTATTTATTCTGCTTCATCATATACATTTTTATTTAATTCTAATATATTTTATAGTTCTCATGGAAAAGGATGAAGGGGAAAATTTATTTTAAATATATTTGGGGTTCTTCACATCCTTCACCATTTTTATGGTGGGTGATCTAAATGTAATCCATATTCTCATAATTAAAATTTTCTATAGTATATGAAATAGGTGCGATAACATCATCAAACTTCATGTGGGACTAAAATAAATGTATAATCTATGTTAAATCATACTTAATTTTTGTAAAACACCATTGTATCCAATTGGGTTCATAGGTGTACCAATTGAGACTCATGGGTTTTGGATAGGTGTGGAAGAATAGGAAATTATTGCTAACTAGTCAGCTTTACTTTAGATCGAAGTGATAAACATGAAAAAATTAATCAATTATTGGATTATATATGATTTATAATGACATGTCTTTATTTGATTTATTGTTATAGAATCCCCATGGAATATTTATTTTTAAACATATTGAATAAATGTACAAATTATGGGACAAATTGTGATTATAATAATTAATTTTTTTTTATTTTTTTATGTTGTGATTTGATTATTGTTTTATATATACATGTCGTTGTGATATAGTTTCAATTGTGATATCCACTTGTGAATCCTTTTTCATTGTTTATATATCATGATAGGCCTTCATACAAGATTTGTTTCTTGTATATCGTTGCAGTCCCTGACACATTCTGTGATGATTATATTCCAAGATAGGACTTGAAACGTACTACAATGATTATATATTAGGCTAGGCCCTAACAAATTATGAAATGATTATATAATAGTATATTACTTGAATCATGTTTAATTTATAATATTGCAGGTCTTAGGCTAGTGATATGTTATACCCTACACATACTATTGTTGTTGTAATGGTTGTGCTTCATGCATAGAGGCATTTTGGTAGGGTACTGAAGAATAATGTCCGGTTTCATTGTAATGACCCAAACTTTTTTTAATGAAAATTCATCTTGATCTAATTAAATGTATTATTATATAAAATGGTTATATAAAACGTATGCACTTCCTTGGATTTGTGTTTTTTGATTTTAAAATACCGTTAAGAACTGTTACCATCACTAATATAGCATTTGGATAGTAATCACATGATTATTATAAATATAGGTCTCTAAAATCCAATTTATTCAGAAAAATGAAGCTGTAAGAACCCAGATCTTATTTTCAGTTCATTTTTCCATTTTCTGATCTTTTTTATAAAAAGATAAATTTATTAAAAGTTTTTAAGTACATTCCATGTACATTATGAGTACACACCGACTAATCGGTTACCCTAGGTAGCTGGGTGCTTGCTGTGTACCGGCCGTTCACATGGCCGTATGTTGTGACCTGGAGACCACCTAATGTGGGGTAAGGTAGTGGAATATAAACAACCTGTATTTTAAAAGTACATGCTATGTACTTTCTTTTTTTTATTAAATGGATCGGGGTCATCTATAATGGATGGATCACACCCCTTCTCGACCTAGTTCGTCAGGGATCATCCGTAGGGTCATGATCATTCCCCAAACCGCCGATAAAATTTTGTTTATCTGAATCGACCGTCGTCAATTGCGTTGGGATCACCATAGTATACTATTCCTTATTCTAGAGCATCGTTTCCTGATTCTGTTTCATTCAAGAGTTATACTCGGTTGAGTGTGTTTAGAATTTTTGTAGATCTACTATTTTCTTGGGAGATTCAAGGCATTAGGTACACATATAGTGATCCTACAACACCGAGGTATGTGGTTTGTGTCATTCTGTTGATATTATTTGAATTTTATATGAAAAAGTTCCCAATACCCTTGAATGTGGTATTGCGTATTTACTGCTTTAGTAATCTAAATTTCATTCAAAACATTTATGATTGATTAGAGGTAAATTGAATGTGAATAGGGTTAATTTCTATGATTTGGAAGTTTTTTCCCATGCATGTACTGTTTATGACAATTTGGTCTTGCTTAGACTGTTAGGCTGTTGTGATTTCCATTCCAGTGCTGATAGAATGGAGTAATATTATTATTTGAAAAGTTGATATGCTATAAACAATATATCCATGTAGTTATTGAGGTTTATATTGGCTAATATGCATTTATTTTGTCGTTTGACATACACAGGGCTGTGAAATCCTGGTGTAATAGACCATATGGAGAATAGACATTAAGGGCTTCTCCAGAGTGTCTTTTTTTACTGTTACGATTTGAGACCATATAGGGAATTGTGGTAAGTGCTTCCTCAGAGTGTCTGTAGTTCCTCGACGTGGGCCATAGGGGGAATGGTTATTAAGTGCTTTTTCATAGTGCCTATTAGTTATTGATAGGAGACTATAGGGGGAATTTATGTCGAATTCTTCCCCAGAAAGTCTATGAAAAAGCTGAACCAGAGGGGTTAGACTATGTACACTTCCTAGAGGGTTGCATTTACCTATTTGGTTGAACCCGAAGGGTTAGGATAGGAGTACTCCAATAGGGTTACTATCTTTTGATTATATTCTTGCTTGATATGTCAAATTGAATGCATTGAAATTGTAGGAATTTTTTACTTTTGAGTAATTTCCTGTTTCCTGCTTCTTTTTGCTTACTACCTGCCAGATATATTCACTGATTGTTAGGCACAGATCATTGGATGGTTGCCTACTAGGATTAGTTTCGAATTCTTTTTGGGTCATTATTTTGTGCCTAAACATATTATATTACTACAGATATAGATATGGGAAAGATCTCTTCTACATCATGTACATGATTACAGAGGAGCTAGGGAGCATGGGACGAAGCTGGTACTTGCGATTATGAAGAGTTGTTTACATGTTTTCATTTCTTACATTGGGTTTCTACATTTTTCCAGAATTGTGGGTTGTTTGGATGATTATATATACATATGTATCATGCATCAACATATGATTGTTCTCTAGTAGTTTATTTATAAACAACCTTCTGTTGTTTACTATTATATGGTATGTTTATTGCTTCTACTATTGTATATCTATTTACATCCATTGTCTTACTCTGCCAATGAAGGTATAGTTTCCCCACAATCACTCCCATGGACCTCGCTGTTAGTCGGAAGCCTCTGGTGTTTAGGGAAATGTGCTCGAGGCCATGTGACCAACTGGGTACGGGGCACCTCTGGGCGACATCCTGAACCAGGACGTTATAAAGTGGTATCAGAGGAATTATTTTTTTCTTGGTTTATTGTTTGTAGCCTATTGCAAGTGGTAGGACAAAATATGTAATTGTTAATATGATATTCCTAGGAGTTGCTAACATGTGTGCAGGGAAGGGACAATATTTTTCCATTATTGCAGTTTTAATGGTTTTTCAATTTTACAGATGATATGATTTTCACCGTTGTGTGAATCACATGTATTGTTCTATTATCGTTGATGTTATTGAGGTTATATTTTTATTTCAACCCGAAGAGATGAGGGTAATCCATCTCATGAAACATATAGGCACTTGCTAGAAATCACATGTCATGCTTTCTTTCCATGCCATTTACGGTGAATTAGAGATTTCATGTTGTTGTGATAGATATTCTGCTAGATATGAATGATGTTGTGATAGATTCCTTGATAGAATACCTACTTTTGATATGGTATTTCATTGCATATGTATTTTTTTGAATGAATGGAAAACATTGGTTATTAAGGTGTTATGGGCACTCATGAACTGGAATTTGGTGGATCATTGCATTGTTATCCTTGTTAATGACATCACTATAATGCCAAGATTTGATTCGTGGGGAGAATGGGCCATCATGGAACGGAATTTGGAACTTAGTGTTTCGTTTTATTGTTTTTCTAGGTTTTAGAGAAGTTTCTGAGGCTTACTGTCTGAAGAAACCCAGAATACACAGCATGTAATGTTGGACACATGCTTTGTGTTCTTCGGTTTGGTAAACAAATGTTTTTCATAAGTACACACTTTGTACTGTATGAACACGATGTGGAGTCTCTAACTATGTCACAGAATGGGTGGGCGGAGTCAAAGGGTTGGGAAAATCTTGGTAGAAGTTTTCGTCTGCCAGATGAACACATCGTGTTGTGTAGACCATGTGTCCACCCACGTGACTAACGACACAGATTGATAAATCATAGCTTATAAATGATGTTTCAAGCTTGAACACATTGTGTAGTGTAACACAAGTACCCAGACATGTACCAAACAACACAGGGAAGTGAAAGCTTTTTCGTACAAGTCGTGTCTATCTAGAACACATTGTGTAGAGTTAGCCGTGTAACTAGTCGTGTCACTAACAACATGGGTCGGTAATTCTCATCTAGTACACGTAGTTCCTTTCTTGAACACTACTTGTAGTCTTGTAATAGGAGAATCATGTGGGTTAGCTGTGTATAAGAACTCCGGCATGGTAAGACAATTCAAGTACATGTTGTGTGTGAGAGAAACACACCATGTGTGTGTTACATGACTTGGGATGATAGGAGTACACAACCATGGGGAGGCTTGAGGGAACACACCATGAAGACATTATACACGTTTTGTATCCATGTTTTGAAAAAAAATTGAATGATTTATTTCTTCTACTCCATTATTACACATATTGTCTTCAGCCCTTGATAATCATGATCTATGGTGTGTGCTTGACATTGTAGAGAAATGACACTGAGACGTCCTCCTGTTTTATGCTGGTTACATGGTAGTGATAAGACACTAGGCATGGATGATCAGGGACTACCAGTAGATCCTCCAGTACTGCCAATCCTGGCACCAGCTGTCATTCCGGACCCATGTGCTAACACAGTTCTGAGAGGGCATTATGAGGTTTATGCAGACCTTCTGCAGAGTACCACTTTATATCCCTTCAATGGAAGAGATGAAATAGGGTTTTCAGTAGCAACATCCTCCCACATTCAAAGGGGAAGGTGGACCTCATTCTGAAGATTCATGGTTATAATCCATGCATTCTATATTAAAGCATCTGAATACGCCTCCAGAGTGGAGGGACAATCTTGCTACGTATATTCTTCGGGACTCCACCAAGAGATGGGGGGATGTGATATCACATGTGGGACATTAGTATGTTACGACTTGGTATGAAATCTAATGTTCCTTTTATGACTACTTGTATTTGAAGACTTTGAGGGACAATCGAGCCCGAGAGTTAATGAGACTGTAAGAGAGAACTCTTTCTATTATGGATTAATCCTCTCACTTTACAGAGTTGCAATGATTCACACCCATTCTTGGTGGTGATGAGTTCTTCCTAGTAGTGAAGTTTGATGATGGACTCAGGCATGACCTCTGATCACAAGCGAGCATCATCAGGTTGACATCCATCACCTCCATAGTCAACTAGGAACTAATCATGAAGCGGAATCTGGGGGATTATAGAGTTGTGATCCAGGGCCGCTTGACATATGGAGTTGGTATTCCTCTTAATGACAGCCAAAAGTAATGTAGGGAGTCTATGAATGGAGATTCGAGAAGAAAAAAGACATCCTCTGTAAGCTAGGTAGTGTGCAACCAGTGCGGGAAGAGAAGGCATACATGACCACATTGACTAAGAGACCTAGTGGAGTACTGATCTTTCGGAAATATGGGTCATCTTCAAAACTCATGTAATATCTTCTCACTAGTAGCTAGTGACATGGGTTCTTCTATGAATCCCCATTCCATAGAAGCACCACTTTTTTCTCACCAGTCTAGTAATTGTAGTTATTCTGGCTATTCGGTTCAAGGTGGAGGTTTTGGCCATGGTTTTCAGTCAACAGGAATTCAGTGAAAGAAAGGTGGATCAGCTCATAGTGGTCAGGCAGGGTCACATGGCCATAATACATGCCAAACATTTTCCGTGGAGTAGACCCAACAGGAGGAGGATATTAGATCCTCTACAATTTCAGGTATGATCCTAGTTGCCTCGGTTTTACCTTCTTCTCTTTTAGATACATGGGATTCCCATAGATTTATATCTGCAACTATTATGGAGAGCCTTGACCATTGCATCTTTTCTTCTAACGATCATTGGGGTTTATTTAACCTGTTTGCGGAAAAGGTAGACTATACCCTCATAATTTTAACGGATTATCAAAAGTTGAACCAACTAACAGTCAAGAATCAATATCCCTTTTTGATGATTGATGATCTCCTTGATCAACTTCGAGAAGCTGAGGTGCTCTCAAAGATTGAATTGAGATAAGGATACCATCAGTTTCTTGTTAGACCATCTAATATACCTCTTACAACCATTTGTAGTAGGTATAGTATATGAGAGTATGTGGTTATGAAGTTTGGTCCCACGAACGCACCAGCAGTATTCATGGAATTGATGAAGCGAGTTTTTCATCTATACTTGGATTCATTCAGGGTATTCTTCGTGGGATATATCATGTTGTACCCTCACACTCGACACAACCATGATACCCATCTTGAGATAATTTTGACTACACTGAGAGAGCATCAGTTATATGATAAGATCACAAAATCCAACATTTGGATGGATCATATTAACTTCATGGGTCATGTTATCTCATAGACAAGAGTGTTAGTAGACCCAGATAATGTGAGAGCAGTAGTGTCCAGGGAGCATCCGAAGAACGTCTTTGATGTATTGAGTTTATAAGGGCTGGATGGTTACTACATACATTTCATACATGACTTTTCACTCTTAGTAGCACCACTGACAGGTCTGAATAAGAAGGGTGTAATGTTCTTGTGGTCATATTCTTGTGAGTCACCCTTTCAGGATCTGAAAGGAAGGTTTACTTAAACACTGATACTAGTATTCCAAGAGTTGGGAAAGAGCTATACTGTTTACTGTGATGCTTCAGGTATCGGTATGGGAGTTGTGCTTATGGACGGGGATTGACTCATTGCTTGTGGGTCTTGGCATTTGAGGCCACATGAGAGGGATTACCCGACGCACGATCACAAGTTGGAAGTAGTTGTTCATGCTCTAAACTATTGGATACATTATCTTATAGGAGAGAAATTAGTGGTTTTGACTAACCACAAAAGTGTCAAGTATATATATTCACTTAGCATGAAATGAATTTGAGACATCAATGGTGGGTTGATTTCCTTCAGTCCTTCATCTTTGGAATTTCCTATATGCCTAGGAAAGGCAACATAGTATCTAATTCGCTGAGTTGGAGGACCCAGATACTGGCTGTTCAGGAGGCCAGTAGTGAGTGGTAGCTTGTGGATCTATTATTTGAGATGGATTTGAAGGTGCAAAATAGAAAGGGTGGGTACATTTCCATCTTTTGTAGTTGTTACCTATACTCTCCGTGATCGAGTAAGAATCAGTCTGCTATTAGATTCTAAAGGACTAGTCCTACTGGAAAATGTGTCAGGAGAGGACCATCTTCTTAGATGGACCATATGTGAGGATGAGATCTTGCATTTTCATGGGCGCATATTGGTGTTAGAAGACATACGCGAGGTGCTAGTGCGATACATTCATTCCCCAGTTTGGGATGTATATCCTGGCTTCACCAAAATGTATCGTGATTTACATTGTTAGTATTGGTGGTAAGGTATGAAGAGAGATGTTGCTTGTTCAATGATGAGGTGTTCCACTTGTCAGCAGCTGAAGGCAGAGCATCAACGGCCAGTAGATATTTTGCAACAGTTACCAATTACTAAGTGTAAATGTAATGATGTATCAATGGATTTCGTGACATGTTTATCAAGATCATCTCAATGGAATGATGCAGTTTGGGTTGTCATTGACAGATTCAAAAATGTTTTTCACTTTATGCCGATCAAGGAGACCTTCTATTTTGACGAGATGGGATGGTTGTAAATCCTAGATATTATACATTTAAATGGACTTCCACACTCCATTGTTTCATACAAGGATGCACATTTTACTTCTCGGGTTTGGAAAGGGCTTCAGAAGGTTTTGAGTACACATGTACTTTTGATTACAAAATACCATCACCAGACAAATGGCCAGTCCGAGTGTACAATTAAGGTTCTTGAGGTCATGCTTCAAGAGTGCATCCTGGATTTTTGATGTTTTTGGAAGAACAACATACCTCTTTTGGAGTTTTCCTATACTAATAGTTTCCGATATACTATTTATATGGCACATTAGGAGGATTTGTTCTCTAGGCCATGCCGATCACCACTATGTTGGCTAGAGATAAGAGAGGCAGTTATGCTGGGTCATCGTCTTGTCCAGGATACTACATATTAGACTGAGTGGATATAGAAGAGGATAGATACTGCACAGTCTCAAAAAAAGTCATATGTTGATCAATGGAGATGACATTTGGTGTTCGAGGTCGGAGATTAGGTTTTCATGCATGTAAAACTGAGGCTGGGACACAAGAGGATTAGGAGACAAGGTGTTCTTTTACAAAGGTACATCGTGCCATTTTAGGTTTTGGATAGAATCGGGCCGGATTCCTATCGGTTACAGTTACCTCAGAGGTATGGGGATATGCATGATGTCTTTCACATTTATCCGATTCGAAGTTACTTCTCAGACTTGTCTCATGTTTTCAAACCCGAGGAGTTTGAGCTAGAGGTGGATGCCTCATTTGAGTAGAATCCTATTCGGATTGTTGACTGAAGTGAAAAGGTTCTTTGGGGCCAGTCTATTCCATTGGTATGACTGCTATGACATCATGGGTGAGTACAGTACATGACCTGGGAGAGGGAGCCTGATGTTTTATTTTAGTGGCCGAAGCTATTCGAGTATCATTTTTCTACGCTGTCTTTCTAAGGGAATTCAGGGATGAATTTATTTATGGGGGAAATTTTTTATGAACCCAGGTCTTTTTTATGTATGTTTTCCATTTTCTGGATTTTTAATGAAAATGAATAATTTTTTTTTATTTCATAAGTACATTCCATGTACTTTTTGATTGCATTCCATTTACTTTATGAGTACATGCCATGTACTCGATTACCGCAGGTAGCCAGGTACTGACTGTGTAACTGCTGTGCACACGACCATGTGTGGTGACTTGGATACTACATAATTTGGGAGCCGGTAAAGGCAAGTACACTCCAAGTATTTTAAAAGTATAAGAAGAGTATTTTTTATCGTTAAATGGACCAGGGTCATGTCTGATGGACATAACACACCCTTTCTCGACCTAGTTCATCCGGGAATGTCTGTACGGGAATGATCATTCCTGAAGCCCCCGATCAAGCTTCAATTCTCTAAATTGACTGCTGTTAATTGCATCTGGATCACCACTGTAAGATATTACTTCTTCTAGAGATTCGTTTCCTGATTCCATCTCTTAAAAGAGTTATCTACAGTTGAGTTTTTTTAGAATATTTGTAGATATACATTGTTGTGGGTGATTCAAGGATTGAGATTCAGGTATAACGATTCTACACCACCGAGGTAGTTGGTTTGTGGCTTTCTGTAGATATTCATTGAAATATATGTGTAAAAGTGACCAATACCCTTTAATGGGGTATTATGTGTCTATGGTTTTAGCTTTTATAATTCCCTGATAATATTGTATTCTTCAGTAGAGGTTAATTTAATTTGAATGTGATTAATTTCTATGATTTGGAATTTTTTCCCATGCATGTTTTTTTTATTACCATTTGGTCTAGCTTAGCCTTTTAGACTGTTGTGCTTTCCATTCCTAGTGCTGATAGGATGGATTTATATTATTATTAGCCATGTTATTATGCTATAGACTATATAGCCAAGTTGTTATTGAGGATTAATTTGTCTGATATTCAGTTTTGTTATCGTTTGACATACACAGGGCCATGAGAACATGGTTTATTAGACCATTGGGATAAAGGACGTTGAGGTATTTTCCAAATTGTTCTATTTAATGTTACGATATGATACCTTAGGGGGAATTGGTGGAAGTGTTTCCTCAGACTGTCTGTAGTTCCTCGATGAGGGCCATAGGGGAAATGGGAGTTTTAGTGCTTCCCTAAGGAACCTATTAGTTTGTAATATGATACTATAGGGGGAATTGACGGTGAGTGGCTCCTCAGAGAGTCTATGCTAAAGCTGAACCACTGTTGCTCGACTGTGTGTACTTTTCATAGGGTTGGTTGTACTTGTTTGGTCGAACCGGAGGGGTTAGGTAGTGAGTACTCCCATAGGGTTACCTGATTTTGATTAGTTTCTTTATTGACATGTAAAATTGAATGCATTGAAACAGTAGGATTGTTTACTTTTGAGTACTTCCATGTTTACTTCTTATTTTTTCTTACTAATTGGCATATATATTCACTAACTGTTAGGCTCATATCATTGGGTGGTTGCCTACTAGGATTAGTCTCACACCCTGTTTGGGTCATGCTTTTGGTCCCAAAAAGAGTATATTTCTGTATGTATAGATAAAGTCATGTGCCATTCTACTTAAAGTACATTATTTTTGTAGAGGTGGAGAGCATGGGACCAAGCTGAGGCTTGCGATACTAATTATTTGTTTAATTGTTTTTCTTTCACACTTTCTTTAGTACTGTATTACACCATTTTGAAATGTTTAGATGGTTTCCTAGACATATGTATCATGAATCACTATATATATGTTCTACAATTTTTTATTTATAAACAGCTTTCAATTGTTTACTATTATATTGTATGTTTACTCCTTCCACTATTGTATATCTATTTACTTATACTATGTTACTCTGTCAATAACGGCATAGTTTCCCAACTATCACACACTAGGCCCTCGTTACTAGTCAATTGCCTCTTGATTTCGGGGAAAGGAATTTGAGTCCATGTGACGAACCAGGTACATGGCGCCTTTGGGTGGCTTTTGGAACCGGGACGTTATGGAAGCGATGACCTCAAATAGTAGAATTACTCCATACGAAGCCCATTTGACAGAGCTTAGAAAGGAGGAAGTCTCACTAGGATTAACTCTTCACCAAGCCCAAGACAAGCATCAACATGTTAATCATGAATGGAATTTCCTACGAGAGATGTGGAATTCAAAAAGATTACAAACTAGGAGATGTTATCTATGCATCCCCAGGAGTCGGTCAACATCTCAAACCTTACCCTTATGTCTTAGGCGAGAATTATAAGGGGTTATGTAACAATGCCCTAGCATTGTGATAATGTTCATTTTTTTATTGAATAAATAATATACATTCATTTTATTATTGATTCTTTGTAAGTGGTTTTTAAATAAAAAATAGTATTTTTACTTAATATTCAATTAAGAAATATATTTTGATGAATTAGTGGAATTTTTAAGAAAATTATTTTCAAATAATATATCATTATTAAATTACTTTTTATTATATATAAATGATCATATAATTTTTATGAACACAACTGAAATTTTTATTAAGGTTTGAAAACTGTTTTTGTCAATACCAATGATTATTTAATAAATGTAGGTTCATATTTTAAATTGGAAAATTGACATATTTTGAAAATTATTTACAGAAAATTAATATAATTTTTGGATTTAGGATGTCGAAATTTTCTATCAATGAATTTTTCATAATTCCTTGAGACAGTCAAGATTATGGTTAAAAATAAATATCAATTAATATATAATGTGTTTTATGACATCATAATGACCCAATAGTAAGTAATAAAATATTAAAAAAGGTATATTAAAAAATAGTTTTTGAATTTAAAATAATGTAATTTTATATTTGTTTTAATTATTTTACAATTCCATAATGGACCCTCCTTGACTTATAAGATATTTTAACTTTTTAAAATTATTTATTTATGAGTGTTACTCACATCCTCATTAGAAAGCCTAATATTTTAAAAATAACGTCCATTGGCATTATAAAATAATTTTTTCACTCCAATTTTGAAAAAATCATGTGAAAAACCCATGTTATGGTTTTTGGTTTTGATTAGTCTTATGTATATTGTCCAAAACCTAAATAAGAATGAATTTCCTCTCCTTTTCTATATAAACCCCATCAATCTCCCTTTCCTAGTCACTAAAACATTTGGAGCTCGACCATCCTTTTCCCCACTGTCTCTAAAATCCTCAAAAGCTTACCCAATCTCCTAATAAGCCTCTCTGAATCCTTTCCAAAACATTTGGGATTAGACTTCCAAGAAAGGAACCGTCACTTTTCTTCCTTTTTTATGAACATGATTCATTATATTGTTATTATATTTTATTTTAAATTAAAAATGTTAGTGTATGATTTTTAAGGTTCCCTATAGTCCCCTACTTTTATTTTAATGAAAATATAACACTTTATCTCTCATTAATCCCTCCCTTGAAGACATGTTACCATGTAGAAATTCCGTAAGGAATTTATTCCTTTCATATTTTTCCAATTTTATTTATATTGTTATACCCTTTTATTTTCAATTAAAAATGTCAGGGAGTGATTTTGAACCTCCCCGTACATTCCACCCTATTTTTTCAAGGGTGATATACCCCTTTCTCTCTCATTAATATCTCCCATGTACACTTGTTACCATGCTAAAATTCTGTAAGGGGTTTATCTATCCTTATTTACATTCATGAAATTATTATATATTATTCATATAAATTCCATTAAATATGTTTGTATATTATGTTATATGACCCCATTACATTCAATTTCATTTTTAAAAGATGGTATTCCCCTTTCTCTCTCATCAACCCATTTTATGATATCTATTTAACATTGTTATTCTCTCGAAGGTACACCAAAATTTCAATTACAAACTCATTTTATAAGTGAAAAACATACCCATTTCCCTATAATTGGTATTCACATTTAATCACATAAGATTGTTTATTGAGGAATTACATTTCTGTATTAGAAATATATTTTTTGTAGTATTAATTATGATGTTTAATGAATTCATTTTGTATGATCTATGTGGCACACATATAAATGAAATGATATGACGAAGAAGGGTGCGCCTAGATAGTGCTACGATGCAGTGGGTAATGATTAGTATCACGAGAAGTGAAATGAAATGAGGGGTTACTCATGATAATTCTATTATACAGAGGGTTTACTCGTGCTAATGGATGTACAATGAGTGTTTACTCATGCTCCATGTACAATGAGCCTTAGCTCATTCTAATATAATGTTAAATGTCATTTCCATAATTCCATGTTATGATAATCATGATTTATCATGCATTTATGTTCATGTATCTATTTTGATCCATTGATATGTTTATTTCCTTACATATACTATATTTTTCATGTTATTCCTTGTTTACTCACATAATGGGCTTTACAAATCACCATTTTCTTATTAATGACCTTAGGTTATCCCATGAAATGCTAAGTATTAAGGAATGTTGTTGTCAATTAAAATAAGTATTCAATAATGTTGTTTTGTTTTATGTTATAAATTGTCATGAAATATTCCTAATTTCTTAAGACTCTAGATCTCTCGATCCTTAGAGTTATCTGAAGTTCATGATAATATAAGAAATCATGTATACGGGTGTAAAAAAGAGCATGGTTTTTATATTCATGGTTATGGTTGGAATGGTTGTGCTACATTGTTAGAGAAATCTCAACTGGGTTCCAAGTTAGGTTGATTGATCTATTATATAAATTATAGAATTTTTTAATACACTTGTCAGTTTATTTATTTCTTATATTTTTTCCAAAGTGTATTTGATTAGACTCAATAGTGTTACCTTATGGAGTTTTACTCATACCATACATAGATTCCTATTTGTTACCCAAGTATATTACATGGATATATGGTTGGAAAAGGGTAAATGACCTTGAAATTTATTTATTTATTATTAGATGGGTTGAAACTTCGGGATAGTACCAATACAAGGTTTGGGATAGGGGTATTTTGAGTATTTATTTGATTCTACTTATTATATTATTTGTATGACATTCAACATGTCATTTAATTTCATTTAGCTTTCCATTACATTATTGTTTTATTTTTTGGATTTTATTCATCAAGACTTTTTCATCTTTGGTTGTGTAATCATTTATCAATATGGTTTTATATGTTTTCACACTTAGGTATTTATTTAATTTTATAATCTATTGTAACTCTATATGATTTGGTATTGTATCCCCACTATATTCCCCACACCAGCACTACTAGTCGGTAACCGCTGATGTATAGGGAGCAACACATGAGGTCACATAACCACCCATGTTCAACCATGTTATTGAGATTTCGTTTGGGGGGAATTTACAACCCGACTATTATTAATGGAACACTAAATAATTGAAGGGGATGAATTTTATGAATCCTTTTCCCATATGGGTATAAATTAGTCCATCATAATATTCCATTACATTTTCACATAATGAAGATAAAATTTATTTTAAATTGTTATTAAATCATTTTTTCTATGTGGTTATATTGAAGAGAAATTGTATATGGAACATCCTAAAACATTTTATTTTTATTCTAAGGGTAGAGAAGTATGTTTACTATTTTATGATCTCTATTTGATGAAATATGGTCAATGATATTATTATTTTAAGGATCATGAGTATCTAAATTACAATATGTTTATAAAAGGATCAGTGAATTATAATTACATATTTTAAATATACCAACACAACATCAATATTTATGATATTATATTTATTAGTATAAAACAAAGAATAAGAAATGAGTACTAAATTTACATGAACGAAAGTAGTGACATGTTAATTTTGGGAGATATGTTATAATTATTTGGATAATAAATTTCCCAAGAAGAAGAATCCATTTTATTTTCAATGAGAAATATATTTGAAAACACCTGAAAAAGTTTTAAATACTGGAATATAGAAGAATTTATACTAGAATAGATACAGTACATGTTTTCAATAATTATGATAGGTTATAATCCAATCTTATAGAATCAAATATATTAAATGTAAAGAGGATATTGAGATATATTTCAAATACAACCAATCATGTGACTATGTATAAGAATATAGGTGAGATGGATTTTTGGGGATTTACTAATAATGATTGGGATAGAGCTATAGATGACATAAAATACACATCTAGTGGAGTGTATTTTTACGGGAATAAGCTATTTATCACGGAATTAATGAAAGAAAACATTAGTTACACTAAAATATTCCATATTAGAGGTTATGGAAACATAACTATCTATGAAAAAATGATATGGATAAATTAAAAACTACATAAATTATGTTTTTAAGTTGATAATCCTATGAATATATGATGTGAGAATCAATGTACCATAAAACTATCAACAAATTCAGTGTTACAAGTAAAAAAAATGATACAGACTTCCATTTTTTTGGTTAATCTAGAAGAGGGTGTTCTAAGGATATAAAATATTCCCTATAAATAACATAATATAGGCATTATTACCAAACCTCTCACAACCTAATAGTTTCGAAAACTATGGATTCAAATGGGAGTGCATCTGACCTCCTTTAAATGAGGTATAATTGTTTTTAGTTTCCACTACTATTTAGAATGAAAATTATTGATGGTATGTTATTTTTATGGGTATAAAGGTGGTTCCCGTATATGTGAACTATTTTAAGGTTTATGTTGAGTGGTATAGAAATGTATTCCTAAAAATGGAAATGTTTAGATCTGAGCTGAGTTTTACTTCGAGATATCATTAATGGATTATTTAATGAATCATGATTCCAATAATGGGATATCTCACATAGACATAGATATGATTTATTCTTGAATATATATATATATATATATATTTTATTTTTTAATTGATCCCTTAAAATCATTCTAATCGGTCTTACATCCAATAAAAGGGAGAGAGCAGTGAAGTATTGATAAAAAATCCAAAACATAGTTTTTTCAACCCTTTCAATGATGTTGTTTTATAATTTTTCAATAAATTAAATGTTTATAATTTAATGTGTTTATATTCATGGAGTCATTTATTGTGATAGAGTGGATGAATCACTATCTATATTAGTATAGAAAGAGATTATTATATATCTACTATGCATATCTTTTAGATATTTTTGGTTGAAATATTTAAAGCTATCTTGAATGAATGATTAATAATATAGTGCAATAAAGAATCCATCAATGATTTTTTATGGTTGTAATAAACATTAATCAATCCATTTTTGATTCATCAATTTGATTAATAATATATAGAGTCTATTTGAGGATTCCCAAACTCCATTGGATGTTAGAGTATAAGTCGAAGATGAAACAAAAAAATCAACATTCATGATAAAAAGTATTTTCCATATGAACATATGGATATTAGTTGCAGTTCTAAAACATAATATGTTTTCATTTAAGGATTTAATTTTCATTGTAGGAGTCTGAGATGATCATATAACATTGATAGTTTTTTGGAATATTGATAACGATATGATGGTAATTAATTGATGTTTATCATAATTATTTTGAGTGTAAGACATTGCACCAATTGTATGTATTTGATAAGGAATTTAAAGAATCAAATAAGTAACTAATTGAAATGGAACCAATACCCATTGTTTTGAACCCTAGTTATATCCCAACAAACTGTGTGTCTTGGCAATAAGAACTATTTTAGAACCATGGCATATTAAGGTGTTAGTATAGACATATACCCATAGTTCCTATAAACCTGTCGGTATAGGTCACATGGATTTTTCCATAACTATGGTTTTAATAAAACCCTGGGTGTAGATCTAGACACACGGATTGAAAACCCATGGGTATATATATTATTATATGAAAACCTATTCCAACTATTCTACTTACCTTGGTATAGGTAATTGCCTTCTCATACAACACCACCATGACGTCTTCTATTGGCTCCTTAACCTTCAAATTAGATAAAACATACAATATGCATTCAATTAATTTATAATTTTCTACATTTATAACCTAAACAACATCATTTAATACTTTTCAAAAAATATATAATAATAAAAGATAATATATAATTCAATAAAACAAATCAATTTATGTTATTAAATAAATACACAAGTCTTCTTCCTTCTAATAAAAAATTTTATTTGACCAATATCTCCCATATCATCGATATCCTCATCCTCAACATCATCCTTATCATCCGTACTGACAATATTCTCACCAAGAAAATTATCTGGAGTAGAAAAATCCTCAAAAATATCATTGTTAAAACCATTAGCTATATCACCAGTAGGACCCTCATTTTCATCACTTGAGGCATTATTTAATGAAATAATCAATTCCATATATGAATCTATAGTTTTTTAATCATATGATCAATGTTATTGACATATAGACGATATATATTTTCATAATTTTTTGGAAATCATCATACATATTTCATGCTCATGTATACTTCTCTGAAATTACTCTAAATATATTATTTTCTTTCACCTACTTATTAAAAATATTTTTATACCTTGGGGTTTGAGAGACTTGAGAAGAGGATGTTGAAGACTAATATCTTGAGGGGATGTGGTTATTACCTAGTCTATATCAGACTCTTATATAGTCTTCCTCACCTAATACATGACTCAAATGACCATTCAACCCAATGTTCTCATCTCTATTATCATCAAGATCCTCCATGTCAGTCTGTTCAAATTATAAAAAAGATATTTAATTATAGATTTTGTATAAATATTTGAAATCTAAAATAAAAAAGAAACAATATTTTCATGTGTTTTGGAATTTACACAACTTCCATCATTTCTCTGCGTACATGATCAAAATAATTTTCTTGAGGTAGAAGACCTTTGATGCCCAATATATCTTTCGAGTATCTCCCTGACAATAATTATAAGAGTCAGTGAATTATTTTTACACATTGTCATGATTACAAGAAATCATGCCCCGATTTACCAATCAGTTTAGCAATCTTGGAAAATAGATTACATACATGAATACTGTATTACACTTTTGAACCTAAAACAAAACATAAATATACTTTTCATAACTCCATCATTCTCTTAGATTAACCATTCATATCAATGATAATAAACTCTTGGAAACATGGGAAAATGAAACATAAGAAAGGGGTGAGCTCAGATACTCAGTAAGGGTAAATAATTTAGTTGAAGCTATAAACATTTATGGTATGATGTGTAATAAAAACAATAGTCTTTTAATCATAAACATGAACATATTCTGGAAAACATAAATCAAAAATTTCTATATAAACATGCACATGGATATTCTAATTTTCGAATAATCACATGTAATAACTAATTTGATAACGAGGTAATGCATAATGCGAGACATCATAACGAAATAGTTAGGGACATGTGCAAGAATAGAAATAGGTTTTCCCAAGCCCTTATCCCAAGAAACCAGTTTGTCTCACGGGACCTACCGACACTTCGAGGAGCTATAGAGGGCTCCAGCCATCAATTACTATGTACAATACATTCCTAATACGAAAATGTTGAAAAATAACATAAATATTTGTATTAAAACAAGCATAAGAAATGTCAATACATTAACCATACACCATGAATGGTATAAAAACTACACATTCAAAATAAAACATAGCATAAATCAATCAATGAAATTTGAAACATTGTATTATAATAAATCAACCTAAATCAGGAATAATATCCAATAAAGGATGTTTAAATAGTTGAAAATGACCAATAAAACTTTTTAAGAGAAATATAACTTTTTTCATGAAATCATTTAAAACTCAAAATAATTAGAAAGGAAGAGATTTAAAATGCTTTTTTGAATCAAAGTGTCGCATACCACATTGAAACTTTTTAAAGGAATTTACATTTTAAAAAATTCATGTCCATAAAAATAATTCCTTAAAACAATTTTCAAAACATGTTTATTAATGAGAATAATTTTGAATAATTAATATTTAGACCATATAAAATTATGTTTTAGTTATCGAGTCCCTCAAAAATAATAATTTTGAAAACTATTTTATGAGACATGGACATGGATAATAATTGGGTCGCAGTAAAAACATACACATAAACAATATTGGATAAATATGAGATTGAGGAATTAAGACTTACCTTGAACATTATTTTAGTCACGGGTACGTTTAACATCCTGTATAATTACCACAATATGTTATTAAATTACAACATAACCATATTAATATTTATGTTATCAAATATGATTTCTTGATGACAGTATACTACACATTTAATAAGAATTTCCATGTTAAATTAACTTTTTGGGTAATAATCGCTTTATTTATCGTACGTTTTTTAACTACTTGTTCTTGATCATATCATATAGATAATTAATTAAATACATCCATAATATTAAATTTGAATTATATATCTTATATATTCAGAATAAAAATATATTTAATAGATGGATTTATGAAATGGAAATAGTGTTCATGGAGAGGGTAAGTCATACGTACGAATAAACGGAGAATCCGTTTTCAAATCATATTGAATGGAATTAAGTGAATGAGTTATATGGATATAGATATAGATATCTATATATACATATATAATTCAGTTGCATTATTACTTCATATATAACATACATATTAAATATATATATTTTTAATCATTGTTGAATGGTGAACCTGGAAATATATCTCATCGTGTTGTGGAGAAGATAAACCGTACGTACGCACGATCGATAATATCATTCTATTTATGGTGAAATAGTATGTAAATGGATGTAATATTATAGATAAAAGTATCATTAAAAAAGTTATATTTATTATTTACATCAATTATACTCACTATTATAAACATCCAAATAATGAAGTTTTGAATAACAAACTACACCACGACGTATAGACAGTTAGCCATACATCCACACGTATGATGACTTTTTAATTCAAAGGATGGATAAATTAATGAATATGGTTTGAAAAATATTTATAATAGCACAAATGAATTTAGAAGTTGTTGGAGTTATATTTTTTGGAATGGAAACAACAACTAAAGAGAAAGTGGAAGAAGAAAAAAAAATTGAAAGAGGTGATGAAATAATTACCTCTTCTTCGCGTGTTTCCCTTTGATTTGATCCAAATGGATCCTTAAGTTGGTTTTATTATCAGATTATATCCTATATGATTCAGTGACTTTAGTTGAGAGGATATATGAGCAGGTTTTTTCCTAGCCAAATGGATTTGGAGGTGAGATTTTGTCAGAAGAGGAAGTACCCTTTTATAGGAGAGGTGACGGTCACTTTTGAAAAAGATTGAAATATTATTTTATTTATAAAATCATATTAGGTTTATATTGGCTCCAAATGGACTTATTTTGAGTATATGGTGGATATTGGTAGAAATACTATCAACCAATAGGTTATAGACATCGTTAGGTTACCATATCAACCTTATCTTGTATATTTAACTCTTAGTTAAATAGTTTAACTTTTACAATTTCTTCTTTTATTATTATAATACATTGTTAATAAACATACTATATAATTTCAAGAGACCACGAAATGGTTCATTAATAACATATATATATTTATATAATTCTTTTGGCATAACCTTATAACTTTAGGAATATTATTTCATCTAATAATATAGTATTTTTTTTTAAAATCTATTTTTTGTCAATTTTGACACTATTTAGTAATTGATTTTTTTAAAGTCATAAAAACATGATGAAGTTAAAAAAATAATTCTTCCATAAATTTCATATTCACCTAGAAAATTATTGTATGTCGTAAAAAGATTCAATTTACTCTTATTTCAATATTTATAATATCAATTATTTTAATATTTCATTAGAAAGGTAATTATTGGATCATCATTGTGTCATAAATAAATTTAATTATTTGTTGTCTAAAAATTATAAATAAAATACAATGATTTATAAAATCATATTATATTTCTACTGAATATTTATAGTCTAATTTAAATTATGTGTAACCATATATTAAAAATGGATTAGTTATAAAAAATTGAATTTAACACTTTTATCACTTCATTAAATAAAATATAATAAATGTCCTAATATAACCCAAATGGATCAAAATGATCTTATTTATGTCCTATGTTTGATTTTGGTCAAAATAAACCAATCCAATAGAATTAGTACATGTGTTTGGGTAATTTTAATAATATATATACCTTTAATTACCTTATTTACTTTTAACCATGGTAAATAAAATTCATAAGTTACTATTCATCAAAAATTATTTTCATCCTATTGAACCAAATTTTACATACTTATGTCAACCATGTCTCTTGGATGTTTTAAATTCAATTTAAAGATGTGGTAAAATTACATTTTATGAAAATTTGCAAATGTGCCTAGAAGGTTGGTAAAAGATGTTAAATAATTCAATAATATTTTATATGTCAAATCCTATTATAAAATTAATCCAATGAATTAAATTGGACTAATATATGTATTATTTATAAATTTTTACTTTAAAATATATTTTTTATCGAAAAAAAACATATTAAATGAAATTGAAGGTTTTTATCTATAACACATTATTTTTCTCTATTAATAAAAAAATTGAATGTTTTCAAAAAAATACCAAAAATTCACCGAAATCAATTTTTGATATTATAAATTCAAAAATGAAGTCTATTTTTCAAAATTAAAATCATCGAATTTTCATTAATTAATTTAAAATTTATCGCTGTTGTCAAAACAAGAAAGTGAGTTTTTAAGATGTAATAACAATAAAAAGATTAACATGTATTGATGTCCAATTTAAATGTAAAATTACTTAAAATGACCAAAATTATATTAAATGATAGAAAATATTATAATTATACATTAACACCACTAAAATTAATCATTTAACTCTTTAAATTATTTTGATAAAAAATGTCATTTTCAATTAAAATTTATTATTTTTTATTATGCATCAAGATATTAAAGTTATCTTAATCATACCAAAAATTTATACAAACTAAAATTTTATGTCCCTATTTTTAAATAAGAATATAATTTCATTAAATTTTATATGTAAAAGTTTCAAATTTTTGATTTAAAAAGGGCCGTCCATTAAAAATCGGTAAAATTGAATTTTTTTTAAAAAATATTCTTTATATAAAAACTTGAATTTTTTATTATATTATGTCTAAGAAACACATAATTGAGATTTTGAAATTATATGTAGTATATACAATTAAAAATGAAGTTAATACTATTCATAACTGCTTTTTGAATGACTAGTTTCGTAAGTCATGGTGCGCTCAAACTAGGTGTTGCATGTTGCACAAGCTATTGAATTATTTTAAAGAGAAAACATATTATGAAATACTGGGGTGTTACATTCTACCCTCCTTTAATAAATTTCTTCCTCTAATTTTGAAATTTGTGTTCCGAAATAAAAGGTTAAAAATAGAAAATACCTTGGTGGAGAACCCAAATCAGAAATTTGGTTAATTAAATATTGTCTTAATAGGAGGGAAAGGGAAATGAAAAATACACCACAAAATTTGGATTTCGAATACAAGAACATTGGTGGAAATTATATTTCAATGAAAAATGTAAATATCAATATGAAGTGATTGAGAACATCAATAAAAAACAATTGAAATATAAATGGACTATTAAGGGCCTCAAATCAATTAATCCATGATGATTAAAATATCATAGGTTCAAAATAATCATATGGTTTTAGCATAAAACATTTTTGGGTTTAAGATCTCTTCTATAAATTTAATGAATTAACTTATCATTAAATAAGAGAAAAAAATACTTGGAATGTAGAGTACCATACTTCAACTAACATATACCACAAACTCATCTCTCACTCCAAAAGATGATAGAATTCAAATATATACTATTTATACTAATCGTATAGGGTTCCAAAAATAATGAATTTATATTTCATCTATCAGAACATTTAAAAAAATAAATTATACAAATGAGGACATCATGTACGCCACTTGTAGGTGAGGCACCCATGTCACTCATCAGTTGCAGGATCACGTATCCTGACCTTTCCTGACGTGACATGTTGTTGCTCGACCTCTGGGTTTTCCAAAAATAATATTAAGGAATGTTTTAACATTCCAAAATTTTAACCAAAATTCAAATTAATTCATTCCAACTTTTAGACTTATAAAAATTCATTTTTCCAAAATCAATGTCTAAAATTTTGAAGTTAAAAATGATGATATCTTTTTCCACGTAGTATCATGTGAATCACTTCATCATGTATTCCCATAAAACATGGTAACACCCTGAATTACCATAAAACATTATTGAATACGTTCATGCTCAGTTATTCATTACAGAATACCATATATACTTATTAAATCCAAAAAAAATTAAAATCCAACAATGATTTAATAAATAAACAATAAAATAATTCAAGGTAGTCAATAATATCCAATATACATTATCAAAATAAATTATCTCTTATTCCAAATTAGTACATCAGTTTCAGGACCATATTAAGGTTTATCATTCTCCCAATCATATATTTTCCAAATTTAAAATTGAATCTGTGTCACTTCACTTCGTATCTTAAAATCTAAAATCCTTGATGAAAATGTAATATAATACAATCCCGATATACATTACAATTATTATAACATGTAATAATTAACCAAATAATCAAATGACACAATTCATTATTAACAACTTAACAACACTAATCCTTACTCTTTATATGTCGTAGTGTTATAACATGATTATAATCCAATAGCATCATTTACAGAATACATTGATGAGTGGGACATTGATTCTCGTAGTTTCCCTACTCCTTATTGATGAATTATTATACATTTAATATTATTTTCTTACCCTTGCATTCACGGACTTGGTGTACTTTTTCTTCAAACTTATAACAAACCCCCATTAATTTCAAGAACATCCTCGGGTGTTTCATTCCATAGTTACTACATATGGTAAAATCCTTATTTCCCTTCTTCCCTTTGTTCATATTTCTCTATACCATCTTTTCTTCCCTGGAATCCCTTTAAATCCATAGAACTCAGATAATTATTTCTAAATCTTATTTAAACATTATTAAATTCCTTCATATGAGGATAATATGTGGGAGACTAATTCCCTTTAAATGTTGTCTTAAGACCATTAACAATATGATCATTATTACTCTTTGGATCATGAATTTTGCTTGAGTTGTCATTCCTTATATAGGGAACCATTTCTAATTGATTATATACACTAGGTTATATCATATCATAATTTATAATCAAAAAATTAGAAAAATACTCCACATTAATTTAATATTTTCACACATCTTGTCTCAAAATCATAAAAATAGTTTCATTGAAAAAATATTTACTCATAAATCCTTCATAATATTTTGAAATGAAAATGTGAATTATCCTAAGAATATCCCCTAGAGGTGTCGTAACCAAGAGTGCAGCAAGGCACGTTGTCATGTACAATGATACAATGGGTCAAGCCTGAAAATCTTTGTCGGAGTTTTCACTCCTAGGAGCATCAGTACCAAATCCACCTCTACTTTATCATATCTATACAGGGATGTATTTTTTGGAAAACTCAAAAAATATCTTTATTAAAAAATTATAGGAAGATGTTATATACTGATCCTCAATGTTTATCTTATGGTAAAGTTCTCATATCTGAGTTTTTCTAAATCTATTTTCCAAGGATTTTACTAAATTTTCATTGATACCATGTGTAACACCCCGGCCCCAGTTACCTAGATTATTTACATTATTATAATACATTGGCATGATTATAAGGAATCAAGTGTCGAAGGACTGATTAGTTTAGCAGTCTTGGAAAATAGATTACAAACATGAACATTCCATTACTCTTTCTAAAATAAAACAAATAATAAAAAATACTTTTAGAACTCCATTATTCCCATATATTAACCATGCATGTCAATAATAATACACTTCTTAGATTCTTGGAAGAATAAAAAATTATAAAGGGGTGAGCTTAGATGCTCAGTAGGTGTAAATAATTTAGTGTATGATATAATCTTTTAAGGAAAGATCTGTAATAAAAACAACGGCCTTTTAAACATAAAATTGAACATAATATGGAAAAAATAAATCAAACATTACCATATAAATATGCACATGGATATTCTACTAGTTGAATACCCACATGTAATAACTAATTTCATAACCAGGGAATGCATAATGCCAGAATTCGTAACAATAGAGTCTAGGTCTCGTGCCAAGACTACAAATAATTTTTTTGGCAAGTCCTTATGCCAAGGCACTATTTTGTCTCATGATATCTATCGATTAATCGAGGAGCTATAGTGGGATCCACCCATCATTTACTATGTCTAATGCATTCCTCATAAGAAAATGTTGAAACATGACATAATAATTACTATTAAAACTAGCATATTAAATGTCAATACTTTAACCATAAACCATGAATGGTATTGAAATAGAACATCCACTGTCAAACATTGAATAAATCATTCAATAAAATATGGAATATTTTATTATAATAAATCAACCTCAATAAATAATAATATCCAGTAAAAGATGTTGACATAGTTGAAAATGATCAGTAAAACTCTTTAAGAGAAATATCCAATTTTCATTAAATAATTTAAATGTAACACAATTTAGAAAGGAATACATTTAAAAGACATTTTTTATTCAACGTTTAGTATTCCTCTATGAATCGTTTGAATGATATGTACATTTTAAAACATTCATGTGCATATAAATAAATCCGTAAATCTATTTTGAAACCATGGACATTAATGAGAATGATTTAGAAGAATAAATAAATAAACCATTTAATACGATGTTTTAGTGAAAGGTCCCCTTTAAAACAATCATTTTGAATACACTTTTATGAAACATGGACATGTATACTAATAATTCCCCATTAAAAACATACACATAAAAAATCATTAATAATAATGAGATTGATGAATTAATCCTTACCTTGAACATTCCTTTAGTCGAGTGTACATTTATCCTCCTGTATAATTAATATATTATTTTATTAAATTATAACTGAACCATATAAATATCTATGATATCATATATGAATTATTTATGACTTTATACTACCCCTTTAAAAATAATTTCACTGTTAAAGTAACATTTTGGGTAATAATTTCTTTCTTTATCGTACGTGTTTTAACTTTTTATTCGTGCTAATATCTCCTCTATAATGATTTACATACTTCAAAAATATTAAATATGATTTATATATCATTTATTTTCATAATATAAATATTTATAATAGATAGTTTTATGAAATGGAATCACAGATTATGGACATGGTAGGTCGTACGTTTGCAGAAACACCATTTCCGTTTTTATATCTTATTTTATGAATGTTTGTGAATTATATATATGTATATATATTAATATATTTATAATAGAATTATTATTTCATATACTACATACTTATTTGATATATATATATATATATATATAATCATCGTTGAATGGTGAATGTGGAAAATGAATCTCATCAGGTGGTGGAGACGGTCAGCTGTATGTACGCACGATCGATTATATCATTCGATTGTTGGTGAAATACTATGTAATGTGATGGTATATTATATATACAAGAATCATAAAAAATTTATATATATTATTTACATCAATTATAATCACTATTATACTGATTCAAATAATTATGTGTTGAATAACAAACTACACCATGACATAGAGACGGCAAGCCGTACGTACACACATATGGTGACATTATCATTCATAAGATGGATTGAATAATGAATATGGGTGCCCCATATTTATAATAACATCCAAATATTTATATGTTACTGGATTTTTTATTTCTGTATGGAAACAACAATGAAATAGGATGTGGAAGAAGAAAACAACATTGAATGAGGTGATGGAATAATTACCTCTTCATCGGGTGCTTCCTTTGGATTCGATCAAAATGGATCCTTATTTCTTCTTTGTGATCAAAGTAAGGACTATATGATAATTTTAGCATAGTTGGAAGTATATTTGAGCGGGTTTTTGATTATCCAAAAGGATTTGGAAGTGTGATTTTGATACAAGGGGAATTACCCTTTTATAGTAGAGGTGAGGGTCAATTTAGGATAATCCTGAAATATTATTTTATTATATAAATATATTCAGATTATAATGGATAAAAATGGATTTATTTCTATGATAATGTTCTTATGGGTTGAAATTATATCAACCAATAGGTTTTAGAATTTTTTAGGTCACCATATTAACCTTATGTTTTAGATTTAACTCTGAGTTAAATAGTTTAACTTTCACAATGTATTCTTTTATTTTTATAATTCATTGTTGATAAATTTACTTTAAAATACCATGAAAACATGAAATTATTAATTAGTAACATATATATCATTATATAAGTCCTTTTTCTGATACTATGCTTTCTAGGAATATATATCATTTAATAATACAGTATTTGTTTTGAATACGCATTTCTGACAATTTTGATACAATTTATTAATTCATTTTTGTTAAAGTCATAAAAACTTAATGACATTTAATAAAATACATTTAATAATTGCTGAAATGTCATATTAAGCTAGAAAATTTTTTTATGGATTTAAAAATTTCAATTGACATTTATTTCAATATTTTTAATATCAATTATTTAAATATTTCATTAAGAAGTTATTTATTGCATCATTATTCTATCATAAATAAATTTAATTATATGATGTATAAAAATTATAAATAAAATTACTTTGTGTTGAAAATATTTATATCTTTCTAATTAATATTTATAGTCTAATTTTCCTTTTGTGATGTAACGCCCCGACCCCAGCTACCCAGAGTCAGTGCATTAATTACATAACATTGGCATGATCACAAGAAAGATCAAATCCCGAAAGACCTATTGGTTTAGTAGCCTTGGAAACACTAGATATAATCATAATGTTTTACATTACATTTCAAAGTGAAAAACTACTACAAAAACAAAGTCTTCATATCCACACTATTAACCCCTCATAATATCCCTGCAAGTCATTCATAAATTACTTCTTCACTACCTGGGAAAAATAAAACATAGAAAAGGGGTGAGCTCAAATGCCCAGTAAGGATAACAATATAGCGGAACATTCAAAATAAGCATAAACATTTAAGGCAATGAATTACTAAAACAAAAGCCTTTTAAAATTGAACTTCAACATAGTATGGCAAAAGTAAAATGAAATAATGCCATTTACTTGTTCACATGGATATTCTACTAATCGAATAATCACATGCAATATCAATAACCACTTTCATAATGGTGGAATGCATAATGCCAGACTATCATAACCACATAGCCAAGGCCTCGTGCCAAGACTACAAATAAGATTTTGTCAAGGCCTTGTGCCAAGACACTAGTTTGTCTAATGAGACCTACCGATGCATCGAGGAGCTATAGCGGGCTCCACCCGTCACTTATTATGTCCAATGCATTCCCATATGAAAAGGTTTAAACATAACATAAACATTCGTATTAAAACTAGCATACGAAATGTCAATAATTTCACCATAAACTATGAATGGTATAAAAATAGCACATCCACAGTCAAACATATCACAAAACCTTCAATACAATATAGGAGTTTTTTATCATAATAAATCAACTTCAAATAATCTTAAAATCCATCAAAGGATGTTGACATAGATGAACTCAAAATTCTTTTTAAAGAAGTATCTCCTTTTATTTTGAAATCATTTAAGATTCATATAAAATAAAACATTTTCTTTGAAAATATTCTTATAAGCTTGTATGGAAAGCTTCGACGATTTTATAATGGCGGAAAATAACTGCACCCTCCGTATAAGTTAAAAAAAACATTCTTACCTCAATTCAGTCGAAAAGGTTAAAAAGGACCTTGTTTTGAAAACGACGGAAAGATTCCTTTATAAAACTCTTATAAAAAAGTCAAACAAGGGTATAAATGACTTTAAACCATATTCTTGTAAATAGTAAAAATGTTTTGAAATACATTTCAAAGAAACATGGATGTGGATGATAAAGAGATCCCAGTAGATTATTACGTATAATACAACCTCGGATAATGAAGAGATTGTGAAATAACCCTTACCTTGTACTTTTCCTTGGTGGGGGTAGGTTAACCTCCTGTATAATAGTGAAATAATTGTTACTAAATTATACAAGAATCATATACATTAATATTATATCATATATGATCTTTTAATATTGATTTGATAATAATATCTTAGTATTATCGTCGTTTCGGGTGTTAACTTACTCATTTTCTTTATATGTTTTGTTACATAAGTCATGTTTTTTGTATCTTATTCATATCCAGAATGATATCAAGTCCTTAAACATCATTTTTAAATCATTAAATGATAATTATACTTGAATGGATACGATGGATAATGAATCTCATCGCGTTCGTGGAGAGGGTAGTCCGTACGTACGCACGAACGCTATTTCCATTTAATTTTTATTTTAAAAGAATCGAATCCAAATGATACATAGGTATATTACTATTCCAGTATAATATAATATTTTATATATGTTAGTTATGTTCATTAATACCATCCTTTATACGTTCCATGTGTGGTATGAATGAGTCATATCATTTTAAGGGGGCGGTAGTCCGCACTTCCTCAAATGAAATTATCGTATGTATATACAACATGAAACGAATAATGGTATGAAATAAAATGGAATTACAGAAGATTATATATAAAATATATATCATTAATATCATATTTAATTACAGTTCCATCATAATGGCCACCATGAGAGGCGGTAAGATGTATTTGAACAATCATCGTTTCGTGAGGCGTTAGTTTGCCATCCACAGAAACATTATGTTCATCATCCATTAGATGGAGTTGTGTGTATGTGTAGTTTGAATCATTCTTATAACAACATCCTAGTATATTGAGGATACTGGTGTTGTTACAAAAGAAAGTAAATAAAAAGAGTTTGGGGGTTGAAGAAGCAAAATAAATGAAAATAATTTAAGAGAAATCGTTACCTTTAATTTAGGTAACTCACTTTGGTTGGAACCAAAGGACTTGTTGAAAAGCTTTCTGCCTAAGGGGAAACTTCAAAGAGGATGAGAGGGATGTGGGGAGCTTAGTTGGGAAGAGTTTGGACGAGCCAAGTGGCTTGAGAGTTGTGAGGAATGAGTAGAAGGAGTGCCTTTTTATAAGAGGGGTGAGGGGCACCTTTGGAAAAGCTAGAAATATTAATTTATAATAAATTCATATTCGGTTTATAATGGCTCCAAAATTGACTATTCAAAGGTTAAGGTGGGGATAGGTCGAAAACAACTCAACCAATATAATTTAGACAGGTTTGGGTACTTATATTAACCTTATCTTTAAGTATTAACTCTAAGTTAATTAGTTTCACTTTTACAATGTCTCTTTGTATTTTTATATTATATGGTTAATAGACTTACCATATACATACAAGAGACCCCCAAGTGGTCCATTAATGATGATCCTATCATTATATAAGTCTCTTGGCCGAACCTTAGATTTTTAAAAATTTAATATCAATTAATAATATAATATTTTTTTAAGAACTCTTTTATGTCAATTTTGACACTATTCAATAGTTGATTTTTGTGAAACTCATAACAGATTGATTACTTCTAACAAAGTCAATTAAATCACTCCTAATATATCATATTATCCTATAAAATTAGTTTAATTCATTAAAAGTTTCATATTATATTTATTTGGGTATTTATAATATCAATTATTTTAATTTTTCACTATTTTAGAAATTACTACATCATCATTGTGTCATAAATAAAATAAATTATTTAATTTCTAAAAATTATAAATAAAATATCATTATGTAGGAAATCTTTTTATCTTTATAATGAATATTTATAATCTAAAATCCAACATATATAACCCTATGTAACAATTGTTTTTCTAAAAGATATATGCTTATGTCATTTTTGTATTCATTTTAACTTAATTAAAATAAAGTGTCATTATCACTTACAAGTGGATCCATGGGGTCCAAAAATCGACCCAAAGATGCCCATGGTCGACCATGTATCAACCAATAGGGTTAGGACACGTTTTAGGGTAATTTAGTATTATTATAATATTATTTTTTTAACCCTTATTTACCGGATTTACCCTTAACCATGGTAAATAAAATATTTACCGCAGTAATTATTCAAAATGTGTAAAAATGAATGTTACCTATTTACATAATTTGGACATCCTGATTAAAAATATGTAATCCATTTTTCCAAATTCAAAACACAGAAGTGGCAGAAATTAATTTAAAATTAATTCTCGCTGTCAAAACAAAAAGCGTGTTTTTAAGACATAATAACTATCAAAAGATTGACACTTGTTTATGTTCGGTTTAATTGTAAAATTATGTCCAATGACAAACATTAAATTGAATGGTAAAAATATATTCTAAATATACTTTAAAACCACTCAAATTCATAATTTATCAATATTAATTATTTTGATTAAAAATGTTGTTTTTAATTAAAATTTAGTAATTTTCACTATTCATCAAAATATAAAAGTTATCCGAAAAGTACCAAAATTTCACCCTAGGCTAATTTCGATATTCCGAATCCAAAAATGAAGTCCATTTTGAAATATAAAATATATATGATTTCAAAAGGTAGGTATTACTATTCACAACGGCTAGTTTAATTAGTTGTGGTGTGTGTTAGAACTCGAGGTTGCGTACAACACACGCTATCGCATTATTCGAAGGGAAACGCACCGTAGAAGCTTGGGGTGTTACATTCTCCCCTACTTCAAATAATTGCGTCCTTGCAATTTCTAGGGTATTACTGCATAAAAAGACTCAGGTGGTTCTTCATCATAAGTTCCTCGGGTTCCCACGTTGCCTCTTCCATCTTATGGTTTCTCCACAAAACTTTTACCAGACGCGTCGTCCGGTTTCTCAGTACTTGTTCTCTTGTATCAAGAATCTTGACGGGCTCTTCACAATAAGGCAGATCGGGTTCCAGTTCTAATTCCTCATAGGTGAGTACATGCATTGGATCAGGCATGTATTTCCTCAATAGAGATACGTGGAACACATCGTGAACTTTGGAGAGACTTGGCGGCATTGCCAATCGGTAAGCTACAACCCCAATTCGTTCTAGAATTTCAAAAGGTCCGATGTACCTGGGACTCAATTTACCTTTCTTTCCAAAACGTATGACTCCCTTCCATGGAGATACCTTTAGGAAAACATGATCACCGACTTGAAATTCCAAATCCTTCCTTCGATTATCGGCAGAGCTCTTCTGCCTACTTTGAGCTGCTTTGATGTGATTTTGGATTACTTTCACCTTTTCCACCGTTTCCTCCACCAGTTTTGGGCCTACAAGTCTTCTTTCACCAACGTCATCCCAACAGGTTGGTGTACGACATCTCTTTCCGTATAACGCTTAATATGGTGCCATCTGAATACTCGAATGGTAGATATTGTTATAGGAAAATTCAACCAAAGGTAAATATTGATCCCACATACCCTGAAAGTCAAGTGAGCAAGATCTCAACATGTCTTCTAAGGTTTGAATAGTCCGTTCTGATTGTCCGTCTGTCTGAGGGTGGTAAGCAGTGCTCAAATGAAGTTCAGTATCCAGGGATTTTTGAAGACTTTTCCAGAATCTTGAAGTAAAACGGGGATCACAATCAGAAACAATCGATAGGGGTACTCCATGAAGTCTCACAACTTCATTAATGTATAGTCTTGCTAGACGTTCCAGGGGTAGATCTTCTCTTATAGGAAGAAAATGTGCTGACTTGGTAAGACGATCAACAATAACCCATATTGCATCGTTCCTTCTAGGAGTCTTTGGTAGCCCCATGACAAAGTCCATCGTAATATTGTCCCATTTCCACTCCGGTATGGGAAGAGGTTGCATGACTCCTCCAGGCTGTTGCCTTCCAGCTTTCACTTGTTGACAAACCATACATCTTGACACAAAATCAGCAATCTCCTTCTTCATGTTGTCCCACCAAAAATGTTCCTTCAAATCTCTATACATTTTGGTGCTCCCCGGGTGTATAGAGAAATTGGAACTATGAGCATCATCCAGCAATTCCCTTTTTAGATCAGGTAAATCGGGAACACAAAGTCTCTTCCCGAATTTCAAAATCCCATCTTCATACACAAAGTCTCTCAATCTCCCATCATTCAAAGCTTTAATCTTCTTCTGAAATTCTTCATCATCGGTCTGAGAACTCTTAATCCTTTCTAGTAAAGATGGTTTGGCAACCATTTGAAAAAGCATTGATGTTTCACTTTCCCTGGTTATTCCCATGTCCATCTTCACTAGATCCATGAAAATTGGATCCCATTCAATTCTCATCATGTTCAAAACTCCATGGTCTTTTCTGCTCAAAGCATCTGCCACCTTGTTTGCTTTCCCTGGGTGGTAGTGTATCGTACAATCATAATCCTTGAGTAATTCAAGCCATCTCCTTTGCCTCATGTTGAGTTCTTTTTGTGAGAAAATATACTTCAAACTCTTGTGATCAGTATAAATATCACATTTTTCCCCATAGAGGTTGTGCCTCCATATCTTCAAAGAAAAGATCACAGCTGCTAACTCAAGATCATGAGTAGGATAGTTTTGTTCATGAATTTTCAACTGTCGTGATGCATAGGCAATAACTCTATCATTCTGCATAAGGACACAGCCAAGTCCCTTCTTTGATGCATCACTATGAATAACGAACCCATCATTCCCCGATGGTAGAGTCAATATAGGAGCATTGACTAATCTTCTCTTCAGTTCTTCGAAACATTTTTCACACTCTTTTGTCCAAACAAATTTAACCCCTTTACGTGTGAGCTTCGTTAATGGGTTAGCCAATCGGGCAAAATTCTGGACGAAACGTCGATAATAACCTGCCAAACCAATAAAACTACGTACCTCAGTTATACTCGTAGGTGCTGGCCATTCTTGAATTGCCTTGGTCTTAGAAGGATCAACAGAGATTCCATCTTTAGAGGAAATATGGCCAAGAAAAGAAATATCCTGAAGCAAGAATTCACACTTGCTAAACATCCCATATAATTCATGCCTCCTCAGAGTCTTCAAGATAATGCGCAAGTTATTTTCATGATCTTCGTAGGTTTTGGAGTATAACAAGATATCATCAATAAATACCACCACAAATTCATCGAGATACTCCTTGAAAACTCTATTCATTAGATCCATAAATGCAGAGGGTGCATTAGTCAATCCAAACGGCATTACAGTAAACTCGTAATGCCCGTACCTCGTTCGAAATGCTGTTTTCGGAATGTCTTCCTTCTTCACACACAACTGATGGTATCCAGATCGAAGGTCAATCTTTGAAAAGTATTGAGCTCCATGCAGTTGGTCAAATAAATCATCAATACGAGGTAGGGGATACTTGTTCTTTATCGTTATAGCATTGATCTCCCTATAGTCGATACATAACCTCATAGATCCATCTTTCTTTTTAACAAAAAGAACAGGGGCTCCCCATGGAGAAAAACTTGGGCGAATAAATCCCTTATTACTCAATTCCTCTAGTTGTTTCTTTAGTTCAACTAACTCTACAGTGGCCATTCTATAAGGGGTCTTCGATATAGGCCTTGATCCAGGAATCAAATCAATGGAAAACTCAGCTTCTCGTTCTGGAGGATGTCCAGGTAAATCTTCCGGAAATACATCTACAAATTCTTTCACAACAGGTACATCCTCTATTTGAACATTCCTTTTCTCACCCGCAGTTATTTCATTCTCTTCCTCCCCAATAATTTAATTAAGTTGAGCTACTGGGGGTGGATCTAAATAAGAATTAGGTGGTGATGATTCTGCTCTAAAGATAAGGTGTTCCTTATCATTATCATCAAGAATCGTAACCTCTTTCTTCTTACAATAAATCTTCGCATCATAATCCGAAAGCCAGTCCATACCGAGGATTATATCAAACTCAATCATAGGTATGACGGTGAGATCAGCTGATAAAGAAAATTTATGTGCTCTAATGGGGACTGATTCACAAAACTTTGTTGCAATGATACTTCCCTTAGGAGTTTTAACTGACAACTCCCTTATTAAATCAAATTGGAAATATCTAATTTTCTTAGCAAACTGGGAAGATATGAAACAATGCGATGTTCCAGAATCAAATAATGCATTTGCTAAACTTGAGGAAACCATTAAATTACCTGCCACCACGTCTTTCGGAGCTTCTACCTCAGCAGTAGTGATAGCATATGCCTGGCCTTGATCCCTTGGCCTTTTCTGAGGTCAGTTCTCCTAACGCTTAGGACATGAATTTGCATAATGCCCCATCTCCCTACAATTGTAGCACTGAACGTTGGTAGCTTCCTTCTTCCCCTTGCAATTATGAGCTTGGTGGCCTTTTTCACCACACTTGTAACAGACTCCCATTCCCTTCAAGCAAGTACCAGGGTGTTTCTTCCCGCATTTACCACAGGATGGATATTCAACCTTTCCCTTCTTCCCCTTATTTCCATTCCCAGATTTTTCAGCAGGTCTCTTTTTCTCTTGCTTTGCTTTAAAGTCATAAGACTTAGAGAATTCCTTTTCGGTCTTGATGGCACATGAGACAATGTCTTCGTACGATGAAAAGGATTGTGAGACTAATGCTCGACGGAGAAATGGTTTTAACCCATCAAAGAAACGATCAATCTTACTTCTTGGGTTGCGTATATAATCTCCAGCATACCTCGCTAACCTTGTAAAGTTAGCCTCATACATTGCGACATTCTCATCCTCCTTCTGTCTCAGACTTAGAAATTGCCTTTCCATATCTTCTCGATGGTCGCGAGGGAAGTATTTTTCTAAAAACAGATCTTTGAACTCCCTACATTCCATATTTGATACTTCATCATCTTCCTTCATGTTTTGAATCAATGACCACCATTGATCAGCATCTCCAGTGAGGCGGTAAACTGCCATGATAACTTTCTCCCATTCACTGCTCCCCAAAGCCTGAAATATTTTCTCTAGGGAATTTATCCATTGCTCAGCTACTAAGGGATTTGTACTCCCATTGAACGTTGGTGGTTGTTGCCTCATGAATCAATCTAACATTGATCCTCCACGCTGCGGATCAGGGTGCTCCATACGGGTAAGGTTATTATTCATAACCTGAGTAAGTTGTCCCAGTATGGTGATTAGCTGATCGGCACCAGTTGCATCACCAGCCCCACTATAATTATCTTGAGCAGGAGGGAAATCCCTACATGGAGTGCGCGCATTGATACGGTTTCCATTTCTTCCACTAGGCGCCATTTCTAAACAATGGCATAAACTAGATCAGTTTATGAATCAAAATACATAATCCCATACTTATAAAACACTTAACATAAATTGAACTATTTATGGATATAATCCATAATCATAAAAATGTTTTCTTTGAGGAATTATATACTCATAAACCCTTCATAATGATTTGTAAAGAAAATGAGAGTTATCCTAAGCATATCCCCCGGGAGTGTCGTAACCAAGAGTGCAGCAAGGCCCGTTGTCGTGCACCAGTTCCCGTTCGAGTCTAGCTCAAAGCGGTGTTTTCGGGTTTTACCCCTAGGTACATCTGTGCCAGAGCCGCCTCTACCTGCTCGTATCCATACAGGTATGTATTGCTCGGAAAACTCACAAAATCTCTACAATACCAAAATTCCAGGAAGTTCTTCTATACTAATCCTCAAAGTTCATCTTAGGTCTACGTGCTCTAATCAGAGTTTATCTAAATCTAGCTTCCAAGGTTTGTACTAAACTTCCTCTGATACCAACTGTAACGCCCCGACCCCAGCTACCCAGAGTCGGTGCATTAATTACATAACATTGGCATGATCACAAGAAATATCAAATCCTGAAAGACCGATTGGTTTAGTATCCTTGGAAACACTAGATATAATCATAAAGTTTTACATTACATTTCAAAGTGAAAAACTACTACAACAACAAAGTCTTCATATCCACACTATTAACCCCTCATAATATCCCTGCAAGTCATTCATAAATTACTTCTTCACTACCTGGGAAAAATAAAACATAGAAAAGGGGTGAGCTCAAATGCCCAATAAGGATAACAATATAGCGGAACATTCAATATAAGCATAAACATTTAAGGCAATGAATTACTAAAACAAAAGCCTTTTAAAATTGAACTTCAACATAGTATGGAAAAAGTAAAATGAAATAATGCCATTTACTTGTTCACATGGATATTCTACTAATCGAATAATCACATGCAATATCAATAACCACTTTCATAATGTTGGAATGCATAATGCCAGACTATCATGACCACATAACCAAGGCCTCGTGCCAAGACTACAAATAATATTTTTTCAAGGCCTTGTGCCAAGACACTAGTTTGTCTCATGAGACCTACCGATGCATCGAGGAGCTATAGCGGGCTCCACCCGTCACTTATTAAGTCCAATGCATTCCCATATGAAAAGGTTTAAACATAACATAAACATTCGTATTAAAACTAGCATACGAAATGTCAATAATTTCACCATAAACTATGAATGGTATAAAAATAGCACATCCACAGTCAAACATATCACAAAACCTTCAATACAATATAGGAGTTTTGTATCATAATAAATCAACTTCAAATAATCTTAAAATCCATCAAAGGATGTTGACATAGATGAACTCAAAATTCTTTTTAAAGAAGTATCTCCTTTTATTTTGAAATCATTTAAGATTCATATAAAATAAAACATTTTCTTTGAAAATATTCTTATAAGCTTGTATGGAAAGCTTAGACGATTTTATAACGGCGGAAAATAACCGCACCCGCCGTATAAGTTAAAAAAAACATTCTTACCTCAATTCAGTCGAAAAGGTTAAAAAGGACCTTGTTTTGAAAACGACGGAAAGATTCCTTTATAAACCTCTTATAAAAAAGTCAAACAAGGGTATAAATGACTTTAACCCATATTCTTGTAAATAGTAAAAAAAAATTTAAATACATTTCAAAGAAACATGGATGTGGATGATAAAGAGATCCCAGTAGATTATTACGTATAATACAACCTCGGATAATGAAGAGATTGTGAAATAACCCTTACCTTGTACTTTTCCTTGGTTGGGGTAGGTTAACCTCCTGTATAATAGTGAAATAATTGTTACTATATTATACAAGAATAATATACATTAATATTATATCATATATGATCTTTTAATATTGATTTGATAATAATATCTTAGTATTATCGCTGTTTCGGGTGTTAACTTACTCATTTTCTTTATATGTTTTGTTACATAAGTCATGTTTGTTGTATCTTATTCATATCCAGAATGATATAAAGTCATTAAACATCATTTTTAATTCATTAAATGATAATTATACTTGAATGGATACGATGGATAATGAATCTCATCGCGTTCGTGGAGAGGGTAGTCCGTACGTACGCACGAACGCTATTTCCATTTAATTTTTATTTTAAAAGAATCGAATCCAAATGATACATAGGTATATTACTATTCCAGTATAATATAATATTTTATATATGTTACTTAAGTTCATTAACACCATCCTTTATACGTTCCATGTGTGGTATGAACGAGTCATATCATTTTAAGGGGGCGGTAGTCCGCACTTCCTCAAATGAAATTATCGTATGTATATACAACATGAAACGAATAATGGTATGAAATAAAATGGAATTACAGAAGATTATATATAAAATATATATCATTGATATCATATTTAATTACAGTGCCATCATAATGGCCCCCATGATAGGAGGTAAGATGTATTTGAACAATCATCGTTTCGTGAGGCGTTAGTTTGCCATCCACAGAAACATTATGTTCATCATCCATTAGATGGAGTTGTGTGTATGTGTAGTTTGAATCCTTCTTATAACAACATCATAGTATATTTAGGATACTGGTGTTGTTACAAAAGAAAGGAAATAAAAAGAGTTTGGGGTTTGAAGAAGCAAAATAAATGAAAATAATTTAAGAGAAATCGTTACCTTTAATTTAGGTAAGTCACTTTGGTTGGAACCAAAAGACTTGTTGAAATGCTTTCTGCCTAAGGGGAAACTTCAAGGAGGAGGAGAGGGATGTGGGGAGCTTAGTTTGGCAGAGTTTGGACGAGCCAAGTGGCTTGAGAGTTGTGAGGAATGAGTAGAAGGAGTGCCTTTTTATAAGAGGGGTGAGGGGCACCTTTGGAAAAGCTAGAAATATTAATTTATAATAAATTCATATTCGGTTTCTAATGGCTCCAAAATTGACTATTCAAAGGCTAAGGTGGGGATAGGTCGAAAACAACTCAACCAATATAATTTAGACAGGTTTGGGTACTTATATTAACCTTATCTTTAAGTATTAACTCTAAGTTAATTAGATTCACTTTTACAATTTCTCTTTGTATTTTTATATTATATGGTTAATAGACTTACCATATACATACAAGCGACCCCCAAGTGGTCCATTAATGATGATACTATCATTATATAAGTCTCTTGGCCGAACATTAGATTTTTAAAAATTTAATATCAATTAATAATATAATATTTTTTTAAGAACTCTTTTATGTCAATTTTGACACTATTCAATAGTTGATTTTTGTGAAACTCATAACAGATTGATTACTTCGAACAAAGTCAATTAAATCACTCCTAATATATCATATTATCATATAAAATTAGTTTAATTCATTAAAAGTTTCATATTATATTTATTTGTGTATTTATAATATCAATTATTTTAATTTTTCACTATTTTAGAAATTACTGCATCATCATTGTGTCATAAATAAAATAAATTATTTAATGTCTAAAAATTATAAATAAAATATCATTATGTAGTAAATCTTTTTAGCTTTATAATGAATATTTATAATCTAAAATCCAACATATATAACCCTATGTAACAATTGTTTTTCTAAAAGATATATGCTTATGTCATTTTTGTATTCATTTTAACTTAATTAAAATAAAGTGTCATTATCACTTACAAGTGGATCCATGGGGTCCCAAAATCGACCCAAAGATTCCCATGGTCGACCATGTATCAACCAATAGGGTTAGGACACGTTTTAGGGTAATTTAGTATTATTATAATATTATTTTTTTAACCCTTATTTACCGGATTTACCCTTAACCATGGTAAATAAAATATTTACCGCAGTAATTATTCAAAATGTGTAAAAATGAAAGTTACCTATTTACATAATTTGGACATCCTGATTCCAAATATTTAATCCATTTTTCCAAATTCAAAACACAGAAGTGGCAGAAATTAATTTAAAATTAATTCCCGCTGTCAAAACAAAAAGCGTGTTTTTAAGAGATAATAACTATCAAAAGATTGACACTTGTTTATGTTCGGTTTAGTTGTAAAATTATGTCCAATGACAAACATTAAATTGAATGGTAAAAATATATTCTAAATATACTTTAAAACCACTCAAATTCATAATTTATCAATATTAATTATTTTGATTAAAAAAGTTGTTTTTAATTAAAATTTAGTAATTTTCACTATTCATCAAAATATAAAAGTTATCCGAAAAGTACCAAAATTTCACCCTAGGCTAATTTCGATATTCCGAATCCAAAAATGAAGTCCATTTTGAAATATAAAATATATATGATTTCAAAAAGTAGGTATTACTATTCACAACGGCTAGTTTAATTAGTTGTGGTGTGTGTTAGAACTCGAGGTTGCGTACAACACACGCTATCGCATTATTCGAAAGGAAACGTACCGTAGAAGCTTGGGGTGTTACATGTGAAACCATATATTAAAAATGTTTTTTTTAAATTGAATTTAACACTTTTAATTCATCTTTAAATAAAATATAATAAATGTCATAATATAACTCAAATGGATAAAAAGGATCTTATTTTTTCCCTAAAGATTATTTTGGTCAAAATAAACTAATATAATAAAATTAGGACATGTGGTGAGGTAATTTTAATATTATTTTTACGTTTAATTACCTTATTTAATTTTAACCGTGGTAAATAAAATTCAAAATCTATTATTCACCAAAAATTATTTTCACCATATTAAACCACATTTTAATTACTGATGTCAACCATGTCTCTCATATTTTTGAAATTAAATTAACATACGTGGTAAAATTATGATCTATCCAAATTTGAAAATGAGCTTAGAAGGTGGGTAAAAGTCGTTAAAAAGTACATTAAAATTTTATATGTCTAATATTATTATAAAATGAATCTAATGAAATACATAGTAATAATATATTTATTATGTATCTATTTTAACTTTAATATATATATTTAGTTAAAAATAATTATTTAACTGAAAATGTCAGTTTTTATCTATAACTTTTTATTTTTCAATATACTTAAAAAATTGAATGATTTCAGAAAAATATCATAAATTCAGCCAAATATTATTTTCATATTAAAAATTAAAAAAAGAAGTGTATTTTACCAAATTCAAATCCTATAAGTTTCATTAATTAATTTAAAATTAATTTCCATTGTCAAAACTAGAATGCGTATTTTTAAGAAGTAAAAACTATCAAAAGATTAACATGTGTTTATGTGGAAATTAAATATAAATTTACATACAATGACCTAAATTATATTGAAAGGTAAAAATATAAAATTACTATAATTTAAAACAACTCAAATATATCATTTAACACTTTTAATTATTTTGATTAAAAAAGTTTTTTCAATTAAAATTTAATATTTTTTTAATATTCATCAAAATAAATAAGTTATCAGAAAAGTAGCAAATATTAATCCAAACTAAATTTTTATGTCCTGATTCTAAAGAATAGTTTATTTTCATTAAATTTATTATATTAAAGTGTCAATTATTGGATTTAAAAATGGTTTCCCATTAAAAGGCGACAAAATATCATTTTTTTAAAAATATATCTTTTATTTGAAAAATTGAATATGTCATTATATTATGTCTGAGAAAAAATTAATACTGATGTTAAAATTATATGGAGTATATAAAATTCAAAATGTATTTAATACTATTCAGAACAACTTTTTTAAGAACTAGTTTGCTAAGTTGTTGTGCGCTTGAACTCGGTGTTGTATGTAGCGCAAGCTATCGAGTTATTTTAAAAGGATAACGTACTATGAAATCCTAGGGTGTTACATTACTACAAACAAAATTTATTAATATACACATATTAAAATTTTAATCTTTTTATAATATTGAATAATAATAAAATCTTATATCATTTAAATAAATGAAAAATTCATAATTAATGCAACAAAATTCAAGAAAAATTAATATATAAAATATAATCATTAACACTTAATAATTTTAGATACACATTATATAAATTAAATATTTGTAAATATGGATAATTTATATTCATTTCATAATATGAACTTCATATTATTCATCATATGGACAATAGTCATATAGCCAATTTACCATTAGTCTTAATGGAATAATGCTAAATTCACATATAATCCTAATGTAAAATTGGCCAATAGGCCTATAGGAAAGATGGACTTGGAGCTATGGGCCAATTTTCCATTATACATGATGAAAAACTGGCCATTCGGCCTAATTAGAAAATTAGACTATATGCCTATAAGAAAATTTGACATTTTGAATAATTAGACAATTGGTTATTAGGTCTATAGGCTAATTTGAAATTATCCTTAATGTCCAATTGGGAAATTAGAACAAATTGCCAATTTGAAAATTACGAATAATGGCCAATTTCCTAATAGGTCTAGTGGCCAATTGAACATTATGCCATTAAGACTATAGGCGTAATGGAAATCGCCATATATTCCTGATAGACAACTGTCCTAAAGGCCTCTATGAAAATTATAAATTCGGACTATAGGTCAATTGGAAATTATGAATATTAGAAAATATGCCATTATTCTTACCTAACCATTTAGTCATTAGACTTTTATGGAAATTGGTCATTCTGCAAAATTGGAAAATTATCCATTAGAAATATAAGAAAACTGGCTCCTAGGTTTATAGGAAAATTGCACATTATTCCTATAGGGTAATTTGAAATTAGTAATATAGGAAAACCAGCCATTATTCTTATAGGCCAATCGTCCTATAGGCCTATAGAAAATTTTCCTCTAGGCCCAATTGAGAAATATTATTATATGCCACTTTTTAATTATTACTACATGCTAATTGGCCATTATTCCATTAGGTATAATAGATGTTTGTCCTATAAACATAATAGAAATTTGGTTGTGTTTTTTAACCTTTTTGTAAATGGATTAATTATAATAAAACAAATAATTCAAAATGAAAATCTAGCTAAGTAATAATATAAAAAATAAAAGGATTATAATTTAGATTTATGACCTTTCCACATTTCATGCTCGGATATTGGAGTGTTCCCTAATGTGTGTGCACATGTCACTGAATCTTTGTTCTTTTTGTTTTTCCACGATGATTCCTAAAAAAATTTCAATAAAATTAATAAGAATTAAATTCTATATGAAAACAATTAAATATTTGGAATCAATTAAACTTACCAGTCCTCAAATGTGAAATCATTTATTGATATTGAGTTTTTGGATAGTTGGGGACTGTGGGTACAATATATATATCAAAACGAAACATACTTTTCTATGAAACATACAACTCAATAATGTATGATCACCATAGATACCAAAGATACTTCATTCCTGCAGTCTTATAAGCTTCTCCACAAATGAAGATAATCCAACTCTACAACAACCATTATATTTCATAAAAAACAACAATAATATAGATTAATATTTATAAAATATTATTACCCATGTCATCGCCCATTATTTTTACATGATTTCATTTCTCATATATTTCCATGAGACTGGTTCCACTAAAATGAAATCATGGTACTTGGATTAAGAGGCCATTAAGCTTCTACAATGACTTGAATTTTTACCCACCATTTAATTTTACTCATTTTAATCAACAATTCTCTGGGTCTAGTGATTCTAGGCTTCTTGAATACGAGTACTCCAACTTCTCCTAACATAAGATCCCACTAAATATGAAAAGTGGGGGAAATTAGATTATGTCATGGTATAATATGGAAAGAATGAAGTGATATAATTAGTCATAGTTATAATAAAAACAACGTAGTACATGATGCTCAAGAGATTGTAATGGATCTGTGGGATTAAGTAGACCATCAATGTCTAAAGGAAGTTTCTATTCCAAGGCATTCTATGGGTGGGCTTCATGGGATGCAGTAGAAGCTGAAGTAATAGACACATTAGATTATGAATGGATGGTAGGAATAATAGGTGGCATAGTCATGGAAAAACATGGGTAGTATGATGGGGGATACATCATCGGATATGGAGATGGTAAATATTGTAACATCCGTGGAGGAGGATTTGACATGGTATGTGAAGAAGAGGCTAAATTAGATGATGTATGCATCAGTGGTGTCATACCTGGGTGTGGAATAGACAAGTTATGTGAATAAGAGGGTAGATGAGATGATTATGGAGTCATGTATATGAAGATCCATGGAGTCTCACGTTGCAGAATGAAAGTTTTGGTAGATGAGGTTTCCAATGGTGGGTCATTTTGGGAATGGGTATAATGGGTGTATTGTCTAGGTCTAGGTGAATCCCTAGTTTGACCCAAACTAGCTGGATGAGGAGTCAACTCTAGTATAGTATAATGAACCAATTTTTTTAATAATAAATATTTACATGAGATTATATGTATTGAAAAATAAAAAATACAATTTATTATACTCATTTATGGAAGAGATAGAGACAACGCACACTCGTGCACCTATCAATTGAGATCAAATAGACACTTCCTTTAATGGTGTAACATATTTTTCATAATCATCAAAAGAATCAATTTTAATTTTTTTTAGAAATTGTTATATAAATCATGTCTACAACATAGAAGTCAAAGAATTAATAGGAAACAACATAACATCATTTAGTAACAATAATTTGAAGCCAAGTTATACATTTTTAAACAAATATTTTAAGCCTTATTTTTTAAATTAAAATAAATATAATTAAAAGAAATGACACCATATAATACTAAAACAAACATTTCATTCATAAATGAATCTAAATTAATGTAATTACATTAATACTACCATGAAAAACTCATGTTAAGGTAATGTAAATTAAAAATAAACATATATGGTTTCTTCAATATATTACTCACCACTACTTCAAGTTCACCATCAGCTATAACAATGGGACAATTTGGTTCATCAAATATAATATTTTTTATGAGACCAATAGGGGAATCAATGGTGGAAATTTCATCACCAACATCATAAAAAAAATTTCATGGTATTACATGAATTTTTACACTGTAATTATGTCTCACATGATCTTCCACATAATACACTTGTTTATCCATTGATGAAAAATGTATGGTTCATCGGTATTCTGTAATAGACTCATGTTAACAACATTGATTCCAAAATCATAAACAAATTTACCCTATATCCTCATTGAATCAAACCATTTACATATCATCATAGTGACTCGACCTTGATATTAGTAATCCAATAATATTATTTTCTCAAAATTTCTATGAGAACAAATATATTCATATCATGGATGACTATCTGATACATTGGTCATACAGTCCATTGTAGTAGATAAAATAACTCTATCATTCTATGTTCTCATTTTCACCAACTGATTTGTTGTAATAAATTTATTCCCATTGATATTTAAATATTCACATTCATGAACCAATTAATTAGGACCAAACTACAACACTCTTTACTCTTGATAAATATAGTCATCAAGTTAACTCAGTACCTGAAATACATGTGAATAATAAAACTATGTGGATTTCAATACTTTAATATAATTAATGTAATGATAACAGCTTTGATTTCAACCAAATAATACACTCTAGGATATGAAAATCATTTCTCTTTATCAGAGGAAATTGATGATGAATTATAATTATAGATTTTTTATGTTTCCTACAGAAAATGATAATAGAAGTTTAAGGAATATGTAAATTTTCATAATAGAAGATATCCTATAAATATCAAAACAACTTACTTGATATAGTCAGCGAAAAACCCACAGTTAAATAGGACTATGCAGAGTGCCATATCCCACTCCACAAGGATTAATCTATCCAATGTATAAGAACCAAAAATATGACTTATTTATGGAATATATAGAAATGAGGGATTAATTTCACCACTGTGATCATATTTTTGTCTAATTTACCGGTCAAGTCTTGTGCTGACATCAGATAAATACATTGAATTAAATACATACATTCCTGATCCTGATAACCTCTAATAGTATAAACTTTAGGAAAATTCATATTTTAGACATATGATTTCATTGTGAACATATTTTCTTTAGTTGGATAAATCCACACGAAATAAATTGGTCCCCCAAGAAGTGTTTTAGTTGGAAGATGAACTGTTAAAAGAAGCATGCAGGTGAAAAGGGATGGAGGTATTTTTTTCCATCTCAATAAAAATTAATGGAACCTCCTACTTCTTTTTTGTCCAGAATGACTTAGATGGCATTTAAAAACAATGGTCTCCAAAAAATTGAAGAAGTGAATAACTATCACCCTTGCATTAATAGATAGAAAATGGCGACGATCTATTGGAATCAATTCATGAATAATGATGTGATAATCATTAGTTTCTAGGTATTCAAGTTCAAATCCCATCTACTGACCCATTTATATTTTTGGGTGGAATAGCCATCTAGATCATTGATTATGTATAATATTTCCAGATAGTGATCTTTATTTGATGGTTTCATTAGATAAGAAGCCCAAGGAACCTAACATTTCATTTCAACAATGTACAAAGGATGAGGTTCTTATCGAATACCCCAATCCAAAAATTCCTGACAAGATCAGAATTCATCATTTGTATTCCCCTTAATATGTCGAAGAACTATAAGAAACATTTCACATATATTTTTCTCACTGTGGAGTACATCTAAATAATGATATAAAAAAATTATAGTATATAGAAACAAAAAATTGATACTTATCCTTTTCTAATTGTAATTGTATTCAGTGTGAACATTATTTATTGATTTAGATTTCAAATGACCATTCCCTAATGAAAAACTGAAATATTTCAATTCATTTAGCACCTAATTAACTGACATACATCGAGGTGGTTTTCAAATGTCAAATTTATTTGAAAACCTCGGATGATTCATTCATTATTGATGATCATTGAGAATGAATTGTTGACACCTGATGAAACTGAAACTACAATGATATTTAATCCTTCTTGATCACATGTTATATATATATACATGATATGATTTTTTTCCATTTATTCTCAAACTATACATCATTGCATAAGAAGGGAAATCATTTATAGTCAACAGAAGTGGATCACATAATTAAAATATATTTTTGGATGAAGCATAGATTGTCTTCACACCCATATCCCAAAGTGGCTTCAACTCTCATATTAAGGGATACACATAGATGTCAATATGATTATCATAATCAAAAGGTCCAAAAATTAGTATAATCATGAATTGTAATGTTTTTTCATACACATCCACTGAGGAAGATTATAAACATGAATAAAAACTGGCAACATGTTGTGATTACTATCATCTGAACAAATAGATTATAAAAACTATTGGACAAACCCAACCGACATTACACACCCCAGTTGGAATATTAGGGTGTAGAACATAAAATGAATTCAATGATAATCAGTCTTTAGGATGAACCAACTCATCATTACCACTAATTCTATATGAATCATTCCATTTCATATTGGATGAGATTTATGAAGACATGAGTATATTTTGGTGTTTGGGTATCAAAGAAAAGTTGCACATTAATTCATAGGGATCACGAGATAGTGTTCCAAATATATTTTTCTTGCATCAAGATGTGACAAATTCATTAAAGTCATTACAATTAGTTGATTCCTCCAAAAATAAACTACAATATTTCAGAATACAATGAACTTTGTTACTATCAAATACAAGATTCTTAATTAACTTTAAATCATTATAATGATTTGAGGAAATATTTTCACCATCAGGAAGAATGTTTTTCAAAAAGGTAAGAATATAATCAATAGCGGTATTGAAAATTATATATATGGGGTTTCAATGATATAACGGCATTAAAAATTCCAACTCGGTCATTTTATTACATTCAGGATATACTGGAGTTCCATAATTATCCATTAAATTTTCACACTCTCAACATCATCATCTTTAGTATATTCCTCTTGTGTTTTGAAATCAATTCCTCATTACATTGGTGTATTATCTACCTCATGATGACGCACAAATGGAAATTGATCAAATATAAAAGTCTATATACCACTTATTTCTTTTCATTCATGAATAGAATAAGATTGTCCCATCTCTCAAAGGTGAAACCAAGAATAATATTTGACTTGAAATACAAATTTTTTATATGGTTTCAAACTTCTTACTGGCATAACCATGTCCTTTCAACACAACTGTAGAATGATTATTGTATTCAACCTCCATCTGATGCATTGTAAAATGAACAATCTAAAATTTTTTCCAAATTCTTTTGAAATTAGATTGAAATCTGATCTATATTATATATCCAACTTTTATCAATTATGTTACATGAAAAAACTATTGTCGCAATAAAAAAATATAAACCATAATTACAAAATTCATTACAACAAATTTTAATATGAAAGACATCAATGTATACTAGTATCAAACAAATTGAAGAGAAATAGAAATACAATATGATATATGAAATTACTACAAATAATGAATCATGGTGGGTATCTATGTGTGATAATGATAATAATATCTATTCTATATAAGATTAACACTATGAAAATTACTCAATAATATAACAATTAATTAATAAATGTGTTTTTTATCAATAAAATATTCACGTTGAAAATTATATATCGAGAATTATTTTTTACATTTAGAATTGATGAAATTTATTATTTCATTATAAAAATAAAACTCTAAGACAAAAATATCATAATTAAATTAACGTTTCAAAAATAGACTTAGGTAATAGACTATATAAAATATATTTAATATTAATTTAATTGATAAATCTAGTGGTTTATACACTAAGGGTTTTTATCAATGCAATATTAAAAACGTGGAATGCCAACCATCAAGAGTTTATAGGTTATTCAAACTATAATTCACATATTTTCTACTCTCATTTTCATACTATCATAACCCAAATCTACTAGAAAACATTCTATGTCAATAGTGATGTCTGGTGTTCCCCTTAGAATATTTCCTCTAATTGATTATGGTTTTTAGACTAGTAAGGAGGTTACAAAAAATGTAATAAAAGAGACAATATATCATACAAACTACACATAAGTGAGGGCAATACTGGATTCGAACTACACATAAGGAACAATAAATCCTATAATTTCTACTAATATCCCATATTAAGCATGGGTATAGTTATGCCAATATCAAACCCCATTTAAAAAATTATATAAATAATATATATAATTAGGGCTTATAATACACGTATAATCAATAGGTTCCCTTAAATTATCTATTTTCCAAAATGAGAAAATTAAATATCATATTTATGAAAATATATTTACTCGATAAAAATGATATTATAAATTATATAATTTTATTATAATCTCTTCTAATTTATCATGGAATATGAATCAAGATAATTTCACATTAATAATAATAATAAAAATTGTTAAATCGCCTAAATAAAATTTTAGATGAATCTATTTATCACAAAATGAGGATTTTCAATGCATAAACCGCTACATTATCAACATAGTTATCTCATGAAGTATAAATCATTGAGATAAAAAAAATATTATTCCCTATCAATAAATCAACCACTATATATAGATCCCCAAGATGAAATAATAGTTGAATGAAGGGTTGGGAAGAAAAAATTACCTTATAATGATCCCAAATAAATTTTGTAAAAAAATTAAATAACATTGTTGGATGGGTGCACTGTTGCATGGGGGATGACCACTTTACCATAGGAGGGTAAGGTGAGGTAGAAATCGACTAAGGAGATGGGGGGATCCAAATAAGATTGAGCTTGGGTTGGAATAGGGAAAAATTGACCGAGGGGAGTGGGGAAGCACAGAATCCTGACAGAGGATTAGGGTTCGAATAAGGAGGTGGGGTGGAGGTTCCGGAGCGACCTTCACATATTGATACCCCTATACAAATAGTTTAAAAAGAAATTTGTATAGAAAACCATTTACCAACAATATTTTAAAATTTTTTGGTAAATCCTTTGATAGAATGCATATAGCCAGGGTTTTTCTAAATATGTGGTAGAGGTCCATTGGGATATATTGATTTCCAAGTAGTGGGTATTTCAAAGAATTTTAAGACTTAAATAGTTTGGAATATTTTTTGATGGATCTAATATGTGAATATTCAATATTCAATAATTTATATTCTGAAGATATGGAAGAAGAAATATTTAAGTGACACAATTAATATTTTCTACATGGATAAAAAATAATGATCATACAAATGATCATGATCTATACTGATATCAAAGATGGTGAATTATAAAAGGAAGAAGAAACATGTATTGCGGGATTATAATGTTATATAATTAGATTATATGCCTCCCTAAATAAGAAAAATTTCTAGTGAACTTAATTATATATAGTTTAAGGGATCTTAAATAAAAATAGGCATGGTAAAATTTAAAATTATCACTGAGGAAAGATGATTATTCTTTAAAAATCTACAGGATGACATTAATTAAGATAAGGATGAAGTTAATGTGGTTAAATGAGGTGAGACGATATAACAACCCTATCCTTTTACACACATTAGTACATTAATTTAATCATAACTAACGATCAAATATAAACAATGGATGATAAAGTCTTGAGTATTTGGAAGAATATGTACATAAAATTGAAAATGAGAAAAAATAAAACATATTTATATTAATATTCCATAATTATATCCTAACATCATTTGATTTCATATATCTATATAAGATAACATGAAGAGTACATAGATAAAAGTAACAGATAAAAATACCATTATGTGAATAAACATTGGAATAAATCATAGCGCATGATTTTGAAGACATAACATGATTCCATAAAAAGGAATGGAATATAAAGAAATTTTGAAACATTACTATATTGAACATGGGAAATTATGATCATCTAAACATAAGAATTATGAAAAAATATATAATATGAAATAAACATGATTTGAATAAAACTTCCAAGACTATATCACATGGTTGGAAATGTCCCATAATGGATTAGGTTTACTCCCTAATCCCTTACATGACATCTTGTGAGGATAAAAATTACCCAATGAATTTTATTTCTATATATGTGAACCCATAATAACATCTTCATGCATATATGTTCCACATAATGAATAAAAAAATAAATAATAATCACAAGGGTTAACTAGAGAAAGAAATGGGTTTCATAATCATGTCATAAGGCATTACCAAAGGGTGTGTCAAAATGGAATCCATGAATGAAGGGATTAAGTTATTTTCATTCAATAATAAAATGAAAAGAATAATATATTATGAATAATTATATCAAACTAATTTGAATACCTAAAAAATAGTGTTTAAAAAAAATTAGAAATGAGACACGTTAATCTGACTTAATGGAAAATATTAATGTGTATTTAAATATAAAAATGAATAATTAATTATATAATACCAGAAAAAACTAAGATAATTATTCCTGATAAAATTAAATATTTTATAAAAATAATGAATTCTTGAAATAGTTTATGCAGTGTACATTAAAATGGTTAAGAAATTGGAAATTTCCCTTTAATTATGCTTCCTTATCAGAAAGAATTGAGAAGTGAACCCCTTCAAAACATATGTTCCACCATAATATAATGATTATTTTAATTTGGAACTACTTTTAAAAAATATAAAAATAATTTAGAAATTCTATATAATAATAATGAAGTAATAAATTATTTTAAAGAATGTGATAGCATAACTCTATAGAAAAAATTGATTTTTGAGAGCCCCCTTACGTTATGTCTGATTTTGTTCTACACATTCACCTAATATCATATAAAATCCAATTTTATTAATTAATAATTTTATTTAGTACATATTCAATATATATTTTATTTATTAAGGTTTTACTAAGTTCAATTATGTTCATTTTTATGAGTTATAATTTTTAATTTCATTATTTCGAGAGCATTTTTTAGTGGATTTATGGATGGTTCCATTGAGTTTAATTGTGATAGTTATTGTAAAATTGATGAAAAAACCTATAAGTGGAATGAAATTGAATTAAAATATATCTAAAAAATTAAATTCTCCTATAAATCAATTTTCATTCCAATATGAGGATTATTCAATATATAAAATTTTAATGATAAATGTTTTGATTATCTTGTTGGTTTATTGATCATCATGAAAATATTTTGTTTTAATATTTAATATTATTTTTATATATTAGTTATATAACATGGGATAAGTTATAATATAATTTTTAATATTTTGTTTAAACATTATAAATTTTTTATAACCATCCTTGAAGGAGGTAATGGAAAACCAAAAATCATCATCCATGATGATGGTGAACCCTCATATCATAGACAATGTTTTAATTTTTAATATAATTGGGGGATATAATATATTAGATTAATGATATTCAATTAACATAATAATATTCATTTATATATTCTATACTAGATTTATAATGGTAATTTTTATAGTTTAGGTGAGGATAATGTAGAAAAAGAATGAATTTAAAAGAGAAAGAATATTAATTTTACCTCTAGAATATCATCTCATTGAGAACCTCCTTAATGAACTTGGGTTTTCTATTTCTTGAGGCCGTAATATATTGGATGATGGAATAGGATTTGTATGGTAAATAGGAATAATTTATACATGTTATAATGCTTTGGAGGATTGAGGAGTAGGGGTGGTTAGGGTAGGTATTTATAGTAGATTAGAAGGCTATTTTGATTATTTAATCATTTATTAATTGTGTTGGATCAATACTAAATATAGTGTTGATTACTATTACTAAATATAGTAAATAGTGTTGAAGAGTTTGATCCAATGGGTGCATACATCATCCATACATAAACCATGACTAAAAAAGTCATGTATTTGTAATACATAATAAATTATCGTATTTCACTATTCCCCAAAAATCAACAAATATATAAAAATTACATAAATTAAATTTAACCTTTTTTAGAAATTTTTATTTAAAACATGGACTCCATTTTATGAAAATAATTTTCTAAATAAAATAATTTTTTAATTAAAATCATTATTTATTCAAAAAATGTCGATATTAATATTATAGCAGATTTTATGTCAATTTGAAAAAAATATTAAGGTATCATAAATTTATCTTATAATTATAATACAAAGAAAAATAATTAATGAATCTAATTAAATAAAATAAATTTTTCATTTAAATCTTTATATTAATTATAAATTTTTAAATAAACATTTACATTTCAAAAAAATAACACCTAATTTAACATTTTTGAAAATTTTATTTAATTTTAACATTATATAAATATATCATATTATGATTAATAATATACCTAAATTTTATTTATAATTTCATAGATGATGTTACTACTCTAACAGAAATACTACCATTACTAATTGTCCCATTACTATTCCATTGGTCAGGTTAATATTTTAATGGTTAGATTTGTAATGGCCATAAGGGCTTACTACATCATATTAATAACCCTTGTTTCATACATCATTTTTTTATATTTAACCCTATGGTAATACATAGTTTCATATTTTAAATTTATATTTTATAACTAACATTGTCTTTAATTTCTATAACTTTTTTCATTAATGTGTTTATTCTAGTGGACCATGCATATCCAAATTTTCTGATTCTTATTATCTTATTTCTGATTTATTATCCTTACATAATATTTGGAATTCTAATTAGCTTGTTTGCAGATTAAAGTATAATTCATTATTTATTAGAATAATATTATAATTTGGTTTTATAATTAATGTATGTTCTTTATACTACGTGAAATAATTATAGGAAGGGAAATTTAATTAAAAAAATTGTACATCATTACATTCTTCCACCCTTATGAAATTACACCCTCAAAATCTCATTCTACTGATTGAGGAAAAAATAGGTGAAGGTAATTCTTCTTCATCACATTATCCAGTTCCAATGTTAACTCTTTAGACTGTTCCTCCAAATTTATAAGGCCCCGACCTTAAACCTTATATAATATTGAATTAAATGAATAATTCACATTGAGGATCTATTCAGTTTTAGTGTTTTAGAGAATTAGGACAAAACTATTACATCTCAAAAGATTACAAAGTAGACACTTCTACTAAGTTTCAATAGAATAAAAACTCTTAAAAATAAACATGTCTAGTTCTATGTTTTATATAGAATGACTTTCCCTTGATCCCATCCTTGACCCTATTCCACATTAAGTCCTGTGAAAAACATTTCAAAAAAACTTGAGGTGAGTATAAAAGGCTCATTAAGGGATACACAAAGAATGGAAACTGTTATTTTTTAAAACAATAAGTAAACTATGTATACTTTATCAAAGTAATACCTTCACATTTATGAAGTTGTAAAAACTATTCACTGAATAAAAGATCATTACTTACACTTTTGTAACTAAAATATTACCATAAAACCCATATAAAGAACACATAACATATAAAGGTAACATGGGACATAATCATACTTAAGTGGAATAACCATATGGTCGACTACCACATATATCACTTAATGGAATAGCCATACGGCCGACTTCCATACCCAATGCATTGGAGGTTATAACGTAACCACCCATCCTGGTATTCACGGAACCACCCATCATATGGTTTATCACGTAACCACACATCAAATTTCCATGTACCATTATAAAATCATAAGACATAAAACAAATATAATGGAAATAAAAAATTTCCACACTTTGATCACAATATATCACTTAAATATGTTGACATAACATATCCATTATAAAAACCATTTTCAATACCAAAATACATAATAGATTATATGGTATGTATTTCAATTTAAAAAAATTACGGCTTGTTGAGGAAGTCAAAGAACAAATAATACTCGCGGTGGCAGAAAAGATAGTTGTCACCACGTACGTTAAGAAAAACATTCCTTTTTGTCATTTTGTAAAACGTTTCATAGAAAAATATTCCTTTAGTAAAAAATTAATAGTCAAAGGGGTTTATACACCGTATAAAATAATGTTGTCTATAAAACGAAATATGCCTCAATGAAAGGAGATTGAGACGAAGTCCCTTACAAATATCATTTTTAAATAAAATAGATCTATTATATGTATTTACTATAAGTACACATAAATAAAGTAAAAATATAATATAGGACATAATAATATCATGACATATTTTGAAATTAGGATATTAACCCAACGAACGAAAATTGGGTTAAGAAGTTCCCTTACCTCGCGTCAGACTTGACTCGATCATTCTTTAACGTCCTAAATAATAAACTTGAGTTAATTTTTCTTTGCTTAAGAAACTTTTTCACATTCATTCATACTTTTATATCACTTATTACCATGTTATAAACATTATGTAAACATTTAAGTTAATAATGTTTTTTTGTCGATATTTGGTTCTTAAGTCGAAAGTGCACTTCTTACAATTACATGTTGTTCGTGTGGTCATAGTTTCATTATGTCGAAAATGATATTCATGACTAGGATAACATATATATCCAGAATATAAATGTATTTATAATATTATATAATCATTTAGAAGTAAGAAATGAAATGCACCGTTCATGGAGACGGTAATCCATACGTATGCATGAACGTTGCTTTCATTTCTATGTCATATTAATGGAATTAAAACTAAATTAGAGATATGTATATTTTAATTCCAGAATTTTATTAATCCTTTAGAAGCAACATACATCATATATATCCATTATATATATGTACTTATAATAGTACATTACATTTGTGGATAAGAAATGAAATGCACCGTTCATGGAGACGGTAAGTCGTACGTACGCATGAACGCAACATTCATTTCAATATCATACATTAATGGAAATAAATAATAATAATATAAAGTTATACTATAATTCCAGTATAACATCAGATATAATAACTTTAAATCCATCCTTTATACATCCCACATATGGCATTAGCGAATAAAATCACTTTGAGGGGGCGGTAGTCCGCACTTCTTAATATGAAGATATCGCGTATACCCATAATGGAAGCCATAAAGGTATTCCATAAATGAAAAATACAGAATCATAAGGAAAACATAAAAATATCATATATCATATATAAATATAGTGACAAATTAATGTCCACCTTTAAGGTGTTATATGAGTGTTGAACAATCATCATTTTGTGAGGCAGAAATTCACCATCCCCAGAAACAGTATGTTCTTTAACCAATAGACGAAGGTGTGTTTAAGTGTATATAGAATACATCTTATAAAAATATCCAAGTATATTTAGGATACTGGTGTTGTTACAAAATAAATGAATAAAAACCTTTACGCGGTTGGAGAAGCAAAATAAAACAGAAGAACACAAGTGAAGACATTACCTTAAAACAAGTAACTCTTTTTGATTTGAGCTCAAAGGATTCCTTGGGAAGACTTATGCCCAAATTGAGGCTTCTAGGAGTAATATAGGGATGTTTAAAGTCAAATAGATCAGATCTTGGCCGAACTAATGGCTTGAGAGGTGTGGGTAAAGAGGTAGAGGTGGGGGCCTTTTATAACTGGAGAGGAGGGGCACTCTTGGAAAGGTAAGAAAAGATACATTATTATAAAATGATTTTCGAAAAAATAGGGTCCCAAAAATATATATTTATAGGATAAGGTGATAAGAGTTATAAATCCACCTATATAATAGGTTTTATAAAGGTTTAGGGCTTAGATTGTACATTATCTTTTCATTTTATTTAAATCGATTATTACTGAGGTAATCGTTGCATCATCATGGTGTCATAAATAATTTAATGTATTTAATGTATAAAAATTATAAAAACATGTCATGATATAGGAAATCTTTTTAGATTTCTAATGAATATTTATAGTCAAAAATCTTACTTGTATAACCCCATTTAAGAATTTTTTTAGTAAAACAACTCATATTTGTGACATTTTTATTTTAACTTTAAATAAAAAGTTTTTTATGTCATTTTCCTACCAATGTGGCTCCATGGGGTCCCCAAGTTGACCCATGGATTTTCCTGGTCGTCCATGACACATAAAATAAGGGTAGGACATGTTTCTAGGTAATTTCATATTATTAAAACATTACTTTTACATTAAAATACACTAATTACCTCTAATCAAGATTAATAAACATAAACGTTACTATTCACCAAAAAAGATTAATCCCATTGAACCACATTTTACTTCTTAATGACAAACATATATGTCAGATTTTTGAAATTCAATACATAGATGTTGTAATGTTTCATTTAAATGAAAAATCAGTTTTTTAAGTGCCACTTTGTGCTTTCACTATTCATAAAAAATTGATGTTTTTCAGAAAAGTACCAAAAATTCACCCTAATCTATATTCGATATTCCGAATTAAAATTTGATGTATATTTTAAAAAATTCAAAACATATAATTTGCATTAATTAATTTAATAATTAATTCCTGTTGTCAAAACAAATAGCATGTTTTTATGAAACAAAAAAGTATCAAAAGATTGACACTAGTTTATGTCCGATTTCAATGTGAAATTTATTCAACGACCACTATTGGATTAAATGGTAAAAATATATTCTAATTTCACTTTAAAACCAATTAATGTGATAATATAATAATGTAAATAAATTAGATTAAAAAGGGGTTTTGAATTAAAATACAACATTTTTCACTATTCATTAAAAAATGATCTTTATCGGAAAAATACCAAAAATTTACACAAAGTATATATTGATGTACCGGTTATAAAAGAGAATTTTATATGGTCAAATGGAATATATAAGAGTGTCCAAAACTATATTTAATGACGTTTCTCCATCAAAAGGTGATTAGTTGACCTTAAGGGAAAATTAGAGTATATATTCCTAAAATTGCATTCTTTTCGTATTTTAAGCCTTTATCCTTTATTGTATAAATGTAAAAACATTTAAAAAACATATATAATAATATTATAGATATTTATATTCATTCCTGCCAATATAATGGAAACATGTTAACAATCTTTTAAAATAATGCCGTTTTATTGCTAGTGTGTAATGTAAGATTTCAATGAAACTCTTTGTTGCGTATCGGGTATGCTATCGAAAATAGAAACACTATTAAAGTAAAATTAATATTTAATTCGTAAATATTAATAAATATGAAAATGTATTATTCTTTATTTACCTGGGATGTTACATCCTTCCCCCCTTTTGGGAATTCTGTCCTCGCAATTTTATTCAATTATCAAAATAAGTGTGGGTATTTATCCCTCATAGCATTTTCATATTCCCACGTTGCCTCTTCAACCATTTGGGTTTTCCAAAAAACCATTACCCGGTGAATTACCTTATTTCGTATAACATGATCTCTTCAGTCTAGAATTTGGACTGGTTTTTCTTCATAAGAGAAATTTTCTTCCAACTGAACTACCTCTAGGCTCAAAACATGAGATGGATCTGGAATATACTTTCTCAACATCGAAACATGAAGAACATTGTGTACCTGAGATAAACTCGGAGGTAAATCCACTTGATAAGCAATTGATCCAACTTTCTCTTGAATTTCATATGGTCCAATTAACCTTGGACTCAGATTTCCTTTCTTACCAAATCACATCACACTTTTCAAGGGTGAAATTTTTAGAAAATCATGATCACTTACATCAAAAGATAGATCCTTCCTCCCATTATCCGCATAAATCTCTTGCCTGCTCTGAGCTATTTTCAGGTGTTTCCAAATCAACTGAACTTTTTCTACCATACCTTCTACCAATTCTGGTCCCATTAGCTTCATTTCACCCACTTCATCCCAAAAATCTGGAGTTCGACAACGCTTCCCATATAATGCCTCAAATGGTTCCATCTGTATACTAGAATGAAAACTGTTATTATAAGAAAAATCAACCAAACAAAGATGTTGGTCCCAACTTCCCTTATAATCCATAGAACAAGCATATAGCATATCCTCCAAGGACTGAATTGTTCGTTCTGGCTGCCCATCTGATTGCGGATGAAAAGCTGTAATAAAATTTAATTCAGTACCCAACCACTTCTTAAGGCCCTTCCAAATGATAGAAGTAATCCTAGGATCACGATCGGACACAATGGAGAGGGGAACTCAATGTAACCTAACTATCTCTTTATGATACAATCGAGAATGTTGATCTAGAGATAAATTATCTCAAATAGGATGAAAATGAGCAGATTTAGTCAAGCGATCAACAATAACCCAGATTCCAGTATTACCTCGAGATGTCTTTGGTAATCCCACAATAAAGACCATCGATATGTTTTCCCATTTCCACTCTGGCACTAGTAATGGCTGAAGCATCCCTTTCGGAAACATCTGCTCTTCTTTAACCTGCTAACAAGTCAAACACTTCACAGTAAAATCAGCAATATCTCTTTTCATTCCATCCTACCAGTAATACTCTCGCATATCTCTGTACATCTTAGTACTGCCAGGATGAACTGAAAATGGGGAACTATGAGTCTCACATAACAACTCATTCTTCAACTGTGAATCACCAGGCACACATAATATCTTCCCAAATCTCAATACACAATCATTATAAATGTTGAAATCAGCTAACTTACCTTTCTGAACCAGCTCTACCTTTTTCTCCAACTCATTGTCTTCCCTCTGTGCTTTCTTAATTCTATCTGATAGGGATGATCTCACTGATATCTGAAAAAAAAACAGAATAACATCCTTCACCAACAACTTCTATTCCAAATTTCATCAAAACAAAAACCAAAGGATCTCTTTCCAAACATATCATGCTTAGTGAATCATTAATTTTTCGACTCATAGCATCAACCACTTTATTTGATTTTCCCCAATGGTGATGAATTGTAAAATAATAATCCTTCATTAATTCTAGACATCTCCTCTGTCTCATGTTCAAGTATTTATGAGTGAATATTTACTTTCAACTTTTGTGATCAGTATATATTTCACACTTTACTCCATACAGATGATGCTTCCAAATTTTTAGAGCAAAAACAACAGCAACAAATTCCATTTCATGTGTAGGGTAATTTACCTCATGATTTTTCATCTGACCTAAAGAATATGAAATTACCTGATCATTCTGCATAAGAACACAACCAAGTCCTTTCAATGAAGCATCACTATAGATGAAAAACTCACCATTCCTGGAAGGAAGTGCCAAAACTGGAGAATTATACAATCTTCTTTTCAACTCCTGAGTCAACTGAGGCATCACTGCAACAAACTGTTTAGTTCTGATACTGACCATCTCAAGATACTAATTTGAAAGTTCATTTCTCTCTGTATGCCTTCCAAGAAAATCTGTTTGTTTCCTCTATGAAAACCCATTCATAACACGAAAATATCTTAGAATAATCAACATGGTAATCTTTAAATCCTATATCATTTCAATCATACCATTAATTTATAATTTAACAATTTTCAAACTCCTAAAGTTGCCTAAACCGACCTCTGATACCAACTATAAGTCCCCAACCTTAACCATATTAATATTGAATTAAATGAATAATTCAAATTGAGTATCTTTTTAGGTTTAGAGTTTTAGAGTATTAGGATATAACTATTACATATCAAAAGATTACAAAGTAGACACTTATACTAAGTTTCCGTAGAATAAAAACTATTAAAAAGAAACATGTCTAGTTCCATGTTTTATATAGCATGACTTTCCCTTGATCACATCCTTGACCCTATTCCACCTTATGTCCTATGAAAAACATTTCAAAAAAACTTGGTGTGAGCATAAAAATCTCAGTATGAGATACACAAAGATTGAAAACGTTTAGTTTTTCAAACAAAAAGTAAACCATGTATACTTTATCAAAGAAATACCTTCACCTTTATGAAGTAGTAAAAACTCTTCACTGAATAATAGATCATTACATACACATTTCTAACCAAAGGATTACCATAAAACCCATATAAAGAACACATAACATATAAAGGTAACTTGGGACATAAACATACATAAGTGGAATAACCATACGGTCAACTTCCACACATATCACTTAATGGAATATCCATACGACTGACTTCCATACCCAATGAATTGGAGGTTATAACGTAACCACCCGTCATGGTATTCACAGCACCACCCGCCATTTGATTTATCACGTAACCACATGTCAAATGTCCATGTACCATTATAAAATCATAATACATAAAACAAATATAATGGAAAGAAAACATTTCCACAGTTTGATCATAGTATATCACATAAATATATTGATATAACATATCCATTATAAAAACCATTTTCAATACCAAAATACATAAAAGTGTATATGTTATTTATTTCATTTTAAAAACAATACGGCTTGTTGAGGAAGCCAAAGACCAAAGAATACTCTCAGTGGCAGAAAAGATCATTGACACCGCATACGTTAAAAGAAACATTCCTTTTTGTCGTTTTGTAAAACGTTTCATAGAAAAATATTCCTTTTGTATAAAATTAATAGTCAAAGGGGTTTATACACCATATAATTGAATGTTGTGTATAAAACAAAATATGCCTCAATGAAAGGAGATTGAGACGAAGCACCTTACAAAGATCATTTTTTAAATAAAATAGATCTATTATGTGTATTAACTATAATTACACATAAATAAGTAAAAAATACAAGATAAGACATAATAATATCATGACATAATTTGAATGTAGAAAATTAACCGAAAGAACGAAAATTGGGTTAAGAAGTTCCCTTACCTCGGGTCCGACTTGGCTCGATCGTTCTTGAATGTCCTCAATAAAAAACTTGAGTTAATTTTACTTGATTAATAATTTTTTCACATTTATTATTACTTTTATATCACTTATTTCCATGTTATAAACATTATGTAATCATTCAATTTAATAATTCTTGTTTTGTCGATATTTGGTTTTTAAGTCGAAAGTGGATTTCTTACAATTACATGTTATTCTTGTGGTCAGAGGTTCATTATATCCAGAATCATATTCAAGATTTGGATATCATATATATCATATATATCTTGCATGTAAATTTATTCATAATATTACGTAATCATTTAGATGTAAGAAATGAAATGCACCATTCATGGAGAAGGTAAGCCGTACGTACACATGAACGCTACTTTCATTTGTATGTCATATTAATGGAATTAAAACTAAATGAGAGATATGTATATTTTAATTCCAGAATTATATTATTCATTTAGATGTAACATACATCATATATATCAATTATATATATGTACTTATAATAGTACATTACATTTGGGGATAAGAAACGATATGTGCCGTACATGGAGACGGTAAGCCGTACGTACGCATGAACGCTACTTTCATTTCTATCTCATACATTAACGGAAAGAAATAATAATGATATAAACGAATATTATAATTCCAGTATAACATCATATATAATAACTTTAAATCCATCCTTTATACATCCCACATATGGCATTAACGAATCAAATCACTTTGAGGGGGCGGTAGTCCGCACTTCCTGAAATGAAGATATCGCGTATACCCATAATGGAGTCCATAAAGGTATGCCTTAAATGAAAAATACAGAAGCTTAAGGAAATAATAAAAAAATTATATATCATATATAAATATAGTGACATCTTAATGGCCACATTTTAAGGTTTTATATTAGTGTTGAACAATCATCTTTTCCTGAGGCAGAAATTCGCCATCCAGAGAAACAGTATGTTCTTTAACCAATAGATGTAGGTGTATATAAGTGTATCTTGAATACATCTTATAAAACCATCCTATTATATTTAGTATACTTGTGTTGTTACAATATAAATGAATAAAATGAGTTTAGGGGGTTGGAGAATCAAAATAAAACAGAAGAACACAAGTGAAAACATTACCTTAAAACGGGTTAATATTTTTGATTTGAGCTCAATGTCTTCCTTGGGAAGGCTTCTGCCCAATGTGAGGCCTTTATGAGTAAGATAGGTATTTTTAAAGACAAAAATAAAAGATATTGTCCGATCCAATGGCTTTATAGGTGTGGGTATGGAGGTAGAGGTGGGGGCCTTTTATAAGAGGAGAGGTGGGGAACTCTTGGAAAGTTAAGAAAAGATACGTTATTATAAATGATTTTCGGATAAAAAGGGTCCCACAATTATATATTTAGAGGATAAGGTGATAAGACTTCGAAATACACCCATCCAATAGGTTTTTGACATGTGTATGTCTTAGATTTTACATTATCATTTCATTTTATTTGAATCGTTCATTAATGAGGTAATCGCTGCATCATCATGGTGTCATAAATAATTTAATTTATTTAAAGTGTAAAAATTTTAAAAAAAATTATGATATAGGAAATATTTTTGGATTTTTAATGAATATTTATAGTCAAAAATCTGACTTGTATAACCCCATTTAAAAATCGTTTTAGTAAAACATCTTATTTTGTGACATTTTTCTTTTAACTTTAAATAAAAAGTTTTTAATGTAATTTTCTACCAATGTAGCTCCATGGGGTCGCCAAGTTGACCCATAGATTGTCTTGGTCAGCCATGACACATCCAATAAGGGTATGACATGTTTCTATGTCATTTCATATTATTAAAACATTACTTTTACCTTAAACTACACTAATTACCTTTAATCGTGATGAATAAACATAAAAGTAATTATTCACCAAAAAATTATTTTAATCCCATTGAACCACATTTTACTTCTTAATGACAACCATGTATGTTGGATTTTTGAAATTCAATCCACAGATGTGGTAATGTTTCATTTAAACGAAAAATAAGTTTTTTAAGTGCCACTTAGTGGTTTCACTATTCATAAAAAATTGAAGTTTTTCAGAAAAGTACCAAAAATTCACCCTAAGCTATATTCGATATTCCGTATTCAAAAATGATGTCTATATTAAAAAATTAAAAACATATAAGTTTCATTAATTAATTTAATAATTTTTCCCACAGTCAAAACAAATAGCGTGTTTTTATGAAACAAAAAGTATCAAAAGATTGACACTAGTTTAAGTCCGATTTAAAAGTGAAATTAATTCCAACGACCACTATTGGATTAGATGGTAAAAATATTTTCTAATTTAAAATTGAAACCAATTCAAAAGATAATCTAATCATTTAATTAAATTAGATTAAAAAGAGGTTTTGAATTAAAATAGAACATTTTTCACTATTCATTAATAAATGATATTTATCGGAAATATACCAAAAATTTACACAAAGTTAATTTTGATGTCCCGATTATAAATAATAATTTTAATTTGGTCTAATAGAATGTATAAGAGTGACCAAAACAATATTTAATGACGATTCGCTATCAAAAGATGATAAGTTGACCTTTAGTGAAAATTACAATATATATGCCTAAAATTGAATTCTTTTCATATTTTAAGATTATATCCTTTGTTGGATAAATGTAAAAACATTTAACAAACATATATAATAATATTTTAGTTATTTCTATTCATTTCATCCAATAAAATGGCTACGTTTTAACTATCATTTAAAATAATATTGTTTTATTACTAGTGTGCAATGTAATATTTCAAAGAAACTCTTTGTTGCGTATCAGGTACGCTATCGAACATAGCAACCCCTTTAAAGTAAAATTAATATTTAATTCGTAAATATTAATAAATATGAAAATTTATTATTCTTTATTTACCTGGGATGTTACAAAATTACATTGACCTTGTGAGTTTTCTTGTTGTGTATAACATTATCTATATTTTTCATGATCTTCTCAGGATGCTCCTCATATGTGATATCATTTTCCAACTATACCAACTCTAATTTCAGATCATGCGAGGGATCTGATATATAATTCCACAAGTTGGAATTATGGAGTATGTCATATAATTGAGACATGATTGGTGTAATTTCTGGTTGATAGGCTATTACTCTAACACAATCAACAATATATTAGGAAATGACATACCTGCAACATAGATTTACTTTCTTAAAAAATCTAATGAATCACTTCCATGGAGATATGTGGAGAAATGAACTATCACCAAAATCAAAATCTATGTCCTAATGATGATTATATTATTTTCTTCTCTATTGACATGGGGTGACCTATTGTTCTATGGAATGGTTTTAACCTTTTCTACAATTTCATCATCAATTTCAGGTCCTAGAATATTATATTCTCCAACATCCTCTCATCATATAGGTGTTCTAAATTTTATTCCCATTAAGGTAATAAAATCGAACCATTTAGATCATTTATTGGAAACCAATTTTATAATGTTATTCCACCAGAGGTAAATAATTGTCCCATCCTCCATTAAAATCTATTGAACTTTCTCTGAACATGCCTTCTAGTTTTTGAAATGTCTAATCAAAGTGGCCATCATTTTATTTATGATAATCCATAATGAATTTTATATATTTGTTCAGTGAATATTAGAGAATTTTATAGAATATGGATGTAAATATATGATATTTATTGGATATAATATAAAATTGTACTGTACGTAGCCTCCCAACTTCTCTCATGTATATCCAGGAATGTTGACAGAGTGAGAAGTCCTCTGAAATTATGATAATGTGATCTATCTTTATAATAATATCTATAACAACCCATATTGAATTATTTACTCTATATTTCATCAAATGTCCGGTGAAGAAATGCATTGTGAGTTTTTATAATGTCCATGTTAGTATGATTAATGGTTCTACCAAATAATGAGGATTTTTTATTTAATCTTCACTTACTGACATAGAGGGCACTCTTATGTATATTCAACGATCTCCTTCCTCATTTTTTTCTGACCAATAGTGCTATCAAGGATCGTGATTCATCTTTTTGATCATTGATTGGATTGAGAAAGTAGAGCTATGTCCATAATCCAAAATATACATCTTTATCTCAGGATATTATGGTACACATTGTCATGACCAAATCTTATGAATACTTGCACATCAATTTTAAACTCTAAGTATTTTTCTTTTTTAATATCTTCCACCATCTTTTAAACTTACACATCATGTATTTGAGTATCCTTAATTTCCATTAAAAAGGATGCATTGAAAATAATTTGAGAAAATATTTATAATTTTTCATCCTTAATGATTCCCATTTCCATATTTTTCTTTCTAAGACGATTTAATCCTTTTCAATTCCCATCCTTATTAAATTTTGAATATCATTCTTACAAAGAGATTATACCACATTATTTTCTTTAACTATATGGTAGTAGATTGAGTACTCATAATACGTGATAATACCTAGGTATATTCAATGGGGAATATTAATATCCTTATGTGTGAATATATATTTGAGACTCTTATTGTTATTATATATCTCACACATCTCCCCATATAGATAATGATTCTATAGTTTCAATGGAAAGATAATAGCTACTAACTCCATATCATGTGTGGCGAATTTTTTCTCATTAATTATTACCTTCCATGAGGTGTAGTCTATCAATGAATTATTTTTAATCAGTTAATATCCCATCCCTTTTTTGAAGTATCACTATATACCACCAAGAGTTCCCAACATGTCAGTAGTGTATGTACTGGTCCAGTGATAATCCCTTTTTTCTACTCTTTAATCTAATATTAACATTTATTGGTCAATAACAAAAATAATACATTATGATTCATATTATTTAATGGGATTTCAAATGATGATATTTTCCACAAAATCGTCAACAATACCTAGATATAACAAGGAAAGTATAGATATCCAATACAGATACTAGTGTAGGCCACTACTCAATTTATTTTTTCCTAAAAGGGTTCAAAAATATATCTTTGTTATTGATAAAATGACCCAATAATGATACATGCTCAATCCAAAATATACATTTACTATACATTTCATATATTTTATCCCTCCATAAGGTGTTTATAATATTGTTAATATTAACCACTAATTCCTCTTTGATCTTAGTGTATATCAGAATATCATCTATAAAGACTACAACTGGTTTTCAACAAAATACCTAAAGAATATATTAATTACGTCCATTAAAATTGAAGGAGCATTCTTGAGTCCATAAATAATCATAATGAACTCATAGTGTTCATACCTCGTTAGAAAGGTAGTATTGGGTATATATTAATTCCCCTCCTTTAATTGATGATATCCCAACCAAAGGTCAACCTAAAAGAAATAATTCGAATCTTGTGGATGATTGATGATGTCACATATCCATGTTATCTGATAATTTTTTTATTTTTGGTTGTCATATTCTTAATAATCAAGGAATATGCATATTTACATATCCTTCTTCTTGACAATGAATACCAAAGCACCCCATGTTAAGCACTTGAGAATATAAATCTCTTTTACAGATTCAATTTTATATACTTCATAATTTCTTATTACTCAATGGTGGTTATCCTTTAAGAAATTGTTGATATAGGTAAATATCTAGGTATAATATGAATGTAGAAAACAACCTATAGGTCATGAGTAAGACAAATAAATTGTTTGGTGAAAACATAAGTGCAGTCCGTCATAATGGGAATGTTTCCAAAAATGATCCTATACATTTTATAAACCATTTGAGATAAATATTATTTATCATAAGGAAATAATATCCAATGATGGGACAATGATTCTGAAGGAGATTCATTCTCCCACTTATAATTATACAATATTGGATGTTGCCTATTAATGTGAAGAGTGATCTCCAATTCTTGATTGTTTTTTTTAAAAAAAATATAGACAATCCATGGTCAATATAGCATCAAAATCTATAAAAGGAAGTAATATAAGATTTTATGATAGGTTTAGGCCACTAAAAATAACCAAGAAGGAGTTATATACATTATAAGAAACAATTTTCCCATTAGCAATTCTCATATATATCCCAACTATCCTATTTTGACGGGTGATTTGAATAGTTCATCTAATCATTAATGATATGAAAAAATGTAGTGAACTAGATTCAAAGAGTAAATTTTCAATTATTGAATGAATCACCAGTGTACAAGTCATCACATCACTGTTAAGATCCACCTCACTAGTAGAGATATCATATTCCCTTCCCTGCTACGAAGGAGGTTTCTGTCGTTGATTTTGTATGGAAAACATTTCCATACATCATTAAATCTCATATTTCCCATCCTTTTTAAATTTAAATAATTGTGCAATAGGAATACTGGTCATGTTAACATAATTTTACACTTCCTCATTAGTGGGTGTATTCATTTCACTACAAGATTAATTTTATTATTTCCCATATTTTCCACAATTGAAGGACCTTCCGGTAACCCTTTGTAGATTCTAGATTTATTCTTCCCACATATTTGAAAAGTGGGGTGATATATTTTCAGTCATCCGTATAATTTTTCTATTGGACCTCCTAAATATAATTGCATCATAAATTTTATGTATCCAGTCACATGATTCCACTAAGAATCCCCATGGAACAGCTCAACTTTATTGGATCAATGAAAAATAACTTCATAATAATCAATGTTTCAAATTTCTAAGGATTTTCATATACTCATTTTTAACCCAAAAAAATCAGACCACCTTAATTTCAGAGGTAATAACAAGGTTGAAGGCATACTATTCAATCCTTTTTAAGTTTACATAAGTTTTTCTCATAGACTCATCATAATTTTCCATTGGAATGATGAAATACCGATCTATATTAGATATAGTGTTTGGGGAAAATATTTATTGAAAAATATTTTCTTGAATACATCCCATTCCAAGGAATCCATTTCCTCTTTAGACACTATGTTCATCATTAGTGCGGCCACTGATCATCATCCCCATCAGAATGATATACTGGAAGCATAAAATTCTCTTCTTCTAACTATAGGAGGATATATAATATATTCTCAAGGTAGTTAATCTATTTTTATATGGTGAGGGGATCTTAAGATCCGATAGAGAATGGAGGCCTTTTTCACATAAAGTATTGAAACACAACCTTCACATTCACAGGATACGGAAGGAGTTCCACATGATTTATATTACTATTTCAAACTTTATCCAACTATGTTTATACCATCATGATATTTTGAGCTCCCATTACCATCAGATTTGGAATTTCATTTGGTCATTCATCATAGTTCCTATCTCATTTATTATTTGAAAGGGTTCTCATATTTCACTCAACTAACTATGAAAAGGAAAATAAAATTATGGGTTACTAAATACATAGATAATATTAATATAAAAAATAATCTTCGAACACATAAGGATATAATTGTAAATGAAAATTATTTCCTATCTTCTGATTCCCTATTTTTCAATCGATGTTATACACGTTAATAGAATTATTCTCAGGGTTCATATTAATGTTTTCTATTCAAAATTTCCAAAAAATAACTAGATCGTACTCTGTTTCAAAGTACATTAATTATGTCATTTAACAAACATTATTAAATTGTTTTAAATAGAATTAATCATCAAATATATACCAAGGATCATAATGTCTAGTGTCTTTGTAAGACTATGTAAATAAAATTGAAAACATGAAATAAAATAAAACATATAAATGATAATATAAAATAACAATATCTTAACAAAATCTGAGTTCATAAATCATCATAGGTAGTCCTAGGGAATACGTAGTAAAAAAGGATGAGCTAAAGAGCCTTGTATGTTAATAAACATAGGAATAAAGCGTAACACATGAGTTAGAAATAATATCATGATAAAATAAATAGGAAAGGAACCTGAGTAAACATATGCAGTCAAAACATATAGAACATGAGATCATGTGATCATGGAAATATATGAAAATGGAAATTACATATAACATGACATAAACATGAGTTGAGGAAACCTGTTAAGTCTAAATCACACATGGAAAGAGTCCTATAATAAATTAACTATAATCCCTAATCCCATACATGAAATCTCTTGAGACTAAACATTTTCTAATTCATTGGAGGGATATCTGATTTCACGCATCATAACATGTTCATGAATATGTGTGTAACATTAAGAATAAAAAAATGGAATTAACATATTGTTTACACATGGAATGAAATGGATTTGATAGTCATGTCATAATGCATAACAAAAGTGTATGTCTTAATGATATACAACAAATAAGGGATAAAATCCTTTATGAAAATAATAAAATAAAAATAACCAAATATCCTGAATAATTATGTCCCACTAAATTGAATACATTAAAAATAGTGTTTAATAAACTTTATAAATAATCAAATTTACTGTGGTTTGAAGGAAAATATTAAAAAAACATTTTAAGAGGACAGAGGAATGATTGTTTAAATAAACTTGCAAAAATCTAAGATAGTTTTTTCTTAATAAAATGAGTGATTATAGAAAAATAATGATGGAATAAAATATTTGATGGAGTTTACATTAAAATGGGTAAGAAATTGTGTTGCTCCCTTTAATAGGGATTCCTTATCAGGAATAATTGAGAACGAAACCTTTTTAAAACATGTATTTCCAAAAAAATAAGGATGAATTAATATTGAACAATATGTTTATATCACATAATTTTTTTTTGGAAGAATTATTTAAGAATAATAAAGGAATATTTTTGGGTGAATAGAGAGAAAGAATAACCTAGAGTAAAAATGGTGGTTTTATAGAGATCACTTTCTTTATATCCATATGTGTTCTAAAATTTATCATAATTTCCTAGATAATCAAATTAGACACATTAACAATTTAATTCACAACCAATTAAACATATATATTATTTATTATAATTTTATTATGTTATTTATGACCATTATGATGAGTTATAATTTTTAATTACATTGTTCAGTGTGAAAAATTTCACAGTATTAAGGTCAGTTCCCTTGTGTACAATTATGAGATTTCGTATCAAATTGATGAAAAACACCATAAGTTGAATTAAATGGTAATAATATGATTAAATATTTGTAAATGGTCTCATATATAATTTATTTTATCTTTGGACAATTCATTTGCTAAAATGTTAATGATAAACGTTTAGTTTATTTTGGATGATTTTCGATCATAAAGAACTAGTTTTGTTTTATTAATTAATAATATGTATATATATTATCTCCATAACATGAAAGTAGTTATAATAAAAATTATAAAATATTTTTTTACAACAATTATTATTTTTTGACAATTTTTCGAGATGGAAGTTGAAAATGTAAAATCACCATCTACAAAGGTGATGGATCGACATATCCCATATTATGTTTTAATTTTAAATATAAAATTGGAAGTGAATAGATTTTATGACGGATATTACATTATCATAAATAAATTTCAATATATATATATATATATATATTATTGTAGTTATAATACTATTTTAAATTGTGGATTTGAGGATAAGGTTAAATAATGAAATAATTTAAAAGAGAATGAAGGAGGATTTTACAACTTGAATATCATCTCCTTGAGAACCACCTTAATGAACATGGGTTTCACTTTTTCCTGAGACCATTTTCTATTATAATTATGTAAGAATCTTGTAAAGTAAATTAGTTATATTTTAGAAAATCTATATTTCTTAGGAGGTGTGAGGGGAAGGCATAGTGATTGGTGTTATTTATAGGGGAAGAGAGGGGTGGTTTTTATTATTTTATTCATTTATGTATTATTTCGGATCCACGATATCGACATTATAGATTAATATGACTAAATACAATACATAATTTATGATATATTGATCAAATCAGTGTTTAAGTCATCTATAAATCATCCATGAATAAAAAAATCATGTATTTGTAAAATACCATAATATACCATATTTCAATATTTCCAAAAAAATCAATTCTTTTAGAAAAATCCAAAAAATTCAGCCAAACTATTTTTAGTTTTTTAGATTTATTAAATGGACTCTAGTTTATAAAAATTAATTTCTAAATATGATATATTTAATTTTTTTATTAAAGTCATTGTTTATTTAAAAAATACTGATTTTAATATTATATATGCTTTTATGACACTTTAAATAATTTATTAATGTCTCATAAATAAATATTATAACTATAGTAAGAAAATATTAACTTGCGGATACGTTTTATAAGAATAAATATTAATTTTTATCATTATATTAATTATAAAATTGAAAATAAATAGTTACATTTCACAAAAATTCCAAATTTTTTTATCATTTTAAAACATATATTTACATATTACATGATATAAATATAACATTTTTTCAATTATATGAACACAAAATATTATTTATAATTTAATAGGGGAGGGTACAATTCTAACATCCATATTATTATTCCTAATTATCATATTATTATTCCCACACTCATGTTACTATTATAACCGTTATATTTACAAAAACCATAAAGGTATATTACTTCCTAAAAATACCTCTTATTAAATACATATGTCACATATATTTTTTCACAAGTTTATAAATATAGTTATCTTTTAAATAAATAACCTATTAATATCCTTATTTTTATTATACATATTTATTAGTGATTTTGGTTATTCTATTTGATCGATAAAATATAAATATTCCTATTCCTATTATATTTTATTCTATTTATTTTATTGATCTAATATTTGTAATTCTTATTGGTTTTTTGACAAAATTTTCATTATTTATGTTTGAGAACAATTTTTTTATTGGGTTCTATATGTGATGTATTTTCATGATAATACATGAAATAATTATATGTAGGAAAATTTCATTAATAAAATTCTAGGATGTTACAACCGAGAAACCATGAATCAATGAAATTTACAAAAACAATATGAAATAAATATTTAACTGAGATTTATGGAATATAAATCTTAATAAATTTATATAGAAAATTATTAGATTGTTGTATGAAATTTTATCCAATATGCATTTTTATTGATGAAAAAAAAGAAATATTGTTGGATATTGCAATTCAATGAGGAGGAACAAGAACATAAGTTGGAGTCCATGTGGAGGATCATATAATCATTGATGATAATTCATAAAAAAGATTAATTTTTTATCAATCAATTAAAGATTATAACTACATGGATCCATCATATTTCATAAGTTTAAAGTGATACCCATGCTCAAGTTACATTCGATAATAATAATGAGATTGTGTATATAAGATATTAAATATTTTTCCCTGAGGTCATAGTCACCAAAATAGGGAAAGCACGTATGAATTTTTTTTGAATTTATTCTAACATTAGTAATTATCATGATATAGAGTTTCCAAAAATCCTAGGATAGAAAAGGACATAAAATTACTATACACACTAATTGATCACCCATCTCACTATGAATCTACCATCATATGATCCAACACACTTGTGACTATTTTGGTAAAATATTATATCAAAACACTAGTGTATCATTGCTATTAATAATATAAATGGGAAAAATATATCGAGAAATAAATTTTCCCCTATTTTTAAATCTCATAACCCTATTTCATTGTGGTATTTAAAGGAATACATTATCCATAATGTCATTCTCCTCATCTCATAAGTAATTCAAAAAAATCACATATTTTGACTTTAGGATAATTTAAAAATTCACTAAATTATTTTATGTTTCTCTTATATTTCATGAGAAATATCAATTTATATTAACATTACTTCTAAAACATTATCAATGTATTTTAGAGTTCAATATCCTTTTCTCTTTTTGGACATATATGGTTCCATGTGAATTCTTGATTTTAAGAATTTATCATGTTAGAACATATAAATTAGAATATTTGGAACCAAAATTCATTTAATATACATTACTCATGATCATTCCATATCTCATAATGTCTAAATGGTCCTTTCAAACTAACCATTAATCTAGGGATGTTAGTATACGCTATCATTTCACTCTACTTCAAGTTATTTTAGAATATTTCTAAAAAATATATTATGTTAAACATTGAGAAAAATCCTATAATAGGGAATGTTGTACTTCAGGTCTCATTTCTTTTGCTTTATTTATGAATTGGAAATTTTTTTAGTTGAGAAATACTATATAAAATGAATTATGTTATCTTTGTAAGTTGATTAACAATAAATCATGTGGAATAATTTACATCAGATACATTGAGAAGAAATATGGAAACATTCCTGGTGTTTCTTTATCCTTAACATATGGGTATGGGTAATGGATTCATCAAATGATTATAATTTTAATGTATTCCATTTACCTGATAATATACCAAGCATCAAGATATATACTAGAAAGTCTACATCTCAATTTTTGTCCATCAAAAGTGTTTCTTGAGATCTCCATTGAAATTTTTTACTTAATGGGTTAATTAATAGTTATGAACTATGTGAATCATCGAAAAGTTCATTCTCTATTTTTATCATGGACTAGAAACATCTTTTAATTACATATATTATAACTCAATCTTTTCATTATTAAAAATCATAAATATTTCCCAACGTTTTAATAGATTTTTATTAGAATTTTTATTCATCCATGATATTTAATTAGATGAATGGTTTAGTAGAAATATAGGAAATAAAATATTTTTCCCATAAATTTTTATTCCATGTCCATCCATTGAATATATATTATGATTTAGTCACCTTAAAAATTTATCATGTATATGGTAGTAAAATCTTTTCTGTATGGAGCATCAACTACATTATTTTCATTCTCATGATTGTATTGAATCCATAATTCATAATTTATAATAAAATATAAGTATCTTATTTAGTTAATGATTATCTCATTTAATGGTAATATTTACTTTCGCAATGTGTTTTGAGTATATATACCACAAATTTATCCATGTATATAATTCCTAAAAATAATTAATGAATATATCATGAATATTATCTCAATGGTATTTAATTTACCAAAGGTATAAAATATCACATTTTCAATTTTTTTCTAAGAAATTCATTTTATCTATTCATTTAATCATTGTTATATATCATATAACCCTCTCAACTACCTGATAGTGTGAGTATGGGTGCAGTGACTAAACACTTCTTAAGATACATGAAACTTAGGTTTAATTCTTCCATCTTGAAGTACCATACATAATTCACACATAACTTGGATAGTGGATTTAAAAATATATAATGCTTAGGTCAGAGTAAACCCCACTGACAAATAGGGTAAACCATTTGTTTCTGAAACAGAAACTCTAATTTTTTTTAATCTTTATTTAGTTAAAATAATCCCAAATAAAATGATTTTTTATAAGATATTGAGTGATAATTGATAAACATGGAATACTAGTTTTCATATGGTTCAATCACTCTTTTTATAGACAGGGTAATCCTTGGTGAGAAATATTTGGGTCATAATTGTGAATATACCTATCCATTTATACAAATATATCAGAAATAGATCATGGATATTATTTTGAATTCAATATGCAATAAGGAAATTCCTGAGTTTAGATTCTAATCAATATTCACATTCCAGCATCATATTTCTCCATATCATGTAGGAAGCCTTTTTATTCACTTCATCAATATACAAAATATTCATTGAATTCTCATTGGATTCATTGAATTATTATCAGAATGCGTTATCACACATGGAACTCATCATTTATTCATAAAAATCACATCACCATTTCATAATAACTTACATTATGGGGTTATAGTGTTAATGTAAGCATTATCTATGATTTTTATTCAAATATTATAAAATATATCGGTTTTGATATGTTGTTTCACATTGTAAAATATTTCATAATTTCAAACAACAAGGTAGTGGACATCTAGACATGATATATTCAACTCATAAACTATACCGAAAAAAATATATTGTATCCATTTTTCATCAAACTATAGCCCATAAGATTTTTATTTCACTCTATGATATATGAAATGCGTATTTCGAGTCCTAACTCTTATGGTCACTCCTAAACTCTTCACTCAACTATTCTATGTAAATCTCATACATCATAAGTAACCCAACTAAACTAATTTTCACAATAATCCATGACATAAAGATAGTAAAAAATTTAAATTATAGGCATCTCCATGGCTTACAACCAAATAGCGAAGATTCCAAATCCCTAAAATGAACCATTTTACATACAATTCATTATAATATGATCTTTCTCATTCAACACACCATGTTTATTGAGTAAACATGACCAAAACATTTATCCCATAAAATTTATTCATTCAATTGTATCTAGAACATCTCAATACATCTTATTATGAATTGATGAGCATGTTGTAAATGCATACAACATTAAAACAAACACAATACTAATGAATTAATTCACTCATGAAACATGCCATAATAATGTTCAAATATAAATTATTTCTAAACAACAATCCATGTGATATAATAATTTTTTTTATTAGCCATACCTTAGTGTAAAACTCAATATTTCCATTACCATCTATCAGTAGTGTTTAAGTCATTGATCCCAATTTTTCAGTGCAATTAATCTGGGATATTTAATCTATAACAAAATAACACAATATCTATGGGATGATAAAAATCCCAATTTCAATTTTTTAGAAGCATAGATATCAATATGTGATATGTTATCTATGCTTCAATGACTAACACCTAATGTCTCGCACTGTATATAATTAATCACCTGTCCCCCTTAATCATCACTAACTAAAAAAAGAATAGTATTTTCTATTTTTTTATAATATAAATATTTTACCCTTACCGTATATCATCAAATAAAAAATACTAAAATGAAAAACAAAATCATAAAACTTTTATGTTCTATGTATGATAATGCACTCCGCATAACACTCTTAAGTTCTTATAGGAGTCCTATATTAGAAAATTAACTTGATATTAAAAACATTATACTTTATTAATTCATTTTTTATTGAATGGATATACATTTTACTGTTTTTCCTTGATGATGTTGTACAAGATGTCAGTATTCTTTGATATCACATTCTCTACATGATTTGTTATGAATATAATTAATTATTTATTATCATAACTAATCATCAATTTCTATGAAAAATTCATGTTCATGTATTCATTCAATGAATATATTTGAATCAATTTTATCATGATATATGATGACTTAATATACTCAATATTATATTTACATAATTTGATTGAATTTTTATTCTTAGAGTTCCATGAAAGACATCTTTAATTAAAAGATAATGCACGTCTAGAGACTTAGTTGTGATCACAATCATCACATGCCTAATCGTCACTGGAATATAAAAAATATAAAAATATTTTAATTTCTCAAACATATATATATAATCATGATTCTAATTTATTAAGAACATGGTATGTTTAAATTATAACAAATGTATCAAAATTGGATTTTTAAAGAACCAACCCATGTTGACATGACACATCATCCAGGATAGACCACCACAAGTTGGAGAAAAGAAAAAAGTAGAAACTAACATGAATAAATAAAAACAGAGAAAACAATGGAGTATAACATGGTATAATATTACACATCCATGAAATATAGAATTCCAATCCAAATGGATAACTTTAAAAAGAAAACCTAGCCAGTCAAATGCCTAGTCTCTGTCTAACCAACCATTTCAACCAATTTGTCTCTATTAAAAGGTAACTACCAAGATAGATGAGTCGGTGAACTATATGAATAAATTACCTTTACCTAAGTCCTACAAAAAAAATTAATAAGCCACTAATGTATAATGTAGGGGGTGAGAACAAAATGGGATAACAACAAGAATATATTGAATGTATAAAACCATTAAATATATAATATTAGTTAAAGAACTGGTTTATAATGAAATATCAATAGCGCTTTTTTTTTGTAAAACATACATTATTTTGATTTAAATCATATCATATTTCGAATAACAATAAATATGATAGGTATATGTTTTCTAACAACCCAAAGAAAAGAATCCTAGAGAAAGTGGTAACTATATTACGTTGGCATATGATACAAATAATCACATTCCATAAGAGTTATTAGTTTAGTTGTGTTGGTATACAAGAAACGTTATTAAAATTGACATTATAATTAAAACAAAAACATCACAATGTTTTTTTAGAACTCCTTCATTCCCCTTAGAATAACCCTATATATCATAAATTAAATACTTATTATATCCATTGAAAAATAAAATAGAAGAAATGGGTGAGGTCAAATGACCAGAAAGGGTTAATTATATTGGATGATATCATGAATCAATAAACATAATCAACATGGATATGTAATTAATTGAAAAAACATCTATTTAAATAACATAAACATCTTTATATGATAATGAATGATCAGTATTCCATGGTAAATAATGTTGATCGGAGTGGATACTAAAGAAGGGGTGAATTGAGTTCCAATAAAAATTTTTGTTAAAAATATTTCTTATAAAATCTCCATATTTAAAAACAAGACAAAATTTAGTGAATTTATACCAATTGTAAATGTTCAATTAGTTTCTCAAAGATTTATTAGGTCACAATTGATTTAATCAAAAGAATAAATATACTTTTTAAGCTGACTTACTGGTTCACAAATAAGTATAAACTCTTTCTAGATTAAATATCAATGTAACAATAATGAAAATTGTATTTCAATGTAATTAGCAGCAAGATATAAAATATATAGTTTACTTTATACTTAAACTAAAAATCACAATAGATGTAACCAATAGGTTCAGTCTCAAGCTGATACTTGGTCCTCTCAAACAATTAATATAAATTTGATCCACACCCTGGATTGGGGTAAACAACAATGCAATGGTTGTCCAGGTACTAAGACCTCAACCACAGTTCTACGTGGGAAAAAAACAATAGCTCACATGCTGTCTAGGTCTAACTTGACCTCTACCACTATCCACAGTGGGATACAACGGAGTTATAGAAAGTTTGAGTAAGCATTTAGAAATCCTCCTTCTTGGAATAAGAGACAATGTGTGTAATAAATATAATGATTATACACAATGCACAAAATGTAAACAAAAGAATCACTAAGATAGTAAATATGGGTTTTAGAAAGCTCTAGTTATTTGAAGTGTAGCTCTGGAAACATCTTGATTGGTCAAAAATGCTTCTGATCCCTTCTATGGTTTTTGTCTACAAAACAAAGGGTCGTTTTCTTCAAGTTCAGTTTAATTAGCTTGACTGCATGATGATATCGATGTAGTTCTTCACTCAAGATGTTCCTTGTGTTCTCCTTTATAATGAATGGGTTGGTGTATGTCTAGTGCTCTTCCAATATGAATGTATATTTTTCTTGTTGTGTGAATGCACAACATTTCAATGCTGGTTAGCCCTTTCTATTTCACACCCTTCACGTGCCTTTTTAATTGACATTCTTAACAGTCTATGTCCTTCCTTTTATAGCTTTCCCCTCCGATAAAAAGAATGATTACATTTTTCATGAGTACTAGGTATGGTTCCATGACATTCCAACAACTGTCCTTAAATAACATTAATTGCATTAAAAACATCAAATATGTCTGTTGAATAATATATAAATAATATTTAGAGTATAGAGTTTGACTGGTCAGTCATTCATTAGTAGACTTCTATTGGTAGATGTGTAATAGTGGACTAGTGTAGCAGTGACCTTCTATCGGTAGATCTCTGATCTTGTTTCGGTATCTCCTGTTATGAATAGCTGTTAAATCATGTATTAGTAGCTCTATGTACCGATGAATCCTTTTATCGGTAGCTTTGTTTCTATCGGTATCGCAATTTGTATTGGTAGCTTCAAAGAGGTAGACTTTCTTATATCTGTAGACTTACTCTATCGGTAACTCTAGTGTAATGGTAGCTTGTATTAGTATAATTTTAGACTATTCATATCAATAGCTTACTTTGGTTCCAGTGATGAGTATATCGATAGACTTAGGCATACCGGTAGACACGTTCTATCGGTATCTCAGCTTCTATCGGTAGTTGTCTGTATTGGGGGAATTTTTCTATATTCTTGCCGATGGACTTATAAATATCGGTATCTCTACATATTGGTGACCGTGTCCATCGGTATACTAAGTACTAGTAGTTCTGTATCAGTAGCTATAAGCATATTAGTGACTTCACACTTTTCTATTTTATGAAAAGCATATCTGATTGAGATAAAATTACATCAAAAGTCATATAACCATAAATAAACATTGATTAATATATTTGAAGGATTATTTTACGAATATTTTCTAATAGAATGTCATAGATTGAATGAATTAGAATATACATAGACATAAATTGGGGTTATTTATGTATGTGAAAACATAATTGGGGTTATCAAAAAGGTGATGTCAACAAATAACATAAAAAACATCCCCTTTAATCAAATAATATGAATGAAATTAATCCATTGAAAATATCTTATAAAAATTATCATGTATAATATTAATAACTGAATTAACAAGGAAGGAAATGTTTAATAATTACATGTCATGTTGTAGGAACATGATACCTATACCGTCAAGACATTTCAAAATAAGGTTTAAAACTACTGGGTACAGAAAAACATGGTTTAGTAAATATTACATATAATGTCCCGAGAATTCACAAGATCATTTAAAATAATTGGGTATAAACAAATCATTCTTCGACAATTTATTTCCCTTATGAATCTATTAATGAATTTAATGACTTTCTAAAATGGTACCCAATGATAATTACATGTCAAACAATTCCTCACATACAAAATAAATGATTTAATTCATGAATCAAAATGAATTATTAAAAATTTATATATTTATTAAAGGATATATATTTATACATATCTCCCACCGAATCTAATATCCTTCAATGTAAAAACTATTTGTAGAAATGCTATATAGATTATTATATAATCATATCTATGATACAATAATATAAATATTTACATGAAATGAAACATCTAATGATCAAAAGTGTATGAATGATTTAAATGATTATGTAATTTGAATATACACCCATTAGTGAAAAAGTAAAATACGTTTTTGGGGAAATTTATGAGTAAAATTACTATAATAATATCATTAAAATCATTTTGTGGAAAATATATTTTTCATTTTGAAATTTATTTATTTTAAAAAAAATCCCAAATATAAAGGGAAATATTTTTTTGGAAATTAACTATGTAAAATTGTAATGAAATATTAAAATAATAAATGCCAAATTATGGTCTAAATATTCTCATTTGATATCTGATAAAATAATACGTTACCTTTATTATTTTTGTTGGTAAATTGAGAAAGTACCTCGTTTAAAAAATGAGATGAAGATTCCTTTTAAAATAATTTGTTTAAATAAAAACTAGTTAAAAATTAATTTCAATATTTGTAGGATAATATTAAAAAGCTTTAGTATTATTATTTGTAAAACTCGGACATGGAATATAATTATTTCCTCTTAGATACTTAAACATAATAAATCCTGAATAATGATCGGATTGTGAAATAAACCTTTACCACATGAGTATATTATGAATGATAATCCCCAGGAATGAAATAACATAAAATGAAATATAAAATTCCATTAAGAAAAATATATTAATTATACAATTTATCAGTAGGTCAGTATATACACTGCATAAAAGATATATTTAGTGAATAAGTCATTTATTCCATAGAAATAATAGTGAGACCAAAATCACTTACCCCACGCTTCCCTTTAATTGAACATGATTTAAACACATGTATAAGGGTTTTAAATAAGTTTTTAATTAAATGAAAAATCATATTAATATAATTAATATTATATATTATCCTTTTATATCATATTTTCATCCAGTTGTTAATAATATTTCATTAATACCCTTGTTTCGGGTGTAAATTTTTTTGTTTACAATGTAATTTTTCATGTAATAACCAATTATTATGCATAATATATAGTTAAACCATATTAATAATGACATAATGTTAATAAAAATCATATTTATCCATTATATACATTTTTCGAATCATTCCTAAAATGGGAACATTGAAAAAGAACTGCATAACCTCATGGAGATGGTATGAACTAATGCACGAGTGATGATATCACTTACAAATGGTTGAAAGCGTAACAATGTTTATTATATATTAATTTTAAAAAATATTAATTATGTTATAATTATCATATATATCAACTATTTCCGTAATTATAACTATCCAATTAATGTGGTTATGAAAAAATACCGCTATGTGGAGATAATAAGTCGTACGTACTCACACAAAATGATTTCATTTTTCATACGATGGACAAAAGGTGTAATATGTTTGTTTAATAATAATATTTACAAATAATTAAATATATTATACTAGAATTATTATTTTAGGATAAACAAAACACTTTAAAAGGAAGTACATGGAGAAAATAAACTTTAAAGGGTTAGTAATGATTATTACCTCTTCTTAGATGGACTTCCTTTATATCACATCGCAAGGGATCTAGGGTTTGTATTTTGGGAAGAACATAACATATATAATTAGGATAAGGATGTCCAGGAGAATATTTTTTAGTATATGGTTGATTTATAAGGCTCAAAATCATGTAAATAATAGAATGAGGAAGTACTCTTTTATAATTGAAGTGAGGAGAACATTGGGAATTTGTCAAAATATGAAAATATAATAAGACTATTATAGATCCAAATTATTTTAAATGGCCTATATGAAAAAGGGATGATGTTTTTGATCATATCTTGTCCCATTTTTGAATATTTAATATTCTTGTGATTTGTAAATAATTAATTAAAAAATGATATTCATAAAATATCATTATTGTCAATTTAGACACTATTTATCACTTTGACTTTAATAATATCAATAAAACAATATATATTAGATAAAATCCAGTAATACAACTATTATATGTCCTATTCATCTATAAAATTCACTTATAACCTTAATTAATTTAATTATACTACATTAAATATCTTCAATATCATTTAAATAATTTTCTTTTAATTGAATGATCACTACATCAGTGTTGTATAGGAATTTAACGTAATTATTTATTTAATAAATAATATGAATAAATTAAAATTATGTAGATGAATATTTTAGATTCAAATATACTATTTACAGTCCAACATATCCTCAAGGAAACCACATATTAAAAGTGTTTTTGTTATTAAAAACATGAACATGACATCTTTTTTAATTTCCTTAAAAAATAATATAATGTTAATAATCTGACTCGAATTTCCATAAATGGTAATATAAAAAACCCTAAATTATTATAGACTAAATTTACACACACAATAATTGTTTTTCATGTTTTATGGTCATTTTATAGTGTTTATTATTTTATTTTTAACATTAACTACACGATTTACCCTTTAGCGTGTCATAAAAAAAATTCTATGGTTGCAATTATTAAGGACCATTCATAAAAAAAGATGAAATTTAATAAATTTGGACCTCATGAATCCAAATATGGAAAACATTTTTAAATTTTAAAAAAACTAACCTTTCATAGATAAATTTATAACTTAAAGTATAAAATGAAAAAAATGTATTGTTTGAAAAATGTAATATTTAAGTATAAAATTTTTTTATTCAAAATTAAACCATGAAATTTATTACAATCAAAATAATTGCATTTTAAGTAAAATAATAAAAGAAATATTAATTTATTTACATTTTAAAACAAAATATTAATTTTTTAATTCATGAAATAAAAATACAATTTTCCCTAAATGCAGTCTTTTCCACTATCAACTAGAAAATAAATATTATCAAAAGAAAAATAAATATTCATGTAGTAATTTTGATATTATAATTTCAAAATTGAGTTTTATTTTATGATATAATTTATATTAAATAATTCGAATATTAACTACATCTATTTTCCCATATAAAGTAATAAAAATACATATTTGATTAAAAATTATATTGGAAGTAAAAAATGAATTTTCTATAAAAATGGGTGTTTATTTTACAAGAATTTATATATAAATTTGTAATGAATAGTACATTAATATATATTTCATAATATAATTAGTACTATTAACACCCAAAAATTTAATGTATATGTTATAACAGTTAGGTAAAAATGAACATATTTAATAGTATATTACTGTTCATTTATTATTGGTGTTGTGTTAATGAGATGATATAAATTAAATTTTATATATTCTAAAATTTAATTATTTTACACTCTCCCCACTTTCAATAAAATTTGTTCATATAATTTAAAATAAATAATTTAAAATGGTATTTTGATATTTGAAAATTCATTTATGGGAAGCACACATCATAAAAAAGGTTTAATAAATCTTCTTCATAGAATGAGGAAAATGAAAATGTGATGGTCACCACGAAAATAAGATTCCTAATTTGATAAAATTATTGGAAAGTGAAAATATGGACATGAAATTGATATTTTAAAATAAATCTCAGATAGAGAGTAATAGAAAATCTGATTTTGGGATATTTAACTATCATAGTGTCGTAAATATGTGACGAGTTTAAAGAACATTGATTTATCGGCAAAAAACTAAATGGTTAATGTTTTTGTTAAAAAATCATTTTATTAACGTTTAGTTATTCTTTAACTATCTTGATAATGAACATGAGAAAATAAATTTATTAAATTTCACTCCACATCACAAGAAAAATACTACCCATTGGTTATTCTTTAATCTATTTATACTTCATTTCTTACATAGTGAGATCGATATTCATGATAAAAGATTCATGCTTGAAGTACTTTTTATGAATACTAATATCCAGAAGACATTCCTTCATAGTATAAACATTTATAAAACACAAATTTTTTGGAAAATTTAATCCATTATAAATAATCATACTATAATAACAAACAATAATTTCTACAGCTCAACTTAACCCCTTCCATAGTTAGTTAACATTAAGACTCATCCAAAATACATCTATCAGAATTAAATGTTCAAAAATTTAGAAGGAATTAAAAAATAAACATAACATTAGAATCCCCAAAAATATAATCTATCTATTAATATAACATACCAAATATATTAATACAGTGAAAAACATAAACATTAATTAAACTATGCATGATTCAAAAAATAAAATCTCATGTTATCGAATATATTCATTAAATACAAACATTTAGTAAACCCAAAAGGTAAAATAAACAATAAAACCACTAACAAATTTCATAGTCACCAATATTATTCCATATATATCTCTTTAACGTTATTAATTCAACATAAAGTATATATTAAGGGTCATATTCTATCAGTCATGTGATTTCCAAATAATATCATCTTTCCACTGAATCAATTTTCACTGACATCGAATCCACTCAACGTATTCTCTAAAATCCATAAAGAATAAATAGTGTGGTAAAATAATTATAAATTTATTAATTATAGTAACAATAATTTCATTTATAAAATAATATAATAAAAAAATTCTATAATCCAAATAGAAGATCATTAATTCTTTTCCAACATTTACAAGTCATTAAAAAAAATTCATCATCTTATTCATTAATGTCTATTTCCTTTCATATATCATTTATAATATCATCTCCATAAAAATATTACCATTATTCTTATAAAATTGTATAATTTCATCATAATATTTTCCCCTAATAGTTTAATTTTGATAACAACCATACATCAAATTTTTTATGAATTCTACTATCAATATTAAAGTGGGAATATCATTTTTCTCATCCATTACATTTAAAAAACATTTCAATTTTTCCCAGAAAATAACACCATTTGGGTCTATATTTTCAAAACCAAAAACATCTTCTCATTACTATTATACAATCACTTGGGTGTTTCTTCTCACATTATATATACATATGAAATTGAATCATCTTCCCTTCATGATATTTACCACCTATACCCACAGTGAAATCTATTCATAACATCTTTGGTGAGTCTAAGAGTTGGTTAATGTGAATATTAATAATCCTATATCATAAAAAATTATTTGGATTAATCACAATATCCTTCACTAAAGTAAAAATCCCATTAGGTGTCTCATCCGCACACTGTTTATTGTATTAATCATTAACCAAATTTTTATTAGTTCCATTCAATGAATAAAATGTAAAAGGAAAGTGCGAGAAACACTAATAAATGTGGTAAATCACATCACCATGAATAATAATTTATAGGATGTCAACATCATGAAACAATATAAATATATTAATTATTATGTTTAAAATATGTTCTATATAGTCATTATCAAGTCTATATGTTGTAATAATATATATTGAACTATCCTCAAAGTAAGTCATAGAGATATGTTCCCTAATACATTTTTTTTCGATATCTAGTTCCCAAGGGTTCTCTTAAACATCCTTTAATACCCATTGTTGAATCCTAACAATAATAGTCTAGATATTGTAGTTACCTAATTATATTTTCATAATATTCATTGAATTTAATTCTGAATGAAAAATAGTTTACTATAATTGGTGAACTAGATACATAATTGAAATTTAAATTACATTTAAAACATAATATTCACAAATTATTATCTTTGATAACACAATTATTCCTCTAATAATAACCCTACATATCAATCATTATTCACTTCCTTGTATCCTGGAGAAAATATAACATAAAAAATGGATGAGATCAAATTATTCATTAGGGTAAAGTACAATGGAATTTATAATGAATCCATAAAAATATCCAACACAAATATGTAAATTATTCAACACACATAATATTTAAATGACTTGATTATATTTGATACAATAAAGAACAATCAATATGGAGAGGTAAATAATTGAAAACACATTCAACTTAATAAATAACTAAGAAATAAATTATTCAAGATATATTGTCATAGAGAAAATATAATGGAAAATGATATTAAAAACAAAATTCTAAAATTAGAAATTATTAATTATTATACATCCTGACATAGAAACATGATAACTACACCATGAAGACATTTCACTAGATGGTTTAAAACAATTGGGTACAAATCGATCTGTTTTGGTTAAATTTAGCTATATTTTCAAGACATCTAACAAGACATTTTAAATCTATTGGGTAAACAACATAGAATTTTTCTAACTGATTTTTCTCATTAGACCTATCAATGCAATGATATGATTTTTATAAATACATTCAACCCTTACATGAATTTCAAAATCATTCCTAATATATCAAATAACGGGTTCTGTTCATGAATCCAAATGCATGATTAAAAAATATTTATATTGAATAATGGATATGGATTTACCAGCATTTTCAAGAAACCCAAATGAATTTTGATGTAATCACAGAACATAAAAATTCAATAAAGCTTATGAAATAATCATATCAATGATAAATGGATATGGATATTTAATAGATATGTAATATCCAATTATCACATGTAAGTGAATTCTTCAAAGTATAATAAAATGATAACACATACCTAAGGGTGATTATGCTAAGTAATGTTTTTTTCATTGATGAGTAAATTTTTTACAAAAATACCATTAAAAATTTTATTCAAGAAAATATATTTTTATTAGAAAAGTCAAAGTACCATATCTGGAAAATGACTAGAAGATTCATTTTTTAATATTTTTTCTAAAAAACTAATATATAAAAATGTATTTAAATAATTATTAGACAATAGTAAAAAAAATTGAATACATTTTAAGAAAACATTGACATTGGAGAGAATAATTCCTCAGTGGAGACTTAAACATAAAAAACATCCTAAATAATGAAAAGATTGTAAAACAAAACCATACTACCTATGAATATTTTGATCATAAGAACCAAGAATGAAATAACTTAAGATTTAAGTTCAAATACAATAAATTAAAATATATTCATGATATATTATATCAAAATGGAAATGTACACACCAAAAAAGGAAATAATATTTAATAAGGAATGTATCTAAAAAAATAAAAAGAAGATGAAAATCCATTACATCACACTTCCTGTTTATTGAATGTTCATTAAATTCTTTTATAATGGATTTATAAATGTTATTAATTTACACGAATATCATATTCATATGTATAATATCATATATGATCATCTTAAATCATCTTCTCCCCCATTTGTCAATAATATTTCAATATTACCCTTGTATTGGGTGTTAAATAATTTATTTTTACATTTAAGTTTTCTGCATAGGATATGGTTCCATCATCTCCATATTTATATTTAGATAATATATATCATATTTATTCATTATATAAATTCGTATAATCATTCATGAAATGTGAACATAGAAATTGAATCTAATCACTTCATAGAGATGATAAGTTATATGTATGTACGAGTAGCGATATCACTTATAAATGGTTGAAAGGGTAAATAAGATAATGATATATTATGTTTAAAAAAAATATCTTTTATAATTTATATATATATACAATATTTTCAAAATTTAAACCATCAATCTTATGAAAAGGAATTATATCATCACAGGGAGATGTTAATCCATAAGTAGGCACACATTGTACTTTAGTTTTTAATAGGATTGATAAAAGTTGGAATATGGGTGTATTATAATCCTAATAAAATTTAATTATATATATAATACTATATTTATATATTATTATAGACACAAAACTTTAATAGGATTTATAATAAGAAATAAACTTGAAGAGTTGGTAATGCTGATTGCCTCTTCTTTAGTGGACATCCATTAGATGTCTTCTTAAGGGATATAGGGTTGGGGTTTTGAGAAAACCAACCCCTCTAGAAAGAGGAAATATAATATTATGATATAATTTGTTACAATAATGTTGGTTTAGAGGGCTTCAAATATTGTAGAGAAGTGATAGATGAGATCCCTTTTATAATTGAAGGGAGGGGTACGTTTTAAATTTCTAAAAATATTAAAATATAATATGACTATTATATATTCCAATTCATTAAAATGTCCCATAAAATAGTTTGTAATGAATTTTTAGACCATATATTATTCAATTTGTTGTTATTTTATATTTTTATTGTATTTAAATAATGTAATATAAATTTATATTCATGGAAGATCATTTTTTTCAATGTCGGCACTATTCCTTACTTTGAATTTATTAATATCAATGAAACATGATGACATTGAGCCAAATAATTTAATACATCCATAATAATTCATATTATTTTATAAAATTCACGGATCACCATAATAAATTTAAATTAAATGAAATTTAATATTTTTAAAATCATTTATTTGATTTTTCCATTTATTAATGAATTATTACATTAACAATGTGTTATCATTTATGGTAATTATTTATTAAATATAAATTAAAAAAATTACATTATGTATAAAAATATTATATATTTAAAATTAAAATTTATAATTTTAAATATCCTTTTTATAACCCTGTATTAAAAATTTTATAGTTATTATAAACATGAATGTGATATCGTTGAATTTTTTTAAAATAAAATATTATAAGGGTCAAAATCTCAAAAAATAACAAGGTTGCTATTAAATTAGACAAAAACAAAAGGTAGACATTTTCTAAATATATACTTCCTTTTTCCAAATAGGGGGTCCATTTTTCAAAAATAAAAACATCTAAGTGGAATAATTTAATTTAGAACTAAAATAGAAACATCCAATGAAAACACTTTTCTTTCAAAAAAAATATATTTTATGTATAAATTTGTTTTTATACTGAATTTAATAATAAAAATAATTAAAATTAACTTATTTGTATAGATAATAATATAATAGAAATAATTTTAGTCTTTAACCATTTTAATATAACATGTAACATTGTAAAATATTGAAATAAAAATATTGTTTTCAATAATAAACGTAAATTATCATTATCCAATAAGAGATCCATATTCTCAAAAAATACCAAAAATTATCCATAATATTATCAGGAGAGTAAAATTTTATAAATAATTTAAATTTTATTAAATATTTATTCATAAGGTTTGAAAAAATAAATATATTTACTTTTCTATAAAAAGAAATAAAAATCAATTTTTGATTAAAATGTATATTTTATTTCAAAAATGACATTACTAAAAAATTCTGATTCTCATTCCAAATAATAAATTGATAATTTTTTATTGAATCTGATATTCAGATAAATTTAATAATCAATAAAATATTATTCGTTCCATCTAACATAATGTATATGTTATAATGATCATGTAAAAATAATAATCATTAATAGTATATCACATTTTCTTTTGTATCAGTGTTGTGTCCACAAAATAAAATCAATTAAATTTTAAATATCTTGAAATTAAAATATTTTACATGAATGAAAATATAAATTCATAAATTAAAAAATCCATGGGAATACAATAAAATAAATGTTTGATAAATCAATCATGATACAATAACATCATTTAAAAAAACATGAACAAGTGGGTTCTAGTCTGTGGGAGTACATATAGGATACATGAAGTAACACAATGCTAGTATTAATGTTAAATATAATATTATAAATTCCTTCTAAAGTCTATCCATTTCGCAATAATAAAATATAGTGGTACCACACTCACTATGATTTTTTGGTATCTATACCGAACTCACCCAAGGTTCCCAATGTACAATGTTTGACAAAAACTTAAAATAAAAAATTATTGAAATTTCAAAAAACAAATCCCAAAAAATTGTCCCCACAAAAGTTCGTGGAAATTAATTTTAAAGTCAAATTCATCTGGATACATTTCATTAAACACGTGAATTTTATTAATTTTTATTAAATTCAAAACACAAGGAGAAATCTATTTTCATTCAAAGAGGCAATGAGTCATTTAATTTATTAAAACAAATGAGTGGATTTAACTGGGAAATTTTTATTTAATGAGTTAGAACAGATTTATAGAGGCACATAACATACAAAATATCAATTATCTATAGAAATTAATAACACCAATGGATAATAAATAATATAATTATCAATGAAAAAACCATTATCACCCTTATCTTTATATCCGGGCAATATAGAAAATGAAATGATCCAAAGGGACCATATATTCTTCTACAATAGTCTAAAACCATAAAATCCATAAAGTTTTTATCAAAAAACATAAAAAATACATAATTGGAATAAATATTAAAATGTGTTCTGGTTCGCATCCTTAAACCCCCAAAATTATTACCATGATATTATTTTCATTTTTATTGTTTCATAAATAATGAGAGTTGAAATCCATCAAAATATGAGTGATGAAATTAAAATGAATGAAAGGAATTAATTATTATGAATTTTGTCTATTAACATCATGACAACATGTTACACGTTCGAAGTAGGGAAATGGAATGAAAAAATGTTTTAAAAACATTTTCCTCATAATGGGCTCTTTATGAGGGTAACATGGTTTTACCATCACACAACTCATAATTATCATGTGAAGGTATTGTGTTACCCTTATATAACCATCTTGAAACTGGATTTACCCTCAAATAACTCATAAATATCATTTAATATAGCTATTTATAACCATTATACATCCTTTAGGAACTGGGAGTTATATATACACATCATTTATGGCACTATAACACAACCATTAAAACACCTACTTAACCTACTTCATCCCTTCAAACCCAAGGGTTACCTTTATGAATCTCATGTAAAAAAGCAGTTTACCTAAGTTATTCTTTATAAATTTGTTGTTACCTTTATTCAATCCTTAAAACAATGGGGTTACCATTTCATAATGCTTAATAAATACATGATACCTATAAGAAACTCCTCAAACCCCCCATTCTGATAGGTATAATACATATAAATTTAAATTGATGTAAGGGTTGAAATTAAATGAAAAATTTCTTAATTTCCACTTAATGTTTTAATAAATTAAAACCAAAATGGTTACTAATGATAATTTTAATCATTTTAATTCTAAAAATATCCTCCAACATGCTTTAAAAAACATCATAAACCAAACAACAGACTTGAAATAAACGAATGGGATGTTACAATTCTCCCCAACATAATGCTTTATACCCTCAGGAGGTGATCAATACTATATAATCATAAAAAGGGAAGTCCAGTCAACATCATAAATGATTCCCACTCCTACATATCAATGATATTCCACCCTTACTATTATAGTATATAGATCAATGGAATTATTTTAATATATATCATCTTATATTTGAACCCCAATATCTAAACTGTATGTTCAACCATAGTGCTATCAGACACAAGATTAACATCATACCCTTTAATCATATAGGAAGGGTCCATTTTATACTTCCTCATCTACGAAAAATGAAGCATGCCATGATTTGATGTTAATAGAAACTACAAGTCTGAATTATAATCCACCTTTCTATGATATTCAATAATCTCAAATGGTCCACCAAACCACAGTGCCAACATACCATGCATACCCAACCAATTATGTATAAATAAACAATAAACTCAAATAAATTCCAAAATAGTATCCTAAAACTATATATGGTGATGAATATGGTCCTTATAGGGTTTATAATGCTCTAATTGGTCTTTATCCTCATCAAAATTAATTATTCATTTTTTATCATCTATTGGAAATGGATTGGTCCAGAAAAATTCTTCTCTCCCAACTCCACCCCTTACATAGAAGATCTATAAGACCACCCATAAAAAATTTGAAAGGGATCTATTCTAATTGAAGTCTGATAATTAATGTTATATATAAATTCATCCAAAGTTTGATTCTTTTCCCACAAACAACCAATATCATTCACTCATTCCCAATGAATAATCTCAAATGTATAGATAGATATTTAATTATTCATATCTACTTATGTGCGATAAATCATGCATAAATTAAACAAGGTTCCAACAACCTGTTGAAACCCTTTATATAAATAATTTGTAAATGGTGGGTTGCTACATGAATAATAATAGAGGGAACACTATGGAGCTTTAGGATCACTCAGATGTACATGTTTCTATGATCTTACATCTTTATCATCTCGTTACTAGGATGAAAGAGATCTGATTTCATAATTTAACCAATTAATATTCAAAAAGAGTCTATCACTATATGGTTTTTTTACAAAATGATGAAAAATTATATAGATATATCATTCCAATTCCACACCATAATCGATAGTGAATAAAAAAATATTGGTCTCTAGTTTCAAGCTTTTATCTTTTGACAAGTAAGACATTATGACACAAAATATGTTATAAAAAACTCATCCATTTTAACCAATATATAAATCTAAAAACATGATGCATCTTGGTAATACAATGGTGAATATAGAAAGAATATTTATGTTCAAAATCCAACTACTATTTCCCGGAAAATGATTGCATGAAAAACCAGATCTAGATATATGAATCACTAATAAGATACTAAAACCAATACCCAATGGTCTCCCCACCATTTTTTAGTGACTGGAGACCTTCCTAGAATGAAAATTAATTTATTATGAAAGTAAAAGAGAGTTACAAGAGTTTAAAATGTGACTTTTATAATAACCACAATTCTAAAATTAAAGGATGTCCACAAGAAAATCATTGTTCCCAACCAACTCACTAGTGTCCAACCACATGTTTATTAATCAATAAACCAAAAAAGTTTATTCCAATAATTCACGTGTAATGCAGTAACTCGTGGATTATTGTCATTTAAAGAAAATCATTCACATAAATGTGATATTCTAAGATAGATGAATTATGTTTTCTATGATCACTTGCACCATAGTGGTTGATTCATACTAATGCCAAATATTGACCCATTTGTGCCTTTATTCCACTTCAACCACAATGATGACCCCAAGCATTTCTGCATCCATGGAAGTACTATTTCCATAAGGTCTAAAATGACAACCCAATGCCTTGACTCTGTGATCTATGAAAATGGAACCATACCTAGAATGAACTCGATTGGCTCTTCAAGCACCATCTGAGTCACATTTAATCAATGTAAGAAAATGTGAGACCCATAATATTTTTATAGTAAAACATGTTGGTCTATAAATACCTATAATCCCAAATTGGTTATGAATAATGAAATTATGCAATGAATTTTCATAAAAACTAGTTTGAATATAATTTCACTCTTTTACAATAGAAATAAAATGTGCAAGAGAAGTTTTTATGTTGAAATGGAAGACTTCATGTCACGATCCAGCCCTAGTCAACCCTGACCTCGTCACAAGTGACAGCCAGCAACAAGTCCCAAGAGGAGTTCATGATCCTCCTAGAATGAAAAAAATCACCAACGACATCAATAGAGTACACAAGGTAATGATTTCTACTATATATAAACAAGTAATAAACAATGGAAAGAAATGGACAACCCAAAAATAAATTTATATAAAAACTAAACTAAACATTATTTGTAAAAGAAACTGAATGTACAACTAAACCAACATCTCATCTGACCAAAACCTATAACCAATAAATCCATGTATCCATTCTAGTCACTATATTTCATAATGATCAGATGTCCCCCAAGGTGATCGAACTCATGCTAAAACATGCACGAGGGATAAAAATTGAAGAAGACTATAGGGATGAGTTTAAATCTTAGTAGGTTATCTTGATATTCTATTCTCAATGAACATACATTAAAATAAAAGAAACATGAATTTCATGTTTTAAATAAATGATATAATGGTATGTTTTCCAAATTATGTCTCAACATATATAAAACAAATTACCTTACAACAACTTGCATGTTTTAGAAAAAAGAATGATAGTAACAATTTTCAAAGTGGTGCAAATTCAAAATGAAAATAGTTTTCAAGTGGACTGTTTAGAAGAAATTACAATTTTAATTAAATCACACACACTACTGAATTTACCAACCAAACACACTGTATGTTGTTGGTAAGTAAAATATATCTAGTGATCACAAGTCACGGGAACACCCCTAGGAACGCGTTGGTTGTGAGCCCTAAGTACCTTGTATCTCAGTGAATGTAACCATAATAAATATCTATTCTCGTGCACACAAGCCACAACTAGGGATAATACCCATAACCTAGTGATACCCCAACATCTATATCATTATATTTTAGTTAGTTTTGTCATCATCAAACATTCTGCGTGAAACAGGGGATAATGAATCACTATCATACTAGTACATGTCTACCCACCTAGATACCTTGGTTTCCCATTGGAGCTCAATTAAGATACACATATTATCAAATACACTTTGCTCATAAAAATTTCAATATAAAACAATAAACACCCAAACATCCTGAAATCATGCTTTACATTTCTTTCATGAATCAATAAACCACTGAAAAGATTCGTAAAACAATTTCAAGGAGTATAACGAGGCCTTGCACATTAAATCCATTAAAAATGATCTTTTAAGGAAAAAAACCCATCAATATAATAAAGACCCAGATGTGGAATCCTGAAAACCAATTAATTAATCATTTTCAGTGACCATAAAATTGACCCAAAATTTAGAACATGAAATACACATGGAAGCCATTTTTACAAAAAAAAAACAAATGCCAAACGAGCCTTTAAGAATTTCTCAAAACTATCATTTGACAAAGGAATTCATTTCAATTTTATTAATGAGGTGTATAAAAATCATTTATAGCCAAAAACCACATTCATAAATCCCTTAAAACATTCAGGTTACATATTCAAAACACAACCATTTTCATAAGGATGTGAAATGGGCCATTTTCTGAAAACTCGGGCCAAAACATGTTGTTATCCAAAACCCATTTGTTTATAAAACCAAATACAAATTTTAATGACATATGAGGACAAAAAATACAATTTCTAATTCCTCCAATTAACTTATAAATCCAAAAACATAATTTTTAAAATCAAAGATAACATATAAAATCCAACCGGGAAATTTATCGAACAAATGACATTCCCTTTTAAACAAAACAATTTATTTTGAGCATTTGGCAAAGAATAAAACACCAATTTCATACCATATATTATAAAATACAATGTAACATATTCAAAACAAAAAATAAATAGGTTCTAAACCTAAAAAAATAGTTTTTAACAATATTTGAACATTTAAACAAACACTTGGTGTGCACTTTTATGACAAAACAACACAACCTTTCGCAAAACAATGATTAAACAACCATTTTTTACCCCAAGAAAATTATCTAAATTCTGAAAACTAATAATAAAAATATATATCAAATGAAAAAAATAAAAAAAATGATTAATCATAAAAGATAATGGCATGTGCAAGGGATATCTTAACTCAATTCCTTGGTGTAATAGAAACGCACACCCAATATCACCATATGAGGGATTACAAACCCTAAACCTATGATACCCAGACCCAAATGAAAAAAACCATCAAAATTCATAGTATAACAGAACCCTAGGTTGATAATGACTAGTAGAGATTATAAATCCATGAAATAATTAATGGAGCAAGAAGAGGGAGGAAAAAATGATAAAGAATCTCCCCTTTTCAACTAGAGAACTCTTCGCCTTCTATTAGATCTAAAACCCTAGAGTGAAGTTAATTTGTTGTAACATTTTTGAGAGACTCCTAATATCTGTAAGAACAAGGGAAATATTATTTGTGGAAGAAGTATTATAAATTTAATGACTTATTGGTGAAATTATTGACATTCTCAATTCTGGAAATTTTCAGGAAACCATAGAACATTCAACCTAGTAATCAATTCCATTGAGCTCTAAAGAGGTAAAATAGAAAATAAGGTTGAGGATACGTATTTTGGATTTGAGTGGTAGGTTGAAGCACTGAAAAATATTAAAAAATTTAAATGATATAATATAATACAATTAGGTTTTCATAACTGGAAATGGACCCATGGGCTGCCCCATTTGCTAAATAAGTAAACCGAAATAACCATGTTTATGAATTTATAAGGAGTCCAATAGGATATGGAAGTGTTAATTTGTAATTGGAGGCCAAGTGGGTAGTGGGATGAATGATTTTATTTTGAAAAAAAGGAGTTATTAATGAAAACAATTTGGTTTTTAAAACTGCAAATGAACTCACGGTTGGCCCAAATCATGAAATAACCACCTTTTATCAAGAAACTCCTAAAAAAGAAATGGGGAACACAAAATATGGATATTAGACATAAATGGATGTTGAAAACTAAAAATGATTCTCACCCAAAACCATAGAAAATGATCATGATATTCAATTAACTGGATCAAACCCCTAACATGAAAACAAAAAAAAACGGGATATGACAATTCTCCCCACCACTAAAAATTTCCGCCCTCGGAAAGACAAAGCACATTCCGAATAATTGATCAAAACCAAAGGCTTAAATATATTTATCTTCCAAACTACTAATCCAATGAAACACCATCAAACATTAATGCAACATAATCCTCATACATTAACCAAAACCCAAACTATCACCAACTTATTGAGAATCAACCAAACGATCGTGTCACTACATCCACAACCAATCCAGGAACCCGATTGTTGGGCCTTCTACCAATGAACACAAAAATCAACCAAACCAAAGATAACTCATGAAAACCAAATATTATAGTGAATAATATGATGGAATCCCCACCATTAAGAAACAAGCAACAATAGATATGTTTTTAGGATAAATAATCACCAAGGCCCATAGTGGGATCCTCACCATTAAATCCCAACTTAAAAAAAGAATTCAGCATGAGCTATAATTAGGCCTCACTCACACAAGACCAGAAAATATCTCTTGCAAAAACCTACCAACGGAGGTTGATAGGAACACAACATGAACATTTAAGCCACCCTCTCTCGAATGGAGGCGTAAAAAACTAAGCCAACACACTATGTACGGATCAAAACCCCAACCCATTAGATCTGGGAGGGAAGGGGACCCAATTATTGTGTCATTGAAACCACACAAAAAAAACAAGTAACTACCTAACTGAAATGGTAGAGGTGTGGTCATTGGAATACTACACACAATTATAGGACTCCTGACTTCATGCCAGCTTCACTCCAAAACCCATGGATGGAACTCTGATGGATGAACCATCTCTTGCAACGCAGCTAAGCTTTGATAATCCTCAACTTTAACTCCATCCATTAGTTCCACACAATATCACATAACACTCCCAATAAGAAACAATATATCAAGATACACCATGAAACTCTCTTCCTCAACAACACATTTTTACCCAAATATGAACATGGAGAGACAAAACTCTATTTTCTATCACCCCAAATGGGGAGATGGATGAACAATGTACAAAACAATAACCACTAAACATCACCGAGCACAAATACTACAATATTGATAGTCACCATAAAGGGAAGGTGATTTAATTCGAGCCCAAACATCTCCATATTTCAACAAATGGACAAATGGGGTGAGGTATCATTATATGAGGTGTATTTAACATTTGAAACAAATCCTTATGTTTATCAACTGGAAATCATATCAATGGAGAACCATCCATGGAAACATCCCAACATCCACACATCTTTATAAACCCACTGAACATTACCCCAAAACTGAGCCACAAACAAGATCCCATCTCAAGATGCAATTGGAGTATGACTTCTAGAACATAAGAAAGCATAATAAATAGAAACACTTCTAAGACATAGGATAAACCACCCACATAACCATCTGTTCAAAAAAACCAACAAATTTTAGTTAAAAACACTTTTGAGAAGAAAAAAAAAATTAAACTAACATGGTGGATTTTCACATTCACCAATGGTGTTTCATCATATCTCCCTCACATGAACATTTATGTGCCATGCCGAGCACAGAAATACCATGTAATACCATCCATTCATTGATATATCCACAAAACCATGCATGTGATAAACCATGAAAACACCGAATGATAAAACAAAACATCATCATTACAAAAATAATCATGTACCTTCCGAAGGTACATTAACACCAATTCAGAAATCATTTTCAAATTTCACAGGACAAGCCACACTTCATAAAGAACCATTTGATAAAAAAGTTCATTTCATTTATTAGAACATCCAAAAATAACCATTATATTAAAAATATACCTTCCACATTTTTAAAAAAAATCATCATGGTCTCTTTTCATAATCCGACAACCACAAAGGCCAAAACTCCTTTCCAAAAAACACACGCCCCTCAAAACAAAACTTCCAAAACCAATTCATTAGATAAAAAACATTTCAATAGCCCAAAAAACCATTTGAAACATAGTTTAATAAATAATTTAAAATTTTGAACACTTTCAAAACATTTTATTTCAACAAACAACATGTTTAGATTAGAGAAAATCCAATCCCGTTAAATCATTTCCACTTCCTCAAATTTGTTAAAAAAACTGAACCTTCACAAAACCATTATTATATTTATTTTTTGAAAACACCTTTTCCAATTCTAAAAATCCAATAATTCCATTAAAACCTTTTTCATTAATAATCCCACGTTGATTTTCAAAAAAAAATTAGAATTCAAGAAATGTCCATGAAACCCACAAAAGGGAACTAGTATCGGTGGGTGACATTCCCATATGGTTGGCTTCCATATATCAAACCCAACACCAACATGAATAGACTTATTAGAACCATTCCCTGGCTCTACATGGATCTCCAAGACCTTCTATCTTACAGAGGCCATTAGTCAGACTCCCCTTGTCATATCGCAACAACAAACAATCAATAAGAACAATGGATACTAATAAAACGAGACATCCAATGGAAACTCAAGGATTAGAACGAGTAAGAGTTCACAATGCTCTTCTCGAACATAACCCTAAAGTCACAAAAATCCTAAAAAATATACCTTGGAATACCCCCATATAACATGGTCACTCTAAAAATAATGTTCTGCTAAGATCTGACCTCCTCTGATATGATTTTGTCAGGAACCAGCCCAAGTTGACCAAGAACCCGTCACAAGGGCCGGCCCGGGACAAGTCCCGAGAGGCGTTACCGATCCTCCTGGGATGACAACAAGAACCAATGAAAAGAATAGAGTACAATAGAAAAATCTATATCCCATATATAAACATACAAAGAAATAGTGGAATGAAATGGAAATCCCAAATACATTTATATAAAAACTAAACAAATCATTTTTCATATAAGAAACTGAAAGTACAACTAAACCAACAACTCATATGACCAAACCTGATAACAAAATAACACCATATGACACTTATGGTCACTCTACTATATAATTAACACACATCGACAAAGGCGATCAAACTCAAGCTGATACCTTCATAAGGGCTAAAAACTGAGGAAGACTATAGGCATGAATATTAAAACTCAGTAGGTTTTCTCGATATTCTATTCCCACAGCATGTAATTTAAAAAAATAGAGACATAAATTTCATGTTTTAAATATATAATATACATGTATTTTTTACAAATTATGTCTCATGATATATTAAACAAATTACCAGAAAAAACATTAATTTTTTATAAAAAAAGAATGATTGTAATAATTTTGAAAGAGGTGAAACTTCAAAATGAAAATAGTTTTGAAGAGGGTTGTTTAAAATAATTTAACCTTTCAAATAAATCACACACACTGCATAATTTACCAACCAAACACACCATATTTTGACAGTGATTACAAAATATCCAATGATCACAATTCACGGGACCACCCCTAGTTACTAGTTAGTTGTGAGCCCCAGGTACCTCATATCTCAGGGAAAGTAACAATAATAAATATATGTTCTTGTGAAACTGAGCCACTAGTACGGATCCTAACCATAACATAGAGGTCCCCCAACAACTTCATCATCATAGTTTAGTTATTGTTGTCATCGTTAAACTTGCTACACGAGACAGGGGCCAAACCCCACAGAATCACTAGCATGCTAGTACTCCTCCTCCCACCTAGATCCCCGAGGTTCCATTCGGTGCTCAATCAAGAAAAAAATATTACCGAATACACTTTAGACAAAAAAAATTCAATTAACAAACAATAAGAACCCAACTATCCCCAAAGAATGCTTCACATTTTAATCATGAATCAATAAATCATTAAAAATATTATTAAAACAATTTCAAAGTGTATAATGAGGCCTTGCACATAAAATCCATTCAAAATATTGAGTTTATGGGAACAACCCATCAATAAAATATCAACCCAGATTTGGCAGCCCTAAAACCAAGTAATAAATCATTTCCATTTTTCATAAACATGTTCCAAAATATATGACATGAAATACACATGGAAACCATTTTTATAAAAAACCAAATGTCAAACGAGCATTTAAGCATTTCTCAAAGCTATCAATTGACCAAGGTATGCACATAAATATTATTAAGGAGGAGTATAAAAACCCATTACATAATAGAAACACATTCATAAATACCATAAATCATTTAGGTTACATATTCAAAACACAACCATTTTTATAAGAATGTGAAATGGGCCATTTTTTGACAACTCAGGCCAAAACATGTCGTTAACCAAAACCCATTTGTATCTAAAACCAAATACAAATTTTAAATCCATATGAGGACCAAAAATTCCATTTATAATTATTATAATTCAATTATAAATCCAAACTAATAATTTCTAAATCAATCATAACACATAAAATCCAACCGAGCAATTTACCGAACCTATGACAAGCCGTTTAAAAAAACAATTTATTTTAATCACTTTTCAAAGAATAAAATTCGAATTGCATTCCATATTTTATAAAAGATACTGTAACATATTCAAAATAACATAAAATAGGTTCTAAACCTCACAAAATAATTTTTAATGATATGTGAACATTTAAACAAACACTTAGTGTGCACATTTATGAAAAACGACACTACCTTTCACAAAACAAGGATTAGACAACCAATTTTTATATCAAAAACATTATCCAAATGCTGAATAATATATATATATATATATCAGATTAAAACAACAATAGAATGATAAATCTTAAAATATAAAGGCATGTTCAAGGGATATCCTACCTCAAATCCTTGGTGTAATAGAAACACAAACCCAATATCCCCATCTAAGGGTTTACAAATCGAAAAACTAAGATGACCAGAAAAAAATTAACAAAGAACACATAAAATTTCAAATTATAGAATAACCCTAGGTTGATCATCACTAGTGAAGATTATATAACCCAAAAATAATGAAATGAGGGGGAACATGGAGGAAAAAGGAGATGAAATCTCACCTTTCAACAAGAAAATTATTCGTCATCTAATAGATCTGCAACCCTAGAAAAAAATTAATTTATTGTAACATAATGAAGTGTATCCTAATATATTGATGATCCAGGGAAAGATTATTTGTGGGAAATATAGTACGAATTGAATGACTTATGGGTGAAACAATTTACCTTCTCAATTCCAGTCATTTTGAGGAAACCAGATAACTTTTGTCCTAATAAACGATTCCATTGAGATCCAAAGAGGTAAAATAGTCAATGGGGGTGAGGATAGGTATTTTGGATTCATGTGGGAGGTGGAAGCACCGAAAAAATAGTAAATAATGAACAAAATATAAAATATACAAATTAGTTTTTTAAAATTGGAAATCGGCCCATGGGCTGGCACATTACCTAAATAAGTAACCCAAATTCACCATGTTAATGAATTTATAAGGGATCAAAAAGGATATTATAGTATTAATATATTAGTGGAGGCCATGTGGGAAATGTAATGAATGAAAGAATTTGGAAAAAAAGTAGTTATTAAAGAAAAAAACTATGTTTTTAAAACTTGAAATGAGCTCACGGTTGGCCCAAATCATGAAATAACCATCCTTTCTCAAAAAACTCATAAAAATCAATGGGGAACCCAAATTACAATGATTAGACATATATAGAAGTTCAAAATTCAACATTAATCTCACCCAAAACCAATGAAAAGGATTTTGATTTTCAATGAACTAGATCAACGCCATGACATGTAAAGAAAAAAACGGGGTGTGAAACTTCATGAATGAGCCTATTATGGATGCTCCATATGATATGAATTATTTACAGAATATCTTAATGTAATAGGGTAATAATTTAATATGAGATTATTAAATGAAAACCAAATTCCAAGATATCATATATAATATTAAAATGGGGGAAACTAACCTACAATAGGTCAAATAAAACTTACCAGAATACCGAAGATGCGACACAAGTTAAAAAGATGTTATTTATGTAATCCTTGTATGGATTTAATATAACACATTTTGAAAAGATGTATATTCCAAAATACTATAGAATTTTATTCATGGGTAAAATTGAGTGAAACACGCCCCACCAGTAATGATTTTACATTAATTCTAAATACCTATGTCAGATACACATTCAATAAAAATATGATAACAAAAATATGAGTCAACCATAATATAAACAATGAATACATATCCAACATCCTATTCCACTCCCATGGTGTTCATAGAAAAATGATATTTGGGATAATTTTTCCCCAAATTCCTTAAATTATTATGGAAACAATTTTATGATCAAATCATCAATGAATATTTCAACATTGTGGGGATATAATCAATTTTAATACCAAATTTATGATGATAATCAACTCAACTATATTTCAATAAATTATATTATTATGATTAAAAATATACTTGAAGATCTTATGAATAGTGTATATCGTAATGCATTCCCCAAAGAGATAATGGAATCATGTTTTTAGAGTGTGAATCATAGAATATTTCTAAATATCATGTGTTGGATAATTATTCCTATAAAAAAATAACTGGTGAGATCCATACCACATCACCTTCTTTCCATGCATCAAGACACACTACAAACCCAAACACGAGACATCAAAAAAACATCATAACCCAAACCTGGTTATGAAGGATTAAAAATTAGAGATGATGTCATACACTCCATTAGTTACCCAAATTTTTTTCAAACATTTACCATTCCAGTCATACATGAAACCATTATGGATAAATTTTATCATCGTATATATAATATTAGTGTAATACTAAGAAAATTCATAAAATAACCATCTAGGAAAATGAATCCTTAAATATTGAACATGTTATTAGGTTTATCCCATGAAATAACTACCTAAATTGTTTTAGGATGCACTGATATGGCCCTATTAGATATAACATGGCCCAAAATCATAACTTATTAGTTCTAAAAGTTAAATTTTGGACGTTTTTAAAACATATTATTTTCTTTTAATATTACGAGTAATTTTTTCAAGTGACCCATGTACATTTCCTTTGAATTGTTGTATAAAAAATATTAACCAAAGGAATAACAATGAAAGGATCCATGAATAAAATGATGATATGGTTTATTAAAAACATAAATACACTTTATGAATTATTGACTCTAGATAACCTGACTTGAAAGTTCTAATGCCCATAAAATCTCAAAGAAACAATATAAGGTATATAATCTACATGAAATCTCAAATAAATGTACCATGTTTATAATTTTATCGTAGAAAATTTTCATTCTCCACTGATATGAACAAAAACATTGTCATCCATAGTCATGGGGAATTTATTTTAATGGACAGATGAAAAATGTTTTTTAATATACACAAATACTAAGGATTCTATCTACCTTATTTGAAAATAAAATGTGTTAATCCAACATTAATACACGAGGATGAATAAATAACTTACCCAAAAGATCATTATACTGAAATTGTATCTCTTTTAACTCCATAAGTTTAATGTGACATAATATCAAAAAAATTGGCATATTTATAGAAAGTGGGATAATAGTGATCTGAACCACTCTTTGGGATATTGACCTAAAAAATTCATCATGAAGAATATAATGAAACACAATCACCCCTAAATAATGTTTATTTCTCTAAAAATAATCTATATTATTAGGAAATATCTCTGAAAATTGAAAATTGGTCACTCTAGGATAATGATTAATGAGCCTCGCTCTACATTATCTACGATCTCATTCACCATGAAATTAATGAGAGGGACCCCTGAGAGAAACAAGTTAAACCCAACCTTAATAAAAATAGATATATAAATTAACACTAATAATATCATAGATTAAAATAATAAGTTGTAAGATATCATGATCGAGAACTCTGAAACCAAAATCAACATCGATGTCTAATGTTTTTTGGAAAACATTAAGACAACATACAACATTTTTCTAACCTATTTCTTGAGGGAATGGAATGTACCCACATGAAATAAATATGGTGTAAGAAAAAATATCTATTTAGTAACATTGATAGAATAAAAAAAATGATATTATCCAATATCAAATAATCTTATTGTCATATAGGAATAAATGAACCTTATTCATTTAATAGGAGTGGTCCCCACTTCAGAATCCTCCAGTACATACTCCACAACATAAATATATCATGTTTTATCTCCTACCTAAGAATATATAATGAGTGATTATCCCCTAACATGATAATTACATCCCTACCATTTGATTTAGTATAATGAACCTTCTAAACTTTGTTAAGATTGGATCTACCTCAAGTTTTTTGGTAAATCCTTTGAGGAAAAATCATAAGTTGATGATATTGTCAATAGTGATAAAAAGACTTATATTATTCAATGTAGTTAGAATTGGTATGACATGACCTTCCACACTAATAGAAATCTTCCAGATTTTACCACATTTAATCACTATAAAATGATCCCAGAGTAAATTACACACCCCTTTTAATCCTTTTTTTGGATACATGACAAATTCATTCTATCTGCAACACCATGAAAGAACCTCCTAATACTGTATTTCAATATATTCATTCCTTGTCCATATCTACATAATATAACACCTCAATACTGGTTAATTGGAATAATATTTTTTTTCTGAATATACTCCTTAATCCCTCTCAAATTTCCAATCTTTGAGCTAGTCAATAATAATAATCTATTGTGCATTGTGAACCATCTCGGTGAAATGGGACGAATATTCCAAAACAAAATTCTCTCCAAACACTAGGTTTAGAAATTACATAGTATCTTTCACATCCAATGATTCATGAATAGGATGTTGGATGAATATCATTTTAAAATAATTCCACGAATGATCCTCATGTTTGTAACACCCCAAACCCAGAATCCTATAGTTTGAGCATTATTTTATTACAGTGGAATGATTAGAAGAAATATAATCCTAAATGATTGCTCAGTTTATTAATTTTGGAATACCATATTACAAACATGATACCCATATTACATTGGGAAATAGAAAATAAAACACAATACCTAATAAAATTAACTAAATTTCATCCCAAAAATCATATTCAATGATTTCTTCTTCATTACCTGGCTAAATGGGAAAACATAATGCTTAACTAAAATAATCATCAGGGGTATGTACAAAAAATAAAATATATAATAAAATATAATGCTCATCATGTAAAGGAATATTACCGAGCATAAATGAAATATAAATATTTGGAAAAGGCATAATCAATATTTTATGGTAGATAAAAAAACGCATTCCATTCGATCAATAAATATAGAATGAAATGATTCCACATATATTTCAAAGAAAAAATATAATGGATAAATAATAATAATGTTTGATTTAGGTAAATGGTTAATTATTAGTGGTTTTTGATTCCATGGTATAAGGTAACTTTATATTCAATACCTTTCACAAGATGATTTAGCATATCGGGTAGAAACCCATTTAATTTGTCCAACTGAATAATCTCATGAGACTACTGCTGCATTGAGAGGATATCTATAATTGGGACCCTCCCATGCCGTACCTATCTAATGAATTCCTCATATATCAAATAATTGACTATCTTATGTAGAATGCGCCTTATCAAATATTCAAAATGAATAAAAGATGTAGATTTATCAAAAGTTGATGATTTAATCAAATATCTGCCAATGTAAACACCATATATAAAATAGTATATAATTTAATAAATAATCATATCAATTGGATGAGAATATGGATATTTAATAAAAATTTAATTTTCCATAAAAATGATTGAAATAAACAAATTATTACAAGACAAATTTAACAATAACAAAAGATTATGAGATTTGAAATGTAATCAGTAAACCCATTCTAGATGGAAATATTTTTTAAATATTCAAAAGTATCATAAACCACTTCAAATCATTTGAATCACAAACAGCTTGAATGAATAAAATTAATTAAATATTTTTATTTCCATGATGATAAATGGATTAATGACATAATATATCAAAATGGGTAGTGTATATTCGTCAAAAAAGAAGTAAGTGGTTAATATAGAATTTATCACACAGATGTAAAAAATGAGATGAAAATCCATTACCTTAAATCCATCATGTCATGTGTGTATTTTTGTTAATGAATACTAATATTATATTGAATATTTACTTTTTTCAGAAACCTTTCATGATTATTATTACTTTTACTTCACTTATTCCAATTTTTTATACAACTACTTAAATAATTATGTTCACAACGAGTGTTTTGATCAATTTAGTTCATGTGTTAAAAACAACTTTGGTAGGTAAACTACGGTACACAGGGTTGTTATATATAAAATAATAAACAATAATAACGGAATTATTAACATATTTATAAATAAAATATACTTTTCAAACCAATCATGAAATATGGTTATGAACCAATGTTATAGTCATGGTGATGGTAGGTCGTACATACCAATGAGTATTGTTCCCATTTTTCAATGACGGTTATAGAAATAAGGTAAGTATAATTATATATATATATATGTAGAATAATAAGTATATAATAAATACCATGATAGTTTGTCATATATACTTATATGTATAATTATTTTTATGCAAAAGGAACCATATCGCATCGATGAGGCGGTAGTCCACACATCCACGAATGATATTATCACATTTTTAGCGTGTAATATAAGTAATAAAGTAGAATATATATTATATTTCATGAAAATTAATTATTTCATGAATATAATATGTATTTAATTTATTTCACATATTTTTTATTAAATCCACCCTTACTACATTCCATGTAATGTGTGAACATATCACTTCGCTATGGTGAGGAAGTTGTCCATATGTCTACAAACAATGTTATCACATTCCCTGAAATAGAGTGCATAAAGGTATGTGTTATATAAAAATTAAATAAGAATAAGGATTTTATTAATATCACTGATTTCTTATATAAATATTTTTTCCACCATAATTCCCACCATGAGAGGTGGGAAAGGAAAAATTAACAATCTTCATTTCGTGATGCAGTAGTTCGCAACACATAAATGATATGTTAGTTATCCATTTTATTTAAGTGTTTGTAAGTGTACGTATAATAACTCACTCTGAAACCATATATGTATATTTATCTTACATATTTAATTATTTAATCATGATATAATAATATTTTATGTGGTGGAATATTATGATATGACATAATAGCATGGGGAAGGATGTTAACACTTGTGTGGGTAATTCCTTTTGGTTTGCACCAAAACGATTACATGGATTAATTTATGCCCAAAAGGATTCTTCTATGACAATTTTTGGGGTGTTAAGATCTTATTTGATCATAATTTGGGTGAGAAAAAGATACATGGAGGTGCGAATAAGTGGGTCTGGGAGTTCCTTTTTATAGTGGAGGAGGAGTGGATTCTTGTAAATTTTGTAAAAGGGAATTCCAACCATGTTTTTACGATGTCATGTGTGTCAAATAATGGACCTAATTAAATAAAATGGATTATAGGGTCTATATATTAACATTAAATGGGCTGTTGACATGTTTCTAGGTCATTTTATACATATTTGTAGTGTTTAGTCCCCTATTAGGATAATTTTACTCTTAATCATTATAAGTAAATTTTTTTATTTTCTATAATATTTGTAAAAACAATATACTGAAATTATAATAAATTATTAATTAATAATAATAAAAATATTTAATATATTTTTCCATATTATAATCCAAGAAATTAATGAAATTAATTTCAATTTAATCTTTGATATGGGAAACAAATCGCGTTTTTAGAGTAAAAATATTCAAAACTTGGGAAGTTTTTATATCCAATTTCAATGTGAAATTGATTCAAATGAAATAAATTTGATTTATTTTTGAATAATTGAAATAATTATAATTTAAAACAAATATAAATAATTATTTAATCATATAAATAAATTGAAAAAAAATTATGAAAAAAATTTAGTATTTTTTTGTAATCCTGAAAAAAAAGAAATATTTCCGAATGAAAAAAACATATAGTAATTTTTAATATTTATTTAAAAAATATGTTTATTATTTTACATTAAATTTATAAAATATTCAAAATTATGAATTAAAATAGTTGAACCATTAAAAGGCGATAAAAATACTTTTACAAAAATATAGGGTTTTATTTGTAAAATATTGTTTGTTATTATATTCTTCTAGTAAAATATATTCGATGAATATGAAAAAATTATCATTGAATATATAAAATCTATATTTCATTAATATCATTCATTAAAAGTAACTAATTATATTCATTTGTATAAAACACCTTTGGGGTCATAAAAATGGGTTTTTTATAAAATCATTCCCTTTATATTCATTTGGATTCTATATTAATATATAAATAATATGTAACAAATGATATAAACTATATATTTTCATAAGCTTTTTAATAATATTCATAAAAACAATTTAATTACTATTTATTATTTTATTATATTAAATAAAAATAATTTAAATAATATATCTTTTTTATGTTAAACTCGGTCTTACGTGTTACGTAAGCCATCGAATAAAGTCATTCTTGCCTGTAACGCATGGAACACCAATTTTTCCACATAGATCAGAATATAAAATATATTTATTATATATATCAAATAATATTGGGTTGTTATATTCCTTTATACACTACTTTTTGTGTGTCACACACACACTTAAATACTATGTCCATATTTTAGATTTTCGAGCACTTACATTTTCTCCACCTTAAAAAAAATTGTGTCATAAAAACTTATAAATTCTCTTAGTAATTGAAGGAATTATTTTTTAAAATACTATTGATGGAAATAAAACATCATAAAAATGGTCAGTAATTCATATTATTAATAAGATATACAGATATGTATGAAGATCACATAACTAGGAACCCAAGTAGGAGAACATTAGTTGGAAATAAAAACATGGTCATGAATATACAGAGATAATAACGATGGTCATTGGATACAACAAGGTATATGATAAATATAATGTTAAAATCCTCAAAAACATAAATAAATTTTGATCTAAATAAAATTTTAATTTATCGTATATGAATGTAATAGGAGAACATTTTTGTTTCCTGACTCGTTTTACAGAGTTGCAAAATTCCTTCACCATCTAAGAATAAAGGTAAATATACATTTTTATAAACATATTCTTTAACTTTTATTTTTCCTTTAACTATTTATACATTATCTCTTAGCACAATATTTTTCATATAATAATGTAATTCATTTATCAATTTCAAAATGTTGTCAATTTTTTAAAATGTTTATGATCTATCACATTAGAATCATTTACATGGTATTTAGTAGTATTAAATTTGATTTATCTATATCAATAATCATTATCTAATAACCAATAACATATTATTGGTTAAAATTACCTTAGCCATGAATTTTAACAAACATTTAACTTTATATTGATTAACTCTCTTGGTACCATTCAACATGTTATCTCAAATCCATAAAAGAAGTAATATTGTATTTGAATAATTACACATTTCTTTACACTCATAACCTATAAATATTTGATAAAATACTCAAATAACATAATTAATAAATCCAATTACAATCCCATTAATTATTCCACTTTAGAATTATCAATAACACATGCTTGAATTTGATACAATTGATTCTTAGGAGGTATATTTTCTTATCATTTGAGAAATTCATTTGCATTGTGGACAATCACTTTGATGTTATAAAACTGAGTAATGGCCTTTTAATTCTACCACTTCCATTATTTTTCATGGAGACCCTTTTCATCAAACATATAAAAAAATACCATTCCTTTCATGAATTTAGCAACACATTTCTTTCCATAATTCTCAAATGATAGTAATTCCTTCATCAGGTTATTTGATTCATTATATTTCTATTAGGGTTTAGATGACCACTTCATCTTGAGGTTTACCTTGAATATATTAATAATATAAATTTCCTTCTCTTATTTTTATGGAACATAAAAAATTCTCTTCATACTATAAAAATGTATGGGAAACGATATCCATTTAGAGATTTGGCTTAAGGCTTTTACATAAGTGGTTAATCTTGCACTCCGTGATTCATTTGAAATTCGTAGCATAATTACCTAATCATGTAAAGGTAGAATCATAATCTGCAACACTAATTTATTAATTTTTATTTAAGATACTGAACATTCTATTCATCTCAATTTTTTTATCAGGAGGTAGGTATTTATCCAATAATATATCCTCAAATGGTCTTAATTCCATGAGTTACACTTCCTATTCGGACCTAGTATTCTATATCAATAGCCACCATTGATTTGCATCACAATCATGAAAATATACATTATTTTTAGCATTTTCCATTTCACGACATTTTAATTCCATGAATATATTCCCCAAGTAAAAATTCCATTTATACCTATAATTGTATTAATAGTCCCACTAAATAATTGGGGATTTTGTCCCATAATGAGAACCAACATTGGATACTCTTACTGTTGAACATGTTACTCCATTCATGACTATTCATTTGTAAAAACATGATTTTATTTTCCTAATATTTCTATAATTTTCTCCATTCCAATATTATCTATATTTATTTCCTCAATATGAATATAAGTAGATATTCAATGATTATTGATAGCATTCATTATTCCAAGAACCATTTCTAAAAAATGGTATCCACTAGATTGGAACATAAAATTAAGAAACATAATGAATAATACAAATACCAGTGAAACACTAACCATAAATTGAAAATGTTTTCCTTAACAAATCTTGTAATAATAAAAATAGTTTCACTGAGAATAACTTTAAATTCAAATCCTTTATAATTATTTGTAAAGAAAACATTAATTATCCTAAGTGTATACTCTAAGAGTGTCCAACCAGGTACATATTAAGGTCCATTGTAGATTTCTAGCTTAAGCCTGATTTTCGACCGATGCACCTTTTTATAGTTCATACCCCTAGTTATATAGTGCCAAAACCATATCCACTTTTAGTGTCTAGACATGGATGTATTTATATGAAATCCCACATAATCTATACGTTAACAAAATTATATGATGTTATTATATACTAATACATATTTTCAATCTCAGGGTTATGTTACCTAATATATTTTTCTCTAAATTTACATTCCAAGGTTTCTACAAAAAATCCTTTAATACCAACTATAATTCCCCAACCCCATAAGCCTAGATCCAGTGAATTATTTTATTACATTGTATTGATTAAATGTAATATATTCCTGACGGAAATATGAGTTTATCATTTTCGGAAAAATAGATTACATACATGATACTTATATTACATTGGGAAATAGAAAATAAAGCATCACACATAATATAATGATATAAGCTCAACCTCGAAATATTATTCAACTACTTCTTCTTCATAACCTGGGCAATGGAAACAAAATAAGACTGATCATAAATACTAGTAATGTTATGTAAAATATAAGAAATAATGAATCATATAAAATAGTATTAAAAATGATAAATAACAAAGCACACATGAAATATTAATATCTGGATAATGAATAATCAATAAGGCATAGTATACAACTGAAACACAATCCATTATTCAATAAACATTCAATGATATGAATGCATTGATATGTAAAATAAAAATATCATGAATAAATAATAACTAAGTGGATTCCATGTTTTTTAGGTACATGTAATCATTACTATCAAGACCTTTCATAATATTGTATATAATATAGGGTAAAACCCCATCAAATATTTTCAACTAATTCACCTCATGAGACTACAGATTCCTCAATAGACAATCTATAATCTAGCCCCACCCATGTCCTGCCTATTCAAATAATTCCTCATATATCAAATAATTATTTAAATTCATGAAACATGTCTTGTATCAACTATATATATAAAATAATATATACATATTGATCAATAGTTCCTCAGTTAATCAAATAATTTTAAAAGTGAACACCATATATAAAATGTTATATATTTTAGGTAATATTAATATCCATTGAATAAGAATATGTAAATTCAAGAAATATTTCACATACCATAAGAATGATAATAATAAATTAAAATTTTCAATATGAATTTAAAAATCAAAAAATAATGTGAGTTTGGAAATGTAATAATTAAACAAAATCTTGTGGAAAATAAACATTAAACAATCCAAAGTATCCCATACCACTTTGAAAAATTTTAATCATACACCCTGTGAATTAATTAAATTTACTGAATGTTTTTAATACCATTATGATAAAATTATTCATGAAATAATATATCAAAATTTCTAGTAGATACACCAAAAAAATTATTAAGTGTTGAAGATTACATTTATCTTAGAAATTTAAAATGTGTGAAGAAAATAACTTACCATGAGGTTGAATTATAATTTTTCGTTATATTCCAGAATAGTAATGTTATTTTAATTATATAATTTCATTATTACCTTATTAACATGTGTTTTTACTTTTAAATCACTTATTATAATGTTTTATACAAAATATTGAAAAAAATAAGATTATATACTGTGTTTTGACCAAATTTGGTTTATATTTTAAAAAAATCTGGTAGGTAGAATATTGTAAAATGGATTATCATATGAAAATTTATTGAATAAAAATAATGAAATAGTTATCATATTTATAAATCAATTATACATCTAAAACAAACCATGAATATTTGTTATGAACCAATGTTACAATCATGAATATGGTTGGCTGTACGCACACATGAGTAACATTCCCATTTTTTTAAATGATCATTCTATAATGAAGGTAAGTACCATTATATATTTCCATAACGACCATTATATCATAAATACCCTTATATAATCATATATACTTATATATATAATTATTTTTATGAAAAATTAATCCCACCGCATCAAGGAGGTTGTAGTCCACATGTCTACAAAAGACTTTATCACATTTTCATTATGTGAAAAGGGTAAAATAGATAATTATATATTATATTAATAGAATGGAAATTGTTTATTTAATATAATAGAGATGTAAGATATGTCACATATGTATAATTAAATCCATCTTTAATATGGTCCTCATAATATTTGAATGTATCACATCGCTTTGAGGAGGCTATAGTCCACACGTCCAAAAATGATGTTGTCATATTCCCACAAATAGAGTATATATAGTTAGGTGGTATTTAAAAATATAATATTCCTATAGAAATTATAAACTTCACATATATCATAAATACATAATCTTTCCATCACAATTCCCATCATTAGAGGTGGTAACAAAAAAACTAACAATCATCGTTTTGTGAGATGGTAGTTCAAGGTAAATGAACGGTAATTTTGATACCCATTTGTGCATATATCTATAAATGTAGGTAAAATACAAAATATAAAAATATATAATTGTATTTAAGATATTGAGGTTTTTATTTAATCTTGGAATAAGAATATTTTTGGGGCTGGATAATGAAAATAACACAAAATACGTGAAGGAAGGATATTACGTCTTCATTGGTTAGCTCTTTCTGGATATTACAAAAGGTCTTCTTTGTATGTATTTATGACCAAATGGAGGATTCTAGAAATAATTTATGGTTCTATGTATATCATTTTCACAAATTTTGAGTGATCCAATGGCATTTAGAGGTTTGAATAAGTGGAAGGCATGAGTACATTTTTATTGTTGAGGATGAAAGAAATTCTGGTAAATTTTGTAAAAGAGAATTACAAGAAATTTTTTACCATGTAATGTGGATAAATAAATATAAAAAATTACATAACATTTTTTATAGATTAAAAATAATAACATAAAATGGATTTTGGACTAGTTTCTAGAAAATTTTGGTTCTTATGTTAAAGGTTTTGTCCCTTGTTACAAAAACGTTTTCTCATAATCGATGTAATTAATTTTTATTAATTTCACTAATATTTTTGGTAAAAAATTATATTTACATTAATGTAATTTACAAATTACCAATAAAAAAGTGGAATAATTTATTTTAAATTTAATCCTCTGGACTGGATGAAAAAAGTGTGTTTTTATAGTAAAAATGGTTATCAGTTTCAGATGATTTTATATCCAATTTCGAATTAAAATTGATTAAAATTACTTAAATATGATTTAATTTATTATAATGTATTTAATTGGACTTTTGAAACAAACTAAAAAAATTAATTTAGCATTATAAATAAATTCTGAAAAAATCTGTTTTGAATTAAAATTCAGTATTATTCACTATTCATCTAAAAATGAAATAATTTAGAAAAATTAGAAAATTAACACAACCTAATTTTCATGAATTTATTTCAATTTTTTTTTTATTTTGTCATATTAAATTTATAATATTTTCAAAATACATATTTAAAATATGTTCACAATTAATAGGTGGTAAAATTACTTTTATAAAATTATTTGTTTTTATGTGTAAAATTAGACTTGTTCATATCTTGTCCCTATAAAATCTATTAGATCAATATTTGAAATGTTTAATTGAATATATAAAATTTAAATTTTATTAGTATCATTAAATATGAGTAAATAAATTTTATTTTTAGGTTAAAGCCCGATTGCGAGCATAAAAATTGTTTTTTTATAAAATTATTCCCTTTATATTCCTTTAGTATCTATACTCATTTCTAATTAATAGTTAACCAATGATTTGGAATATATAATTTCATAATTTAGTCAATTATATACATTAAAACTAATTTAATGGGTGGGATATATCTTCTAATATTAAATAAAAATTATTTTTATAATATAATATTTTTAGGTAAAACTTAGTCTTGCATATTACACATGCCATCAAATAATGTCATTATTTCATGTAAAAGAATCCATAACCATTGTTATATATAGGTAATTCTATAGAATATATTAAATAAATATATCATAAAATATTGAGAGGTTATATTCATTTATATTCTTGGTGTTGCGTGTCGAACACACTATTAAATGCAATGTCTTTATTTTAGAACATTGGGGTGTAAGAAGGTATCTTTTCTTAAAAAGTCGAATCCCACAAATTATTTATTGTTACATATCAAATTTTTGTTCAAAATCCCAAATTAGAGTTATTTGGATTATTTTAAAGTTATAATATCCTTTCAATCCTCGTGATCCATTCATTATATTACTAAGATCCATTATAAATGGAAAATATTGTTGGACACTTCCTAGTATATTCGAAGCTATAATCCACTATTCTTTCTACGATTCCCACACACTCCACACCAATAGTTTATATAGTTTGAATAACACCATTCTACAATGTATGGTCCACTGGAGGAATCTTTATTATAACATTTCTTATATATTCCTATATTATATTCCAAAGAGTTCTTCTTTGAGGAATATTATAATTAACACAAATTAAAATTTCTCTTTATGTTAAGAGAATATTCCCTAATCAAAATTAATAATTCAAGAACCAAAATTTACAACAATTAGCCCAAAAAAAATTAAAATAAACATTGATTCCATGAATTCTATAGAAATCAAAAAAATATAATAGTTTCATTTATATAATCCCCCAAAAAATTAGTTATATAACCAAAAACAACAAGCCTAATTCATTGTAAAATTCACTAGCATCCCATTGTTACTTGAGTTTTGTCATGGAAGGGATCTGGACATGAACCCTCATGAATTTACTATTTAAATTAGAATGGTCCTAAATCTTATATACCATGAAACATAAACCAATTATATGTTGTTACATCACACTTTTGTTAGGGTAAAGAATATGATACCATTTTTTAATGAACCAACCCAGGGAGACATGATACATCAACTGATTTAGCACACGATATGTGGAGATCACGAAAAAATTAGCCTCATCAATAAACTAAATGAGTTGAAATAACAAATTTTAATGAAGATGAAGAGTGAAAATTTATGAGACATAAAAATTAAAATAAAAAAGGATAAATTAAAAAATGAAACATTAAAATAAAAATCTAAGACCCCATGGGATAATCCATTACAACCAATCCATCTCTCTAAGAAGGTGATGAAAAGAAAGAGAAGATTGATAACTACCTAATTCCATTTAATTTTCCCATGTCTCAAAAAACTAAATCTACTCATGCATAATGTAAAATTTAGCATGTGATAAAAAATCCTAGTACGATACCACCAATAATATATAAAATTTCAAATATCGTATAACCGTTAGTTCAAAATTCAATACAAGATCTATTTTTAATGCAATTTCAAGTGATAACCTATTTTTTAAAAGCATTTAGTAGATTATTTTAAAGAGATCTATATTCAAAATAATCAAGATTATTCAAGAGATACGAAAGATAGAATAATGTCGAAAATTCAATAATCTATTGGAATACTATAATATAATCATTCAAGTAATCAATCATGAAACAATACAATCATATAGGAAATAAAAAGTGGGATCTATCCAATGGGAATACATTTAGGAACGTTGAAGGAACACTGAACCATGAATAACATGAATTTTACTGATATGGATCCCTTCTACTATATCTAGATATAATTACAATAACACCTAGTGGTTCTATACCTAGTAAAGATTTTGTATTTCCGTACCCAAGGCACAAAAGATTCCCGATGTGCTATATTTTACAAATAAATAAATAAAACACGATAAAAATTACCAATAATTTTCACAGAAAGGAATCATTTTCATATAAAATAATCACCTTTCCCATTTTGTATAATTAATTTTACAGTGAAACTCTTTTTGAGGCATTAAACAAAGAGAATATGTACATAATTCTATTTTTAATGGAAACCCATTTAATAAACCCCTCTTAAATCCAATAGGTAGTTGTAAATAAATTTATTAAATGGAGCCACGGTATTTAACAAGAACAATGAGTATTTCATGAGTTAACACAGATGTATATATACTCCTACCACAAAAAAGTTCAATGATTACTCAACAAGAAAACCACCAATGGGGAGTAAAGACAAGATTTATCATGGAAAAACAACACCAAATAACCTTTCGTTGATATCCCACTTAGGAAGAAGAAGAGATTATCCAAAAAATGGCCCACCATATAAAGTAGTTAGATGCCCAAATCATCCCAAAAGTTGCTATAAAAATAGTATCTATCTAATCTATGATAAAATTTAGAAATAGAAAAGGAATAATAGTTTTCAAATTTGAAACAATCAAATTATAACATCCATAAAATTTTTATTTTAAATGTTTCAAAATTTTAGATAATTAAAAACCATCAAAATAAGAGTTATGAAATAAAAAGCATAACAAATGAAAAAATTCCATTGTTTTTTTCTTCTTAAATAATGAAAATAGATTACATGATTGAACATGGAATAAGAAATGGAAAATAGGGTTTTAATAAAAAAATTTCTAGAAAAGGGTGATTCACAAGGGATTTATGGTTTTACGCTTATGTATATTTTATATGTCACATGATGGTACTAGGATACCATTTCATAACCCTTATAAAGAATTGGTTACCCTTATTTCACTCAAAAAATCCCTTATAGAGATATGGGTTGTCATTGTGTATCCTTTAGGAATTAGGAGTTACCAATACAAAATGGCAATGGTAAACTTACGCACCCTTCAAAATCATAGGTACACCATTACGTTCCCCATGAAAACAAAGGATAACCTTAATGAAACTCATGTACACAAGGGGTTACCCTTTCATATCATTCGAATATTTATGGTTTAATTTATGTAACCATGGAAACCATTGTTTTCCACTTACGTTACGTTTAAAAATTCATTGATACATTTATGAAACACCTTCAAACAATCATATATATTAGTAGTTGATATATAAATTTACATAGGCCTTATTCTATACATAATTGTATAAAGTAAATTGAAAATTATTTAATTTCCATATATATGACTTATCAAATAAGTCAAAAAGGATTTATAAAATAAATAGAATTCTAGGGATGTTACAAATAACCACCAAATAATCTAAAACAAAAATAAGACATCAAAAAAAATAACATAACATAAAAAAAAGTTTGAGAGGATATATGATTTATTTTTAATCATGCACAATGCTTTACTTAAAATATGATGTTGGATTTAGAAATTTTCATGTTTTCACAGTCCTCTATTAGGACCTAGAGGACTACCAGGTTCGATAAATTTAATAGGGTATTGTATTTCATCCTCCCCTAGGATAGAAATTAAAAAATCATTGTCATAGCCTTCCACTAGATGGGGAATTTTTTATAAAAATGGGCATCATCTTCTTGAAATGATTGAACCTCCTTGACTCTATGAAGATGACCAGCTATGATATCCATGAAATATGTGGCCAGATCTGGTCTTTCCATCTCATAGTTTATACTGAATGAACCATATTCATGTTCAATATTGGGATTTGAAATTAAATAAATTTCCCTAATCCATGCCTAAAATTTTACTACATTACGATCTCTCCCCTCTATATATATATATATATATTTCTGAACTGATATCGTGTCTTCCTATCATTGTTGATCCTATTTTTCCACGAGTAAATGTTTATATTATAGATTATTTAAAATATTTTCATCACATTGTTTCTAATTCATTCCATCTAGCTGAATTATCTCTAATAGAATATCTTCAAAGTACTGGCTGATGGACTAATAATGATTCATCTATTATAGAATACTACCCTTCAATATATGTAGTTTTTTGTATCATAATCCATGCATTCCATTTATTTTGGGAATTCAATAAATTAAAATCCACTGACATTAAATATTCTTCCTGTATACAATATTCAAACCATTCAAATCTACAAATATTATTTATAGAACCTTGGATCTAGAGGTGAAATGTGGAGTGATTGGATAAGGATCATTCCATGTGGGATATGGATGAGTATGATAAATATATTATTTCATGTATGTATGTCAAATACATATTCAAATAGCTCCATATTCAACTTTGTACTCTATTTTTTCATCGCAATTTGATTTTTTTCCACTATAGCACATGAAAGTGAGATTAATATGAGCCAAAATCCTTAGAAATCATCTATGTCCACGATCAAGTAGTCTCACCATTCATTCTTTTTTGACTAATCAATACTTATATTAATGTTTCTGCCTATAAATTCAACATTGGAGTTGAGGTTAATGGAAGAAAATTATTTCAAGTAAACTTCCCCTTCACCTACCACACAATTCGAATATATATATGATAAGAAAAAAGAGGTTTAATATTTACTAACCTTAAGAGTAATCTACTAACAAGATGTGTTAATGAACTCAACACACATCATGTTATTTTATAAGATTTAAATATTCTCATGAATTTGGATTCCATGAATATGGTCGTCCATATGTGGCTTATGTGAATATTTTTGATAGTTTCATCATTATGCATCGATTTGAAAATGAAAAGAAATGATATATGTATACATGAAACCATTTTGGAAAAATAAAAACATTATTCTTAGAAACCTATTCTCCCAGAATTCCAACTCATTGTTGTAGTGATGGAATGAATGAAGAGTATGTTTATCCACATGAGTATCCTTGGTTATGGGATGAAAATGAAACAATATAGGATTTTTAATGAGGGAATGTCGTTAATTTTTTTAAGAGGGGGATATTTTATTATTATTCTTAGTATTACATATTGGTGTTATATATTATTGATTATATTCACCAATAAATTCTTGAAGGTCAATGTGATTGAATAAATGATGGAGATATTCTGAGGAGGCTGAAAAATATTCAATCTATTTGATCACAAGGAATGAAATATCCCATTGATAATCAATCACCATGAAACTTAGGAAAAAATAAGGCATCTATACTAACACATTATGATGAATCTGATGTAGTGTCATAACCATCAAAAAATAGTGATAATAATTTGAATTCGTGCCATTGGTCTATCCTTCTAAATTTACTTTCAATAAGGGAACAAATATAGTAATGAGGGTGGTAATTGAAATCATGAATGTTCTCATAGATTTCATACGATTATAGTAATTAAAATCATGAACATGAGTCCCAATTAGATGATTCTTCGTTGTATAATGAAAATAACCCTACAAGAAGTCATTTTTTTGTGTGAAACCATCTAGAAAATATTTATGTGAGATAAAACCATAACTAGGATTGAGGAAGACATTTGGGAATCTGACTAAGAAATTATACCCATGTGGAGACATATTTTTTGTAATCACTTTCCAATATATATTATATGATCCGAGGTCTCTACTTAATCAAATGGAGGATGAGAGACTACATATTAAAAGAGTCACCATGAACCCAAAGCTTTTTCAGAGGTTGATTCATGTGAATCTAACTCATACACATTAATAAAATGTAGCATTGAATATTATAGTTTGGGGGAAAACAAATAATCCTAGAGTAATAAATATTTTTCCACAAATATAGTCTAGGATAATCGGAATGAAGAGTAACTTCTAATGGGGGGTAAATCCATTTCCACATAAATATAAGAAAACATGGCTTTTTGATCCACTGGGTGGATTTAATTAAAAATAATAATATTCAAAAATAATTTCAAATTATTTAAATAATCTATTTGTTTTGTAATAATAGTGGTAGTATGAGAGGATGAATCTATAGTGAGACCAAAAATGAGTTCGGTCTCTTGTGAATTTCATGATAAACATGAAATAAATGCAATAATATTCACTCATAGAAGAGGGATTCCTTCACTAAATATCTATTAATGTATATATCTAAGAATTTATGGATGAATTTTTTTTTCTACATTATTATGAAGATCTTATTAGGATTGGATATGTTCCATTTTATAAATAAATACAAAAAAATTGGAAGGGAATGATGATTCAAGGAAAACTTATTGATCAGAGAACACCTATAATATTATTTAGTAGGGTTGATCTCATTGGGGTTTCATAATATTTCCAGATGATAATACATACATTCTCATTTCATTGGAGACAGTGATATAAATGGTATAAGGGGATGTTGCGACCTTGATAGATCATTGTTTTACCCAAGAAGGGTTGATTTGAATTTCCTGTCTAAAAAAGAATAGATCTGCACATTTTATTGGAGAAGAAAGAGATGAGTCCATCAATAACAAATTATACGGTTCTTAATCAACCTAAATGGGATTCCCCACTATGAGAGAGTGGATGTGTGTTTGAGTAATTGTAGATAGAAAATATATTAAATATAAATTTTAGAGACGAGAGAGTGGGGGTGTGCCAGTTGATGATGATATTGCTAGAGAAATATTATTTGGATACATATCCACTATGTAAGGTATGATTGGAATCCCTCTAATGTTCTTAAGAATTTAAATCGTTGGAGGAACACAATTAGTTTATTAAGAAGGATATTTCAAAACAATATACCACCTTAATAGAGATACCCAATTTCAAGAACAGCACAAAGACAGAGAAAAAATTTAAATTTAAAATTTTATAAAAATTTCAAAAATTTGAACTGAGCTAGAAAGAAGGAATCACAAAACCAAAGATGTCTCAATTAAAATTCCCTAGTTCTGTGACCTTGGGAAAAAAATATAAATAGAGCATGTCAAATATAACATCTTCAGATTGATCCCCTCCCTAAAACTAAAATTTTGAACACATATGTAATAAAACACAAATTTATATTCTCAGAGGAACGAAAAAGCTAGATCCCCAAGGAAACCAACATAAAGAACAGTGAACATCATGAGTCACCCCAAAACACACCATTGACCATCCGAGAAACCTCTAAAACCACTGAGAATAATTATCCTTGAAATAATAACTTAAGATACATTGTGATGTCATGAAACGGAGCACAATAACACCCCTAAATAAGATGTTAACCATTATAGATACATAACATCTTCTACTAAATCACCTTGATCGAACAGTACTACCCCACTAGATGATTTCACCACATTAGGCACATTAACACAACTAGAAAATAATCTTCATTTAACCTAAATGATATCATCTGACAAAGTATTTTAGAAAAAAGTATAAATTAATGGATTACATGAGAACCACTTAGGGCTTAGAGAATTAGTAGTTTATAATTACTTGATTTTATATCATGTAGTATTAGATATATATGATGCGTTTATATTCCAATAGGAAAAATAAACACCTCCATATAACAAAGCCCCGATATTTATGAAACCATAACCAAGACATGTTCCCATTGAATGAGGGGATTACACAATAGTGAGATACAATCATAGGATCTTCCACTAAGATACTAGAATAAGAAAACCCAAGTCACCAGAAGCCGCATTATACATAATCAATTAGAAGGAAGGAATTTTTGTTTTGGAAGAAAATGTATATGTAGGGAAAATGGTCACACTTATGAACAAATAAATAAATTAGAAGAAATAAAAAAACCAATGAATATAACACCAGTAATCCAAATAGAGAATCTATAAAACACATTCCACTACTCATCCTGAACAACCATGAAATATAAGGTGGAAAATCATCATAGGAATATGATATGATGGGTTAGTGAAAATGGGATGTTAGTAACTCATAATCTATTCTTCAATGTCAATCAAATATGTGGAGTGATATGATAAATACCAAGAAGAATGAATTACAGATGATTTCATTGAAAAAATTGAAATCAAGAAAGAGAGATAGGGGAGTGAGGATCCATCTTTCTATAAACATGCATCTAAATTTTTTTACTCATGATGTTTCAATTTGTTGATCTCCACCATCATTTAACTCTCATTCTACCTTTTCCCTAGGGAACATGTTTAATATGTTTTGAGTATTTGGTAACTGAACTATAGATGATACTAAAAACTTTTATATTTAATAGTAGTATACATATTATAATAACCCAAATAGATAATTATTATATGACAAATATTATTATCATCCTTACTTATCAATTAATATAATATTTTATCACTGGGAATTAAAAATATATTACCATTGGTTATCAATTTTTAATGATAGTTTCATTCATCAATATTATAATGACACGCGTACTCTTATGAAGGATCCCATAACAACAAAACCGTACCATTTAGATTGGTCCAATTTAATGTTTCTATAATCCTTTGATGATATTCTCAAGACACTAGAGGCTGAAAATAAAATCCATGGGCTCAAAAAAATTAAAGAGGTTGATTTTACCTAATGAACGGACATAACATGACAATATAAAATATAAAAAACCATAAAAACAATATAATCCGTGGATATAAATAATATAACTCAAAGGAAACTAATATAAAATAATATAATTATAGAAATGACTAATTATAAGATAATTATCACGAAAACAAAAGGATATGTCAGTGCATCTAAACCAATGTGGCATTGCTAGAATTACCCAAAAAGTGGAAATCAAAGATCAAACTCCATATTGATAAAATAGTACCATGATTCAACACTAAATAAGAATTAAATCTTATATTTACAAATTTTACATAACATAATGCCATTATATGTATCAAATAGAATATTTGTATGTCTGTGGGGTGGGGGGGTTAATCATACCCATTAATGCTTCAAAAATAGAATTCAAATGCATTCAACCATGATTAGATGAAATTTATCCCAGAGTTTATATATTATATAGGATGAGTATAAAAAACAATAGAATATAATTTAAGTTAAATGGTTGATTTTAAAAAAATCATTCATTAATTTAAATTATAATACCCATCACAGGTTTCAAATAGACACACACACACGCATGACGAAATGGAATCCAATTACTCATGAGTGGGGATGCATCCTTAATTATGAATTCATATGGTGATAAATCATATCTTCCTCTAAAGATGGGAAATGTTCACTAAGTCTTTTCCAACATGTTTTCATAAAATGAAATATGAAAAAACACCACTCTTTATTCCAAGACTATATTCCAAAATTCCATTTATGAAAACTAAAACATTACATTCCAAAAAAAATATTGAAATATAAGATACATTCATAAAACACTAAAACAAGGCTTCTATAAGGTCTAAACAAAATCATTTAAACCAAAAAACACCAAAAAATAATAAGTATTCCTTTCTTAAATATATATAAAACTTTTATTTCAAACAAATAAATAAAATAGGTTTTAAATTGAAAATTAAAGAAAGTTATTTTATAAATATAAACCTTCTAATCCATGACATATTTTTATAGAGAGTCCACCAATATCAATACACACACATTGCAAAAATAATATAGATATGACTACCATGGAACTAATAATCAACTTCTATAAGTACTACAAAAATGAATAGTAAAAATTCATACAAGGCTCATCCAAATATGTCTAATCCAAAACACCCAAAAATATAGGATATCCAAGGGATATAAGTGGTTCTTTATACTTATTAGCTACATGATAACACCTCCATGATGATCACATGAATATTACACAAGATTACCTCATGATAAGAATTTGAATCAGTAGTTTAAAAAATAAATTTCCCCTTCACCAAAACATGGAATGCCCACTATAGTCGTGCTCTTTTCTAATGAGTTAAAACCTAGAGATGTTCCATGAACTCCAATATACTGTTGTGAAATAGAATTATCCTTTTTAGTATAACAAATCCCTAAACAATAAAATTGTTAGGCATATCTGACCATGGTCTATATTGAGCCACTTAGAGTGGCATACCCTCAACCTAGCCTAGTAGTTGGTTGTTTTGGGTTGTCTGTATTATATAAGGATACAAAAAACTCAACATTACCATATCCACAATGGTTTTTTTCGTTTGGTGGTATCAATATATTCCAACACGTCAATAACACTCCATGAATCTCAACCAGTATCTTTAAATACAATGTAAACCCTAAAAAGGATACAAAAATGCGGAGAGATAGGAACATACCAAAATTATGGGGGGGTACACTCTACCCAATTTTTGGATTTCCTTTATTATAATGATGGATATTTCTAATTCTTTGTAAAAGTTTATACCATTACTCCCTCATGAGTATTATTGTTTCCATATCCTTTCTTAAATTTGACCAAACTATAATAAAACACTCCCAAAAATATTGTTTTTTCCTTATAATGACATTTTTGATTATCTAAAATTAGTATTAGCACATGTTTCAAAGTACATTCTAGAAAAGATCAATATATACCCATTTAACCATATTTATATGATCATAATTTTATGTTGTTAATTGAGATATGTGAAATAAATTTTATAAAAAGATGAATCATGGCGGTATAGCCCATAGATAAACCATACCACCAATCCATTAAACTATTTGAAAAGGGCCGATCCAACATGGGGATAATTGACCTTTCTTACCCAGACATAAATTCCCTTAACATAGTGATATTTCAAAGAACACATGATATCCAACAACAACTGATTACAACTGATTAAAATGATATGCATAAGATTTCTAGGAACTATTTTCCATCATCAATATTTTCTTATTATATAAATTTTATCGGTTATTCTTGAGCAAGACTAGATCCAAAAAATGATGTTTCTCTAGTCTCTTGCAAAAAATGAAGACACTGATAAGGATGATCATAAAATTCTACAAAGTTATCCACATATTTTGAGGGATGATTGTCGTTATTTTGTGATAAATCCACTAATTGTTTATGATACTCTCATGATCCATTTAACACCATAATAATAGATTTAGCATATATTTAACTTTGTAATAATCAGTTTTTATTATGAATACATTTGAGGATGTTAATTCGTGGTCCTGGTAAATAGGAGAATAAAATATTATTATAAAGTTAGAAAAATATAGTAGGAAAAATGAGTATCCTCATTAGAGAGGATATAAAATGGTATTCCATGAAACTTTATGACCTCACAATTATAGAGTTTTTTCATATATTCCATTTTATCTTTTTCATTAATACAGATTATGTGATCCATATTTTTTAGTTGATCCACAATCAACAATATGGAATCATGTTTTTGAATCGTTCATGGTATACATGTGAAAAATTCCATAACAATGTAATCCTATTTAGATAAATTCATATTTAAATTTTGCAATATATTAGCTGGTTGTTGGATCACATCCTTTACTTGATAACATGGGAGGAATCTCAAGACATACAATTAAAACTTATTTTTCAATATAGTATAGTTTAAATGAGTTGTTGATGCAATATAAATATTTTAAATTCTAGTATGAACATCCCATATGAAGTGGTGATAAGAAAGAAGTAGTAGAAACAAACATTACTGTAGAAAAAATATAATCATGAAAATATTACAAAGAGTTCTCATCTTTTTACCACCAATCAGTGGTCTCCTTATCGTGATGTTTGTATTTTATGGTAATGTAATAAATATCTAATCCTTAAGAATAATTTGATTAATCTAGTGATTTTGGAATATGATTAACCAAATAGGAATCAAGTACATTGTTTTTCTCCATGAAATACTAGTGTATATCAATAATCATAACCATAGATTCCCATAGATTACGAGACACATTCTCTTAGTTTTTAAGAAGATTTAAACATAAATCATCTACTATAAAACTCCCATTTCCATATATTTAAACTAAATAAATGTCATACATCTTAATATATTTCATACATCAAATTTTCTAAATGTCTAAATCCCTATGTAAAAAATTTGTTTCAAATTCATTGATATGTAAACATTAGTACCTTATATCCAAAGATATAATTATGATAAATTTTTAAAGATTTATTCAATATAACAAATTCTATATTATGATTCAAATATTTATTTTCATGAATTTTTATATGAAATGATCCATAATCTACCACCTAATCCCCTAACATGAGAAGACTAGTATGTCTATATCAAAATGAAAAATAATAAACAACATATATATTCTAGTTTTCTAGAAAAAAATTAATTGTTTTTAATGTGATAATCTCATTATGTTAAAATAGAATAGATGAAAATCATCACTCCATTAGAATGAAGTTACATTTCTCATGATAACGTTCATGGATGATGTGAGTTAAAATAAGTCTCAAAAAAGAAATGTTAATAACCAACTAAGATCAAATAAAATGATTCTAAAAGTAATTATTTAGAAGTATAAAAGAGACAATAGATTATATCTTTATAGGGTCTATTGATACAAATTTAAGAGAAATGACATGTATATATATGATAACATATAATATATAGAAATCACATTTAGAAATTTCTTCATAAACGAGTTCTCTCACAACATGGTCAATACAATATCTAAATGATTTCCATGAAAATTATAATTTTTGGAATACACCATAATGTTATACATATATACCATAATGAAATATTTTATGAATCACTTTGAAAAATAATAATCAATTCCCTAAAAACATATTTCATATTAGTATGACCAATGGGATTAACCACATATTCATAATGTCCATAATGACTCCTGAAATCAATCATTTTTATATCCACATTACTAATCTACCATTAGTGATGGCTTGGAAATATATCCCATAAATTGATCAAATAGGTCATCAATATGATATAATTGACAAAAATTCATTATCATAACCTGATTCATATTAAGGTAATCAATATAGATTCCCAACTAACCGTCTACCTACTTGAAAAAAACCAAGATAATCCCAAGAAATCATTATTGGTCTCATAAAACAATTATTTTCCAATTCTCCTAACTGGATAATTAGAACCTTGAATTCCACTTTTGATAATATATATGATGTTATAGAAATAGGATTTCCCTCCAAAAGGAGATCATTCAAGGCATACACTTCTCTTTTAGGAGGAAACCTAGTTAAATAATTGGGAAATATATCATGTGAGTTTTTCAAAAAAAATAGTGAAATTTATAGAATCTATTATTTTATTATACATCCATGTTACTGTTATTAATTGATAATAATTAATTCCAACCATTATTGTTAAATATCCTTTTTATCTAGTCTTCACATTTCAGTATCCTTTGAAAAGATACATCACCACATAAGGATATGTAGACCATAAATTTAATGAATAAAAATAAATATTATCCTTGGATGCAACTAATCAATCCATTATCTTTATTAGTACAGAAAAATTCAAGTATGAAAAAGAAAATTAAATAGAAAATACCACTTCATCGATTGTTATAGAACTAGATGTACATAAATTCTACACGCTCTTTCTACTCAAGTTTTTTATGAAAACACATATTGTTTTGAATAATATGAATACTCATCCCCATATTATTAATGATATGTGAAGAAATAAAATATCATAATAATATAGTATGAAAAAATCATAAGAGTTAAGTTAAATTTTATACCTCATCCATTTGAAGTACTATATTAGTCTATTGTGATAATTTACGTAGAATAATATAACTTTTTACTCACTATTAATATTACATTAGTGATTTATATGGTCAAATTTACTGTAAATACATAGTGTTCCTATAATCTCTTGGATTCTATTACTTCTAATGAAGAAAAATAAATCTACCATGATAAACCAGTTAAATCATAAAATATTTGAGAGACATGATATATATTTCAAGTAGCTCTAGAGAACTCGGTAAACAAGGTTGGTGATTTCCCATCATATTATAGTTTTGAAATTATATTGGTGGTGCCATTCAATATTTCTTTATATTCTCAAAAAAAAACCAAATTTCTGGAATCTAAGTATTATTTTAAGAAATGGTGTAATGTTATTAGATTTACCAATTTGAATTTGAGATACTCTACAACATTGGTCATTGGTAATTCTCTTCTTATTAATAAAAATATTAGAGTTCCCTACTTTTCCCATATAGATAATTTTTCTTCTCTAGAAGGATTACTAGTGATATTATTTTACTCTGCTATCAATATATTTACCATATATGTTTAATATATAACATAGAGTACAAATCTCTTTGAAATAATTTTGGGTAGATGTATTGAATAAAATATGTTTTTCTTTAGGGACTCAAAAGCAGACACTTTTGGAGAAAAAATGGACCATGTTTATAAAATTATCTACATACTATGCTACTCATATATTCAGTTAAGTTAAAATAATAAGATATTTCACTATATCTATCTTGAATGTGTGGTGGTTGATTTTTTTGAACAATTCTCCAAAGTCCTCCCAAATAAGGCGTTGGTAAACTTTATCATAGAAAAATAAATTAAACAATTGGAACATAAGATATTCTACCATGTAGGATGATACAATTACCATTAGATCAGACAGTGTTCCCAGAAACTGAAATATTTTGGTTTTGTATTAATCAACACATATTCCATTTTTTATCCCCTTGAAATATTTGGGGATTCTGCTTCTTAAATATCATAGAATTATGTACTTATCAAGGATTGTCATTTCATTTTCATATATAAATAAATCAAAAGGATTATATAAATGCTCTAAATATGATATTGGTTCTTATGTGGATTAAGTAAAATTATATTTTATACGACCTCCTCTTTTGAGACTCTACGTTATCTAACTGGTGCGATTTCTATATAGAAAAAACAAAAATGCCACATAGTCCTCACTCCTCAGAAATAGAAGGATTAGAATATTCCAAATCATCAAAATCAATAATTTATAAAATCAATTTATAAAAACCTCAAAAAAATTATGAACAATGTAGTATTATTGGTATGTCTCATTACTAAACAATAATATGAATCACTCATGGGCTAAACCCATAATGATGAGATGACAAAAAAATATAAATGTTTCATAGAACACGTTGTATACCCAAACCACCATGGTAACATGATATTATAACCCAAAGAGGTATCTATATATTTTTATGATTGAAATTCCATGATTTGAAATTATTATCTCCTTATTACCTTCCTAATAAAATGGTATAACCATTACTTTTACCATTTGCAACAACCCCACAGATTCAATTTTCTTGGTCTATGTCAGAGGTGATACTAACCAAAGGTGACATCCACAAGAGAAAACACATTATAAAAAAATAAATGGGATTAGTAAAATGTTAGAGGATATTTTTTCATAAAGTATATATATAACCCGATAAGATAAAATACTAATAATCAAATGAACTATATGATGGATGGGTATCAACAATAAAACTAATAGAAAACAAATAAAACAATAATATTAAATTAGTGAAAGTAAGAAATAACATAATACTGAAGAAACACAATGGAATTACTGAATATGAAAAACTAATGCACCATCATTGTAATGAATAAAACATAGAAAATCCATGTTTCAACTCCATACTATGAAACTATTTTAAGATTTCCCACTATAGAAGAGAAATAATTATCCATAACTTTTGTTATGATGAATAATTTCTTCATAAACACCAAAGTACATATGTAGGGGAGATTAATCATACCCAGTTTGATTTATCCAATATACCCATAATATATACCACATGGTCATAAACACATTTGATTATTTTTTATAAAAAATATAGTGATTTAAAAACAAAATAATTCACCAAAATAAATTATTTTTAGTAATACAAATTGAGATAAAACATAATGTTCATTGATTATTTTAGCTTGTTATACCCATTACATATTTCTCACTCACACACATGCCACAAAATTATGATTTAATATACCAATATTCATGGGTGGTTTTCCATCTTTAGAAAATTTATTCCATGGTGAAAAATAAAATGTGTCTTTCCAATCCAACCTTGAGAACCATGACAATTTTAACAAGGATTGTTACAATGAAATCTGAACAGATGCCACGATGTATGAAAAGAACCTATTACATAATTCCTTCTGAAAAAACCAAAAACAAAATTTTTTATAAAATAAAATAATAAAAATTTAGATTATTAACCAATAAAATAGGGGTTTTATCAAGTTAAACAAAATTTCATTTAAAAAAAAACTATTTGAAAAACAAGATGTTTGATTTTATAAAAATTTTGGATACTCTGGTTTTCAATCCAATAAACAATATAGTTTTCCTATTTAAAAAAATTATCAAGAGATTTTATAATTCTATATCATAATTTAATAGAAATAATGGGGTGATTGTGAATTCACCAACATTAAACCAAAAACACCACAAAAAAGAAAAGAAAACTATAAACACATCAATGATTTTCTAAAAGAACTTCATAAACAACCAACACAAATACATCCAAAAATTAACCTATTATTTTATATTTGAATTAGTAATAAAAAGATGGAATTCAATGATTATAATTGGACTTTTCTTTCCAATAACCAAATCAAAGTCCTTCCATGAAGATAATATATGGGTACCGTAATTTTCCCCCAACATTGGCGCTATAATCACTTATTTAAATATTTGATTTTACCATCATTGTGGCCTTGTGGATCCACCAACATGGTGATCTTTTAAACTAGTTGATAATTAGGATATACTCCATTGATTGACACCATGTTATGGTTGTTGTGACATGGAAATTTTAGGATCAACATGCCCAAGTGCATGGTGTGGTGAGTCTTCCATGTCTTTGGTCCATAATGATCCACTCAAAGTTCCATAATCTCGATTATGTTTATTAATATTGAGTTATGAATATCCCATATAGTAAATTTACATTCTAAGAAAACAAACCTACCCCAATAGTTATTTTAATACTCATAGTGGTCCTAAAATAACCAAATGGTTTCAAAATTATATAAGAACCTCTCACAAGATCTATGAAACCAATGTACACCAATAAAATTTATTAAAACAGTAATGTATATGGGGAGATAAGAACATACATAAAACTGTGGGTTTTATAGATCACAATATCCCATTATAATAATTTTTTGATACAATACAAATATTTTTCCTAAACACTTTAAAAAAGAGAACTATGTGAGATTCAAGTATATTATAACTAATTTAACTGCTTAAAATACCATCTACATTTGGTGATCCATAATTTTTTTCAGGTGACAACTCCATCATCATATTGTATTATTTTTTCATGATTTTATTATTTATATTCATCTATAATGAGAACCCAGTATATAATATCCATGTAAATTATCCATTCACTACATTATAATCCACTTCGACCTCCAATACATTATTTTTTAATCACTACTCATATTTATAGATTAATATTTCTCATTCTTTTTCAACTAATTTGGTATTATAGTGATACAATTTTTCTTAGTGTGTCTAGGTTGAACATGTATAATAGATGTTCCCTTAAGATAATTAAAATTATTCATTTCCATTCAGTTTATTTTATTTCAAGACTTTAAGAAATACAATTTTACACCCCATCATATCAAGGATTTATTTATTTTATGATTAAAAGAATATACATACACACATAGGATTTATTTGAATATATTTTTAAATGACAAAATATTATTTCTATATGAAATCACTTCAATTGTAAGTATGGTTCAAGACAATATACTTCTTGACCTTCCTTTATATTTCAATTTCATTACATTCATTGATTATTATCAAGGTTAGAAGCATATTTGTTTTATTTTTATTTACCCTAAATATTATCCTCAATATAATTCATATTCTAAATCTCATTAGTTATGTAATTTATAGTAACGCTATTTTATGAATGAATGGGTGTATTCACCTTCTTGTTTGAGGTAATCACCCTTTCCCCTTTCTTTTCACTACATCCCCAACTTCTTTTGAAATCTTATTTTCCCACTCAATTGGGCATGGTAGCACCATATATTCAAAATGATTATTTGGTATTAAAACAATATCAAATTTTTAACTTTTACCAATTTCCATACATGTTTTTGATTCTAAAATTGAATTTTATTTAAGAAAATCAAAACTACAACCAACATTTCCTCATGTTACTTCACTTCATTGTTCATAGAAAAATTATTTTTTATTTTAATATCAAGAAACATTTATGTTTCTTCATTCATATAGTTAATTTTTAAACACAATATTTTTTCAATTAAACCATTAATGTATTTTAAAATAATAGTTATGAAGATTGTGATGGGGTTTACCTGGAGTTTTATCATCTCTTAGCCTGGATGTTGATATATTAATAATTTTAAACATATTAACCCATGTGTGGACATAAATATATAAATAAAGGTTAATCTCTTAGATGGTTTCTCAGATTGGTAAAAAAGAAATACCATTGAATCAATAATGCTAGTTTTACCCAATGTTTATTATAAGGATAATTTTCATTATACCTATAGATGATTCACAACCAGTGGATTATATTTGATGAAAAATAATAAAATTAATTTATTATCTAATTATGTTATTAACCAATGAAACAATTTATCTAAAACCTATTATGGTATATCTCCAAATTTATCCACATAAATAGGAGAGATCCATAGTATGGGAGAGACACTATGAGGGGATTTAGGGGATAATGACTAGAGTTATCAAATCTTGTGGTTTGACAAAAAAATAGGGGTCACTAATGAAATCATACTATAATCATTCATCACATATGATCAATCCAAAATTGATGTAAAAATATATTTTTTTCGTATATTTATGTGTTTAATATCCTTGAATATTTCATATTAATTTCTCAATTAATCTATCTGTAGAATATTCAGATGTTAGGTCAAACAATTTTATTTTCTCCTAGAATTAAGAAATAAAATTTATTTCACCTTGTAATTTATAGTATCTACATTATTCTTAATTTTAGAAACATAAATAATTAGCTCTTGAGTGTGGATATCATTTATTACTAAAATTTTGTGGTTTGTGGATTTTCCCTATTTTTGTTATGAATTATTCATTGATAATATCTTTTATCTGGTGATTATATCTTTTTTACATGGACAAAAAAAATGAGTGAGTCATGATAGAATTGGTGCTATATTGTTTTCGACTGATTTTTGGATTCATAGATTGTTATGGTGGATTCAATATCAATTATATTGACATAAATGATGATCGAAGGAAATTTTTTAATATGAGGGTGATACAGAAAATTAATGATCTGATGATGATGTTTCAAGGAGGTAAAAAACATTTTATTATATAGTGAATAGCATATAGAATACTTATTTCAACATGGAAATATTCTTGCTCAACATTGTTTGAAGGTTCTTGGTGGAAATCATGGTAAATATGGAGGAATGGAAAAATTATTTCAACAGATGAAGTTTTTCTCGAAAATTAATTATGAAAAAATATGTAGTTTGGAATAACACATGTTTTGTGTATTATTTATGTGGCGTGAGTGTTTTTTGAGTTAGAAAAATATAACACTGATGTGTGGAGAACCCACACACTATTTTAACCTTGATGACTCTGAGAAAGTATAAAAAGCGTGGTTTTATAAGAAAACCGAGTTCTCTCACATTCTGTGTTGCATGGATAAACATCATGTTACCATAGAGAAAAATTATTTTTTAATGAACACACTAAGTACAATACCTCAAAAAATACAACATTTGACAAGAATCACACACCCTATAATTAGTATTTTATAATCCATGACGATTTGTGGAAGATGGATGTCTTATCATCTTGGGGTAATACCCCATATACCCTATGAACATTCCATATACATCAATTTAAAATTTTTAGTATCTTTGAGAGGTTCTTTCTAGAATGTGATCCACATGGGATGTGGAAGTGGTGTATTTGATCCCACAAAGAGGGGATAGGTATACAACTCATCCACTAATTCCATGTGATAAATTTTCTATGGCTTGATAATTGATAAATTCAGGTATCTCACCATAGGGACTTAAGTTATGATACTTTATTCAATTACTTTATGAAATGTTATTTATATCTTCACCTATATATATGACATGATATCACCTCAAATGTGAAAATTTAGCTGGAGTTAAGTATATATCTTAACATAGGTTATGATCCTCTATCATTGAGTTGTAATATAATGGGGACAAGTATCCCCTCAATCCCAATGTATAACCCCATATATATATTTTTAATTCACTCATGTGAGGATTCTTCCTAAAATGAATGTTTTATATTCTAGTGATTCATAAGAGGTGTTACATACCATCTATCAATTGTATGAATTATGAATCGATCTATTTTGTGACGATTGTATGAATATATATAGAGTCTAAGACCTTACTGGATGACTTGTATACTTTTATGATCATATTTGAGATCACCCTTGTTTACCATTGGGTATATGGTTGAAGCTAACTATCATTTATTTATTCTAGGTTATTTTGGGGTTCCCTAATTGGTATGTATATACTACGTTGTATTTGGGATCTAGCCACATGTGTTGTAAATTATGAAAATGATAGGCTATTAGATGGAGATTTAGGTATACCATGTCCAGGTGGTTCATATTGGTGCCTTATTGCTATGGTAGATAGATTTTTTTTCAGAATTTCGGTTACGTGATAAGACTATATTTCTAATTTTTTCTGTGATTTACATAATTTATAGTTTTTGTGAAAATATTTCTCCCATTATACGTTGTTCATTACCTATCATACATTTTTTGGGGTTGATAGAGGTTGTGCCTAAATTTATTTTTCTAGTTTTTAAATTATTTACATTCTCTGATAATGTAGAGATACGTGTGCATGTGTATACATTCATGTGTAGAAGGCCACCCATATGTGTGATATGCCTACCTAGTTATAGTCCCCAGCCTATGGACTATTTAAGGTGAGCATGGGGTGGAACACTCTTTGTACCATTTGCTAGGTAGGTTATATTGGATCATATCATGTGAGATTCTTATAAAGACTATGATATTATAGGAAAGAGTTTGGTCATATAATTGTTAAAAGTATTTTCATGAGATTCATTATATTATTTTTAATTTGTATCAAGTTTGGGTTTTGTGATAGGAAGCCAAATTATAGTTCAACATCAAATGTATCTATTCTCTAGAATTCTTAAATGGTTCTTGTAAACATGGTATACCCAGAAATCATTTTCCTGGAAAAATTTAGAAGTTTTATTATATTGGAATGAGTTTCAATATCCAACTAAATTTCTAGTGAAATACATAGATATGATAAATTCATCTTGGTACACCATGACTATTGTAGTATGACTTGACACAAAAAACCAAAATAAATAAATCAAACAAGATCATAATGATAACTAGCTATGTGATGAGGACTCAATTTAGGGCCATACACATTATGGTGATTTCTCCAGGTGGACTCCGAATGGTACATCTGATAATCGATCAAGGAGAAAACTTTCCCAAAGTAGTGTAGGCCAACGCATTTAATCATGTTTGGAATTACATCATCTTACTAGTAATATATATTTATGAGTACTGGATGAACATGATTTTTGAGTTATATAGGTAGATCCCACACAAGTTATAGTGTTGTCTAGACAAACATGTCATAGGGGGAATGCTATAGATGATCTTCTGAGTATTTTGTTTGGGTCGATCACCTCCCAACCATGTTTTAGTTCATCCATATGGATTTAAAAATAATAAAATAGGATGTTGGTTGATCTTATTGGCCCATACACTTCAGTAGTTGAGTCTTCTTTAGGGACAAGATTTAGAGCCTATACCATTAAGATTATTTTCTTGTGGGTCTATATTCTGTTGATATTTATGAGATTATAGAGCTTTAATAGATAAGTATGCATGCGAATAATCATTAATTAAGGTTCAATTACCTTACATAATAGTCTCTTCACATGTTTCATGATAGGAACTTCCCGTTAAGAACATTCGATACGGGGATTCATAATGTTATTCTTGCCGTACTGATTCCACTTGATATCATGACCTATGATAGAGAGATAGACTATTCACTAGTGGCATAATTGTTTTTAGTGGGGAAAACATTGTCAGACGGTCCTATAAGTTGCCACCTAGTAGCCGAGAACTCAATAATAGGAAAATAAAAATAGGCTTTGGTATTGAGGTTCCTCATATTCTATATATTATAGACTAAATCAAGATTATTTGCTTCTCAATGATTATAAAGGGTAACTAGTAAGCATTATAGAAATCAATTATTTTCAACTAATGGGAATTATAATATTTTGTGGGACTTCCCAACCCATCATATAGTAGAAGATGGTAGGATGTGTATGGACCATCATTTTTAGGATAACGATGCGACCAAAGACCACCCAGAAGTGTTCAATGAGATAGTTAGGGTCGCTCCATGGGTAGAGGAGCTACTAGAGGTGGTCAATGTTATGGTCTAATACAAAAATCACCATCTATAAGTACACCAAACCAGGCTTAAAGAGTTAACAGCCTTGAGAATGTGAATTTATATGAAGTTGATTATTTTTAACCATAGACTCATACTATGATTCCCTGTATGATATGTTCCTTTTCTACTCTCTCATCAGTTTTGGTAGATACTAGTGTGGATAAAATCCCATTATCATCATTCAGGTAATTATATAAATTATATTTGATCACTTATTATTTAGGTGTTGTGTTTGGTATTTTTTATGTTTCTTTTGGATTCATTCTAGTATTTCTATATAGATATGTGTTATAGTTATAAGGCATACAACATTGATAGGGTTTCTATTATGTTGATGATCTGGATGTGGTGTAGCAAGTATTTGTGGTTATGCCAATTCTATCATGGATGTGTCTTGGATGATCTAGCTATGATGTGGATGTTTTTTATGGATTTTCTATCTTAGGAATACTTATAAAATAGAGGTCCTATTGTATTATTGTGGCTCAAGTGATTGATTTTTATTTGGAATTCGTTTTTCAGCATGGATATGTTGTGGATGGGTTGCTATGTTGTATCCTCTTATTGGTGGATGGTGTTTTTAGTGTGGCTATTTTTGTTACACTATGGTCCCTTCATAATTTTTCAAATCTATAGCATAAATATCACCACATACCTTATACATGGTTTTGACTAGAAACATATGGTGTGGTTTATTTCATAGCATTTTTGTATGGATTGTTTTAATAGCTATGTATTTTTGTCCTGTTGGTTACGACATGGTCCCTTTTTCTAGATAAAAATGCCCAACCCCATTTGGTATTCCAAAATCCTCTTATTCAAACCAAATTTGATAGACTGGATATTAAATTATATCAAGAGTGTATTTTTGATTCTCTAAACCCTTTAATATTTTATAGAAGTGTTGATGAATGTATTTTATATCTACGAGGTACGTGAAAGCACGTTTTTTCTGAAATCCACCATTATCAATTTCTTCTATTATTTCAGTCATAGAGAGAGATGGTTCCCCATGTTTAATTGGATCTAAAACATTATTTTAGTTATTTTGATTCTAGGGATTCAACTTTTATCTTTCTCACTTCCTATTCCATATTTCCAGTTCCCATTTTGGGTAATTGATCATTTTATAGTGTGACCTAATGGTAGGTTCTTCGATATGTATTTTTTATACAGTTTAAATAATGATTATTTCCTTTAATTTAAATTTATTTTCAATTGGTTATTCATAAATTTAAATGACTAGTTATTTTATTTTGAAAATTAATGGGGTTTTAAAAAAAATTATCAAAGAGGGTGATAATTAGAGTAGATTTGGTGAAAATATTGAATGAAATTAATTTTTTGATGCAATTATATGATACTGATTATTTAAAAATGGATATAAATGAAATATGTCCTTGAATGTAATAAACTTCATGAAATCATATTATTTGGTAATGAAAATTGAAATGAAACATTTTCTAAATAGAGCATTTTAACTATAAATGACGAATTGAAATGGTTTTCCCTCGATTGATTGATTGAATTAACATTTTAGACTAAGTAATTGCTGGTTGATTTGGACAAAAAATCTAGGACATGACACACTAATATTTTATTTATGAAGAAAACTAAAACTAAACAATTTTTCTCATGATTTCAACAATGGGTGTGGATCAATTGTATTAATTAACCGGGCCATATGGGAGTGCACAAACATCGAGCTATGATGATTGAAAATGATATGAAAGGAACCTATAGCTTGAATCTAATGATCCTTAGGGAATATGAAATTTATGATTTTTTATTTGATTATTAAATTTAAATGGTCATATAACCATCTTTATCAATTCTATAATATTTATTTTAAATGTTCATTTATACCTAGATTTGAGATATTTTCCTTCTTGATTTGAAAGCGTGATTTTACAGAACATGTGGGAAATGATTTTCCATGCCTTAACATTATTTAAATTAGATAATAAATGGTTTATTTGTTATTGAAATATTTAGGAATCATTTATTGGAATCCTAATTGCATTTATTTCTTAGACCCTACATTTTACTTAATGTTTGTGTAGATTTGGTTACACTAGGTCCAGGAAAATGGATTGAACCATTTAGAGGTACTGGGTTTGCATGATTTATAGAACCCTAGAATGAAGATGGTGACAAGTGGTGCTATGTTTAAATAATTTCATGTGGATTATGTGAGTTTTCTTGATGGATTTTACATCATTTTATTTTGAATGGTGTAATATATTGGTTTTTCTAAATAACTACTTATTGTAGTTTTGTCCTTTAAGAGTTATCTTCATAATGAAAAATTATTATTAAATATTCTACTATTACATTATAGTGATTATTTATTATCCAAAAACCATCCCCATATACTTATTTTTAATTGAAGGTGATAGTTGACATCCATTAGTTATTGGAAACACCCTTTGAGCTTTGTAAAATTATGTATCAGGTATTAGTGTTGCAGCATACCTGAGTAATTTAGTGATACAGTGGTTACAATAGTGTTGGTTGATATTATTTCCTTGATATCATTATATAGTCATGGATTTCATAGTAGTGAAGAGGTAGGATTATCCAGAATTAATGGGTAGTTATGAGTGAGTTGCTGACCAACTCTAAATGTAGAGAGGCATAAGACACATCAGAGTTTCAGAAATGTATCAATGATGAATAAATTTATCTAAAACTATTATTTTTAAAATATTATCATAGTATATTGAAATCCCAAATGAATTATTGTATATATGGATTTTATATTACTATATATGTTGTTTTAATTTATATTTAAGTGTCACTTATAACATTTTAAAGGATTTTTATTGATGTTGAGTAACACCATTCTCCCAAGGAAATTTTTATAAGGTCTTCAGGAGGGAGATGCTGATAGACTATATCATGAATACCCTCCAGTATGTTATAACCTTATATGGGTCGTTTTTTATGATATAAAAGATTTGTAGTAGGTATCTGACCTCATTATGATTTATAATATTGTGGTAGAACATCGAAGAGATGAAATTAATTTTCATTCCCAATTTTTTTTTGGAATAATACACCATTTTTATAAGGTCATACTAGTTATAATGATGTATAGGATTGGATGAAATTAGTTGAGAATATTTTTTAGTTCATGAAATTATGGAATCTATATACATAAATTGATTTACCCTCTTTATTGGAAGGATTATAAGGACGTGGTGTCTTTTCATGGATTTAATGAACAATCATGATGTGTGAAGTTAATATAAATTACATATATTTTCAAAGAGTAGTTATACTAGAGTGAACTATTTTTGTGAATTATTTATTATTTTTATGCCTCATATATGGGGATCAAATGATTAATATATATGAAACCCATTTTGTTGAACTTGTTCAGTTTTCACTTAAAGTGGCGATGAATGAGAAGTTGGAATCCTAAATATACATGATGGTCTTAGAGTTTCAGTTTGAATACAACTTCTTATTTAGTAGTTGTAAATATAGTATTAATGGTTGATCTTGAAATCTCTATAACGTCTTGATTAATGGTAGTTCTTCTTAATCATAGTGGATGTTTTTATTGTGACCTTAATCGAAAGAGGATGTGAGACGAGTATCATTGTGGATTATGACATTTAAAATCATCTAGACACTCTAAAATGTTTGGTAGATTCCTAATGAATTTATTTAAATGATTAAATTTTGAGAATTATAATAGTTTTTATACTATGTCATCAAGGATTTGATGTTTTTATAGTCACACAAAAAACATGTAGAAGATGATTTAAATCTTGTATACCCCATGTTGTGGAATAGGTTCATCAGGTCCTGTAGTTTTTGGGTTCAATAATATTTTTACAAAACTAATGGTTTCCATGCATAAGTATCCAAAAGAAATATTATTCACACTACAGAAGAGTATCTAGAAGAAGCTAACATGGGTCCACCAATGTTGATCTATACAATCGCTATAGATTCATTTTTAATGACTAGTTTATTTTATATTAGTGCATGTTATTCATTCGTATCAAATCATGTTGTGAATTTTCTAAACATTACTACAAAGAATATTCCATATATTATGGATATATCTACACCCCTATGAAATAAGGGTGAATATTCTATGATGACCTTATCATTCATTCTCTATGTGACATGTTTATATCTCTTTGGAATTCATATTTATAGAATTGAAACCGCAAAAAATATTTCTTTTTTAGGTTTTGAATATTACTATTAAATATCAGATTGACAATAATATTCAGTTGTTCTCATTTAATTTCTTAATGTGGTGTAACATGCTTTTTTCGAGTTGGATGAGACCTAAGGATGAGAGGATCTAGACCACATTATTTAGACTTAAGATATGAGATATATGTGTTTTATTATTGTATAGACCCAAAGACTGACGTACATGGACATTATATGACATTTGCGGAATACTTAGTACATAACAAAAACACACACACAAGGATCGTAATAGTTTAATGTCTTTGGAAACTCGGAATATAATATTCTAATCCTGGTGAAAGATCTTCAACATCTCCCATAAAGATCTTCTTTTCTTTTTTTATACCTAAATCCTTTCTTTATATCCTGGGGAAAAGAAAACATAAAAGGGTGAGCTTAAATGATCAGTAAGGGTAAACAAAAGAAAAATCAATCACATCATATTCATAAGAACATCACTTTTGGAAATCTTAACCTGAAAATGAGTGCAATATTTCATAACATGGGATAACTCATGGAAGTGGAATTTAATCACAATAATCATAACGTAAAACATTAAACATTGTGGCATATAGACATAATCATAGAGAATCATTTCTTTTTAGTCAAGACTCATTCCCAAGACTATCTTAGTGGACAAAGTCCCTTTCTGAACGGAGTCACCCTCGTTTCAGTCCTGTTTCACTGAATCGGTATAACCTACCATTCCAGCCATGTCTATCTCATGAGATATAAAATCTTTACCCAATGCATTGGAGGGAGATATAGGTCCCACCCATCTCATAATGATACCATTCTTATGTGTGCCACAAAATCATAAATCATACATCATTGCATAACACATGTAATAAAAATGGGAATCTTAAACATCGTGACATCATAAAACAATTTATATAAGATAAATGAATTCATAAAAATAATTCCATCACAACATAATCAAATAAATGTAATAATAGGGATATAAACAAAACCCTATATTATCTTAGATGGAAAATAATTTTTATAAAACGCTTGAACTCCATTCTTGAGGAAAATATCCTTTCTACTTCAAAAAAAAAATTCCGTTCTTAACATGTCATAAAAATTTAAAATAAAAGAAGTTGATTAGAAATAAACTTGAAAACTTGCAAAGTAAGCTTCTTGGAAATAATTTTTTAAAAAATCCATCCAAGCCTTATAAGTTAAAAAAACATTCTTCGTACTTTTCTCGGAAAAGTCAAAAAGTACCTCATACGAAAAATGACAAAAGATTCCTTTAATATCCTTTACTAAAAACTCACCGAAGGGTAAAATTGGATTTAAAAAATTGTAGGTGGATGGAAATAATATTACATATTGAGGAAACATGGATTTGGATGATAAAATACACCCCAGTAAATACCAAAGTATAAACAATCTCGGATAAAAATTATATTGTGATATTTTCCCTTACCTTAGGTCCGACTTGGTTTGTAAGTGTCCGAACCGCCTGTATAATGATTTAAATCATGTTATTGACTTATTCAAGAATCATATTCATTTTTATTATATCATATATGGTCCACTTATGACTTTATATTACCCGTTCTTTTGTATATTCATGTTAATGTAGCGTTTTGGGTAAAATCGTCTCATTTGTTGTTCGTGTTTTTAACATGTAATTATTAATATGATTACTTGGATCATGATTACTTATATAAAGAATGTAAAAAATGATTTATATATAATATATATTCAGAATATATATCAATAAATGAAATGAAATACACCGTTCATGGAGACGGTAGTCCGTACGTACGCATGAACGCTGTTTTTGTTTCCTTATTGAATTGAATGGAATTAAGTAGATGACATACAAAAAAATATAAATAAATCCAGTATCATTATTATGTCATATATTTTATTAGTACTTATTATATATATACTTTATAATCATTCATGAATGGTTAATCATTGAGAATGAATCTCATCGCGTCGTGGAGACGGTAGTCCGTACGTATGCACGAGCGATGATATCGTTCCCATGGTCGTGGAATTGTGTTGAAGTGTATGTATATTATTTCAGTATCAATATAACTTTATAATAATCATATACAGTTACTCATTACACCATTATACCAATCCAAATTAAGATGGTGGCGGAAAATAGATTACACCACAGCGTGGAGACGGTATTCCGTATTTACGCATGCGGGTGATTTCTTTTTCCGTAGGATAGATAGATGGTTAAATAGGTTTGTTTCATACATATAATAACATATCAGTATATTAGTGATACTTGTGATATTACTTCATAATGAAACAATTAAAGAATAAGAATTTGAAGAAGAAATAAATTGGAAAGGATCGGTAATGGATATTACCTCTTCTTTGAAGTGCTTCATTGAGTCCTCCTTTTAGGGCACTAAAATTGGTCTTTTAAGAAGACCAGGACCTGTAGGATGATACTAGTGAAGTGGATAAGAGATTTTGGCAGGGTTTGGACGATCTTGAATGCTCAAATTGGTGTGAGGAGGAGAGGGAGGAGGTGACCTTTTATAAGGGAGGAGATGGGCATCTTAGGAAAATCTCCAAATATTATTTTATATTAAGGTCAAATTCGGTTTATAATGGTTCCAAATGGTCTTATTTCAAAGATAAAGTGGGGATGGGTAGAAATCCTCTCATCCAGTAGGATTTAGACAAGTTTAGGTTATTATTTTAACCTTATCAATTAGATTTAACTCTAAGTTAAATAATTTAACTTTTACCGTGTCTTTTTGTTTTCTTACACTATATGGTTAATAAACATACTATATAAAGCCATACGAACACCAAGTTGTTTATTATTAATATTTCTATTCTTATCTAAGTCATTTGGCCGAACCTTATATTTATATGAATTAAATAACAATTAATAATATAATATTTGTTTTAAAAACAAATTTATGTCAATTTTGACACTATTTGGTACATGATTTTTTATGAAATTTCTAACAGAATTATAAGTTCGAACCAAGTTACTTAAATAAACAATAACATGTCATATTAACCTAGAAAATTAGTGTATGTCATAAAAAGTCTCAAATTACTTTTATTTGGGAATTTATAACATCAATTTTTCGTAAAAAGGAAATTACTGAATCATTTTTGTGTCATAAATAAATTAAATTATATGAAGTCTAAAAATTACAAATAAAATACCATTATGTAGTAAATCATTATAGATTTCTAATGAATATTTATAGTCTTATTTATCTTATGTATAACCCCATACTAAAAATGTTTTAGTAAATAAACATTGATTTTAACTCATTTATCTCTTCTATGAATTAAATAATAATAAATCTCCTAATCTAATCCAAGAGGGCCTAAATGATAATATTTTACACATAAGGTTGTTTTTGGTCGATATACACTTGTCAAATAGGATGAGGACATGTGTTAGGGTAATATTAATATCATTCTTACCCTTGATTACCCTATTTACTTTTAACCGTGGTAAATAAAAGTAAAAAGTTACTATTCACCAAAAATTATTTTCATCTCATTGAACCACATTTTACTTACTTACATCAACCGTGTCTCTCGGATTTTTGAAATTCCATTCAAAGAAGTGGTAAAATTAAGTTTTATGAACAATTCAGTTTTTTTTAACTACCACTTAGTGGTTTCACTATTCATCAAAAATTGAAAGTTTTCAGAAAAATACAAAAAATTAGGCCTAAGATATATTTGATATTATGAACTCAAAAATGATTTCTATTTTACCAAATTCAAAACATATTAGGTTCATTAATTAATTTAAAAATCAATTCTCGTCGTCAAAACAAATAGCGTGTTCTTAAGAGATAATAACTATCAAAAGATTGACAATTGTTTATGTCTGGTTTAAATGTGAAATTACATCCAATGACCATCATTGTATTAAATTGTAAAAATATATTCTAAATATAAATTAAAACCACTCAAATTACTAATTTATCACTATTAATTATTTCGATTGAGAAAGTTGTTTTTAATTAAAATTTATTAATTTTCACTATTCATCAAAATATGAAAGTTATCCGAAAATCACCAAAATTTCACCCTAAGCTAATTTCAATATTACGAATCCAAAAATGAATTCCATTTTGAAAAAAATAATTTAAAAATTTTCAAAAAGTGGTTATTACTATTCATAACGGCTAGTTTTAATAATATTTTAATAGCATATTGTTGTTTATTGAAACTCGTTATTGCGTACTACACACGCTATTGAGGAAGGTCCCGATTGTGTGTAATGCAAGGAAAGTCAAGGATGCGTGTTGTGCAAGCTCCATTTGGTGTAGCATACAACGCAGGACATTAATGAAATTAAAAAGAATATTTTTCATAAAATCTCATGGTGTTACATTCTACCCCCCTTAAAATGAATTTCGCCCTCGAAATTCGTCGGGGTTATAAATGGTTTACTATTCGAAAGATTATTTAATAGAAACCCACATCGTAAAAAGGCATACCAAAACCAATCTTTAAAAACAAATGTATGAAACGTAACGGTCACCCTAATAAACTAATCACTACGTTTCCACATAGGTGAAAATATGGATATGGAAGAAAATCTAACCATCATGTTCAGATGGAGAGTGGTAGAGAACATGGCCATGGAAAAGCCAACAATCACAATTCCATAAATTCGTGACGATCTAAGGTACCATCTGATTAATCAGATATAAGAGCTATAGGACAACATTTTTGGCTTTCAATATCGTTTCCCTAAAGTTGAAGAATTTGAATTAGAATAAATACTTACTTTATTTTTGTATAATCTCACTGTTGTTCGTGCTTTGAACAATTTCCAATTCATCTCTTAAATAAATGAAGTTGAATTTGTTATTCGTGAAGTGTTAGCAGATCATGTGATAGAATGACGGGTCATTCCATCTGTCTCAAACAAAAGGTTAGCAGAAGTTATTAAATATACATAAGTCATTATATGGTGAGATTAATCATATATGGTTCCTAAAATGAACATATACGTCATATATCATACTTCTTAATATAATAAAACTAGTTTCTACTAAACAGGAACTTCCTGTAGGCCAGTGGTAGGCGATAAAGGCCAATCACACAGCGGTTGTGGGTTCGATTCCCACAGCCTTGTCCGACACTATGGGTTGTCGCCCGTCCTGTAGGATGTCCTTTTTCTAAAACTATAACATCCCATCAATAATATCGAAAAAACTTCTATCCTTAAACAATACTAACTTATGTCCAACATAATCTCTTCCAATATTTAGGCTTATCCATAATACTGCAGTCCACTCTCATAACATAGTGAAAACGATTCTCAGAGATTTAATACCATTGTTGATCCCCACATATCATAAGATATGTTTTGTTGGTCACATTCAAAATATTCAATGTCCTTAATCATGTATTTTCTTGAATACCTATTGAACCTTAGTGAAAACATGAATGCAGTTAAAAGTTAACACCTTCCACTTACCAAAATCCTCAAAATTCTATATACTCAAACCATGATATCACTTAGTCCATATATCAATCATGAGATCATGAATACTGTCAAATATTTCATTTTATTGTTTTCCCTTCATTACGCGCATATCATCTTATTTCCAAAAAAATATCTCAATCACTTTGAATACCACATTAGACCAATACATAAATATTCCAATACTTTATGATACAACATTATTTTGGAATCCCAATACATAAACACTTAATCATTCCACCACATCGTTATCATATTAAACATCGCCAATGGTGATCGCATGTTACTTCCCTTTGTCCTTTGCCTCAATCGGTTGCTCATGTCGATCATCACTAACCCTTGGATTAGGGCATTTATTAGCATAATGCCCTATTTCCTTGCACTTGAAGCATTGAAGTGTTGGTGGTGCGTTCTCTGCAGTGTTTGCTTTATTCACATCATTAGAAACCCTTTTCCATTACTTCGACACTCAGCTGCTCGATGACCATCTTTTCCACACTTAAAACATTTTCTAGTCCCTTTATGACAATCTCCACCATGCTTCTTTCCACACTTTGTGCATAAGGAAACATTCATCTTCTTTTCACCATTATTATGAGATTTCCCCTTGAACTCCATCTTTCGTTTCATGTCAAAACCATGAGATGGATATGTAACACCAACTTCCATTTCTACCTTGATAGCACAACGCGCAATTTCTTCATAGCTACTGAAGTCTCTTATAGCTAATGCCCTTCGAAGACTTGGTTTACAGCCACTGAAAAATCGATCAACTTTACTTTCTGGTTGGATGATAATGCCAGATGCAAACCTTGAAAGTCTTGTAAAATTCGCTTCGTATATACCAACAGATTCATCATCCTTCTACTTCAGCTCAGGATACTCCTTTTCCATCTTTGTTCGAATAATATGAGGGAAGTACTTACTGAAAAACAAGTTCTTGAACTCGTCCCATTCCATGGACTCAATTTCATCTCCTGGCCTCATATTCTTGATAAGATTCCACCATTGATCAGCTTCACCTTACATACGATATACTGCTAAGATGACTTTATCATGTTCAGAACATTGAAGAACTGAAAATATCTTTTCAGTGGTACTGATCCATTTTTCAGTAACAAGTGGATCAGAAGTCCCACTGAAAGAAGGTAGACATTGCCTCATGAAGGACTCAATAGAATATTGTTCCCTTCTATGCTCATTTGGAAGTCCAGAATGATTCATAGCTTGTGTAAGTATATCAATAAGATTTTTCACTCCATCTCCCATAACATTTGTTTCTTCAGTAGGACAATCATTGCATTGTCCATTGCATTGATCAACACGGTTCTTTCGGGTTCCAGCAATCGTCTAAAACCCAAAAAGAATAGTGTGAGTGGCAAAAATCATGCTAGGGAAAACAACATAATAAAGGGGGAGTACCTTCAATATCTAACATCTTAGGTTTAATTCTATGATCGTTAGCGTAATTGTATTACTATAACCTATACGTATACTTATCCTTAGGGACATCCCTAGACATACCTTAGAAATATTTCTAGGGGTCTTACTAACGTTTTCGCATCCTAGTTTCCAAAGGTTGACTAAACCTTTCCTCTGATACCAACTGTAGGGCCCCAAAGCCTGACGTACATGGACATTACATTACATTTGCGGAATACATAGTACATAACAAAAACACACACACAAGGATCATAATACTTTAGTGTCTTTGGAAACTCGGAATATAATCTTCTAATCATGGTGAAAGATCTTCAACATCTCCCATAAAGATCTTCTTTTATTTTCTTTTATACCTAAAACCTTTCTTTATATCCTGGGGAAAATAAAACATAAAAGGGTGAGCTCAAATTCTACGTAAGGTAAAACAAAAGAAAAATCAATCACATCATATTCATAAGAACATAACTTTTGGAAATCTTAACCTGCAAATGAGAGCATAATTTCATAACATGGGATAACTGATGGCAGTGAAATGTAATCACAATAATCATAACATAAAACATTAAACTTTGTGGCATACACACATAATCATAGAGAATCATTTCTTATTAGTCAAGACTCATTTCCAAGACTATCTTAGTAGACAAAGTCCCTTTCTGAACCGAGTCACCCTCGTTTCAGTCCTGTTTCACTGAATCGGTATAACCTACCATTCCAGCCATTTCTATCTCATGAGATATCAAATCATTACCCAATGCATTGGAGGGAGATATAGGTCCCACCCATCTCATAATGATACCATTCTTATGTGTGCCACAAAATCATAAAACATACATCATTGCATAACCCATGTAATAAAAATGGGAATCTTAAACATCGTGACATCATAAAACAATTTATATAAGATAAATGAATTCATAAAAATAATTCCATCACAACATAATCAAATCAATGTAATAATAGGGATAGAAAAAAAACCCTATATTTTCTTAGATGGAAAATAATTTTTATAAAATGCTTGGACTCCCTTCTTGAGGAAAATATCCTTTCTACTTCAAAAAAAATTTCCTTTCTTAACATGTCATAAAATTTTAAAATAAAAGAAGTTGATTAGAAATAAACTTCAAAACATGCAAAGTAAGCTTCTTGGAAATAATTTTTTTAAAAATGCATTCATGCCTTATAAGTTAAAAAAATCATTCTTCGTACTTTTGTTGGAAAAGTCAAAAAGTACCTCGTACGAAAAACGACAATAGACCCCTTTCATATCCTTTACTAAAAACTCACCGAAGGGTAAAATAGGATTTAAACAATTTTAGGTGGATGGAAGTAATATTACATATTGAGGAAACATGGATTTGGATGATAAAATACACCCCAGTAAATACCAAAGTATAAACAATCTCAGATAAAAATGATATTGTGATATTTTCCCTTACCTTAGGTCCGACTTGCTTTGTAAGTGTCCGAACCCCCTGTATAATGATTTAAATCATGTTATTTACTTATTACAGAATCATATTCATTGTTATTATATCATATATGGTCCACTTATGACTTTATATTACCCGTTATTTTGTAAATTCATGATAAAGTAGCGTTTTGGCTAAAATCGTCTCATTTGTCGTTCGTGTTTTTAACTTGTAATTATTAATATGATTACTTGGATCATGATTACTTATATACAGAATGTAAAACATGATTTATATATAATATATATTCAAAATATATATATATATAATAAATCAATAAATGGAATGAAATACACCGTTCATGGAGATGGTAGTCTCTACGTACGCATGAACGCTGTTTTCGTTTCCTTATTGAATTGAATGGAATTAAGTAGATAACATTCATAAAAATATACATAAATCCAGTATCATTATTATGTCATATATTTAATTATTACTTATTATATATATACTTTATAATATTCATGAATGGTTAATCATTGAGAATGAATCTCATCGCGTCATGGAGACGGTAGTCCGTACGTAGGCACGAGCGATGATATCATTCCCATGGTCGTGGAATTGTGTTTAAGTGTATGTATACTATTTCAGTATCAATATAACTTTATAATAATCATATATAGTTACTCATTACACCATTATACCCATCCAATTAAGGTGGCGGCGGAAAATAGATTACACCACGGCGTGGAGACGGTATTCTGTACGTACGCACGCGCGGTGATTTCTTTTTCTGTATGATGGATAGATGGTTAAATAGGGTTGCTTCATACTTATAATAACATATCAGTATATGAGTGATACTTATGTTATTACTTCATAATGAAACAACTAAATATGAAGAAGTTGGAGAAGAATGAAATTGGAAAGGATCAGTAATGGATATTACCTCTTCTTTGAAGTGCTTCTTTGAGACCTCCTTTTAGGGCACTAAAATTGGTATTTTAAGAAGACCAGGACCTCTAGGATGATACTAGGGAAGTGTAGAAGTGATTTTGGCAGGGTTTGGCCGAGCATGAATTCTCAAATTGGTGTGAGGAGGAGAGGGAAGAGGTTCCCTTTTATAAGGGAGGAGAGGGGCATCTTAGGAAAATCTCAAAATATTATTCTATATTAAGGTCAAATTCGGTTTATAATGGTTCCAAATGGTCTTATTTCGAAGATAATGTGGTGATGGTTCGAAATCCTCTCATCTAATAGGATTTAGACAAGTTTAGGTTATTATTTTAACCTTATAAATTAGATTTAACTCTAAGTTAAATAATTTAACTTTTACCGTGTCTTTTTGTTTTCTTACACTTTATGGTTAATAAACTAACTATATAAAGCCAAACGAACCCCAAGTTGTTTATTATTAATATATCTATCCTTATATAAGTCATTTGGACTAACCTTATATTTTTAGATATTAAATAACAATTAATAATATAATATTTGTTTTAAAAACTAATTTATGTCAATTTTGACACTATTTGGTAGATGATTTTTTATGAAATTTCTAACAGAATGATAGGTTCGAACCAAGTTACTTAAATCAACAATAACATGTCATATTAAGCTTGAAAATTAGTGTAAGTCATAAAAAGTCTCAAATTACATTTATTTGGGCATTTATAACATCAATTTTTCTTAAAAAGGTAATTACTGCATCATTGTTGTGTCATAAATAAATTAAATTATTTAAAGTCTAAAAATTACAAATAAAATACCATTATGTAGGAAATCTTTTTAGCTTTCTAATGAATATTTATAGTCGAATTTATCTTATTTATAACCCCATATTAAAAATGTTTTAGTAAATAAACTTCTGATTTTAAATCTTTTATCTCTTCTTTGAATTAAATAATAATAAATGTCCTAATCTAATCCAAGTGGGCCTAAATGATAATATTTTACACTTAAGGTTGTTTTTGGTCGAGATACACTTTTACAATAGGATTAGGACATGTGTTAGGGTAATATTAATATCATTCTTACCCTTAATTACCCTATTTACTTTCAACCGTGGTAAATAAATGTAAAAAAAATTACTATTCACCAAAAATTATTTTCATCTCATTGAACCACATTTTACTTACTGACATCAACTGTGTCTCTCGGATTTTTGAAATTCCATTTACAGAAGCGGTAAAATTAAGTTTTATGAACAATTCAGTATTTTTTAACTACCACTTAGTGGTTTCAATATTCATGAAAAATTCAATGTTTTCAGAAAAATACCAAAAATTAGGCCTAAGCAATATTTGATATTATGAACTAAAAAATGATTTCTATTTTACCAAATTCAAAACATATCAGGTGCATTAATTAATTTAAAATTTAATTCCCGTCGTCAAAAAAATAGCGTGTTCTTAAGAGATAATAACTATCAAAAAGTTGACACTAGTTTATGTCTGGTTTAAATGTGAAATTACATCCAATGACCATCATTGTATTAAATTTTAAAAATATATATATAAATATACTTTAAAACCACTCAAATTAATAATTTATCACTAGGAATTATTTCGATTGAAAAAGTTGTTTTTAATTAAAATTTACTAATTTTCACTATTCATCAAAATATGAAAGTTATCCGAAAAAACCAAAATTTCACCCTAAACTAATTTCGATATTACGAATCCAAAAATGAGTTCCATTTTGAAAAATAAAATTTACAAAATTTCAAAAAGTGGTTATTACTATTCATAATGGCTAGTTTTAATAATATTTTAATAGCATATTGTTGTTTAGTGAAACTCGTTATTGCGTACTACACACGCTATTGAGGAAGGTCACGATTGTGTGTAATGCAAGGCAAGTCAAGGATGTGTGTTGTGCATGCTCCTTTTGGTGTAGCGTACAACACAGGACAATAATGAAATTAAAAAAAATATTTTTCATAAAATCTCATGGTGTTACAATTATGATCTGAAGGAAGAATATGTATGTAATCATCCTTCTCAATTAGTCAATGAGTTTCAATATTTTGTTTTCAGATAAATTTTTTATCAATCCACCAGTAGTGGTGGAAGACTTATCTATTTCCATTGTACTATGGACCAAACCCATCACTGTTCCATCTTATAATATAAAACCATCTGAATTAAAAGAGATACAAAATTTGTTGGATGATTTTTTTGGATAATGTCTTTATACACCTGAGTGTGTCATCTTGGTTGGATCATCTAAAATTTCCAAAGAATGATAATGGTGCCCTTTTCTACTATGTTGATTACCAAAAACATAATTGAGTTATGGTAATGAAAAATATGCATGACCTCATATTGATAATTTTGTATGAGATTAAAGTGTCAAATTAGTTCATTAGGATTGATCTTTTATCTGGTTATCAATAAATTAGAATTAGTGTGTATGACATTTGTAAGGACACCTTCATGATTATGTATGGAAATTTTGAGTATCTTTTATTTCCTTATTGTATAACCATTGGTATTGATGTTTGAATTGAAATAATGAAATAAATATTCCATAAAAATTGTATGTCCCCTGTGGTGGTCCTTATGGATTACATAATTCCTTAATATAAAACTCAAGAAGTACATTATTTTATATAATATAATTTCTCAGAATTTTGAGAGATCGCAAAATTTATACCAATCCTCTGTTTTTTTTAAGAACTAAACATTTTTGGAAACATGGTCTCAAAACATTATATATTAGTCAATCCTAAGATGATGGAGGCCATTAGGTCATGTGAATAACCATGAAATGTTTTCAATATTCAGAGCTTTTTATGATTGGTAGGGTATTATTTCTGGTTCTTAATGGATTTCCAAATGTTTCCTTCACCAATGAAAACCTTCACTTAGTAAGGAGTAAATAAGTTAATGGATTTGAAATTATAGAATTATTTTTATGGAATGAAGTGATTTTTCACATTTTAATGAGTTTAGAATAGTCCAGTGGATGGGGAGGGCTATTTGGTCTTTTTTGAAACATCATGTGTACTTTTGGGTTGTTTTCTCATGGATTTCGAGTACATGGTTCCCAATATTTTTTGAATACAGAGGCCACATGAGAAGATGTTTTCTATTCATGATCTATAAATTCTTGATATGATGCTTCTATTAAGAACTATTGAGATTATCTTTTTATACAAAGGATTACCAATTACTTAGACCACAAAATCATATGTCATGTCCTCTCATAAGATTATTTGAAGCTCCATTGTGGATGATTGGAGGAGTGTATGAAATATTATTATTTTGACATTATCTACACTCCTAGTATGGTGAATTTATTTATTGATAAATTTATAAAGAATATTCTGACCTATGACATGAAGGAATCACTAATAGCATGTAATTTGATGGATCGGTTTTCTCATATGAATTTGGGAGTTTGGGAGAGTGAGACTGAGATAATCTGGGAAGTATAGAGTTGGAAACCTCTCTTATTAATATAATTATTTAGGATAATGATATAGATGATTAATGTTTCTTAATTCGGGACTCTATTTATGTTGGGGAGACCATCATATAGTGGTCTTTATCATTAAATGGAATCTTTTTCATTTGGATCCATTACATCATACCTATTTCCTCAATAAAGTCTATAATTGGGTATTTCCATAGTTCGCATTGACGTGTGTACCAAGACACTATGAAAATATTATATTATATTTGTAAAATATTTTGGTTTCTTTGTATGAGATTATATATCAATAATTTGTATTATCAACGTTATACCAACCAGAAGGACAAACCTAAGCACCAGAAACCATCCAGTTTTCATCATTCCATTCCTATGACACCTTGAACGTGGGAGAAGATCTCGGTGTATTTAAGGGTGATGTTTCCTTATACCTATATAGGGAGTAATTCGATATGTGTAGTGATCAGTTAACTGGAAAAATAATCACAATTAATCACCATTCAAGATACAACAAATGTTGAGGACTTGGGAATCATATATATGTAAGAGGAAATTAGATTACCTGGAGTTCTATATATTATATTTTTTTGGTAGTAATCGGTGGTTCACTTATTATTTTTTGATATGTATCAAGGAGGTGATGGGATCTTGGGAGATTTATAGCATAATATATCATATATAGATGTATGTCTAGAAAATATGAGCTATATAGATTCTTAAATACATTTTTCATGCTTACATTCTCGAGTTTTTCTTTGTTTGGGAGAACCACATGGGAGTGAAGTAGTTTTATTAAAAATAAATTACTATAATTCCATTTGGATAACACTCATTGATGACTTTTATGGATACCTAAATATCTATTAATTTTTAGATATTGGTGAAAAATCGCATGATGAGCCTAGTTTGATATATTATATAAAGATAATTATTAAGTTGGTTTGTTATAGAACAATGATGACTCCAACACAATATAAAAATTATTCCAATCATAACTGGAAGCCTTTGGAGTTTTATATTAGTGACCAAATTTCTTCATATTCTCACCAATGTGGGGTCACATATAGCTGGAAAATTAGTGTAAGTTAACTACGAGATACATAATACCATTTGATAATTTTAACAAATATTCAAGGTGTAATATCCTTTAGATTTCCCACCTTCTTATATGTTACAAAATAACATGATTGACGTTTCATCTCTCATAATGTATCTCTCTGACCCATCTCATGTTTTGACCTCTGAGGACCTCAATTTTGAACATGATTAATCCATGATGATGCATGCAATTTTAATTTTTTATTTTATGATGAAGGTTCATTGTGGAATTTTAATACCATTTTTCTTTGTGTTATGGAATACAAATTATGATATTTATTAGACATTGGTGTGTGAGGAACCCATGAAAGGGTAGTGTCCTCATCTCCTTGACATGGGGTTTTCTTGATAGGACTTATAAGGTAATAAATCACTTATGGTGGGGAGATCATAACATCTCATCTGTAGATTTCATGAATGCCTATCCTCTATCATTGATCTAATAATAATTTGGTGCACTTTTTGGGTTTTTATATAGTTATTTTTGGTGTTTTTTGTTTTATATCGGGATCTATGAAAAAGTTGTAGGGGATATTTTTTGGAAGGGGTAATTGTAGTGTGGATGATATGGTTGTGGTGTGGTTTGGATTATTCAGCTACAACATAACCCACCATTATTGTTATGGAAATTCGTGGATAGATTTGTTGTAAATGATATTTCTATGGCATGGAGTATTTTTATGTTTTTAAATATCTGGAACAACTATGACATGGAGAGCCTATTGTAGCATAAAGGCTCATGCGACTGAGTTGGGGCGGTTCAGCATTTGATGGAATAGATACATCATGGATGGGAGGCTATGACGTATCCTTTTATAAGCAGTAAGGGTGTATAACATAGCTATTTACCCAGTGTATGATCTCTTTCTTGATTTAAGGATATATGGTTTGGAGAAAACTACATCTCTTAGAATCATTGATTACTGTTACCACAATGGCATGGTCATTTACACTACACTGTGGTCATTTCCATTTTAGTTGCTTTTAACTTTGTCCTAATTCCTTTAACATGGTATTTCATTTTCCAGTTAAAAATATATAACCCTATTTTATGTTCTAATCTCATCATATTGAAATAAAATTAAAACCTTTGAATTTTAGAGACTCTCTAGATAGGATTTTCGCCTCTCTAACCCCTTTCAGGTTACATTGAAGTGTTAGTAAATGCATTTGTTCTATCTTATGTAAGTGAAATCCCTATTAATTATAATACCCCTTTTATTTATTCTCTTATATAATTCTTATATATTTATGGATCCTCGTGTTTTTGGTGGATAAATACCTTGATTTTATGGATTATTATTATTGAAATTTTTATTTGATCTTCTTCGCCTACGATTTTATATTTTCAAATCCTGTTTTGGGTGATTTTGTAACATCCCAAGTATGTAATGAATAATAGATATTTTTATCTATATCTACTAATGAATTAGATAGTGTTTTAGAGGCTTAAAATGAGAATAAATCAAATCTTAAGCATGGAATACACTAATATTTTTAAAAGATTGCTTTACTGCCTTTTTATGGCAAACCATTTTTAAATCAAACTTTTGAAAATTTGTAAGACATATTTGAAAAAATAAACATATTATTTTTTATTGGTACATTTATATTTACATTGGATAATTTTTTGGTATTTTTCTGACAATGTTCATTTTTTTATGAATAGTGAAAAATACTTCATTTTACATTAAAACTGCTTTTTCATCTAATTTAATTATATGGTAATATTATCTTTTGAATTGGTTTTAAAGTAAAATTAGAATAGATTTTTACCATTTAATTAAATCGTGGTCATTTGATTTAATTTCTCCTTGAAATTGTACTTAAACTACTGTCAATTTTTTGATACTTATTGTTTCATAAAAACACGCTATTTGTTCTGACAGTGGGAATTAATTAGTAAATTGATTAATGTAACTTATATGTTTTGAATTTTTTTTAAATATACATCATTTTTGAATTCGGAATATCAAATATTTCTTAGGGTGATGTTTGGGTATTTTTCTGAAAAACTTCAATTTTTGATAAATAGTGAAACCACTAAGTGGTACATAAAAAAACTGATTTTTAATTTAAATGAAATTTTACCACCTCTGTGTTTTGATTTTCAAAAATACGACATAAATAGTTTTCATTAAGAAATAAAACATGGTTCAATGGGATTAAAATAATTTTTTGGTAAATAGTAACATTTAATTTTTTAATCGCAATTAGAGGTAATTAGTGTAATTTAAGGTAAGAATAATGTTTTAAAAATATGAAATGACCTAGAAACATGTCCTACCCATATTGGATGTGTCATAAAATACCACGACAATCCATGGGTCATCTCAGGGACCCCATGGATCCAATTTGGTAGGAAAATGGAATTAATATCTTTTTATTTAATGTTAAAGTAAAAATATCACAAACATGAGTTGTTTTACTAAAAAAAAATCAATGGGGTTATACAAGCCTAATTTTTGACTATAAAGAGTCATTATAAAGATAAAATGATTTACTACATCATGATATTTTTTTATAATTTTTAGACATTAAAAATGTAAATTATTTATGACATCATGATGATTTGGTGATTACCTCATTAATAATAGATTTAAATTAAATGATAAGATAATGTAAAATCTAAGACCTAAACATGTAAAAAACCTATCAGATGGGTATATTTAGAACCCTTATCACCTTATCCTAGAATTATATCAATGTGGGATATTTTAAATCCGAAAATCATTTTATAATAAAGTATCCTTTTATACATTTCCAAGAGTGCCCCTCCTCTCCTCTTATAAAAGGCCCCCACCTCTACCACCATATGCACACTTCCAAAGATTTTGTCTCAACCCTCCACTACCCATTTTGTCTCTCCAAATCCATATATAACTCTTAGAAGACTAAATTTGGGTTGAATTCTTCCCAAGGAAGCCTTTGAACTCAAATCAAAAACAGTTACCCGATTTAAAGGTAGTGTTTTCTCTTGTGTCCTTATGTTTTATTTTGCTTCCCTAACCCTCTAAACTCTTTTTATTAATTTCTTTTGTAACAAATGCTGTATCATAAATATACTAGGATGTTGTTATAAGAATTATTTGAGCTACACATACACACACCTACATCTAATGGTTAAATAACATACTGTTTCTGTAGATGGCAAATTTCTGCCTCACGAAACGATGATAGTTCAACACTCATATAACACTTTAAAAGGTGTCCATTAATATGTTACTACAATTATATATGATATATAATATGTTTATGTTTTACTTAAACTTCTTTATTTTTCATTTAGGACATACCTTTATGGTTTTCATTATAGGAAAACGTGATATCTTCATTTTAGGGAGTGCGGACTACTGCCCCCTCAAAGTTATTTGATTCGTTAATGCCATATGTGGGACATATAAAGAATTTAATTAATGATATTATATATTATATTATACTGGAATTATAATATACCTTTATATAATTATGATTCCATTCCATAAAATAGGAAATAGAAATGAAAGTAGCGTTCATGCGTACGTACGGCTTACCGTCTCAATGAACGGTACATTTAATTTCTTACCAATAAATGTTATGTAATATTGTAAATGCATATATATACTGGATATATATGATATATATGATATATACATCATGATTATAACTCTGGATATAATTGATACATGAACAACGTGTAATTATAAAGTTCATATTTTTGACTCAAGTACCAATGATCGTTAAAACGACCGTTATTGACATAAATAATTACATAGTGTTCATGACTTGGTAATAAGTGATATAAAAGGAATAATGAACTTGAAAAATTTTCTTAAGAAAGTAGAAACTAACTCAAGTTTATTATTCAGGACATTAAATAATGATCGAGTCATGTTTGACCCAAGGTATGGGACTTCGTCTCAATCTCCTTTCATTGAGGAATATTATATTTTATACAAAACATTCTTTTATACCATGTATAAACCCCTTTTACCATTACGTTTATCCAAAATGAATCTTTTTTATATTATAAATTTTACTAAACGTCAATAGGGAAGTTTTTTGTCGTACTTATACGGCGACAATGACTTCTCTGCTGCCGTGACCATTATTTGAATTTCGACTTCCTCTACAAGCCATACCTTTTTTTAAATGAAAAATAAAAACCATGTTTTACTTTTCTTTTATTTCGGTATTGAAAATTGTTGTCAAAATATTTTTATATCAATGTGTTGTTTTGATATACTGTGATTGAAAAGTGTAAATGTTATGATTCCTTTATACATGTTTTATGTGATACGATTATGTTATGGTTATTGGGAATTGTTATGAAGACGGGTGGTTCCGTGATAAACTAAGGGCGAGTGAGCTCGATATAGCTCTCCAATGCATTGGGTAACGTGAAGGGGTTAAATGTTGAGTTTTCTCCGAAGTGATTTAGGGAATATACTGTGATGGGTATTCCAAACGTAACCAAGAGGGTTACTCCCTATGTAAGAATGTTATTAATGCCTCAAGTTACCTTCATGTCTTGTGATTTCTATGATTTATTCATGATTTGATGAGGTATGATAAATTGCATTTTTTTTGGGTAAAGTATGATTTTATTCTTATTTATATATGTACTCATGTTTCCTTTAAATATTTTTATATCCCTTACTGAGATTTTTTTGCTCATACCATGTTTTTGAAATGTTTTTCATAGGCCAAGGGAAAGGTACATGCTATGATGATAGTTTCAAGGAAGATTCATGAAAGAATCCATGTTTTATTTTAAATATGTTTACATTGATGAGAGAAATGAATACTATCTTTTATGTAACCACTTTGTTTAAATCTGGAATGTAATGCATGTTTTATGATCTAATTCTCCAAAACTCTAATCCTGAAATGATCCTGAAGGTGTAATCTTGTAATAAATCAAGATTAAGTAATGTTTATGGTTGGGGCCTTATTGATTTATTATTTTTATTACATAAATGTTGGTTGTTACATAAGGATTTTACATAATACTGAAACCATTACTTATTGATTGAATTTAAATTCATGTTTAGTTGGGTTTTTTCCAAATTTAAATGATTTGATATTTAATTTTAAAATTGAAATTATTTTGGAATCGAAATTATTTATCAAGGGATTTTAAAAATTAAGTGTATTTTTAGAAAAGGTGGAATGGAATGAGAAATTGTATGATTCAATTATTTGATATTGATTGTTGAAAATTGTATTTAAATGAAAATTAAAATTGATAAAAATGTATAATTTAATTTTTGAAATTGAAATGGAATTTTAAATATTGAAATTTTGAAGTTAACAATGATGATAACATTAGTTGAATTGAATTGATATTCCCATTATTGATTTATTTAAATTATGATAAAAAATATTTAAATAATTTTTAATTATTGATTTATTACATAAATATTCACATTATAAAATACCTTAAAATCATAAATCCTGGTGTCTTTGAGAAATTACATACATAGCATAAAACATTACAGTATAAATAGAATAATAATATTGAAAACATCCATAAGATGCTCCAAGAATTACTTCATTCTTATAAAACTACATGAGATAACCTAGAGATCTACATAAGAATAGGGTAACATATAAGTCCTAGTAAAAAAATAAAAAAATAATAGATTAATTTAATGTTATAAATGTGATCCAAGAGAAATATGAAGGGTTCATAAGAAGGGTGAGAATCATATTATCGATCAATGTGGCATGATATAACATGATATATTGAAGGTAATATAGGAATGTGGAAACAACTTAAAACATGAAATCCTAAACACAATTGATGGAAATTCATCAAGATAACATAACATAATGTTCTTAGGGTAACCTCCCACACCCCATGAATGGATCTTCATGACATTAAAACATTACCAATGGGATTGGAGGTACTGTAGCAGTACTATAGCGGTACTGTAGCAGCGGCGTCACTGTTCATCAGCGGGTACTATAGCGGCGGGAGGGCACTGTAGCGGTGGTTGTATTGTACAGGTACTATAACAGTAGGTTACTATTCACAGAATGTGAATTGGGTATAAAATTTTGACCTATGGGATATGTAATAGGCTTCAAGCCCGCTGGGCCTTCGGGCTATGTAATGGGTTTCCCTCTACCCAGTTAAAAAGAGGACTTTACTTTGATTTAATAATAAAAATGAGGTTTCGACCCCAACCTTTAAAAAATTGGATAAGTGTGTGAAAAAAATCATACATCATAAGTATATCATTATTATATTTTAAAACCATTATTAAAGAATGTGGGTAATATAAATAAAATTCCAGAATAAAAGTAGGATATTAATAACTATGTTAATAGTCTTGTTTTTAAATAATGATGGACATTCACTACACAATAGTTTTTCGTGGAGAATCATTGGATAATTTGGACAGCATAATAGGTGTACATAAAGGTATATAGAAGGGGAGAATGAGATTAAAATTGTTCTATAATTACACAGTAATAATAAATAAAATGATAGGAATGTGTATAATCATATCCTGAAAAGAATATTTTTAAATAAAAAAGAATAACATAAATAATGTTATTTAATAATGAGGACAAGGAAATTATCCCTCACAATGAGAGCGTGTTTATAACATCTTGGATGGAGATTATTAAGAACATATAGAAACTTCAAGATTATTATAGAGAGGTAAATTTAGAATAACATAATTCAACATGGGGTTTTAGAAAACATGAATGTGATTCTGGGTGGACTTGAAATTGAAAAAGAGAGGATAATTATTTAATAATTTCCAAACATTGGTTTTTGAATCTATTTTGTAATGCAATAAAAAAAATCCAAATGGGGTTCCCATATTTTTTAACAATGTTAATTTGTATTAATTATTCAACAAATTTAATAAATAATCCCATTAAAATAATACACTTGGTGATGCTGAAGTAAGCCACGTTTAGAATGACTTCATTTTATAACCGTTAATTATAATATAGTGTTAGGTTGATTTATTAAGGGTACATAAAAAACATTAAAAAAACATCGTTTTAAATTTTGAATATGTATTTACTCATGGATTAATTTTATGGAACCTATTACATCACCGTTATGTCATTATGAAGTCACAATACATACCATGTATTTATATCATATTTTATTTTTACCAGAAAACTCATCTATCTCATAAATTTATGAAAATAATAATCATTAGATTATTAAAAAATATTAATTGTAGAAAAATATTTATATTATTAAAATTAATATAAAAATATGATAATTTTATCTTTTAAATCAAAATTCAAATTTATTAAAAAATATAGTTTATTACAATAACAATTTTCCGACCCTTAAAAAAATTACATTTGACTTTGTAAAATTATATTATAATTTTCATATGATAAATATTATTTATTTATATTTTATTAAAATGACATTTAAAAAATTAATTTTATTCATAAAATGTAGTTTCTTGATAGAAACTATATAATTAAAAATAAAATACAATATGTGATTCATCGTATCATAGTCTTATTTTTATCAAACACATTGTTTAATAATTTAAAAATTAATATAAAAAATGATAAATATAATTAATAATTAATTTTAAAAAATATAAAAAATCATACTATTAGGGTCTATATACATAGGTCATCATATCACTAGTGAATTCCCAATGGGAATATTTTTCGATGGTGATAATTGCATGTGGTGTTTCAGTGAACAAGGTTTTGGTCACAATTTAAAAAAAATCATATTCTCACATAAATGGATTCAATGTTGCTTTTGTTTTCGAATGTTAGCATGGGATTGGTCAAGAAAAAAAACTAATGATTTTATGTCCCTTAGAATCTCTGATAAATGGGATTCATATGGTATGATACAATAGGTATAGGCCATAACTTCTTCCATCATTGTTAATTGTACATTATTACAATCATGAATATAGTAACCCTAATGGTCATATGAAAATTCACTATAAATTCAATAGTTATGAAGAAAAATTTTATTTTAAATCTAATATAAAATAAATTTCTTAAATAACCAAATTAAGGGAATGTATGTTCTCTCAAAATATTACTTGTTAATTCACTTATTCATTAAAAATAGTGTTTCATTTATAAATGATTTAGTCAATAGTGAAATGAAATGTTGGAGTTATTAGTTAGTAGTTTATTAGGCAAGGAATGATAAAATCTAACTCTATAGAAATGGATGACAATAAAAACTCAAAATAAAATTATTTTTTCATTCTTTTCAATATGGGGTTGATAAATTATTTTAACGATTAGAGACTTTTGGATTTTTTTCACAAAACATAAGCTATGTTGATTGGATGGGTAGTGAAATTATCAAATATAAGAGAACTAACAAACCACAATGAATTTGATTATGGTGTTTGTTTGATTTTATTATTACATGATAATTCTTTTAGTAATATTTTTATTCAGACCCTTATATTTAGTTAAAATTTTCATCTAGGAATGTTGTTGATATATTTGAAATATTCTTGAATCAAATGTATGATTTGATTGAATGTGGGGAAAATTATTGTCCATGCTTTACCATTATTTAAATTTGAGATGAAGTGGTTTATTTATGGAAATTATTTTGAACCTTTTGGTGGAATTATACTAGGATTTTTTTCTCACACCCTACCTCTAAATTTTACCATTTTTAGACCATTTTATGATAGGACTTGGAATAGGGAAAACACCACTTGAAGGTGGTGGGTGTTCTTGATTCATGAGAACCTAGAATACATTAGGTGGACAATCATGTTGTGGTCAACTTCTTACATGGGTATAAATACAATATCTCTTCATAGATGTTATATAATTTTCTTTTTAATGTTTTAAAATTTAGGTTATCATATCTATCTACTTGTGGTACTTTAATACTTGAAGACTGTTTGGAATACCATCTATTAATTGTTTTATTTTACACCTTTCTATGATTGTTTTTTTCCTTTTGTAAGGCTAATTATGATGGAGTTATTTTCGATGTAATATAGTTGTCCCCAACCCATGGGGATGTGGAAATTCCTTCCAAATATAACAGTACTAGATCAGTTGTTAGTGAACGAGGGAATTCAAGTTAGTTTTTGACTATTTGAGCCATTCATTCAGTGGAATGTCTGTTATTTGAGAGTTGTATAATCTTTGTGATCCTATAACCCAACCTTTATAGATGAAGACCACTACTAGAATGGATTTTATTATCACACCTTTCTATTGATAAAGTGACATGGATCTTGGAGGATAGAATTTATAATGAGATATCATCATGAATGGAATGAGATCATATGATTTCATTCATTGTATGGACAACCTATTTACTCTACATACCCCTATTTAGTAGGTATCATGATGTAAATAATGTGCACAAGCTGTTGGGCCTTGATTTTTCGTCATATGTGAGAATGAATTCTAGTTTGATCTATAGTCGAGGAATGTTTATGAGGCTGTATATAATTTAACATTAGTTAGATATCTTGAATCATGATGTAGTAGATTATGCTAATTTTGGATTGCTTTTATTGGCAGAGGATTTCTATTATTTCACCATTATGGATGAACTTGGGTCAATAAAATATTTTGATATTTAAATATAAATTCTATTGCACCATGGGACCAACCCGTTATCTTTAGTATTTGTTTCGGTGCGGATGTGCGTCGGGTTACGCTGTTCCGCCAGGACGCGTTCGCGTGTGCACCCGTCAACCCGAGGGGATGGGCGCGCGGCTTGTGGTCCCGCAGTCCCGCTTTCCAAGGGCGGGCGGCATCCGTCCCTTATTCAGGGGCGTCTGCTCCTTGATCGAAACCGGGATGATGGGATGTCGGCTCCTCCTTCCTTGGACGTCTCCTCGGAACTCGTCGCCTAATCCGGGTCTCCCTCATAGACTTAAGAATGTTCGTGAATCTCGTTCCCGGCGCCATATCTTCATGGACACCGGTTAATTACGCTGCTTCCGCCCGGACGTTCCAAGGAGTCTGGGCGGGGCAGCAACCTGCGGTGAGAAGGCCGGGTGGCTCTGGGTGCTGGGGGCGTGTCGTAACACTGCGGCTCTGCACATCTGTCTTCCGTCCCTAATAGGGCTTCTCGAAGGCATGATGGCCTGAGGCATCCCGTACTAGGTGCGGGGAACTATGTCACCTGAGGTTTTCCTCAGCTTCCCGTGTTTAACACGGGGGTATGCCGCGAGTTTAACGTCCAGCGGGGACGGCATCGGACCGATCAACACGAAAAGTGGATTAGATGAAAGAACCCCTTGCGGGGAACCTCCGACGCTGGGGCCAGCACATGGGCGGCTTCCCAAGTAACGTGGAGTGGAGTGAAGTGGCATGACCCCACCGGGATGTGGCGGCCCGGGTAAGGATCAGGATGGATGATGAAGTGAAGAGCTTGGACCCCAGAGGGGCTTCCTACGTACCGCGCGTTAACACGGATCAAAGTCAACGTAGTTCGGGCATACAGTTTAACGTCATGCTGGACGTCGGCAAGCCGACTCACGAAGAGGTCGAGGCCGCCGGGCGGAGGATTGAACCGAACCACCTCGCACGGAGGGGGATGGAACGGCCGGGTGGATCACAGTTTCACGTCATGCTGGACGATAAAAGGGGAAATGGAAAAGGGGGGCTGTGGGGAGGCACCGTGGAGATACACACGGGCAGTCTCCCACAGGGGCGGATTCATAGGTGAATCAACGCAAGCGTGAACCCTGGAGGGGTCCACTGATGGACGAACCGACGTAAATACGACCGGGACGACCAGGTGGTGGGCTTGAACCTCGGGGAGGCATCCTACGTACCCTGTATAGAAGACAGGGATCAAAGTCCACGTAGTTCATTCTGTCAGGACTTACGCACTTGAGGCAGCCCGGTTGCGGCAAAACTCAGTTGGAAGGGACTTGGACCGAAAGCAGAAGACACCTCGATCCCAGTCATACCCTCTACTGGCTTCGGCCGTGGGGAGGCGCAATGGAGATACACATGTGCAGCCTCCCACGAGAAACTAGGGGTTTGTACCCTGCCCCCGTAGGGAAAAGCCACTCCCATTAAATCGCCCCGAAAGCGGGACAATCCCGACATCCCTGCAGAGACGAGCGGGTGGGGGCCACATCCAAACCGGGGGAGATCCTGCGTGCAGAGCACGGGATCAGATGAAGCGGACGGTTTAACGTCTTGCCGGACGAAGTACAGTTTAACGTCGTGTGTTGAGGACGAGGCGGACGGTTTAACGTCTTGCCGGACGAAGTACAGTTTAACGTCGTGTGTTGAGGACGAAACACTTGGCAGTTTAACGTCTTGCAGCGCGGACGATGGGGCTAGGCAGTTTAACGTCGTGCAGCTTGGACGGATGTGCAGTTTAACGTCATGCTGGACGTATGCGCAGTTTAACGTCATGCGGGACGAATGCTGAACAGTTTAACGTCTTGTAGCTCGGACGTAGTGCAGTTTAGCGTCATGCAGGGCATAGGTTGCCGGACGATGGGTGCATGTCACTTCGCACGATCCTGGAGGGCCGCACGGGAAGACAACGCACGGTGCGGGCACCCAGGATGAGGAGCATCGGGCGCCACGCAGGCAGGTGCCCTCAGGGGGTCGAGGGGACGACCCTGGCAGATTGCGCACAAAAAGGAAGCTTTGCGCGCAATACTGCGGGCCGGCGCGCAATTGGGGCGGCTGGCGCGCAATTGGGCCAGTGCCTTGCGCGCGGATGCTTGAGATTGCTCACACCGGGCATCGGATAGCGCGCGGGGGCAACGGCTCATTCTCTAATGAATGGCCACTTGAAAGAAGGGGGTGCGCGCAATCGGGCCGGATTGCGCGCACCCCGGGGGCAATTGCGCGCAAGCGGGTTCTTTTGCGCGCAACGGCCTTAGGGTGAGTTTTTATTCAAATGAAAGGAGCCAGCGGGGATTGCGCGCGAAGGCGGACCCCGAGGCTTTCTTGCGCGAAAGAAAGGAGGTTACCTGAAGTTCGTCATTGCGCGCGGAAGGGGTTGAATTGCGCGCACGAGAGACGTTTCGACTTCCAGCAACCCTTGAAACGTTGGGGGTCGCCTTGTATTTATAGGCAACCCCGGGCGCGGAATCCAAGGCGCGAGCGCGAAATTCTTCTCGCGGGCGCGGAATCGGACACGGCGCGCAAGGGAGTCGCGCGGACCCGCGGCGCGCAAAATTGCACGCCGGACCGGCGCATTGCGCGCATCCCGGGGGGTTTGCGCGCGGAACATCACCTTTGCGCGCGGGCCTCTGAAATTCCGCGCAAGGCCTCCGGGCCCTCCGAAACATCCTTCCGACTCCAAATATGACCTCGCTTTCCGCATCCGGAGCTTTGTTTGGGAACAACGGACTTTTCCGGCGTCTACAAAAGCCCCCCCTCGGAATCTGATCGGCGAGAGGTCGCAACGATCGGGTTCCGAGGGAGACGCCGGAATGCCGAAGTCCTGGGCGACGCGGGACTGTGGCGCGCAAAAATGGGTGTCGGGCGCGAAAGCGGCCGATGCGGTCGCGCAAAGCCTTTTCCGCGCAGCGCGGACCACGGCCTCGCCTATAAATAGGGGCACTGGGTCCCTCAGTGCCGTACACTGGCCTTCCGCGCGATAAGCCTCTCTGCTCTCGTGCGCGAAATTGCCTTTTCCGGCGCGGAATTCGCTCGCTCGTCGCGCAAAACCGTCCGGACTTCGCTCTGTTTTTGCGCGAATACCCGGGGTTTTTCGCGAAGGACTTCCCGATTGCGCGCCGTCCACTAGGATTGCGCGCCGCCTCTCAAACTTTTCCACCAGCCTCGTCCGATCCCGCACGCTTCATCCCTTAACCCGCACGACTCCCGAATCTTCCGAGATGGCCGCGCACAGAGGAAATGAAGGGGATGCCGCCACTCGCAGAGCCGAGATGGCGACGAACGAGGAGGTTTACGGAGCCAAGGAGATTGTTTCCAACAATCAATCCTTGTTCTACTTACTAACGCCGGCCCAGAAGACATATCCCCTGTCAGACAACCTGCCGCTCTGGAACTTCGGCATCCTAGATGAGGTTCCGGTGCCAGGGTTCGAGATTGATGCGCCGCGGACCTGGGTGACCCGGGAGGACGAGCTTCTCCGCTATAACATCACCAACAATGGGCATCCTGCCAGGGAGACCAGACACTTGGATGTCTATGTCCTGAACCCGAGGACGCGAACCATTGATGGGGGTGAGCCTACAGCGGAGAATTCTCCAGCCCTCTACTCGAGCACATACCGTCAGAGTGTCACTGACGACACCAAGGGCTGGCTGAAGGACTGGGACTTGCGATCTGGGGGCAACTTCACCAGTGAGTGGGCCTGGGCGTTCTGGGTACGCCACACTTGCGATCACTTCGCAGAGGAGCTGCGGTACATCGGCCTGTTCGAGGCGGTGTGGACGTCGCAGTTCCACTTCTACCAGCAGTCTGAGCTCGGGCCGGAGCTGTTCACTCGCTGGTCCCCGGATACCAACACCTTCCATCTTCACCATGGGGAGGTCGGCATCGGTCTCTGGGACATCCACTGCATCGGAGGTATCCCGCTGGAGGGCTACCAGTACGATGAGTTCCTGCCACCGAAGAACATCTGGGAGGACAGGTCACGGACTCCCATTCTGACCTGGCATCTGCTTGACCTGGCTACGCAGCGGCTCGGGATCCAGGACTTCCAGAAGGACATAGCCTACAAGGATTGGTTCGGCCAGTTCCTGGAGCATGACCCGGCGGTCAAGATGCCAGGTAGGGGGAAGCGGTGCCCGACCGCAGCTCAGAGGAGCCGGAACGGGTCGTACTGGCGGGTCCTGGAGACGGGCGATTACCGCTCATGGGGGTACCGCGTCATCGAGGCCCGGGACCCGAATGTCCGGTACGCGGCGTTCCTGGCCGCCTTTCTGAGCGGGTGGCTCCTGCCAGTGCGGGATGCGAGGATGGGCGTCCGCCCGGCGACGCTGGCGATGGCGGGCGCCATGGCTGCCAATAAGAGGTACAACCTCGGGGTCCCAGTACTGGCGAGGCTGTATGCCATTCTGGGACGCATCTCACGAGGGGGGTCGCCACGAAGGATCTGTGGGCCCTTTCAGTTCTTCCACGGCTGGGTGGCTGCTCACCTTGGTGGGTATACGTTCCCAAATGCCATCAGTCCTCCGGGCAACGGCCTGCGACCCTCCCTGCTGAACATTGCGGGGGTCGCTCCGATGACCCTCAGTGAGGAGGGCGTGAGGGTTCGGATTGGCAATCATGCCAATTTCAACTTCAGCCCGTTCCCCACTCCCGTCGGCCAGATGATCGACAACGGACAGGGCCCGCTGGAGCAGTATGAATACTTCCTGAACATGCGGGGCGGGGTGCTCGTGACTCGGATCGACGGGAAGGTGATCTGTGAGCCTTACGTGCCGACCCGGTTCGCCAGGCAGTTCGGGTGCCTTCAGCGGATGCCGAAGAGGGTATTCACCGCTGTCCGGGAGGAGACGAACCCTTGCGTCCTTCGCCAGATGTGGCTGATGTTCGTCGCCTTCGGCTCTGGCGACGTCATCACTCTCCCTCCTACCGGGATCGACGCAGGCTTGGCAACCGAGTATGCCGAACACTGGGCCATCGCGTACCCTGAGGGGCTTCTACGGAAGCCAGTTCGGCGGCTCGAGGTCACCCGTGCGGAGACCGGGCGTCAAGGGAGGAGGCGAGGCGCCGCCACACGGGGGAGAACGGAGGCGCGCCAAGCAGCGGGGCCGGCGCGAGCAGGGACTTCGGCGGCGGGCGCATCGCAGGCTGCCGCCACGACCTCGGCGCCCAGAGAGGGGGCACATGCGGCGGTCGAGGAGCGGCCCGGGAAGCAGGTGAGGCGTCTGCTCGAACCCTCCCACGATGCAGTCTTCCCGGCGCTGTGGTCGGCCTGGATGACCCTGCGGCAGTCACTGGGGACCGACGTCATCTGGCGAAAGATACTCAGAGAAGGAATCTATCTGCCAGAGGTCGGGCGCCTCCAGATCACCGACAGGGTGGACTTCAACCGGCAATATGCATATCTGACGGCCATGGACGAGTACGCGCGCCAACGTGGTCAGCGTGCGGAGCCATCCCTTCTGGTGAAGGTGATGCTCGGTCTCGAGCCCGCTCCAGAACAGATGCCGCCGGGAGAAGATGACAGTAGCGACTCCGAGGAGGAGGAGGAGACGGGGGAGGATGAAGGCTCCGAGGGAAGGTCCCATCGGGGGAGCCCACGTGAGAGTGGCGAGGTGGCCGACTCCGACAATGTCGATGTCACTGAGCTCCTCGAGGTCCGCTTCTATCCCTACTCAACCTGCTTCATCCATTCTCTTATGCAGCTTCTAACCCATTTCTCCACCTTTCTCAGGAGTGCACGGATATAGGCCAGGCGTCCCCAGCGGGAGTAGGAGGGGCGCCAGCAGGACAAGGCGGGGGCCAGACACCTATCGTCGAACTGACAAGTGAGGATGGGTCCCCTGCTGCAACTGTTCCTGCGGCGGCCGGGATAGCGGAAGATGACGCTCCGACCTCCCGTAAGTCTCCCTACTTTACTGCTGGTGCTTGCCATTGACGATCCGTGACTAACCATGGCATGCCCCGCGCAGTGATCTCAACATTGGAGGCTCGTCGGGTTGTCGAACCCGGGCCATCTACGAGTGGACCAGGGGTGGACATGCCGCCTGCTCCGGAACAGACCTTCCAAACCGAGCCGGCCCCACCAACTGCTGATCGAGGGGCTCCGGACATCGGCGGTGCTGACATCAGAGAGAGGTTGGGGGCTGACGAGGGTGTCAGCGCCGCTGGGGAGAGAGAAGAAGGTTGCCCGGATGTTGGGGAACCTATCCCTCATGAGGACCTCCCAGGGGCGGACCCTGCAGCAGACCTGCTGGCTGCCTTCCCTGCTTACCGGCCTGCCGACCCCGAGGAGATGGATGACTCGGACGCGGAGGCGGTCGAGGATAGCCGGGTAACGCAACGCAGGGGGTGGAAGTGCATCCAGCGCTTCCTCAAGCGAGACCCATCGGAATGGCTGGGGCGCATGGGATCACTTCAGACCTGGCTGCGCTTCCTGTGTGTCGGGGGAGCTGATGCTCAACGCCTCCATCTGACGGTCCGTGATTTCATGGCCGAGAAGATGCGCGAGAGCCGCCGGCGTGCCGACGTCGCACAAAGTCGGGACATGTCGGAGAGCACGCAGGCGCTCATCGCGGCAGAGCAGGAAGTCCGGCGCCTCGAAGGGCAGGCGGCAGAGAAGGAGGCCTTCGTCGCAGCATGTACCGAGCTTGTGGAGCAACTATCGGCACAACTGATCGATGCTCAGGTACAGCTGACGGAGGCGGGCCAACAGATGGTCACACTCCAAGTCGAGCGGGAGCGTGCACAGGCTAGGATTGACGAACTGCGTGCTGCGACCGCCGACGAGGAGAGGGCACGCAGAGAACGAGAAGCAGCCCTGGAGGCCGCCAGCCAAAGGGTAGCGGCATTAGAAAGACTTATCCAGCACGCTAATCCCTAGGGGCTTTGTTTTTTGCCATTCCTAGAACATTTTGCTTCCGTTATTCAATATTTCGATCCATTTGTATGAATCAATATATTTATCTGCGTCTTTCGGTTTAATATGCTCAACCACAATTCGTTGTCTTGCGGGAGTGTTAACCAAGCATCAGGCATCCATAATTGGGCCTGGGTTTCTGGAGAAAAGAGGGAGGTCATTCCTATGAAAGGAGACCTCAGACCTAACCAATGTATCATCCCCCAACTTGTTCCAACACACGAGCGGGACAACGCTAGGGGCGTTGAGATTTTATCCGAACATAGGGAAATGAGAAAGGGTGAATCGCGTGTCCCGAATCCAGACATCCACAACGGTCGGCCTTCCAGGAAATGCCCAAGACGGTAGGCGGACAGTGGATCGACCATAACAACTGCAATAGACAGACCGAAAAAGGCCATCATTCATATTGCAGGAGGCGGACCACATGTCATCATGAATACCTCTTTGGGGTTCCTTCAGACACAAGGGTGGAAAATCCAGATCAACAGGGCATGCGAAGCGTGGGGCGAAGTGACGATTTGTTCGGACAGAATCCAACGCTCTCAAAATTGCGCCACCGTGGGGAAAACGTATTAGGCGGATGCACTAATCTGGCCGTGAGTCACCTCAATTCTCAGACAGCACCTCTCTGACGAGGAAACTGTCGCTTCCCATCCTTGCGATGGGGCATCCCGAGCTGAATCGGGGAGAATATCACAACTGCACCACTCTACCCGAAGTCAGGCCAGACGGCCGGCGACGAGGAGGGGCGGGACTTAACGATCCCTGAGGCTGGACCCGAGTCGGAATGCCCGGGCGTTCCTACGTACTCCATCAGGCTGGAGATCAAGCCACACGTAGTTCTGTGAGTGCAGTTTAACGTCATGCAGGACGTAGAATCCCGTTTAGGGGAGATCTTAGTTTAAGGTCGTAGAGCTCGGACCATAAGGGTAGATCTTAGTTTTAAGGTCTTAGAACTCGGACCATAAGGGGAGATCTTAGTTTAAGGTCTTAGAGCTCGGACCATAAGGGTGGAGGATCTTAGTTTAAGGTCTTAGAGCTCAGACCATAGGGCTAGAGGATCTTAGTTTAAGGTCTTAGAGATCGGACCATAAGGGATAGATCTTAGTTTAAGGTCTTAGAGCTCGGACCATAAGGAGAGATCTTAGTTTAAGGTCTTAGAGCTCGGACCATAAGGAGAGATCTTAGTTTAAGGTCTTAGAGCTCGGACCATAAAGAGAGATCTTAGTTTAAGGTCTTAGAGCTCGGACCATAAGGAGAGATCTTAGTTTAAGGTCTTAGAGCTCGGACCATAAAGAGAGATCTTAGTTTAAGGTCTTAGAGCTCGGACCATAAAGAGAGATCTTAGTTTAAGGTCTTAGAGCTCGGACCATAAGGAGAGATCATAGTTTAAGGTCTTAGAGCTCGGACCATAAAGAGAGATCTTAGTTTAAGGTCTTAGAGCTCGGACCATAAGGAGAGATCTTAGTTTAAGGTCTTAGAGCTCGGACCATAAAGAGAGATCTTAGTTTAAGGTCTTAGAGCTCGGACCATAAGGAGAGATCTTAGTTTAAGGTCTTAGAGCTCGGACCATAAAGAGAGATCTTAGTTTAAGGTCTTAGAGCTCGGACCATAAGGACTCAAAGCACGCCACATCGTGGTCATATCCCCTGGATATGCGAAGATGCACTGAGGGATAGTGTCAAGAGTGTCGAGGTTTCGCCTGGTCAGAATGGGAGGTGGAAAATATGAATCATGCGGCCATTCACTCAAGGACTGGGGGCACCGGTGTAACGATATGGGAGTACTGCCGACCGTGGCGGAAAAGCAGCATCAATATCGCACTAACCGTTGGTGGAATGAGGCAGCAAACGAGCATCGACCGCTCAATCGCAGGATTCATATCGATTTGCTGCCCGAGGCCATTGGGGGTACCGGCCCGAGTCGGTGGGAGAGCACTGAGGCATTGTGTCCGAACCGTTCACGGGGGCTCCACCCAGGGCGTAGACGATGGGTCCGAATGAAAGGGAGCACGAAGCCTGAAAAGTGGAGGAAACCTGACCAAGCGGATCCTGACCCTCCTGGCAATAAACCAGAGTACTCTTGACACCGGTGGACCACTGCAAGGGGTCGGGGAACGCGCCTTGAGGGTGACCTGAAGGCGGCGGATTCCCCATAGAAGGGGGAATCTCTAAGAGGTGGGGGGCTGGACCCGAAGTTTCAAACATCCGGGCGTTCCTACGTATCCCATAAGGATGGGAATCAAGCCGCACGTAGTTCTTGAAGCGCGGTGCAACACAATCAGGCACCAGCGCGGGGAAGAGTGCGGGTCTGACCCTCGCACACAAAAGGAGCGGCATTTGATATTTCTTGTTTGTCCTTAAAGATGAATGGTTTTTCTTTGTGCGGCGACATGCCCGTGATTGAGAAATCTCTGGCGTCACCACAATAATCAAGCCATGGAAGGCATTGATGAATGGCGTGGTCATTAACCAGCGCCCAACATGAGTGTCCTCTGAGGAGGACATCACGATGCAGTGCCGTTTCTCGTCGGGCGGCCAAGACGATCACAGTTTACGGTCGTGTGGTAGGACCAGACAACACAGTTTAAGGTCGTGTGGTTCAGACCATGGAGGAATCCGCTTATTGCGGTACGGCGGACACGGCGGAGGTGGGAACATACCCAGCCCTGCGGTCACGCACGATTCCAGGAGAAGAGTCTTGGGATAGGGGTCTGCACATGTCCATCACCCGAGGGGCAGATATGCTAGCCTCCAGATATACTGGGCCCAGAACGCAATTGTTCGGGCGACTCCCTCCTCCTTATGGGGACGAGGGTCCAGCTACGCATGGCCCTTGGGGAGAACATCCGCATATATCCTTGGCGCTCAGATCATGGGAGCCTCGAACGACATCATTACCTTGGTTGGTCTGCCTAACGTGTAATGGTGTGCTGAAGGTCAGTATGAAAAGAGTGTCCAGATTCCACTACAACGCATAAAGGCGGAGTGTGATGAGGACTGCACAACCAATGTTCAGAGCCTGAAGGAGCTGACATGGCGATCAAGGATGTTGCTGACGCATTCGCAACACAACATCTGATCGCGTCAGTCTAAGACGGGGCAAGCAAAACGAGCATCAACCGCTCAATCGCAGGATTCATATCGAATTGCGGCCCAAAACCCGCCGGTAAATCGACCCGGAGCGGTGGGAGAGCACTGAGGCATCGTACCCAAACTGCTAACGAGGATCCCTTTGAGTGAAGGCTCGAATAAGAGGAAGCGCGAGGCCTGACAAGCAACACAGGACTTGTCGGGATTGAATCTGACACTACGAGTCATAGACCGAAGTACCCAAAACATGTTAACAGATCTCCGGAAAGGGTCGGAGGACTCACCCCGAGCAACCAAAAGAGGGCAGATCCCCGTGATCAACCAAGAGACGGGGCTGGACCTGAAACACAAGCGTCCAGGCGGTCCTGCGTATCCCATAAGGATGGGAATCAAGCCATACGTAGTTCTTGAGAGGCAGTTTAACGTCATGCAGGACGATGAGGGGTGTGAGGTGGTCCCACACACGGGGGAGGCGTACGGCGCGGCCAGTAGACCGACGTGAATGAGGACATAATCCCCCGCTCACGCGATACGCCTCGCACAAAAAAGGAGGGGAACTGGGGCCAGAGGCCCAACGCGGGATAGAGATTCCCGGGAAATGGGGCTGGGCCTGAAACATGAATGTCCAGGCGGTCCTACGTATCCCATAAGGATGGGAATCAATCCATACATAGTTCTTGAAGTGCAGTTTAACGTCATGCAGGACGATGAGGGGTGTGAGGTGGTCCCACACACGGGGGAGGCGTACGGCGCGGCCAGTAGACCGACATGAATGAGGACATAATCCCCCGCTCACGCGATACGCCTCGCACAAAAAAGGAGGGGAACTGGGGCCAGAGGCCCAACGCGGGATAGAGATTCCCGGGAAATGGGGCTGGGCCTGAAACATGAATGTCCAGGCGGTCCTACGTATCCCATAAGGATGGGAATCAAGCCATACGTAGTTCTTGAAGTGCAGTTTAACGTCATGCAGGACGATGAGGAAAAAAGAAGGGGGGAGCAGAAGGCATCCCCAAATGTGGGGGGGGCGTACAGCGTGACGAGCAAACCGACGTGAATGAGGGCATAGCCCCGCACTCACACCATACGCCGCACACCCGGGGGAAACTGGGCCAAGGGCCCGAGATGGGATGGAAATTCCCGAAGGATGGGGCTGGGCCTGAAACATGAATGTTCAGGCGGTCCTACGTATCCCATAAGGATGGGAATCAAGCCGCACGTAGTTCTTGAGGGGCAGTTTTACGTCATGCAGGACGAATGCTGAACAGTTTAACGTCTTGTAGCTCGGACGTAGTGCAGTTTAGCGTCATGCAGGACGAAGCACTTGGCAGTTTAACGTCTTGCAGCGCGGACGAATGCTGAACAGTTTAACGTCTTGTAGCCTGGACGAATGCAGTTTAACGTCGTGCAGGACGTGGTGCAGTTTAACGTCATGCGGGACGAAGTGCAGTTTAGCGTCATGCGGGACGAAGTGCAGTTTAGCGTCATGCGGGACGAAGTGCAGTTTAGCGTCATGCGGGACGAAGTGCAGTTTAGCGTCATGCGGGACGAAGTGCAGTTTAGCGTCATGGGGGACGAAGTGCAGTTTAGCGTCATGCGGGACGAAGTGCAGTTTAGCGTCATGCGGGACGAATGAACACTCAGGCAAAGTTTTGCTTGAGGAACCTAGCGTTGGTGGGAGGAGTGACACGCTCACCATCCATAGTCGCTAGGGAGTACGCGCCATTGGGATAGACCTTGTGGACAACAAAAGGTCCCTCCCACTTGGGCTCCAACTTGGGCGGCTTCCTGCCGGGGATCATCGGTGCTCTTAGGGCTAGCACTAGATCACCCTGCAGGAAGGAGCGGAGGCGAACCTTCTTATTGAAAGCTCGAGTCATTCTGCTTTGATGCCTCTCCAAGTTGTGCAAAGCGCGAAGTCTATTCTCATCCAGTGCTTCCAACTCGACTAGACGGGCTTCAGCAACGCTGTCCGGCGCTTGCTGGTCGTAGACCGCAGTGCGCAAGGACGGTAACTGGATCTCGATGGGCAGGACGGCCTCAGCTCCATACACCAGGGAATAAGGGGTCATCTGGGTGGAATTGCGAGTCGTCGTCCGATAAGCCCAGAGGGCGTTGGGGAGCTTGTCCGGCCAACTCTTCTTGTTCTGACCAACCATCTTTTGCAGAATGTTAGAGAGGGTTTTGTTAAACGCCTCGATCTGTCCATTCGCCTGCGCATGATAGCGAGATGTATGGTTCGAGCGGATGTTATACTTGGCGTACAACTTCTTCAACTCGGCTGCTCGGAAATTGGTTCCGTTATCCTTGAGGATAGCGTGAGGCACTCCAAATCGATAGATGATGTTGGAGGTCACGAAGTCAGCGATCGAACAGGATTTGACCTCTCTGAGCGGAATCGCTTCTGCCCATTTGGAGAAGAAGTCCGTAGCGGTCAGAATGAACCGGCACTGGCGAGCTGTCGCCGGCGGGTAAGGTCCCACGACGTCCAGTCCCCAGACTGCAAAGGGCCAGGAATACCTTGTGGTATGGAGAGGCTCCGGCGGCCGATGCACAAAGTTCGCATGAACCTGGCACGCATGGCACCTCCTGGCATACTCGATGCAGTCATGGATCATGGAGGGCCAGAAGTATCCCAATCTCCGAATCTGGTGGGACAGCTTCGGCCCAGTTTGGTGGGCGCCACATGAAACAGCATGAACCTCTTGCATGACTCGTGGGATCTCAACTCCCTGAAGGCAACGGAGGAGAACACCATCAAATCCGCGTTTGTAGAGGATCTGCTCCAGGCCGGGACTGCTCTGGAGGACGAACTGCGATGCGCGGCGTCGAACTCGCTCGCGCTCGGCCCGATCTGACGGAAGAATGCCATGTTGGAGGTACTCAACCAAAGGCACCCTCCAATCACGGGCTGATTCGACTGCTATATCTGGGGTACTCGGGGCTCCGGGCATAGGGGCAACCGTGGTGAGGTTACTTACCAACGGGCCGCGATCTTCTTCCGGGATAACGGGAGCGATGAGCCTGCGGCGCGTCACGCGGACGATCAGGTTGTCCTGTTCAGGTTCCGCAAGTGACGCAGCCAGGCTGGCCAAAGCATCTGCTCGACCGTTCTGCGACCGGGGAACATGGACAATTTCCGTCCAAGAAGGGAACCGGGCCATCAGAAGGAGGGTGCACTCCAACAATGGCACAAGTTCCGGCTTCCTGACAACGTAGTCGCCATTGATCTGCTTAACGACCAGCTCGGAGTCCCCTTTCACGCACAGACGGGGCACGTCGATCTCGAGAGCCAACTCGAGGCCGGTGATGAGGGCATGGTATTCCGCCTCATTGTTGGTACAGCCCTCTGACAACAGGAAAGAGTATGGAAGCACGGCTCGCTCCGGGGTAATGAAGACGATGCCCAAGCCCACTCTATTGAGCTTAGGATTATCGAGTCTTCTACCGGTGGGGCTCCGGGAGGCACCGTCAAAGTGCATCTGCCAGCATGGATCGGCTCGATCAACCGAGAGAATGGTCTCATCAGGAAAGCCTAGATCCAGCGGCTGATCCGCAGAGGTCGGGTGAGCGGCCAGAAAGTCTGCCAATGCCTGCCCTTTGATGGCCTTCTGAGACACGTACCTGATGTCGAACTGCTGGAGAATCACAGCCCACCGTGCTAGACGGCCAGTCAACATAGGCCGGCTCAGGATATATTTCAACGGGTCTACCCGAGAAACCAACTCTACCTCATGGTGCTGCAAGTAGTGTCGTAATTTCTGTACGGCAAATACGAGCGCCAGGCAGCTCTTCTCGATGGGTGAATACCTAACTTCCGCGTCGAGGAGCATGCGACTGAGGTAATAGAGGCTATTCTCTGTTCCCTCGTTGTTCTTCTGGGCTAGAAGGGCACCAAGGGACCGTTCCAGGGCGGTCACATAGAGGACCAGCGGCTTCCCGGATACGGGCGGCATCAGAACCGGAGGTTGAAGCAGGTACTGCTTGATTTCCTCAAAAGCGATCTGACACTCTTTATCCCATACATAGGTGACACCCTTCTTCATGAGCCGAGAAAAGGGCTTACACTTGCCGGCCAGATTCGCGATGAATCGGCGTATATAGGCTAAGTGGCCTTGGAACCCTTGCAGTTCCCGGATGTTACCCGGGGGAGGCATTTGGCTAATCGCCCTGATCTTCTCTGGGTCGATCTCAATACCCCGGTATCTTACCACAAATCCAAGGAACTTTCCGGAGGTGACCCCGAAGGCACACTTCAACGGGTTCATCTTCAGGCAGCGAGACCGGAGGAAGCCGAACACTTTCTCAAGGTCTTTGAGATGGTCCTGACGCTGGCGCGATTTGACCACCAAGTCGTCGACGTAGCATTCCACCAGTGTGCCGAGGATTGGCTTGAATATGCGGTGCATCGCCCGTTGGTAGGTGGCTCCTGCATTCTTCAGGCCAAAGGGCATGACCCGGTAGCAAAAGGTACCTTGGGGGGCCCTGAAGGCAGTGAACTCCTCATCCTCAGGGGCCATCCGGATTTGGTTGTATCCGGAGTATCCATCCATAAAGGAGAGGGCTTGGAACCCTGCCGTGGCATCAATCAACAGCTCTGTCACTGGAAGGGGAAAATCATCCTTCGGACAGTGGCGGTTGAGATCGCGGAAGTCGATACAGACTCTAATCTGCCCGTTCTTCTTCCTGACCGGCACAATGTTGGCCAGCCATTTGGGGTACTGAACTTCCCTCACGAAGTTGGCTTTGATAAGCTTGTCAACTTCGGCCTCAACCATGGCACCGTGGGACGGGTGCATCTTCCTGGGAGGTTGCTTGAACCCGCGATGGTTCGCCGGGAGACCAAGGCGGTGGACGGCTACCTGAGGATCTAGCCCCGGCATCTCGTCATAGCCCCAAGCGAATACATCACGGTGCTGCCTGAGAAAGTCCACGTACTGTTGCCGCTCCTCAGAGGGCATGGCGGCACTGACCAATGTGGGTCTTGGATCTGCCTCGGTTCCAAGGTTCACCTGTGCTAACTCATCGACCGTGGCGGGGACGCCCTCCTCAAAGGCTGGGGGTGCATCTTCCACGTCCTCTCCACTTGGGGAGGGATCATCCACGGGAGAGACTGCGTTAGAAACTGCATTGGGGCCACCAGATCTTGCTGGGCCGCTGGTGCTGGCACGGGCGGTCGCGGTCATCTCATCAGGAGACTCACAGGCCGTCGAAACCATGGCTACGTCCAACCGTTGAATCGGGAGGACGTAGGCGTCATCCAAGCTGGCCCATGGATCGCTTGCAACAGCGACAGGCTCAACCTCACCTGCCAGGATCTGCTTGTCCTTGCTCTTGTAATAGTCCGCGTCCAGATAACGGGCTTCACATGAGGCAAAAGGAGAGGCATCTCCTTGAAGCACGCCCACTCGACCATTAAGGGAGTATTTGAGGCGTTGGTGGTATGATGAGGGAACCGCCGCATGAAGGTGGAGCCATGGCCTGCGCATCAATGCGTTATACGCAGTGTCCTGAGAGACTACCATGAATTCGGTGTTGGCAACCAAGTCACCGAACTGGGTCTTCAAACGTATCTTGCCGACCGGGGTTTGCTCGGTGCGGTCGTATCCCTGGATCCTGAGGTCGGAGGGAATCAAGTCATCCTCAGACAACCCCAATCTCCGGAGCGTCCGAGTTGGAATCAGGTTAATCCCGGACCCCGTGTCGACAAGACAACGCCGGACTTCAAGGCCATTGAACTGGCCAGTGACATACAGCGGACGAATGTGTCCCTGTATAGGAGGGTCTTCATCCTTACCAGAGAACGAGATAACTACCTGACATTCGGCGTCCTCGATCGTTTCGGCGTGAAAGGCTTCTGCAGCCGCAACCTCTGTCTCAAACTGGAGGGGGCTCTTCAGGGCTTCAGCGAGTGCCTCGCGCATCTCAGATGACATGCGCAGAGCCTCAAGGATGGAGAGCCTTGCTGGGATGTCGGCCAAGTGGTTCAGGACATCATACTTTTTGGCCAAGCGCGAGTTCCTGGTTGCAGGAGGTTGCTCTGCGGTTGGTGGCATGACGGGCCTTACCGGTTGGATCGGCGGCCGACTGGTACTTGGCGCATCTCGCTGTTCACTGGTCGCAGTCCGGGAAATGGTCACCGTACTGGAGTCAGGAGGCCGGGATGGACTTGTGGCAGGGCGGAGCTGGTCGCGACGCGGCTGAGGCGGTTCTGCCTGGTCCCATACCACAAACAGTGGCGGAGGCGAATCCGTCATCCCCGGATGGGGAGCCTGCGCACGTTGAGCTCGGTTTTGAGCCTGCTGCCTAGTCTCAGTGGCGTGCACGGCCTGGCTGGAGGTACCAGCTGCTGTGCCCCGGCGACTCCTGCTACTGCGGTTCTTCCGACGGTGGCGACGACCGGGGACACTAGGGAGGTCCACCTGGTGTTCTTCAATGTCGGGAACCGAAAAGGGATTTACCAGCTCGACGGTGTTAACCGAAGCGTACCCAATACCGTCATCGGACGAATCATCCATCACCGGGCGGATCCGAGGAGGGACCCCCATCTCCGGGGGCATGAAATCGCCGAGAGTGCGGGATAGTGGCGGAACTGGCGGGGCGCGCTCTTCCTTCTTGCGCTGCCGCCGTTTGCTCCTCTTGGAAGAGGCAGGCTGGGACGACGATGCCGAAGCAGCACCCGCGGATTCTGGGGGCTCAGGCTGATTCAAGCGCGCACGGATGATTCCATGGGCGCGAATGGTCGTCTTGCGGGCCATCCAGTTATTATACTTCTGGGATCCGCGGTTGGAGACCAGCTGCCATTCGTCCTCGTTGCCACTATCGCCATCTGATCCCACGAACACGCCCACCACTTGTGCTGGAGCTGGGCCCAACCTGATTACATTGTTGTTAATCTGGTCTTAGAGCCAGTCCTTGAACACATAGCAGCGCTGGATGGTGTGTCCCAGGGCTCGATGGTAAGGGCAGTAGCGGGGGTTATCTGTGAGATGTGCCTCCTCTGGCTTCCAACACTCAGGCAGTCGCACAATCCTCTGCTCCAGGGCGCTCCGGAAATAACCGGGGACCTGATCCTCATGGAATGAGTACGTCAGGTGTCGCGGGCCCATGGGAGTGTGGTCTTGACGAGGGGCCGGAGGGGCCTGCCGAGGAGGTGGACCCTGATTATCTCGCCTGGGTTGTGGCGGTACATTACGCGGAGGGGCCGGCCGGTTCTGAGGCTGCCGCTGCTGGGCCGGGAACTGAGCCCGTGGAGGAGGATTCCTGTGAGGCTGTGGAGCTGGCCTCACCGGCAGCAGCTCCAACGGCCTGGGAGCCTCTATCTGGGCCACAGCAGCGGGATCAGCCCTGCTGGCTCTCCTTGCAGGAATCATAGGAGGCAGCGGGTGTGCCTGGCTGGCCTGTTGCAGGGCTTCCTCAAGACGTTGAGCTTTGTCTGAGAAGTCCCTGAACCCTCCGGGGTAATTCTGAGTGATCAGGGAAGGGACCAGCTCGGTCTTGACGTTCCCGACGCACATTGTCAGCAACTGCTCCTGAGTCAATGGCATGTCAAGGGAATACGTGAGACCCTTCCATCGGGCGACGAAGTCCGCGACTCGCTCATCAGGCCTCTGCTTGCACTTGAAGAGGTCTGCGATACTCGTCTTCCGGGTCGTGGAACTGAACTGGTAGAGGAATTGTCTACGAAGGTCCTCCCAGCTAGTTATCGACCCGATGGGAAGCTAGCTGTACCAGACAAATGCTGGCCCTTCCAGTGTCTGGACAAAGCAGCGAAGCTTAGCGGCCTCTTGCTGCGCCGGAGTCCCCAACATAGGCCCGCACCTCGAGTTGAAATGGACCAAATGCTGTGGCGGATCTCCGGTCCCGTTGAAGGGGGCGAAAGTGGGATTCCCGAATCCCGGAGGCGCCGGCATGTCATCCACCCATGCTGGGTATGGCTTGCCGTCCGGTGGGATCGCCACCTGCCGAGTCTCCAAGGCCTCCAAACGGGCGATGAGCGCCGCCATCGGATCGTCCGGACATGGGTTCCAGTCCTGGCGAGGATCTCTAACCACGAGCGCATTGCACGGCCCTTCAATCGCGTCGTCGAACTCGGCAGCTCGTGGGATGGCTGGCGGAGCGGCCCTTGGGGCAGCGGGAGGAATCCGAGCGGGGTCCCTCAAGTAGTCCCGCCGCTCGGGAGGGTGTGGCGAAACATACCGCGCCCTCTTGCCATAGGCAATGGCCTCTCTCCTGTCGGCGAACACGGCATGATCACGGTTGCCCGGGAGAGTCTCATCAAGGAGCGGTTGTTCCGGTCCCTGCTGTCCTGGCCTAGGATCACCATAGTCAGGCCGCCGTTCTCCAGCGCGCTCGGCGAGGAGCTGGTCAACCAGCTTCTTCTGTTCGGTGAGCTGCTGACGTAGCGTAGCCTTCTCGGGATCCTCCTCTGCCCTCTGCATGGAGGCAGATGGGTCGGCGGGCCTTATAGCCTCGCTGTGCTCTTTTCCTTTGCTGACGTTTCGGCTCAACGTCAGTGCTTCAGTGGGTGCGGGGAGCCCCAGGAGGTTTCTCTGATGACGAGTAACTCTCACTGATGGATCTGACGACTGCTTGTCTTCGGGGGGGAAGCCCCCGTCGAGAAGTTCCAAGTCGTTCCCCTCTCCCGACAGGTCAGCCATGTTGACCGTTCCTGTCCCTGGGGATATACCCTCAGGGCCACCCAGCGAATCGGGCTGTCGGCGGATCACACTGAAGCGTAGGGCAGCGTACTGCCCCCATCCACGGATATACACGTGGGGAGTGGCTTCCTCGATAACTTTGCGGAGTACTTGAAAACACTCAACGCATCGTTGTTGGAGGGCCTCATGGTGCCCAAATGACCCGGGGTGCCGAACCGCGGGGAGCATGGCCAGGTCAATTTGACGGCACTGCTCACCAATATCCTCCAGGTGCGCTTGACTCCCGGGGTATGGCATTTGTATGCAGTGAAGACGGGAGTGAGTCTCCCGGAGAGTTCGGCGGAAGCACTCGAACTCATCCGGGGTGAGCGATTCGGGTGCATCAAAGCCCGGTCCTGCGACTGGCCAAAACTTCTCAGGGAAGTGGCCCTCTGCAAGGACGGTCCAGAAGCTCCACGACTCAAGCTCGGGACCCAGATCTCCTTGGTCCTCTTCCATGGCTGGGAACGGACGGGGAACTGGTAGTGGTGCCGAGGCAGGCCGCCGGGCCGACGGGCTGGCCGACGGTGAATACGGCGAACAGGCCGATTGGCCTCCATATCCCGGGCCTCCATCTGAGGGTGGCGGTGCCCTGGCTACCACATCACGATAGGACGGGCCGGCGAGCGAACATCCTGCCGTAGCGTCGGTGCTCGCCGAGGGCGCACCAGATCGTGGTTCGACCGTCGGTCCCCAGAAAAAGTCTCCGGCTTCTCTGATCGAGACGGAAGGCACTTCCGGAGGGGCCGGTACCAACCGCAAGTTTGATCCTTGGGGGTCTACCAGGCCCTCGTTACTCCGGATATACCTTCGGAGAGACGCGGGGATCACATCGATCTCGCTCTCGGGGAGCACGAGGCTGACGTGCCGCATTCCTACCCCTGCCCTTGACTGGCGGGATTGGGGAAGGGGCTCTGTCGCCGAATCGTACTCCGCCTCTGAGTCAGAGAAGCAAACCGGTCGGATCTCTGTCCGGAATTCCGCAACATTCTTCCCTCGGCGTCGACGCCTTGCCTTCCTGCCCCTGGGTGGTTCTTCGGGGCAGGGCTGATCTCTGTCCTGGCGTCCTCCGGCCGCACTGGTGCTGGGGCCGAGAGGACTGGGAACCGAGGTGCGAAGGGCACTGGGACAGATATCGAAGGGGACGCGGGGAGAGATGATTCCGGGCAGGACTCCGGGCCGGGATCGGAAGGTGGGATGACCCATGCCTCCTGGATCGGCCGCACAGAGTAGATCCTGCCGGTGAATAGCGCTACCGCGAGGTGGTCCGCGGTGGCTACTGCCAGTGCCAGCAACCGGGAGAGTCGACCCAACCTGCCTTTGGGGCGGTCGGGGCCTCGATCCAGGTCGGGCATAGGAGTTCCCCCGCTCAGGATGCGCAGAGGCCTCGCGACTGGAGCCAGCAGTGGCTTGGGCCAATGCGGCCGCTGTTGCTAGAGCCCCAAGGTGGGCATCCTCTTCCGCTCGTGCCCGACGTTGGCGTCGAGACAGACGAGTCGGGATGAGCGGCGCGGGCAGGTGGAGAGCCCGCTCTTCGACTGGAGAGGCCTGGCGGCGGTGTCGCCGTGGCCTGGAGGGAGTCCTTACCGAAGATCCCTGGAGCGAATCCCGGATAGGGTGATCCCGGGCCTCTTCCACCTCATCCGCGTAGGGAAGGGAACTGTCAGAGCGCTCCGGGGATAAGCTCCCGAAGCGGTTGGACGTTGAGGTAGGCAGCGGTGCCTCCCTGCGCGGCCCTCGGGGGCGGCGGTGGTGGCGAGGCGCAGCCTCCTCAAGGTCTAGGCGAGCCATTTCCCTAGTGGGGATGACTCCCTCTTCCTCGTATCTCCGCACCAGAGTGTTGATCACCCTTCTCTGGATGACCTCCGAGGGGGAGAGAGGGCGTGGTCGTCCCGCAATTGCGGCTGCTGGGACGGCTGCGGAACGGGCGGGACCGCGCGGAGTAGCCGCGTCGGTGTTTCCCCTGTCCCTGCGCCAGTGGGCGGGTGGCGATCGGGCACTGGATCGGGCGACCTGATTTCTGAAAGCATTGAGAAAGACCCATTAACACTAATAGGAAAAAGGAATCGACAACCAACCATTAGCGCCACGACGCCTTCCGTGGGGGGAACCCAGGCCCTCGACGTTGCGAGACGGAGTGCCCGATTTCACTTCCCCAGCCCCTGGCGGGTAAGACTGAATGCTTGGCCGGGCAACACGCCGGTCTTCCAACACCTCTGAAAGCCATCGGTCTTCGTATCGAGGAGAAGAGATTCACGTCGGGTTCACCATTTTTCTGTTTCGGTGCGGATGTGCGTCGGGTTACGCTGTTCCGCCAGGACGTGTTCGCGTGTGCACCCGTCAACCCGAGGGGATGGGCGCGCGGCTTGTGGTCCCGCAGTCCCGCTTTCCAAGGGCGGGAGGCATCCGTCCCTTATTCAGGGGCGTCTGCTCCTTGATCGAAACCGGGATGATGGGATGTCGGCTCCTCCTTCCTTGGACGTCTCCTCGGAACTCGTCACCTAATCTGGGTCTCCCTCATAGACTTAAGAATGTTCGTGAATCTCGTTCCCGGCGCCATATCTTCATGGACACCGGTTAATTACGCTGCTTCCGCCCGGACGTTCCAAGGAGTCTGGGCGGGGCAGCAACCTGCGGTGAGAAGGCCGGGTGGCTCTGGGTGCTGGGGGCGTGTCGTAACACTGCGGCTCTGCACATCTGTCTTCCGTCCCTAATAGGGCTTCTCGAAGGCATGATGGCCTGAGGCATCCCGTACTAGGTGCGGGGAACTGTGTCACCTGAGGTTTTCCTCAGCTTCCCGTGTTTAACACGGGGTATGCCGCGAGTTTAACGTCCAGCGGGGACGGCATCGGACCGATCAACACGAAAAGTGGATCAGATGACAGAACCCCTTGCGGGGAACCTCCGACGCTGGGGCCAGCACATGGGCGGCTTCCCAAGTAACGTGGAGTGGAGTGAAGTGGCATGACCCCACCGGGATGTGGCGGCCCGGGTAAGGATCAGGATGGATGATGAAGTGAAGAGCTTGGACCCCAGAGGGGCTTCCTACGTACCGCGCGTTAACACGGATCAAAGTCAACGTAGTTCGGGCATACAGTTTAACGTCATGCTGGACGTCGGCAAGCCGACTCACGAAGAGGTCGAGGCCGCCGGGCGGAGGATTGAACCGAAGCACCTCGCACGGAGGGGGATGGAACGGCCGGGTGGATCACAGTTTCACGTCATGCTGGACGATAAAAGGGGAAATGGAAAAGGGGGGCTGTGGGGAGGCACCGTGGAGATACACACGGGCAGTCTCCCACAGGGGCGGATTCATAGGTGAATCAACGCAAGCGTGAACCCTGGAGGGGTCCACTGATGGACGAACCGACGTAAATACGACCGGGACGACCAGGTGGTGGGCTTGAACCTCGGGGAGGCTTCCTACGTACCCTGTATAGAAGACAGGGATCAAAGTCCACGTAGTTCATTCTGTCAGGACTTACGCACTTGAGGCAGCCCGGTTGCGGCAAAACTCAGTTGGAAGGGACTTGGACCGAAAGCAGAAGACATCTCGATCCCAGTCATACCCTCTACTGGCTTCGGCCGTGGGGAGGCGCAATGGAGATACACATGTGCAGCCTCCCACGAGAAACTAGGGGTTTGTACCCTGCCCCCGTAGGGAAAAGCCACTCCAATTAAATCGCCCCGAAAGCGGGACAATCCCGACATCCCTGCAGAGACGAGCGGGTGGGGGCCACATCCAAACCGTGGGAGATCCTGCGTGCAGAGCACGGGATCGGATGAAGCGGACAGTTTAACGTCTTGCCGGACGAAGTACAGTTTAACGTCGTGTGTTGAGGACGAGGCGGACGGTTTAACGTCTTGCCGGACGAAGTACAGTTTAACGTCGTGTGTTGAGGACGAAACACTTGGCAGTTTAACGTCTTGCAGCGCGGACGATGGGGCTAGGCAGTTTAACGTCGTGCAGCTTGGACGGATGTGCAGTTTAACGTCATGCTGGACGTATGCGCAGTTTAACGTCATGCGGGACGAATGCTGAACAGTTTAACGTCTTGTAGCTCGGACGTAGTGCAGTTTAGCGTCATGCAGGGCATAGGTTGCCGGACGATGGGTGCATGTCACTTCGCACGAACCTGGAGGGCCGCACGGGAAGACAACGCACGGTGCGGGCACCCAGGATGAGGAGCATCGGGCGCCACGCAGGCAGGTGCCCTCAGGGGGTCGAGGGGACGACCCTGGCAGATTGCGCGCAAAAAGGAAGCTTTGCGCGCAATACTGCGGGCCGGCGCGCAATCGGGGCGGCTGGCGCGCAATTGGGCCAGTGCCTTGCGCGCGGATGCTTGAGATTGCTCACACCGGGCTTCAGATAGCGCGCGGGGGCAACGGCTCATTCTCTAATGAATGGCCACTTGAAAGAAGGGGGTGCGCGCAATCCGGCCGGATTGCGCGCACCCCGGGGGCAATTGCGCGCAAGCGGGTTCTTTTGCGCGCAACGGCCTTAGGGTGAGTTTTTATTCAAATGAAAGGAGCCAGCGGGGATTGCGCGCGAAGGCGGACCCCGAGGCTTTCTTGCGCGAAAGAAAGGAGGTTACCTGAAGTTCGTCATTGCGCGCGGAAGGGGTTGAATTGCGCGCACGAGAGACGTTTCGACTTCCAGCAACCCTTGAAACGTTGGGGGTCGCCTTGTATTTATAGGCAACCCCGGGCGCGGAATCCAAGGCGCGAGCGCGAAATTCTTCTCGCGGGCGCGGAATCGGACACGGCGCGCAAGGGAGTCGCGCGGACCCGCGGCGCGCAAAATTGCGCGCCGGACCGGCGCATTGCGCGCATCCCGGGGGGTTTGCGCGCGGAACATCACCTTTGCGCGCGGGCCTCTGAAATTCCGCGCAAGGCCTCCGGGCCCTCCGAAACATCCTTCCGACTCCAAATATGACCTCGCTTTCCGCATCCGGAGCTTCGTTTGGGAACAACGGACTTTTCCGGCGTCTACAGTATTATATTAGATTTCCACTATATAACTTTGAGAATTAAGTTATTAGTTAGAGGGCCTTTAGTGGAAAGCCATTATCAGAACCAGTGCATCCCCCTAGCTAGATGCAATACTATTCACTAATAATATAGATGAGATCCATTGGTTGTGTGTGTATTATCATCACATAGCTCATCCAATATCTTGGAATATATATCCCCTAATGCGAATCGATGAACTCTTCTATCAATTTAAATAGAAAACATGGTTCTTAATGATAAACCCGAGGTCATGAGTTATGTTCTAGGATATGGTGGAAAAAATACAAAGGGATAAATTGTATTTTAAATATAAAATCCCAATTTTATTAAAATTAATGTACTCATATAACTGATTTTTTAAAATAATAACCAAAAAAATTGATATGATTTTTGAAATACCTATGAAGTCAAAGAATAGTGTAGTTTTTTATATTTGATATTAAAATATATTTATATTAGAAAAAGTATTGGATTTGTATATTAAACTAAAAATTTATAGTTAAAGTGGAATAAATAAATAATATGAATTATAGAAATTGATTTAGAGAATAATAAATATGAAATTTAGAAAATAATACCCCTAATGTTTTATAAGAAAAAATGGATTATTTGTTATAAAAAATTACTCTTTTAGTGGATATTTACTAAAACCTCAGTTTTATAGAAAATTTAACGGTTGACCGATAGACCTAATATGAGGTATCTACAACATTAATCCTATTCTATCTTATAATCAATTTTATTACTACTAAATGGTTTTATTCCTAACCCTATAATCCCTTGATTATTGCTATTGGTAGAAAATTACTTCAAAATACTATAAGTGACTGTGATATGTCTCTACAGCAATAGTGTGCATATATTATATGATCAGTTTTTAGTATTTATATCCCCAATTTTCCTTGATCACATAGTATTATAATTTTAATTATTAGAATCTAAAAACTAAGTATATTGCATGGATATAATTACAAAATCATACCTATTAGTATAAATTATTAAAAATAATAATTAAATTAATCACAAGACCACTCAACAATGAGAAATTAAAAATCATAAAAATGAAAAACATTTCTTATAACGATCATTTTATTTAATTCATATTATTTTTTTTTAATTTTCAAGGTCACACTTTATTGACAGGTAATGTTGAAAAAAACACTAAAGGTCAAATTCAATAAACATGGGATCATTTATAATGAAATTGATAGAAAATATTATATAATGTTTCTTTATCTAATAATGAGTTAGATAAGTATAACTATAGTTCTTTTCAATCCACTGTATGTAATCTATCTTTAGAACTTAAAGTCACTTTATTTTTTTAAATCATATTATTGTTTTGGTATTTCAATTATTATATAATTTTTCAGAAATAACATAACATCATAAAAAGAAACATATGTTATGGTAATTTTTTATGAAGTATAATTTTATTTCCAAAATTAATAATTATTTTATTATAAGTAAAAAATATTATCTCTATTTTTTGAAATAAAATGACATAAAAAAATTTGAAGAGAGGAATGGATATTAAAAATAAATTTCCTTGTTGTCTTTAAACAATAGAACATTTTACCATTTACGTCGACAGAGGGATTGAAAAAAATTGTTATGGAAATAAAAATATAATCTCCCAAATAATTACACATGAAAAGTATCATTATTATTTTCTCCCCGTGTAAAATAATCATCTACTTAAATGATTAGTAATTGAAAAAACAATAAGATTATTTTACTTTCATTTTCACTACTTTTTATTTAGTTTTAAAAAAAATTAAAAAAAAATTGAGATAGAATATATAATAATAAATTGTAAATTTTATTCGTATTGAGAGTTGTTGAATTTTATTATTTGTATTCCTTTGGTAGTTCGGAAACTCTTCATATATCTAGTGTAAAAACCATTGTTTTTAGAAATTATTTCCTCCAAATAAATTTAATAATTTTTATTTTTATTTATACACGACACAAATTTTAGAATTAATTACATAAAACAATGAGATAATCTTTTGTTTAATTGAACACCCGGTTTAAATAAATCATGACATACAAATAAAAACTTTTATTTAATATGGAAAACATCATGTAGCCATTGATATAAAGGATATGAATTGGATTAACTAAATTCTGAAAATATAGTGTTTAATCATGTATATAAAATTAATTATAAGGTGAAAAAATAATTATAATTTACAATATTAACAATATGAAAATAATGGAAATACTTTTCTAAAAAACTATTTTTATACGCACAAGTTTATTTTATATCAATATTTTTTTTTCGTAAATTAGTTTAATTAAATTAAAATATTTTATTTTAAATAAATTTTATAACCTTAGAAAAATGATGTTTCTATAAAATATATATGAATAATGCTAATTTTATTCATAAAAACTATAATTTTTTTATCCAGAATATTTATTACAAATTTCCCACTTATTTTAAAATTATTAATTTCTTAAAAATTAGAAAATTTATTAGTATAAAATGAATCTAATTATTGAAATTAGAACATCAAAAATCTCTTAGGGTGTTTTTTGAGAATTTTTATACAAGATAAATATTTCAATTACAATTTAAGAATATTGGTTTTTATTATGTAATGTCATTTTTTATGAATTAAAAAATTAAAAATTGTTTTAATATTTTATTCAATGTAAAATTATTAAAAATTAATGTGAACTAATATAATATAGATTATTTTAATAATAATATATTTTATTTTTATGTATATAATTTTTATGCAATTGATAATTTTTTTGATTGGAAAATAATTTTCTCATCCGATATGTGGGTATAATTTTAAATTAATCTTATCCACTTATATAATTTTAATTTCAAAAAATGGATTCCATATTTGCAATAAGAATAATTTATGTTATATATTATGTTAAAATTATTTATTGTCAATAATTAGTATTACTAAAATTAACCCATGTTAATTGCGATTATGTTTAAAATGAGTTTGTTGGGGGTTAAACTAAAAGGATTCGGGTAAAATTGACAGATAAAATTTTCAAAACCCATTGAATGGAAATATTTAAAAAATAAATATTCTAGTTAATATAATGGTCCAATTTTGATCTTCCTATCATTTTAAAAACGTGGTTATTCCTTTTTTTCCTTTCAAAACATTACAAGTATCCTACAAACCTCACCTATAAAAGGCCACCCCTTATCGTCTCCTATTTGAAAATCCAAAACCCTTTTTTAAACATTAGAATGACTAAATAATTTATTTATTTCCTAAAAATCATAGTACATTTCATAGTTTTGTCACGAATACATCATAATAAACCTTATGATGAAAAATACAAGAATTTGTTCGAATAATAGGTTATATCCCTAATCAAGAATTTAATTATATTTCTACCTCCCCATAATTAATTTCATATTATAAAATGAAGATATAATAAAATAATAATATTCCATATATTTACACTGTGTTATGTTAATGGAATAAACTAAATCATTTTCCTCTTACATAAAATGGGTTACAGAATGCTAATTCGTGTGTAGAGAGGACTACCTCTACATGAACTGATGTTAATCACTTTCCATCACCATATCTCAAGGATAAATATAATGATTTACTAATTAATATATATGATATTAATAGTATTATTATACACTTGGAATTATTGTATCACATGTACCATTATACTTACATGTAACATATGGACCTAACTAACTATGAAAATAGTTATCCGAATAGTCGCGACATGGCCTCAAGCATGCCTCTACATATGCCAGAGGATATCGACTAGAATTTTGAGTTTAATGGTGGTATGGTGGGAATAATATATCATTTTTTTATATGAGTAAAATAGTGGTATATTAGTTGAAATGAAAATACAATAGAAAAAGCAGCATTAAATGAGAATGTAATGGAAAAATAATTACATTGACTGAAGAAAAGTAAATTCCCATTTCCCATATGTTAAAAAATGCATTCATGTCTTTGTGATGAAATCAAATAAAACAATAAACCATGAAATAGGTGATATGATATATGACTTGAACAAATAAAAGAATAAAAATGCTCTATGTGTGGTTTCATTGAGCATCATGAATACTAGATTTATCATATTCAACTAACTCCCACATGCGATGCACACACAAGAATAGGATCAATACTTAAAAATAATAGGATATTCTCAGGTACCCCATAGTAATGGAATCTTATGTAAGGAGTGATATTTACTCTATAGACTGCCACCATTATTTTCAAAATCATAATCCAATTTGTTCATATAAAACAAGCAGTGTTCTTGTTTGTCAAATGTAGGGAAGATATGAAAAAAGATAAAGATTTTGATCTCAAGTTTCACAAGGTTACCTGGAAAAATTATTCTTTTTCAGACTATTAAAGAAATTTTTAAACCATATGCATGCAATAAAAATGACATTAAGGGGAAAATTTTAATTGAAATTGCATAAAACCGTTATCATGAGTTGGACCAACCTCAAGAATGTGGTTTGGATTGGTGGACTCATACCATGATTAAAAATACTTTTATATTATCCATTTCAATAATATCATATATGAATTATAAATAAGAAACATATTGGTCCCTTTAGGGGAGAAACTTATCATGGAACATGTGTATCTCAATAGGATTTAAATAACATTCATAGTCATAGGACTCTGTCAAATTTGAACCACAGATTGCCTCTCAAGTATCAATAAAAGAATAATGTGATAAAAAACCTCCAATATCATACATGGTATCTCATATAATGGACCATGTATCACTTGTGTCATGTTATGACCATCATTCAAACTATCCCATTCAAGGTGTCTCCCCTAGGGAACCATTATCTCTCATATCAAGTTAAGAGAAACTTACGATGAGTACATAATGGTATACCAATATCTCCCCCAGTGTATATACCTCATAATTGATATATCTAATCATAATAACAATGGGATCATCCTTGTAATTTCGTCGAAGGAAACCCAATTATCACTCAGGATGTTTGTAATTTATTTTATCAGTTTAATTTGACAATAGAAATGGTAATGTTGTGATCATTGCACAACATAAAACATCGACGAACTAAAGTAACCACACCTAATTTCCATATCTCTTTCAAAATTAAAATGTTAACATACTAATTTAATCCACATCCCATCACAAAAAAATTATTTATAGAGTGAATTACATTAATCGAAAATTTCATGAAAGGAATTTAACATATATCACATTCCAAGTGATGACATTGAACAACATCGAGTGGTTTTATTAAAAAAATGACATTGTAATTAAAAAAATTATTTCATTAAATTTAAATAAATATGTTTCCTCCATGGGATTAAATGAACTCATCACAATGATGATTTAAAATATTATAAGGATCAACTATGTAAAACTATATATGAATATATATAGATTAGCCAAATGGGTGGATCATATATAAGTCGTAATTTGTTCAACATGCGCTATTTAATGATCCTACCACAAAAGGGTGGTTATGGTTGAGGTTGTAACCAATAAACATATCAATGAGGATTTAAACATATCACAAGGCAAGCTAATCAATTTATTTATAAGAACATTATTATTTTGTAGCAACACTAGTTATGTTATGTGAACAATACAATGAAGACATTTGTTAAGAAATAAAACATAATTGAAAAGATATATATATTCTACCTTATACCATCGATGAATAAATTGTATAATATAGAGGTTTGAACTGTATTAAATTAACTGATATTAGAGAAATAATGAACTCCCTGAAAATAGGGTGGAATGACCTCACAACAAAACATTGGAATATATAAGATGAGAAACTTATAAATAATGGAGGATGAATCAAGAGAATACCTATATGCATAGAATGAGACTTAAGATTTACGTTAATAATAAAAAATTGAGGAGATAGATCCATAACTAGGAGGGAATAGGGTATCTCAATCAGGAGAGAGGAGATTCATGTGAGAGGGAAGAAAATATGAGGATGAATATAGGTTTTAAATTTCATTAAGGGAGAAATAATATTTTCAACAAAATAGAATATGGTATATTTTTTGGCCGCTTGTTTTTCCAATCCATGCCCCAATGGTGCAAAAAGGAACTACCCAAGGAAATCCAAGCATGATTAAGGAACACAGTTTTCCTAACCATGCGAATACTATTCAAAAAATCAATATAAAAATCCTAAAATTGGTCTCATGGCCAATGGCTCATCAATTATGATTTTATAAAACCATGAGGAACCTATTAATCTAATAAACCAGGCCACCCAATATTCCCTAGGGGAAGCATGGTTTTATAAAAACTATTCAACTCTAATAGATTCCTACGATTTTGTGGTTTTGGGGTCTAGCAGTACCAAAACTATACATAACACCCAAGGGAACCCTTGGGCCATGAACCATACTTAAAAACAATACAGTAATGTTGTACAGCTCTTATAATTATGATCTGAGTCTTGGTTTACAAAAAGCACTCCACCAAAAGAAAAAAAATTAAAATTCCATTGGACTTTCATCCAGTCCACAAACACGGGACACTATAATATCCTTAGATGAAAAGATCACATCCTTGATAATTCTTGAGGAAACTATGATAAAATCAATAAAAAAATTAGGCTATGATGTCCTATTCAAATGGCCATGTAGTATTTTTAAATTCCCAATGAAACTACAAATATCACATTAACATATGGTATACAAGCCATGGAAACTAAATGAAATGGTTATATTTATGATATGTAACACTGAGACGGTGCCTACCTAAGACCATATTATCCAAGCCACGATAACATCACCATCTCATTCACTATCAGGTTCCATCATTTATAGCTCCAAAATCAAGTCACAGTATTCCCCCAATGGAATAACAAATTTAAAAATGCCCCTACTGCTCCAACGATGTACTTCACATGACTCACAACATAAACGATCTGTCAAATTCCTTATGAACTCAAAGGTCTTGTTGATAAAAATTTCATGAAAATTATTAGATGAAACTCAACAAACATTAAAAAATAGAAGATATACCAACTAAGCAGTTCCTCACCAACTTTATATGACTAGAGAGAGAGAGAGAAAAAAAACTAGTTGACCCATCCTCAATCGATTTCCCTCAATGAACTAAAAATTGATGTCCAATGAATTAAAAAAGATAGAAATACTGACTCTAGATGTAAGAACCTTAATAATCCACTTATAATGGTTACTGAAGCCTATAACTAGCTTCGAGTGATGTCTCTATCAAAATAATCCATTTAAAATATTGATCCCCAGAAAAAACATAAGATAATTTCACTATCCAGAACACAAGGATTGTTATAACAAAAAACACCCCCTTTCAAGTCTGATTGAAGTCTAGGGTAACCTTGTTGTTAGAAACCATAGTAAAGGAGTCTATCAAAGGGAACCCTCAAATAGAATATTTTAGTAAGATGTTTGTACAAAGCCGAGCATCTATACACAAAAAATGTTTACCTAGCCCAAAGAGGCATACTCCACAAGATCAATTCCAAGTAAATGCTTCTTTACGTGAGTTTGACCATGGTGTTACAACATGAAAACCGGATTATCGTTGAGAAATATCCATACATCTAATTAATACCATGCTTCCATATCTCATTATGATAGGTTCTACTTAACTATCCTAATGGATTATTAAATTTAGTGTGGCATATCACTAATACTCTCTCATTGTACCTAGACGATGGAAAGATAGAGGACATGATTCTTAATTAGCTAAGAGTACAATAAATGGATTGAATTATTATCTAAAAATGACTGTGGACTCTTTGGATTAAGCACATAGTATGTTCTCAGTAAGAAACCCAACGTTTCAGGAATAACAACACAAGGAAATGGAAAGTCAAGACACCATAGGTTGACTTCCTCTGATGTGGTCACCTGTCACATACATGACTTATTTTGAAGTTAAATTTCATTTATTTTACTTTCATTCTTTGTTTTGGATGGTTTCCAAAGGTTTTTTGGAGAAATAGATGAGTTTTAATGAATTGGGCCAAACCGTGAGCCCAATTCCAGATTTAAAAAAAAAATTGATTCCTTTATAACTTTTAAATTTTTTAATATTTATCCCTCATTACAATTCCTAAATAGTATCCTCTGACCTATTAACACCAAAATATAAATTTGGAGCCTTTAGAAATCCATAATCATTGTTGATATGGGTTTTTATTGAAGATATTGGGCCTGCCCGAAGGCCCATTTCCTACATTAAAAATAATTTTTCAATTTTTTATATCTCCTTCACTATTTGCATTTATTCGGTGATTCCACCCCCCCCCCCCCTCGACCCTATGAAACCAATGTGTGCTCCCATTGCCTCCCCCCCACCATGGAGCTCTTTGAAATCGCGAATTAGGGCTGATCTTCATATGGTGTCTCAAATCGGATAGAATTGAAGAGGTAACTTCATCCCTTCTTAACTCTCTAAATTCTTACTCTATTCCCTCCATTCCAGTTCCTAAATTACCTCCTAAATCTTGTTCAAGAAATCCCTGAATTTAGTTAGTTTGCAATTTCAGAAACTATGGTTTTTGTAGTGATTAATTCAGGATACTTCAAGTAGTTGAGTCTATTTCATTCCGCTTTCAAATTACATAGGGTTTCTTCCCTAATTGTCTAATTATAACAATTCTTGAAGTTAGTGTTCGTTCCTAGGTTCTATATTAATGTATTTTGGGTGAGATATTGAGCTTTTAGGTTTCTTTTAACTTCCTTGTGGTGCGGCGGTCGTGCGGTTGATGTTTCGCCCCAGTATTTGAGGGTTTCGATACATTCAGTAGGTGATTCCATGGATAACCATTTAATGATGAGTCAGTTTTCTTTATTAAATAATTTTACATGTTACTTATGTGATTTTAATTATGAGAAAACCATTTTTGGTAGAAATAATAAAGAATTTGTTTTTAAAGTTACTATTTTTCTTGAGGTGTGTATTTTTCAAATGTATTTCATGTGTTATCTCTTGTGGTAGTTTTGTAAAATGTGGAAGTGATTTATTAGTTGTTGAAAGGGGAAGCCAATTATGGTTGGGTAATGATATAGTTCCATGTGGGCCTAAAAAGGGGGTGTATTTGAATGGTTTTATATGTACAACCTTGTTAAACTCCTTGAAAATGTTTTATGGATTTGTGTGTTCTCATGGGTATCTTTTGTGATATTATTCAAGGTGATTATATAATATTTGAAAGTGGATTATTACATGTCAATTGGGATGAAAATTCTGTTTTGGTAGGGTATTGGTGTGATTTTGGATTAAAAAGAGGTTTTTGAAATGGATTTTATGTGCACGGTTTGGGTATACTCTTTATAATTGTTTTATGAAAGTTATGAATGGTTTATTGGGTTGTGTAATAGGTGATACTATATCAGAAAACTGTTTTGGTAGGAGTATATTTATAAAATGTCTATTTCATTTTTGAAAATGCTGTTTTCTGATATGTATCATCTTGTTAATGTTTTATTAAATTTTTTGAAGGAGATATTGAGGTGTGAAAGTGATGTGAATGTGATGTGGAGTGTTTTGTGTGAGTGTGATGTGAAAAATTGAATTTTTTATTATGAAAGAAGTGTTATTTTCCATGTGTGTGTGTTTTTATATGAGTTTAAATATCTTATAATTGTTTTATAAAATTGTTTAATAGTTTTGTGGAAGTGTGGAAGAAATGTGAAATGTGTTGTGGGCTATTTTGGTGTTATTCGGATTTCAAAATCATTTTGAATGAAAAATGGATTTTTGCGAATTGTGTGGTATACATATGGGCTGTTTGGTGAATTTGTGATGTGGAAATGATATTTTCATGTTCAATGTATATTTAGTGACTTGTTGAACTTGTTTTAGGACAAGGGGAAAACCTATGTATCTAGGTGGGTGGACGTGTTCTAATATGCTAGTGAATCCGTGGGGTTTGGCCTCGGTTTCACTTAGCAAGATTGACACTTACAACTCTAACTAAACTATGATGATGATGATTGGGGAAGACTAGGTTATGGGTATGTTCCCTACTAGTGGCTCGTGTATGAGAATGAATATTTGTGATGGTTACTCTCACCGAGATACGAGGTACCTGAGACCCATAGCTAGCTAGTGCCTAGGGGTTATTTCCTATTTCTTGTACTCATTATTTACTTTGTACATAACGTCGGAATACGGTATAGCTGGCTGGAAAATTCACTACTGTTGACATTAATTTTAAAAGTGTTTATTCTTAATGATATCCCACTTGAAAACTGTTTTTATTCAAAGTTGCATCTTTTAGAAATTGTAACTAGCTTTTCATGATATTGAAAACATTCATGCTTTTCATCATTAAATGTTTATCACATGGAATCTCTTAGAGGTGGTATCCTACTGGGCATTGTCTCACACCCTACTTACACCCTTTGGTGTAAGTAGACTTGTTTATTTTTGTTGTCATAGTTTGGGTACAGTTGTTTGTTCCAGTGGTTCGGGTTTTTAGAAGGTCCTTGGTGGTGAAGTCTTGTGGAGGTGGCTTGAGGGTGGTGCCCCTTTCCATAAGGGTTTTAGGCTCTCCATATTTTGTTTTATACCTTTTGTATAGACCTTTTGAGGTGTTTAAAGCAATGTAATTCAGTTCTGATTTTTTGTAAAAGATTGTTTGGTTTGAAAAATCCAGTTTTGTTTCATTGGATTCTTTTGCTGTTTTATGTTTATAAACTTGGGTAAATCGTTCCCAAAATTCATTTTATGATTCCCGAGCACTTGTTCCAGCCTGTGGGGATTGGGAACGCCCTTGGAGTCATGTCACGGGCTGGGTTTGGTGCCTGTTTTGGTGGTGACCAGATTCGGTTCATTACAAAATGGTATCAGAGGAGGTTCGCTCCTTGGGTCATGTTATTTGGGGAAGAGTGAAGAGAGTCTAGAATTAGGATTTTTGGGACATGGAATTATAGATATGGGTAGTGTGACTGATCAGCACATCTCATAATGGGATTCAAGTTTCCATGTGAAGTAGGGATTTATCTAAGTCCTTCGGTTTTCTTGGTTCGATGATGATTAAGGGAAATGAAAAGAGAGATGGGTTAACGGTCCTAGTGAGCTTGCAGGGCCTGGAAATCCATGTGGAGCCAAGGATATTTTCTAGAACACTCTCTGTGACAGTGAAGTGATTGTTATATGGCTTCAAACCATATTTCCAAGTCACCCACTGAAACTAGTTTCCTCTCGCACTGTTTTGTTCTTAGGTTTTGAAATCATGGCACTTTGGTTTTAAGAAGTGTATATTTTTTGTGAAATGATTTTCAAATAAATAGGGAATGGTTTGGTTTATGAAATGGCAGAACTAAATTTTTAGAATTGTTTTGAAATGTAAAATGGTGCGCTTACACCTCTTTGAAAGCAGAATCTATATTGAAGTTGGTTTTGAAAAGTGTTTCCAATAGAGTTTTCTAAACAATCAGAGTGTGTTTTAATGGGATGAGATGTCTTGAAATTGATGTGAATATCTTGAAAGTGACTTATTTTCTAAATGGTTGTGACTTTTTGAATAAAAAATTAAGATGTGAGTTGGTATTTTGATCTCGTGGTTAGCGGTTATAAGAAAAACGGATGTGTTGGTTGACCATTTTGGTTTTGAAAAGTGGAAAGAATTTTTGTTTTAACCTATGGTATTTCCATTAGCGACCACATGCATGGGGTTATATGGGATGATGGATGGTTGATGACATGACTGGATGAGTCCCAGGACAGATATGAGGAGGGTGTCTGGTGTGGCACAAAAACCTGCATGTGTGAGGCGCATGGGGTAACCTTGGTGGATACGCTTACTGCTAAACCGATTGTTTTCAAAGAATTAGTTTTAAAGAAAAACACGATGTCTTGATGAATAGTTCGGAAAGGTTTGTATTATGGGTTTTGAAATTGTTGATGTTGTGGGATGTTTTGAGTTCAAGAACCCCTTCGGTTTGAACTATGTTTTGGGTTTGTGTTTGGTCGGTAAGCTGTGTTGTAGGGACGGTTAGTGGTCTCTTTTGAAAAAAAATTTGGGATGCCTTTACGGTGGTTCCCTTCATGTGTTTGGATCTGGTTTTTGGCATTTTTTGACCAATGGACCAGCTTGGTTGGCTCCTTGGGTTCTCTCATTGGATAAGGTACGCCCCCTTTAAGGGTTAATGCAAAACTGATGTGCAACCCTGATTGTTTCTCCATTGGAAAATCCTCTAGTTTATTAATATAAGGAATCTATTTCTTGAGCTTTTTAGATTCAGTATACACCCTTTCTTTTATTGGTTTTGTGTATCCTCTTATAGTGGGTGATTGATTATTGATGGTTGAAAGTGACCATAGCCTTTTAAGTTTCCTAATTTTTTGAAGGTGGAAGTGTTGTGGGGTTCTTAGCATGGATGAGTATTTGGATAGTTACTAAGAGTAACTCTCGGTCCTTCATAGTCTCCTCGAAGAAAGAGTTCATGTTAAACTACTAGTGTGGGAAATATGGTCATGAGAAGATATTATGGCCACTTTCTAGAATTGTGTGTTGTTTGGGGATGTTGTACAAGGTCTTCTCTATTCATTGTTTATATCAGTCACAATGGTCATGTTCGGTGATTCTTTGTGATGTCATGTGCTCGATTGAATGTAAATGTGAATGTTGGGCAATCATTTGAGAGTCTCTATTATATTGGGAGAATGTCTCCCTTGAAAAAAACATAAAAAAATATTCCATTTTAGAGGAAGGTGATTATAAGTGTTCATTAATTCTATTTTTTCTCACCAGAACAAACAAGGTGTGATTTGTGTACATCCTATAATCCCTGGTTTCAGTGAAATATCGAGTCAGGGTAAAGTGAGTTTGGAATGTGTTATGTCTTGGAAAAACTTATCGGGGATTGTGGTGTAGTTGTTGTTTGCAACGAAAGAAGAATTCTCATTCAGGTGGTTTCCAAAGCCTAACTACGAGGCCGAAGATGCTTCAATATTTTTCCCTCCCGCCATAGGTCCCGGAGAGAAGCTGGGGCGTAGTCAGGGGAAACCCCTGTGTCATTTAAACCCTTGTGCAAAGTCATATCCTCAATATGAATGATAAGATAAGTTTAAACCTATGGTGTTGTCATATTTCTTCTACTGTTCATGTTCGGTGGAAATATGTGGAGGGCCTTGTACCCATGTCATCGCCCAATGTCATTCCCTCCCCCTTTGGTTTCCATTGAGTCTTTAGAGAAAGGTATGAAGTTTGGCTAGAGAGGTTGACCCCACGATTTTCACTTGTTTAGTAGTGACCATGCCCCAAAAAAACGATGTAGATAGAAGAATCTCCACTGTTAGTTCATGGATTCCCAAACCGTGTAGACTAACCATGTGGTCATCCCAACACATTATATTTTGGGGTCTTTCTATACCGGCCCATGCTGGTCGATTATGATTGTTGGTTCTTATAGCGGGGAGCCTATTTTTTTCCCCGTACCAATAACTTAGACTTATCCATTGTCAAGGATTGGTGGTAGGTAGTCTCATTAGGATTTATCAAACTACCTAAATCTTCCTTGGGTAACCATTGATATTGGAGAGTGCCCAATTGTTTGGTTATAGCAAGGTATGTGTAACCTTGTTCGATGTTGTTGTTCATTTTAGTGAATTGATTGGGTCTTGTTCGGATAGTGTTTGATGAGTTTTCCTCTGGGATAAAGCCTTAATGTGATTGATTGTTTCAGTAAAGTGGTGTATTATTTTGTTGTGAAGTATTCCTTCCTTAATTAATCAATGGAGGTGTTTTGGCCTTTGGGGGCGAAACCAGGAAAGGGAGTACATCTTGGTTTATCAGTTCGGTTTGGCTTTCGTATCTAGCCTTTCTGTAGCATTCCAGGGATGGAAAGTTTTCATGGTGGATATAATTGTCACATACATGACTAATTTTGAAGCTAAATTTCATTTATTTTCATTATTTGTTTTGGATGGTTTCCAAAGGTTTTTTTGGAGAAATAGATGAGTTTTAATGAATTGGGCCAAACTGTGAGCCCAATCCCAGATTTAAAAATAAAATTTGTTTCCTTTATAACTTTTTAATTTTTTAATTTTTTCCCACATTCCAATTCGTAAATTGTATCCTCTGACCTATAAACACCAAAATATAAATTTGGATCCTTGATAAATCCATAATCATGGTAGATATGGGTTTTTATTTAAGATATTGGGCCTACCCGAAGGCCCATTTCCTGCATTAAAAATAATTTTTAATTTTTTATATATCCTATACTATTTGAGTTTTTTCAGTGATTCCACCTCCCCCTCGACCCTAAGAAACCCAGGCGCGCTCCCATTGCCTCCCCCCCCTCCTTGGAGCTCTTTGAAGTCGCGAATTAGGGTCGATCTTCATAGGGTGTCTCAAATCAGCCAGAATTGAAGAGGTAACTTCATCCCTTATTAACTCTCTAAATTCTTACTCTTTTCCCTCCATTACAGTTCCTAAATTACCTCCTAAATCTTGTTCGAACAATCCCTGAATTTTGGCTGTTTTCGATTTCAGCGACTACGATTTTTGGAGTGATTAATTCAGGATACTTCAACTAGGTGAGTCTATTTCTTTCCTCTTTCAAATTGCATAGGGTATCTTCCCTAATTATTGAATTATAAAAATTCCAGAAGGTAAGGTTCGTGCCTAGGTTCTATTTACAGTATTTTGGGTGAAATATTGAGGTTTTAGGTTTCTTTTTACTTCTTTGAGGTGTGGCGGTCATGCGGTTGATGTTTCGCCCCAATATTTGAGGGTTTCGACACATTCGGTAGGTGATTCAGTGGATAACCATTTAATTATGAGTTAGTTTTCATGATTAAATAATTTTACATGTTCCTTATGTGCTGTGCATTATGAGAAATCCATATTTTGTAGCAATAGTAAAGAATTTGTTTTTAGAGTTACATTTCTCCTTGAAGTGTGTATTTTTCAAATGTATTTCATGTGTTATCTCTTGTGGTAGTTTTGTAAAATGTGGAAGTGATTTGTTAGTTGTTGAAAGGGGCTTCCAATTATTGTTGGGTAATGATATAGTTCCATGTGGGCCTAAAAATGGGGTGTATTTTAATGGGTTTATATGTATAACCTTGTTATACTCCTTGAAAATGTTTTATGGATTTGTGTGTTCTCATGGGTATCTTTTGTGATATTATTCATGGTGATTATATAACAATTGAAAGTGGATTATTCCATGTTTATTTGGCTTCCAATTCTGTTTTGTTAGGGTCTTGGTGTGATTTTGGCTTAAAAAGAGTTTTTTTAAATGGATTTTATGTGCAAAGTTTGGTTATACTCTTTATAATTATTTTATGAAAGTTTTGAATGGTTTATTGGGTTGTGTAATAGGTGTAACTATATCAGAAAACTTTTTTGGTAGGAGTATATTTTTAAATGGTCCATTTAATTTTTGAAAATGTTGTTATGTGGTATGTACCATCTTGGAAATAATTTATTAAATTGTTTGATGGAGATATTGAGGAGGGAAAGTGATGTGAAAGTGATGTGGAGTGTTTTGTGTGAGTGTGATGTGAAAAATTAAATTTTTGATTATGAAAGAAGTGTTATTTTCCATGTGTGTGGGAAGTTATATGAGTTTAAATATCTTATAATTGTTTTATAAAATTGATTTATGGTTTTGTGGAAGTGTTGAAGAAATGTGAAATGTGTTGTGGGCTATTTTGGTGTGATTCGGATTTCAAAATCATTTTGAATGAAAAATGGATTTTTCTGACTTGTGTGGTATACATATGGGATGTTTGGTGACTTTGTGATGTGTAAATGATATTTTCATGTTCAATGTATATTTCTTGACATGTTGAAATTGTTTGAGTACAAGGGGAAAACCTGGGTATCTAGGTGGGTGGACGTGTTCTAGTATGCTAGAGAATTCGTGGGGTTTGGAATCGGTTTCACTTAGCAAGATTGATGCATAAAACTCTAACTAAACTATGATGATGATGATTGGTGACCACTAGGTTATGGGTATTTTCCCTACTAGTGGCTCGTTCATGAGAATGAATATTTGTGATGGTTACTCTCACCGAGATACAAGGTTCCTGGGACCCACAGCTAGCTAGTGCCTGGGGGTTATTTCCTATTTCTTGTGCTCATTATTTACTTTTTACTTACCGTTGGCATACAGTATAGTTGGATTAAAAATTCACTAGTGTTCACATTATTTTTAAAAGTGTTTATTCTTAATGATATCCCACTTGAAAATTGTTTCCATTCAAAGTTGAATCTTTTAGAAATTGTAACTAGCTTTTCATGTTTTTGAAAACATGCATGATTTTCATCTTTAAATGTTTATCACATGGAATGTCTTAGAAGTTGTATCTTATTGGGTATTGGATCACACCCTAGGTAAACCCTTGGGTTTAAGTAGACTTGGTTATTTTTTTTGTCGCAGGTTGGGTAAAATTTTTTGTTCCAGTGGTTCGGGTTTCTAGCAGGTCCTTGGTGGTGAAGCCTTGTGGAGGTGGCTTGAGGGCGGTTCCCCTTTCCATGAGGGTTCTTGGGATGTCCTTATTTGGTTTTGTACCTTTGGTATAGCCTTTTGAGTTGTTTAAAGCTATGTAATTAGGTTCTGAATTTTTGTAAAAGATTTTTTGGTTTGAAAAATCCAGAATTGATTCATTGGATTCTTTTGTTGTTTTATGTTTATAAACTCGGGTAAATCGTTCCCAATTTTCATTTTATGATACCCAGGTGTTGGGTCGGAGAGTGATGGCAAGAGGGGGGGTGAATTGCATTTGTAAAATAATTAGCAACATAAATAATATTTGTAAAAGCAGCAGAAATAAAAAGGGGCAAGACACAATTTGATAATGGAGTTCGGCATAAACCAAAGCCTATTTCTCCGCTCCCAACTCAACCATTGAGAGATTTATACTTCAGCTTTCTTTTTAATGGTTGTAGTAAGAAACCCACTAGCCGTTTTAAGGTAGGCTAGATAACCTTCGTACAACTTGCTTTTTTATTATGGTTGTAGCAAGAAACCCAAAATGATAGTGAGGAAGAAAATGATGGTTTGTTTTAATACAAACCCAATGAAGAGATAAAAAATTGAAATAAATAAATTATAACAACCTAGAGGAAGCCTTGAGCACCAAGAGTGTGAGAGTAGTTGATGTAGAGGCAGCCCAAGCATAAAGGATGGAAAGGGATCACAAGTAGCCTTAGAGATTTGTCGTTAGAGCTTCAAGGGATCAAAATATCATTCCAATGTATCGGGGTAATGTTCCCGGCATCCATCATCGTCTATTTATAGGAGAAATATCCCCAAACACTTAAATATAGACGTTGGAGGGCTTCCGGAGCTGTTGGGGGTCAAAAGTAGAAGTCTGGTCAAAGCCCAACGGCTAGTTTGACTGGGCTTACCGGCTGACCGGTGCTTGGCCACCGGCGGGCCGGTGCTCCAGACAGAAGGCAGAGCTTTCTGTCTGGGTTCCACCGGCTGGACGGTGATTCAGACACCGGTTGGCTAGTGGCACTTGGCAGTGGGCAAGGCCTACTGTCTGGTTCCACCGGCTGGCCGGTGGTCAGGCACCGGCTGACCGGTGGAACCTGGCAGAGAGCATTGCTTCTGCCAGAGACCACCGGCTGGCCGGTGGTAATCCACCGGTTGGCCGGTGGACTCAGAGAGTCCTTTTCCAGTCTTCTTGGGCCATCTCATTGGAAACCTTTTTCCTATCATCAAAAAAACTTGAAAACAAGTTAGAACACGATGAGAGTGATTGTGATCATAAAAATCCAAGAGAGAGGGGTACAACAATCTCCCCCTATTTTGATGATCACAATCACAAATGAGAAAGTTTTTAAAAAGGATATGCCAAGTAAAAAAAGAAATAAGAAACTTGGACATGGAAAATTTTAGAGATCATTTTAATACAAGAATTTCATAGATGTATCATGTATTTAAAATGATATTAATCTTGAAAGGATTGAAATAAAGAGAATGGTTCATTTTGAAATTGTAACCATAGGTCATTTAAAAGAAACAACTGAAATCAATAACTTAAAAAGAGCACTTAAAAAGAGCACTTAATTAAATGAAATAAGTAACTATGTAATAGAGAGTTTTTCTCCCCCTTTGGGATTATCAAAATAGGAGGAAAAGTATGAAAGAAAATTAAAAAAACAATAATATGGAAGTAAGAAATGACAAAAAGGATTGATAGATAAGACAACTTGAATTTTATAAAAGAAGAAACGTTACATAGAAAGTTCAAAATACAAATACAAAGACAAGTCAAAAAACAGGAAAGGCTCTATTCACTCCTAGAGGGCCGAGAGTGACGACGATGCCTGAAGGTCGAAGGAGCTGGAGGAGCCTGGACCGCCTCAAAGCGACGATCAAGAGAATCGATCTGAGAGTGGAGCTGATCAAACTGAGAGCTAAAGTAAGAAAACTGCAAGTCGGGTCGGGTCTCAATTTGATCCTGGAAGCGAAGGAATTGATCAGCCGTCACCGACAAGCCACCAGTAACAGCGGGAGGGGGAACAACCTCAGCAGGATCCGGTGCATCATCACCCGCTCCATCTTCCTCATCAGCAGCAGCAGCAGCCTCACCTTCGCTGTCACCACTCCCTTCCTCTTCATCAGCACCACTGTCCTCACTATCTGAAAGAGGATAGGCAGCGGCAATAGCAGGAGGCATGTCATGGGAAGGAGGGTGTGAATGTGTCTGAGGGGAGTAAACCTTGAGAAGGCCATCCTTGTCAGTAATACACTCCTGACGCCATGGATTCCAACAAATGTTCATCCGTTGCACCATTATAAAATTGATGATGCTATCCTTCTTTGGTTGCTCGAAGGAGGTAGTACGGAGAGGGACACCAAGAAAGGTAAAGATTTTGGTCAACAAGCACCCGTGAGGTAGAGTTTTGGACCGGCGCGGGTGCTCAACCACATAAGACATGGCCCGGAACAGGAACCAGACCAAATTGAAATGAATGCCTCTAGTGATATAAGAGAGAAGATAAATATCAATAAATTTTACCGTATCGTGATCACCGATATGGGGTGCAAGGGTGGTCTGAATGAGGCGCTAAAATGATGTGATGGTTAGGGGTGAGATGGGAGAGCTTGACAATTGGATCATTGGGCTGCCCGGTGAGATGCTCAAGAGCGACAACAAGATCAAAATCAGGGCCCCGAGGAAACTCCCCCTGAGCAAATCCATGATGTTCAACATGAGGAACTCCTAGCATCCTGGCAATCTCCAAAGAAGTGAAAGTGATGGGTTGCCCAAGAGCGGTGGTGGAAAAGGTATCGACGTCATCAGAAACTGACCACGTCAGGTGAGCATAAAATTCTTTGACAAGAAGGGGATAAATAACATCCTTATTAGGAGGTTCAAAAAAAGAATGGCAGTGTTGATATTCAATAACGGAGAAAAGCTCGAGACGAGCAGAAGAAAGCCAAGAATAGTCAATCACTCTACCAGGCAGAATGACTTTGTCATGCCAAATGTCCGGAAGTTGAGGGATTGAAGAAGGAGGAGGTTCTTCTTGAGCGATACCCTTTCCTTTGTGTGAAGAGCGAGGACCCATGATGGCAAAAGGAAAAAAAATTAGCGAGATTGAGAGAAGAATGGAGTTTGAGAGTGCAAGGAGGAAGAATGGAGGCTAGGGCAAAGAGGAGTCGCGGGTTTGGAGGAGGAGAACGAGAGAGAGTGTGTGGAATGGGAGGGGATGGGTGTAGGTTTAATTTGAACCCTTCCTTTAGGTGGCCCAAAAAAGAAAAGCCCGACACCACCGGTGAACCGTTGGTGTACCACGGGTTGACCGGTGGTATTTAAATTAATAAAAAATAAAATAATAAAAAAAGAGTTTAAAAAAACTTAAAAAGAAATATAAGCAAGCCAAAAAGAGTGAAATATTTAATAGTTCTCATTGACGAATCATTCCTAACTCCCCCTTAATAAAATCAAAACGTTCAACCGGGAGCGGTTTGGTAAAAATATCAGCTAATTGGAAATCAGTAGAAATGAAGTCCAAAGTGATATCCCCTTTTTGAAAATGGTCACGAAGGAAATGATGCCTTAAATCTATATGCTTTGTCCTAGAATGTTGTATTGGATTCTTAGAAATACTAATGGCACTAGTGTTGTCACACCGTATAGGGACATGATCGTAGGAAAGGCCATAATCCAAGAGAGTGTGTTGCATCCAAATAATTTGGGCACAACAATTACCAGCTGCTACGTACTCGGCCTCTGCAGTAGAAAGAGAAACACAGTTTTTCTTTTTGCTACTCCATGAAACAAGGGACTTTCCTAGAAGATGACAGGTTCCACTAGTACTCTTACGATCTAATTGACATCCGCCAAAATCAGCATCCGAATATGAAGAAAGTTTGAAAGAAGTATTAGAGGGATAAAACAAACCAATGTTTTTGGATCCTTTTAAATACTTAAAAAATCTTTTGACCGATTTAAAATGAGATTCTTTGGGATTGGATTAAAAACGAGCACAAAGGTAAACACTGAACATGATGTCAGGATGGGTCGCAGTTAGGTAAAGTAGACTCCCGATCATACTCCTATAAATCTTGTTATCCACCGGTTTCCCGGCTTCATCTAACGTAAGTTTACAAGAAGTACTCATGGGGGTATTAATTTTTTTTACTTGATCCATACCAAAACAACTTAAATGTTCATTTGTGTATTTTCCTTGGCTTAGAAAAATACCATTTGAATTTTGAAAGATTTGAAAACCAAGAAATTTTTTTAATTCCCCCATAAAGCTCGTTTCAAATTCTTTTCTCATTAAATCTGAAAAATCAGTACAAAGTGATTCTTTGGTTGAACCAAAGATAACGTCATCAACGTAAATTTGGACAATTAAAAGATCTTTGGAAGTGTGTTTTAAAAATAGGGTACAATTAGCTTGACCGATTTTAAAATCATTTTCTAAAAGAAATTTTGTTAACCGCTCATACCAAGCCCGAGGGGCTTGTTTTAATCCATATAGAGCCTTGGTTAACTTAAAAACATGATTTGGAAATTTTGGATCTTCAAAACAGGGGGGTTGTTCAACAAAGATTTTTTCTGAAATAAAACCATTTAAAAAAGCACTTTTAACATCCATTTGAAAAAGTTTGAAATTTAAGTGAGCGGCGAATGCCAACAAGATCCTAATGGATTCCAATCTTGCAACGGGCGCAAAGGTTTCACCATAATCAATTCCTTCTTCTTGATTATAGCCCTTAGCTACTAGGCAAGACTTGTTCCGGGTTATATTTCCTTGATCATCAAGTTTTTTCCTACAAACCCATTTAGTTCCAACAATTGGATGATCATTGGGTCATTCAACAAGAGTCCAAACATCATTTCTAGAGAATATATTTAGATCCTATTGCATTGCAAGAACCCAATTCTCATCATTAATGGAATCATTAATGGTTTGAGGCTCTAGTTGAGAATGAAAGGCTTGATGTTCAACCTCGTTGAGGATTGATCTTCTAGTTCGAGTACCATATTGAAGATCACCTATAACATTTTCTAATGGATGGTCTCTAGAAGGTTTCCAAACCTTAGGCAAGGTGGAAGGCGAAGAAGGTGAAGAGGGTTCTTGATGGTCATCCTCCTTGGGAGGAGAAGAGGAATCATTCAAATGATGCTTATCAAGCTTATCTTCAACATATTCAATGACCGGGTGAGGTTTTGGAAGAGTTTCATCAAATTTGACATGAGATGATTCTTCGATGGTTTTTGAACGTTTATTGAAGACACGATAGGCTTTGCTTGAGTTGGAGTACCCAAGAAAAATACCTTCATCGGATTTGGCATCAAATTTCCCTAGGTTATCTTTTGTGTTAAGGATAAAGCATTTACAACCAAACACTTTAAAATAACCAACTTTGGGCAATTTGCCTTTCCAATGTTCATAGGGGGTTTTCTTAGGAAGGGGTCTTACAAGGACTCTATTGATAGTATAAAAAGAAGTGTTAACTACCTCGGCCCAGAAATATTGAGGAAGGTTGAATTCACAAAGGAGGGTTCGAGCAATTTCTGGGAGAGTTCGGTTTCTCCTTTCAACCACTCCATTTTGTTGTGGAGTCCTAGGGGCAGAGAAGGTGTGATTGTATCCTTGAGAAGAACACAATTCATCGAATTCTTTGTTCTCGAATTCACCTCCATGGTCACTACGGAGTGATATAATTTTATATCCTTCTTCGTTTTCTACTTTCCTAGAGAATTTCAAAAAGGTTTTACAAGCATCATTTTTATGAGCTAAAAAGAAAACCCATGTGAAACGAGAAAAGTCATCTACTAGGACAAAGGTATAGGATTTTCCAACTAGACTTGCTACAGGGGTAGGACAAAAAAGATCAAGATGAAGGAGCTCAAGAGATTTTGAAGTGGACACTTCCTTCTTATATTTGAAAGAAGATTTGTGTTGCTTTCCAAGTTGGCATGGCTCACAAATTAAATCTTTCTTAAACTTATGTTTAGGAAGGTCACGGATGAGCTTGTTCTTATTAAGCTTTAGAAGTGAATGAGATCTACAATGACCCAACCTTCTATGCCAAAGCCAAGACTCATTGTCAAGAGCACTTAAACATTTAACATTTTGGCTAGCTAAAGACTTTAAATCAATAATGTAAACATTTTGAAAACGGGAAGCAGAAAATATCAATTTGTTTTGAAAATCAAACACATTGCATAAATCATTTTGAAAATTCACCGAAAAACCACTATCACAAAGTTGACTAATGCTAATTAAATTATTTTTTAAACCTTTAACAAATTAAACATCTTTAATTAAGGATTTCCTACCAAAACCAATGGTACCTATTCCAACTATCTTGCTTTTTGAATTGTCACCGAAGGTGACATATCCTCCATCGAATTCTTCAAGGGAGTTGAACTCGGAGGGATCACCACACATGTGCCTCGAGCATCCGCTGTCGAGATACCACGAGCCTTTCGAAGTCCTACTTCATTGGTGTTTATCCTACAAAATCAAGAGAGAATAGATTTTGGTACCCATATTAGTTTGGGTCCGGAAAGATTAACTAAAAGAGACTTTTGAACCCATACTTGTCTAGAGGGATACATCCTAAGATATTCATCCGAGTAGGTAATGATTTTGGGGCGGCCATATCTATCATTTTTACAATCGCATTCATAAATCATATGTCCGGTTTTTCTACAATAATTACAAAATTTATTTTGAGAGCTCCCCCTTACAAAAGTAGTGGGTGATCTAGAAGAAGTTGCTTGCTTGTTAAAGCCAAGTCCATGTGTGGTTCTAGCCGAACGTTGAGAACCTAGCAATTTGGTCAAATTTTGTTCACCTTGGGTGAACTTGGCAAGAGATTCCCTTAAAACATTAATAGTTGAATTCAATGAATCAACATTTGGAATATATTGGACTTTAAGGGAAAGTTCCTCATTCTTTTTGAGAAGTTGATCTTTTTCAGAAATTAGAATTTTGTGTTTCTTTTTTAAGGAAAAAAATTTAGAGGTAAGTTCGTGAAAACCTTCCTCTAATTGATCTCTCGCATTTTGGAGATCTTCATAAGACATGTAATTATTAAAAGAAGAAGATGAGGAAGAGGAGTCGGAAGAAGATACCTCATCAAGTGCCATTAGGCATTTTCCACCTTCATCGCTTGAGTCGCTTGAAGACATGGAGTCATCACTTGCACTCCATGTTGACGCTTTGAAAGCCTTCTTGTTTTTCTTTTCCTTTAACCTTTTCTTGAAAAGAGAGCACTCCGGTTTGATGTGGCCTTTCTTTTCACATTCAAAGAATGTAACTTCTTTTTATTCTTTTGGCTCTTCCTTTCGTGCCCTTTGAAAATTCTTCTTTTTCTTCATGAACTTGCTCATTTTTCTTGCAAGTTGAGCAATCTCGGATTCGCTATCATCGGAGGAGCTTTCTTGCTTTTCTTTGAATGCTATGTTCTTTTTCTCCTTAAAGATTTTACCTTCTTTATCGGCTTGCCTCTTCATGGTAATCTCATAGGTCATAAGTGATCCAATGAGTTCTTCAACCGGCATTTTCTTGACATCTTTCGCTTCTTGGATTGTCGTCACCTTTGGAGCCCATGAGCTTGGTAGGACCCAAAGAATATTCTTGACCATCGTCTCTGCAGAAACATCATCTCCAAGAGACTTTCTCCCATTACACACATCAGTAAAGCGAGTAAACATTTCCGTAATAGATTCGTGTGGGTTCATGGTGAAACCTTCAAAGTCTTGACGATACATATCTAATCTAGTGTCTTTGACATTGTTAGTGCCCTCATGGGTCACTTCCAAAAGCTTCCAATTTTCATGAGAAGTGGTGCAAGTAGAAATACGTTTAAATTAATTATGGTTTAACCCACAATGAAGACCATTCATGGCTTTGCCATCAAGCTCAAAATTAGCAATGTCTTCGGGGGTCCATTTAGACTCATCTTTGCTAGAGAGAGTGTAGCCTTGCATAAAAATTCTATATATAGGATATCCAATACTTCTAAGAAATGTAATCATGCGAGTTTTCCAATAAGTGTAGTCGGTTCCATCAAAGAATGGAGCCCGAGTCATGGAATACCCTTCGGGTGCTTGTGAGGAAGAAGCCATCACTATGGATTTTAGGTTTGTAACCGGTTAAGGTATTACACAAACTTTCATCTGATACCAAATGTTGGGTCAGAGAGTGATGGCAAGAGGGGGGGTGAATTTCCTTTGTAAAATAATTAGCAACTTAAAAAACAATTTATAAAAGCAGCGGAAATAAAAAGGGGCAAGACACAATTAGATAACAGAGTTTGGCTTAAACCAAAGCCTACGTCTCCGCTCCCAACTCAACTGTTGAGAGATTTATACTTCAACTTGCTTTTTAATGGTTGTTGCAAGAAACCCCCTAGCCATTTTATGGTAGGCTAGATCACCTTCGTACAACTTGATTTTTTATTATGGTTGTAGAAAGAAACCCAAAATGAAAGTGAGGAAGAAAAGGATGGTTTGTTTTAATACAAACCCAATGAAGAACTAAACAATTGAAATAAATAAATTATAACAAACTAGAGGAAGCCTTGAGCGCCAAGTGTGTGAGAGTAGTTGATGTAGATGCAGCCCAAGCTTCAAGGATGGAAATGGATCACAAGAAGCCTTAGAGATTTGTCGTTGGAGCTTCAAGGGATCAAAATATCATTCCAATGTATCGGGGTAATGTTCCCGGCATCCATCCTTGTCTATTTATAGGATAAATATCCCCAAACACTTCAATATAGCCGTTGGAGGGCTTCCGGAGCCGTTGGGGGTCAAAAGTACACGTCTGGTCAAAGCCCAACGGCTAGTTTGACTGGGCTTACCGGCTGACCGGTGCTTGGCCACCGGCTGACCGGTGCTCCATACAGAAGGCAGAGCTTTCTGTCTGGGTTCCACCGGCCGGCCGGTGCTGGGACACCGGCTGGCCGGTGATTCAGACACCGGTTGGCCGATGGTCAGGAACCGGCTGACCGGTGGAACCTCGCAGAGAGCATTGCTTCTGCCAGAGACCACCGGCTGGCCGGTGGTAATCCACCGGTTGGCCGGTGGACTCAGAGAGTCCTTTTCCAGTATTCTTGGGCCATCTCTTTGACAACCTTTTTCATATCATCAAAAAAACTTGAAAACAAGTTAGAACACAATGAGAGTGATTGTGATCATTAAAATCCAAGAGAGATGGGTACAACACCAGGCACTTGTGCGAGTCCGTGGGGATCGGGAATGCCCTTTGGGTCATGTCACAGACTGGGTTATGTGTCGGTTTTGGTGGTGACCAGATTCGGTTCGTGACATCACCAACTCCCTCCAAAGAATTTTCATTACCCGAACAAGATTCCTTTACCACAAGAAGCATTTAATTCACATTAAATCATGATGAAAAATGTTCATCCATGAATACCCATGTTTTTTGAATTGTATAAAAACACATATCAATACATCCATCGTCTGGAAGACTTGAATGTAAAGATATGAATAACGCTTATTATCCTCCTGGAATTTTAAATATATACTGATGATTTCATGTTAGTCCTTTTGGGGTGTGTTTATTATACTTGGATGAAAATGAATTAATAATATTTACAGGATTCTCCTCACCATAGTAGTATCCTTATAATCAGATCTGTTGAGAAAGGGATCTCATATGATGACATACACTCAATCGACTAACAAATGTAGGTCATAGAAGTGGCCATCATGCTTTAGAAAGAAATAAACTGAATATTTTTGAAATCAAATTCTTATAAGAACTAGGCTATATTCACATAGAGGAATAGAAATGACTCTACTCAAGAGTTATGTCCATTTAAAACCTATAATTAAGAATAAACAAAATAATGAATAAACAATGTGTCATATCAAGTGATCCTTTTAGGATGTCATCCGAAACATTGGTAAGAGTTTTATTTATCTAAATCCCAGGTCAGTCTACTCTGGTGATGACCTATGATTTATGCATAATATCTCAAGAGTAAAATTATTACCTATGAAATTAAATAGATCATTGCATGGTATTCAGATGGTGATGGGTACCATGTGTACCGAGGTATACTACACAGAGATTTAGAAAAATAGAATTGATCCTATGTGAAAATATCCCTAGGTTAAAATGACCATTTGAATTCATTTTATTGAAATCCTACCAGAGGTTGAACTCGAGGTCATGCAAATCCATATAACTATTTACTTGACTGGAAATGTATCAATTTTTCCATTAATGGAGAGGGTAATAAGGGTCAAACAACCTCTTAAATGGTCAACCATGCTAGAAGAATGCCTAGACACTTGGAATAGAGTATTACAAGATTCTCAATCACACATAATAGTCTTGGAAACACACGAACACCCATAAGACATGGGTTTCATTTTGTAAACTAAGAGTACTATGTGAACAATGACAACCAACTAGCACCATATGCCAGAAAAAAGGTCATCGATTACTAGAAAAAGCCTTAAAAATGAGTGTGATACATAAAATATACAATCCCTTTATAGAAATAGATAGAATCTACCCTACCAATGGATTACATCTGAATGGTCACCAGGATTAAGATCCCATAATTTAGGTAAAATTGATTAGGGAAAAGGCCTAAAAATAAAGATCCAATTTTTGTTTTATGGAATCCTCTCAAGGGAAAACATAGAATAAATTTATACTTCCATTACATAAGGATAAATATAAAAATGAACCCTAATGTTTCATTGAAATGTTTTACTAATTATCTTTTGGACAACTTTTTTGAAGTTTTTATTTTATGAAAATAAAATTTGAGTTGTAAATGAGAATCATCTTTCACTTTGGTTAGCCATTCCCAGAAGCTGAACATTCAAGTGATATTAATTTCTATTAAACACTAATTTTTCTTACCTCCCATATATTAGATCATTAAACACATAACCCAATTTTAAACAACATTCAACTATTAATAATGTATCACAGAATTTACAGCTATAAAATTATTAAAAATATTCTACTAATTAATAGGTACAAGTAAAATAGAATTCCACCTTAAAATTTCATGAAAACCCATATAGGATAATACATGATCATTAAAAAATTCCCTCAGCACATATCATAAGAACACCTCCTTGGGTATAAAAACCAATGTGTACCACAAAAAGGGTGACAAATTAGGTCCCATTATTCCTTTTTGGGTCTAATTAAAAGTAACCAGAACATTGTAATGATTAATCATTTAAAAAAACCTTTATAGTTCACTTATTAACAATCATGTAGAACTGATCTAATTTGGAATGTTATGCATTATGAAATTTAGTTATATAGTTTATTAATCCAAGGAAATAGGGGTACACAACATAATAAGGAAACGAAAACATTTATGGTCAAAATTGTAGTACATTTCTATTTACAACAGTATCCAAAAATATAAGCCTCATAATAGATGGTTTGATTTTTTGGATTTCTACCTCTCAAATTTTAAATAGATCATACACATTACACGTTGTAGGTGTTTCCCATATAACCACAACAGTTTTATAAAGTATTAAATGATATTCAATGACTATAACAATTTTATATTTTAATTTATTTAGTTAATGTACATCTACAATGGATCAATTATAAGGTTTACCCCATTCGAATTCCTAAATCTCCCATAAATTTTACCAATTAGAATTTTTTTACCATTGTACCATACTAATAATGTTTCTGTTCATCAAACCAATGGTTCATGGCTTAGAAATTTCATAATTGATTACTGACTTGTCTCCATAAATTAAAAATTACAAAATTTAAAATTTAACTTGGCATTATAAACATTACAATTTCATATGGTTTAACATGGTAAGGAAAAAAAGAAAGAATTAAAATTTAACATGGAAGGATATGACAAAATGCATAAAGCACAAACAAAATTCTAATAAAATATTAAAAATCATGGAAGGAGGGAATATAAGAGGATAAAAAATATCACAAAAGTACATAAATAGATTCCAATAGCCTAATAATACAATAAACATGGAAATGAATTTACATTGAAATTGAATGCATGTGTTCCACTAATGATTCATGTAATGGTACTTTCCATCCTTACCGAGACAGATGAAATTATTAAAATTAACATAAATTAGTAAGAAGTGGAATGTACACAAATCACTCTAGTTGAAATCATAATAAAATAAAACAATAAACAATGTGAACAACAACCCCATCCCAGGCCACTTGGAAAATTTCCCCGTACATGGGGTGATAACTCCCAATGAATACTATTTACTAAGAATTGTCACATTCCAATTATCATGTATATCATCTAAAAATAGTAAGACATTGAAAAAAGAAGAGTTGTGAGACCACATTGTAATTTATTGGATTTAATAACTTTTGATATAATAGTTGAACTAGTCACCACATGGCCTCTACTACTCCTCTACATTTGCTAGAGGCTATTAACTAGCAGCGAGGGTCTATTAGTGGTATGTTGGGGAGACTATACCCTTGAGATTGGAGAATCCCAATAGTATAACATGTGAAAATAAAAATGATATAGTTTAAGCAGTTATAATTGAAAATTCATTAGAATAATAATTAAAATTAAATAATAAAAGTAATTGGAAAATTCCCATATATACACTAATGAATGCATGTCTTGGGGATTCTACCTAATAAATCATGAAAACATGGAGTGAGTGATATGATATATTATATGAAAAAGAAAAGAATCAAAAGGCTCTCAGGGAGGTCTCCTTGTGCATCCTGATTACTATCCCAATCCCATGCTTCTAACTACAATGTAAAACACACAACCAAATTAAAATATCAATACTTGTGAACAAGAGGATATGATTAGGTACCCTAGTTTAATGGTGGCCCGAGAAGGGTGCAAGATATATTTAGCAGGCCACCGCCAATGATGTCTAAAGCATAAGATAAATCATTTTTATAAAATATACAATGTGGATGTATGTCAAAAGTAGGGTAATAATGCGATATAAATCAATGAACAAGTCGATATCATGTTTCTAAATGTCACATGGACCAACGATACATACTTCAACATAAGATGAAATTTTATAATCCATAGGAAACGGGTTCGAATGAAATAATGGGGAAAATAATAATTGAAATGGAATAAAACATATATCATGAGACGGCCTCAACCTAATATTATGTTTTACATAAGAGGATGTGTCCAATGGATAAAAAATATATACCACTATCCATTAATAGAAATGTATCTACAAATAATAAATAAACACCATCTTGGGCCAATACGTGGTGAACATATTCAAGGAACTCATTTATCGCACTAGTAATTCCATAACACTCGCAACATTAGGAGTTCATACAATGTGATCCCTGGATGGCAACCCAAGTATCACTCATTCTATAATTTCATATAAGAACCAATGAACCAATACTATATATCCAATGACGGGTAACTTGTATCAATCATGGCCTGGTACAACTATCTCTCCAATGATCCCATCAAATATGCCACCCCAATAGAAACAGTATCACTAATAATGAGGTAGTAGAAATACACAGTGATATCATACTAGAATACCAATATCACCCCAAGAATACACACTCTAACACCCCAAGATTTCATAGTACGTTATTTTTTCTAAGTAATTCATCAACTTTCACTATATGAAACAATGAGTTCTAGTGCACCATAATTTACCAAAAAAGCCCTTAAAAAGAGGTTATGAATAGTATTAACCGAATTTTAAAATTTATATAATCTTTATAATTTCAAAATCCATATTATGAGATTTATAGACATACTTTAATAACAAATACATTATTTTTCATATAAAAGAAGTATTTTTTTAAAAATGAAATTTTACAGCCTTTTAATGGCGAAGCCTTTTTGAATCCAATATTTGAATCTTTTATATATTCAATTTGACATAATAAACTTCTTCTTTATAATCGGTACATAAGCATTTAGTTCCAACAAAGTTTTGGTTTTTCTGATAACTTTCATATTTGGGTGAATAGTGACAAATGTGATATTTTAGCTGAAAACAACTTTTTTAATCAAAATAATTTATATTGTTAAATTAAACATTTTAATTATGTGGAAGAATAAATAGATTATACTTTTACAATTTAATCTAATGATTTTCATTGAAAGTAATTTCACATTAAAATTGGACATAAACAAGTGTCAATCTTTTGATAGTTATTAAAAATACACCTTTTCATTTTAGTAGTGGTAATTAATATTAAATTAATAAATGCAACTTTTATGCTTTGAATTTGGGAAAATGGATTTCATTTTTCGATTCAGCATATCAAAATTATCCTAGGGTAAAATTTTGGTTTTTTCTGAAAATTTGCAATTTTTGATGAATAGTAAAAACCACTGAGTTATTGGTTAACACCGAATTTTTATTTAAATAATTATTTATTTGATTTAAATTTATTTAAGGTCAAAATAGATATTGAATACCTATATAGGTTCAATGTAATTCATTGGATTCGGTTTTTAATAATTTTAGATATAAAAAACTTTTATTGAACTTTTCACCGTCTTTTACCCATCTCATAGGAGAATTTGCAAATTCACATAAAACATATTTTTACCTCTTCTGTGGGGGGATTTTCAAAAATCTGAGAGACACAGTTAATATCAAGGAGAGTAATTTGGTTCAATAACATGAAAATATTTTTTGCTTAACAGTAACTTCTTATTTTTATTTACCATGGTTAAATGTAAATTGGGTAATTAATGATAAAAATGATATTAATATCACACTAACACATGTAATAATTCTATTTTATAAGTGTATATAGACCAAAAATAATCTTAGGAATAAAATATTATCATTTAGGGAATCTTGGATTAGATTAGGACATTTAGTATTATTTAATTCAAAGAAGAGTTAAAATAGTTAAAATTAATGTTTAATTACTAAAACATTTGTAATATAGGGATAAACATAAGATAAATTATATTATAAATATTCATTAAAAAGCTAAAAAGATTTACTAAATGATGTTATTTTATTTATAATTTTTAAAGATTATATAATTAAATTTATTAATGACACAATGATGATGATGTAATTACCTTATTAATGGATGAATCAAATAAATGGTGTTATAAATATTAAAAATAAATACAATTTCAATGTTTTTATGAAATCCACGAATTATATGGGTGAATGTTCCATTTTAGGATTTGTTCCATTTATTTTTTTATGTAATCATGCTTTTATTTTTTTATCAAAAAACAAATACCAAATAATGTCAAAATTGACATAAAATAGTTTTTAAAATAAGTATTAAATTATTAATTGATATAATGGTCCTAAACATCTATGGATTGGCCAAAAGACTTATATAAAAATATATATGATATTAATGGACCACTTTGGGGTCTCTTGGAAGTATATTTTATGTTTATTAACTATGTAATATAAAAATACAAAGAGTCATGGTAAATGTCAAACTATTTAACTAAGAGTTAAATCTAAAAGATAATGTTACTATAGTGACACAAAACTGTCTAAAATCTATTGGTTGTTAGGATTTCAACCCATACCCACCTTAGTCATTGAATAATCCACTTTGGAGCCACTAAAAACCGAATATTATTTTATTATAAATTAATACTTTTTGTTTTTCCTAAAGAGCCCCTCTTCCCTCTTATAAAAGGACACCAATTCTAACCAATTAATAACACCTTTCATGCCTTTTGACTCTTCCAAAATCTACCCAATTAAGATCCCTATATCCCTATCCTCCTTCTAAAAGCCTTATCATAGGTATAAGGCATATTAATAGTACTTTTTTGTTCAAAAAAAAGGGATTTACCCAAATTAAATGAGGTTAACCTACACTCTATCAAGGAATAGTACAAGGTAATGGTTAATTTCACAATCTCTTTATTATCCGAGGTTGTTAATACGAAATTATCTACTGGGACATATTTATCATCCACATCCATGTTTCATAAAAATTTCTTTGAAATCATTTTTACAAGCTCCCCTCACAAGCTTATAAAGATATTTTAAAAATAAAGTTTTTCTCTATAAATATGAGACTTTTAAATGATTTCAAAAATAGATATATTTCTCTCAAATAGTTTTGATTTCATCTATGTCAACATCCTTTGATAAATTTTACACTTGTATGAAGTTTATTTATTATGATACAAATCATCCATATTGTATTTAAGGTTTTGTGATATGTTTGACTATGGATGTGTTATTTTAATAACAATAATGGTTTATGATTAGAGTTTTATCATTTCGTATGTTAGTTTAAATATGAATGTTTATGTTATATTTTATCCTCTACATAAGATGAATGTGTTGGTCTAGTATGTTCTAGGTTGGGGACCCGTAAAAGTAAGATCTCCGGGTTGGGCTCTCGTTACAGCAGACCCTCCGGGTTGGTGTCCGGTTATTAGAGGCACTCCGGGTTAGAGTTTGGTTATTAGAGGCTCTCCAGGCTAGTTTCTGGTATTAGAGGCACTACAGGTTGGTGTCAGGTTATTAGAGGCACTTTTTGTTGGTGTTCGGTTTTTAGAGGCACTGCAGGATGATGTCGGGTTGCAGAGGCTCTCTGGGTTGGGTTTCAGTTATAGTTAGCCCCTAGGACATGTCACGAGACCTTGACATAGAAATTAAGGTTCAGAAATATGCATTCCATCAACATGAAAGTGGTTAATGATATTGAATTTTATTATTTGGATAGTATAATATCCATGTAAATAAGTTAATGGAATTATTTCATTTTATCTTTTCCATATTATGTTGATGTTCAAGTTTAAAAGGCTTTTTTTAGTTATACATGGAAATAAATTTTTATGTTTATTTATGAATGCTTCCACTATATTGTTATCCTTATTGAGCATCTGAGCTCACCCCTTTCTATGTTTTAATTTTTCATAGGATTGGAAGATGTGTTTTATGAATGACCAGCATGGATAATATGAGGGGATATAAAGAAAAGACGTTGTTGTCTTTTTTTTCACTTTATGATGTAATGAAAGACTTATGAATATATATAGTGATTCCAAGGCTACTAAACTAATCTTTCTTTCGAGACTTGATCTTTTGAGATCATTCCAATGTTATGTAATAATTAACTAACTCTAGGTAACTGGGGTTGGGGTGTTATACACACAAATCAATCATTATATCATATCATAATAACAATGATTCCATAATTTTAATTCCATGTAAGGAAACCCAAGTATCACCCTAAAAATCCATAATTTATTTAATCAATTTATTTATACAATATAAAAGTCCATGTAGCGAAAATTAAATAAGACATTATAAATATGTATGAAGAAGACAACACCCAATTTCCATTTCATTTTACACTTTATATGGTAACATACAAAAGTAATCCACGACACATATCATAACAATTAATTATTAACATTATGACATTAAACAAAAAAATAATACCAATGAATAACACATATATCACATTCAAATTAAAGAGAACACACATAATCAATGGTTTTGTTTTGAAAACATGATGTTCTTATTAAATAAATTCATTTGTTTCAATATAAATAATTAATTTTCATCACAAGGTTTAATGTAACCCACTAAAATGGTGGTTTAAAATAGATAGGTCCTAAATAATAAGAGTATATACATATATTGATGGAACACCCAAATGGTTGCCTCATCAATAAGGTAAAAATTGTTTAACCCATGCAATTAATAAACCTACCCATGGAGTGTTCTGGTTGAGTTCATAACCTATAACTATACCAAGAAGGGTAAAAAGACATCATTATCTATGCTGAAATAATTAGTTTCGAGAAATTTATTATTTTCAAGTGACAATAGGTAAGTCGGGAAGACAAAATAAAGATGATATTTTATAAATAGGAAAAACATGTGGGAAATGATATAAATCACCTACCTTATAACATTGACAAATCATATGGACAATATCAAGGATTTATTTGATTCAATTGAAGGTAAATCATAGAAATAGAAAAAATCATTGAAAATTGGGTGAATAACATCACAACAAAATATTACAATAGATAGTAAGACAAACATAGAATGAATGGAAGATGAATAAACATATTTCCACTACATATTCAGTTAGATTAATTATGTATTAATTGAAACCAAACAGAGGAGATATATTTATACCTAGTATGTTTTAAGATAAGAGATCGACCTGGAGAGGGTTGCGGCATGTGGTTATGATAAAATATAGAGGAGGAAGAAAGGTTTTAAATTTCATTTACGGTTGATTCATATTATCACAAAAAATAGTACATGGTATATGGTTTGGATTCATGGTAAACCAAAATAAGAAAAAAAAATGAACTAAGGTACTAGATAAGGGGAACATTCATAATTAACGTTCATGTTTTTCCTAATAGTGAAAAAACTATAAAAACACCCTATAAAGAAACTACAATTATTTATTTGGTGGCATGGATCATCTTGCATGTTTTAACCATAAAATGTGGAATTATCATATTCACTAGATTAGGATTCATGGTCTCCCCAAGGGCCTTAAAGTTTTTGAAAAATAGTTCACCCTAAATATTTTTCTCATATTATGAGGTTTCATCATCTAATACTCCCAAAACTAAACATAACACTATAAGGGACTCCTTGATCCTTCAACTATGTCTAAAAACACATTAATGTGTTCCAACTCTTAGAATTATTTTCTAAGTCTATATATATAAGAAAAAACCATAAAATGTTGACAATATTAAAATTCCATTGGATGTTAATCCTATCTAAAACACAGGTCAGAACTTTTTCATTCAATGGGAATACAATAAAGTCACTGATGTCTATAGAAGAATAATAACTCATGAAGTTATCTGATTCATTCATGCTATAGGTGGAAGGCAATAATGATGGGTTTAAATAAAAAATATGATATATATTACATGAAAATTATTCTTTAATTGAAATATATAAGTGACTTTTCATTCATTCAATCCCTTGAGAAATCAGAATCAACTTTTATGAATATGTATAACCAACTTTATGCATGGAAAATGTATTTCAATTTGAACATCTAACTCGTAAGGATTAAACTAAAATTATTAATTTTGAATATATTTGGTATTCATATAATGGTTATCGTTTTGTATATTATGATACCATGATCAATATAAGGGGACCAAATATAACAAACCCAAACATACTTGAAAAACAAAGATATTTTTGCCAAGAAAATGACTTCCACATGGAATTTATTATAAATTCATAATAAAAGGTCTTAATAAAATCATAAATTATTTGATATATATAATTATATATAAAAAATAGATTTATATTTAAAATATTTTTTTTATATAGGATGTTTTAATGTGTATGATGGAAGTCAAAACATAAGGTAAGATATGTCTATCTTAATTTATTTTCTTTGGGACAAACATTATATTATGAACCTATCGTCTATTTGGAGGTCTGAATACAACCCAAATTTTGTTTAATATCATAAATTTATTTTTTATCATGAAATTATATTTTATATTTAATGTTATTATTTATTGAGACTTACAATTCAATGATACCAAAGTTGTAATGGTTCAATGGTATAATGTAATCAGTTATCAAGATTATTTGTGATTATGCTTCAATGATGAAATATTGAGATCTATATCTCAACAAAATAATCACTTTTATTATTATCATTTTATTTCCTGATAATAAAATTCTCTTCAATTTTCTCTATTTATATATTAAATAGGTCAAAAAGGTTTTAATGAAAAATCTTATTTATTTCTCTCTCAAGTTGAAAACCCATTTTCTTCCAAAACATTATTTTATATGTTTTCAAATTTTTTTCTTATATTTTCAATATGTTTTATTAAATACATATTTAACCATGTTTTTATATTTGAAAAATAATTTAATGGAATTTTTTATCATTTTCTTAATAAGGCCGGGTTAGGATTTACTGAAAATGTTAAAGGAATATTTATATTAACATGTATGAAAGGAATGGAATTTAATAACATAATAAAAATAATTTAAATTGATTAATAATTTATAATATTACAATTATATTTTAATGGAAAAGGATTTTGAAAATTATTTTTGTATTTTTTGTTTAATAAATATATTATTATATATTAATTTGTAATTTACTCAAGAAATTTTACAAGTGGTCCTAAAAAATAATTTTCCATATAAAATGACATCCATTAATGTTACTTAATATTGATTGGGGATACTTTCCAATGATACCATATTTATTATATCACCATATGGTTTATGTTTATGGGGAAAATATATTTATGAAACCCATTTCCGTTGACTAGGTTATACCATGATAAAATGTAAATGAAATCATGTTCTTTTTTCCCTGGATTATACCATGGAAAAATAATTATGAACCCCTCATATTTTTATATAGGTTATGCATTGATGAAATATTTTTAAAATATTATTTTTATTTAATATGATAATTTTACCATATCCATTGGAATGTAATGTATGATTAGTAATAAATAAATTATTAAAATATATAATTTATAAATTTATATGAACTTAATTATTTTATTACAATTTAAAAAAAAATTAAAATGAGAACCATTTGAAAATAAAGGAATTATTTTTTCTGAAAAAACTATTTTTATGCATAAGGGTGTGTTTTAAATTAATGAATTAAAAAATAACTTTGGGTAAATAATTTTTGTGACATTAATATAATATATATTCAATAAAAATATTCATATTTAACTTCTTTTTTCTAGATATGAGATAAGAATAAAACAATTTTATGTTTAAAAATCTAATTTTTCTAAAAAGTACTTTTTTCTCCTTTTTATAACATATTTTTCATATAATTTTTTTTTACTTTTTGAATATTTAGTTGAAAAAAAACAAATTAGTTTTTTAATTTATAATGTAAAACTTTACTGAGGTTTATTTTGAATTAATTTTTTAAAAATATAATATTTTCAATAAATAGTGAAAAATAATGGTTTATAGAAAGAATTATAATTTATTTTTATGAATAGAAAAATAAGAAAACTATTTAAATATGGTTTTATAAGAAAAATAGTGAAATTATATATAATCTATTTCAATTTATTTAATTAAATAATTCTAAATATAATTTTTTATTTGAAAATAGTTAACACATTTGATCGAATTTTCATTGGAGAAAAACATTCTTGAAGCATTGTGAGATTACTTTTAAATTAATTGTTTCCACTTATTTAACTAGATTTTAGAAAAATATGTTCTATTTTTTTAATCAGAATAATTTATATTCTCTAATAAGGTCAACAGAATTTTTATCCATATTGAATAGTAAAAATATTAAATATTATTTCCAATGGTTAAGGTAAAATGGGATTAACAGTGTTCAAACTAAAATGATAAGGTTTAAAAATGACCCAAATTATTTTCAAAGAAAATTATATTTCTATATTTCTACCATAAATATTATATTCTCATTAATGGTTCATTTTTAATTCTTTTATCATGTGAAAAACATGACCAAAAATTTTTCTCTTAAAAGACATACAAGTATACCACTCACCTCACTTGTAAAAGGCCACCCCTTATCCTATCAATTTATCACATCAAAAACCATTTGATTCATAAAACACCAAATCAAATAACTTCCTTAATTATATATTATCTTCTTACGAGTCTTTTTTTTTCTAGAAATACAACATCATAATCCTTTTTATGTAAACAAAACAAGTTTTTTGCATAGGAGGTAATATCCTAAATAATATTTTTATGTAGTTTCTTCCTCAACATATTTAAATTATTAAAAAAAATGATGATATAGTTACATAAATTTGTGAATTATAAATTTTTTTTATTATTTTATTGTAATAATAATAATCTTTTTTCTCTAACTTCAAATGGGAGACATAATCATCAATCATTTGTACGACAGACTACTCCTTGAGAACAAATGTTATTTATTTTAAATCACTACCTATCATAGTTGGATATAATGATTTATTAAATTATTATATGTGATATTTATGATATTATTTTACTCTTGGTATTATTATATCACTTAAAACATTATATTTATCTTTCCGTAGGAATGTAATAACATCGCTGAGGTGTACATCATACTACCGCATCACTAAGCGACGTAATTTGTTAACTCATTATATGAATGTCAATAAGGATATGTTTTGTGAAAATATTTGATATATATTGAATAAAAATTATTTTATAATGATAATATATTATTTACCTTTCATTCATCAATCTTTTGAGAAAATTGAAACAACGTTCATGCATACATATAGCCTACCAACTATATAGTCAAGGTATTAAATTTATATCTCTAACTAATTTTTATTACACTAAAACATAAATAATAATTACATATTATATTTAAATCATGGTTCACATAATTTAGATAACAGAACCACGATCAAATTATGATGAAAAAAAATTAAAAATCAAAACATACATGAAAATGAATGAAATCAATGCTCAAAACATGACATTAACATGGAATTATAGACAAACAGATATTAAAATATCATAAGAAAATAATATATGGTAATATATATATATATATATATATATATATATTTAGTTGTAATATACCGGCCTTTTCTGGTGCAATATTGGTCATTTTTCAGGAACTTTTTTTTAATATGTACCATTGAATAGGGGTATGACATGGGGTGTGTTTGGTTTATGTTTTTAAGGAACATGGGAAGATAGGGGTTCTAAACAGTTTTCACAATTTTTAGCCAAATAGTGCACAAGATAATCATGTAGACAGTGGAAGTCGGCATATTTAAAGTATGGTTTTCCTAACTATATGAAATTGGGCCATGATTGTAGTGGTAGACATCATGGTTGGTGCACGGTTTGGCTTAACCGTGCGGCCTCCTAGGTGAAACAGTGCTTGCAGGGAAGTTTATTCTGAAAATTGTTTTTATTCCCACCCGAACCACCTGAACCCCCTTAACCTCTCTAATTCAACCTTGGATCATGCTTTCCTTTTTTGGGTAATCTCATAACCTTATGATGGAATTCAAGGCAATCTGAATGCCATTCATCGAGATCAAATGGCAAGATCGAAGATACACTCTCATCCCATAAATTGGATTCTATCCCGTTTCTTCCCCCATTATTTCAATTATCATTTCTAGATCGTTTCAAGGATGATATCCCCCATTTTCATGTTTCTAACCAAATGGTTTGAGATCTAGATATAGGATTGTGTATATAGATATATATTTTCAAGATCTTGGTGTCTTTGATCATAATTTGGGTTTACGAATTTAGATCCATAGCTGGATCGATGGCGTTGTGCTGCTCGGATTTTGGTGATTTCCGTTCGGCTAACATACATCAATAAACAGAGCTATGTGGTCTAAATCGGACTCCCACAATAGTTATATATGATATGTTTATGTTAGTCATGAAGTGTTAGCTTTCCTTGATAAATTATTTCCTATATTGGAGTAATTAGTAAAGTGGAATTGACTTATTATTGCCTTGATGATTGATTTATAATTGAATCATAAAGCAATTGAAAATAAGGTTTCCCAAATAGTTGTTTTGGATATAGATTATGGGTTAAGATATTTCCTTTCAGAACATGAAATGATTGTGATAAGATAACAAATTAGGTGAAGATAATTATTAAATAATGATGTTGGATATGTATGAAAATTAATTGCAAGAATTAATTATGACATGTTGAGATTTGATATGGATAGTTAATTGTGGGGAATTAATTATGGAATGGGAATGATATTATTTGAATAATTAATTAATTTATTAACTAATGGTTATTTTCTTATTTATTTTTTGAGTAAGCTAAAGGCCTATTAACTATTTAACTAATCATTGGATTAGTAATGGAATGATGTAGAAAATTATTTTGAATTGATGAATGATTTAATTAATATGATTTTTTGGTTCTAGACATGAATTTATATACTGATTAGAAGTTGGGACTTGGACATGGTGTTCCACCCTAGTAAGTATCCAAACATGATATTATAGGGTTCTAGGTATGACGACCTACACTAAATGAGAAGAGAAGGACTAGGCATGAAAATATATTCTCAACAAGATTATGGTGCTTGGAATGATGACCTAAACCAAATAAAAATAATAAGGAAATGTGATTCAAATGAAATTTTTGTTCTTGAAATGATATTCAACATCAAATGAATGATAATAATGAATGATCATTCAAAGAGGAAATATGAATTTATTTTGTCCTACTGTGACGATTAAAGATTAAATGACAATGTGATTACTATTTAAATTATGCATTGTATTTATTCATTCATAAATCTCTATGCACTATAATTTGATTGGACATGTTTTATACACTGTCGGTGGTGGCCTTTTGAGTTATACATACTCCCTATTAGGGCTACCTGATCGGAACCCAAGTAGACTTTGTTGTTGAAGGACAATATAGGTTCAAAGCCCTAGGATAGGTTTCAGTTTCTTATTGAGGTATGGGAGAGGGAACCGTACAAGGTTTATGACCCATTTGGGATTATTTGTGTCTTCAGTTTTAGTTTCATTGTAGACACATGACATTTTCATTTTCATATCATGTTTTACCTTTTAGTTGACTATTGTATTTTTATGTTTTAGTTATCATATGACATGGATTTTTTGAGTTATTTATATTCTTCTTCACTTGGTTGTTTTTATTTGCTTCTGTTGGTGTATTATTTTGAAAAAATAGGGTATAGACTTTCCAAGAATAACTTACCAGACACTCTCTAAAAGTCAGAACCCTCTAGCGTATTGGGATACATACTTGAGGTCTTGTGTCCAACTGGCTTAGGTCACCCTTCATTGGCTCCCAGGTCAAGACGTCACAAATTCATATTCTAGTTGTTTTATTTTTGTTCATTTTATTTTTCCTTACTGTTTTGGGAATGGTAGACATGATACTATGAATAGTCGTATCTTGGTAATCATCTCATGCATGGTAGTTGAAACCCATGTATCGAGGAAGATCTGAGTACTAGGGTGTGTTTTTTTGCGATTGGTATTTGTTGATACGATTGGATATTATTCAACCATTAGTGTTACACTTCAGGTGTGACGTGATATTAGTTTTGAGATTGGTATAATTTGGATTATTGGATTAATGAGGAACGATACATGACTCAACATGAATCATTCTAGGAACTCAAGGTTGTTGTGACATGCATCATTCTCGGCACTCACGAAAAAAATGGGTTATTTAAAAATGAACTATTTTCCTTGTAGTGAGATTGAAATAACGATGCAAATTGTGAATAAATAGGTGTATAATGAGAAATGTTTTTATGAGATGAATATGATTACTTAATTAATTATTGAATTAATTAATTTGAGATAATTGGATTAATTCATTGTCAAATTAATTTATGGGAATTTATGTACCTTTGTTAACCATGACCTAGGAGTAGTATGGTTAAGGGTAGTGATAAGACCACAGTGTAGACCATGTGGTGAGAATAAGGGGAAAGGAAATGATGAAATTTGTTTTATTAGTTTCTCCTAATATGTAAATGTTATAAGGTTGTGTGGTGAGACCTAATACGGTTGTTTGTATTTATAGAGATATGCCTCCATGACATTTGATGAGGGAGAGACTGAGGGGTTTTTCCAAGAACAAACATCCAACAAGACATATTGATGCACCATTGGTGAATGCTAAGTAAGAAGGGGAATAGTTTCAAGAGAACTTTTCTCGTTTATTGAAATTCATGGAGAGAGCCCAAGGGCGGGTTTAGAAAATCATTTTTGAGTTGACAAAACATATTCAGCTATAGAACCCTTATACTTTTACAGGATAGGGTGGGACAACGGGAGCAGAATTCTCAAGTGAATCTATAGAGACAATAATTGACCATTTAAAAACTTTGGCTGAGAGGAGGTTCATGTTGGCTGCTTATATTCTACAAAGTTTAGTGTAGTAATGGTGGTATATTAAGGTAATATATGTACATAATGATGATATGTTATAGAATAACATTCTAGTGATGTTCTTGGAAGACATTTATCCAGACAGACTTTAACAAGAAAAGGATTCAGAGTTTATGAATCTGACCCAATGAAGTATATCCAAAATGGAATACATTGGACGATTCATGTATTTATATTGTTTTAATTTTGATTTTGAGGTAGATGAGTCATCTTATGTAAAAAAATTTCAGAATAGGATTAATAGTAAAATTTTCCCCTAGGTGAATATCATTAGGCTGATGAAATTTTACGAACTGGTTAATTAGGCTCTCATTTAAGAGGGGAACTTGAAAGAGGATTCCATTACTGGACATGTAGTTGGATTATTAGGGAGTGTGCCTTCTGAGAGAAGAGATCACCATCATGATATCCTTAGTGAGAACGGTGGAAGTTAAGGTTGAAAGTCAGTATGAATAGTTTCATCGGATCATAATCATGTTTTTTCCATTAGTGAAGTAGGAATGGACACTATCATACAATTTTTCCTCAACCACTATTGGAGTTCCATTTTTGAGGAAATATGGGGCACCTAAATAATTTATGAAGGAGGAAGTGGCATGCTGGTACAGAGGGGTAATCTACTCAGAGTCAGATTACCTGAAGAGGGACTTCTACACGATATGGTTTTGGATGTTTGTGCTCTACTGGAAGAGTCGGTAGATGAAGTTTAAATGGTGCTTTATTTTATGAGTTCTAGTATTAGTAGAGTGGTGCTACTCAGGGGAGTCAAGAAACCCCACCAGGTCGAGGGGTAGGACAGTTACATGCGATGCAGCCTTTAATTATGGAGAGTTAGGTCTGTCTATTGATAGTGAGAGGTATTGTTCTAGTTAATTATACATTATCAATTGTTTTTTATAATAGTTCCTCTCATTCCTTTTTATATGAAAATTGTGTTAATAGTGGGAGCCCGGAGGTGGAGTCCATAAGCGGGGAAATGAATATCAGTACACCATTTTTTTAAAATATTATGATATGGACAAAGGACCAAAGCACTAAGATATATAATGATAAAAAGTTTATTGGATTATAAATGAGTGGAATTTATTCCAATCATTTTAATGTCGGGGGAGAACTCAACCGGATGATTCTCAACGGAAATTCTATTTCTGTAGACACCCTTATTATCAAGACCATAAACTACATTATTCTACTCTCTATAGGTATGAGTGATAATGTGATTGTGATCAGATATGTTTTTGAGGCAGGAGATCTATTTATCAATGAGGGTCCACACAAGGTGAATCATACCATGCCTAAGAGACTGGAAAATGCTAGTTTAATCACTTTTATTCCAGAAGTTGTTCCATACTCTTTTTCTAATTTTATCAACAACATTGAAAGAATTGTACATATCTACTTCTAGGGTGGAGGCATGACCACAATAACTAAAGCATCATCTGAGTATATCACCATTTTTTTCTATATATGTTATCATAGCCTCCAGGGCATGGATTACCTTTTGAAGCACCATCCACATAAATTATGATATAGCTAGGTATACGATGTTTCCATAAGACTTATAACAATAATTTCAGAGGTATGTATCTTACTTCATCTCCATATCTCGTAGAATAGTGAAATATTTAATTGTGCTGAGACAAGTCTATGTTTGAATGGTTCCAACATCCTTGGTCACAGTGAAAATCCTAATTTTAGCTGCACGGAAACTGAATGTGTTATTTTAATGAATAATATAATTTCCTTCTTATCAAATAAGATGGATCAGTTCTGCCACATCAGTGATGAAAAGTTGAGCTATTTGAGGAGAAGTATCCATGTTACTACATCTCTGAAGTTGTAGTCAGATAAAGATCAAACCTACCCATTCACGATAAAAGATTCCAAAAATAAAATTACAAAGATGATAAGTAGTATAGAAAGATAGATATAAATTATTAGCTTCCTCTTTATGTTGATTACACCTGAGACATTTAAAACCAATCTGAAAACTTGACATTTATAGACTGTGATTAGTGGGGATTTAATTTTGAGAAATTATGCACACTAGGGTGAGACGGAATTCTCAAATCCATCTTTTGTTAATGTTCTTAACCCAGTAGAAATAATTGTTGTGGGTGTTGAAATTATAATTATACTACCGTTTAAAGGATAGAATACCATAACATACAGGTTCCCAAACCAAAAAAATCATCAATGGAGATAATGGTATAGTTGATAATAATAGTATATATTTCATCAGGTAAATTAATATCAGTGGATTTTAAGCAATCATTAATGGAAATGTTTATATTAGTGGTTAATTTCATGGATTAATCATATTACAAAGAGTGATGACATTCCAGTTGTCCAACAAAAACTATAGTGAGGAGTCTCCATTAGCTATCCCTATAGATTGAAACATGGTTATCGAAAATTAGTGTTTGATGGAAGGCCATATAGAGGATTCCGAATATAAATGTTTTCCTTTTCTAGGGTTCTTGTAAAATCTTCCATGAAGGAAATTACAATCATGTGAATTTTTGTTCATATAATTCAAAGTAATCTTGGATTGAATGGCCCCATTCATATGTTTGATATTCTTAATACCAAGGACACCATTCTCAATGGGGTTGCAAAAAGTTTTCCAAGGGTCATAGACAAGTTTTTGTTAAAGAGTTGTTCTGCTCCAAATTAATTTTTAAATTTTCTATTTATCTTTTTGTGAAGATCAGCAAGCCATTTATACAACTCATAAAGAAAACCATTTTAGAAACAAAGGTGTATTTTCCAAGTCATATCCTCCTTACCATTGATAATTTTTTCCCTTTTTAGGAGTAGTGTTTTCTATTGATCTGGTAAAAAATACTCCAAAAATATGTATTTTTGGGTTTTCTCCAAAAAGGGGACCCCAAGATACGTAACGGGGAAGGATCCTTCCTTTATACCAAAAAAATTCATAATATGAAATATATTGTTAACCGGGAATCATTTACCAAATAAAATGGAAGATTTACTCCATTTCATTGATTGACTAAAGATGTATTTATAGTGGGAGTGGAAAAATTTATGATATTTTATAATCCTCCTGCATCCTTGTAGGAATAGAATTATATAATCCATGTATAAAAGAAGTGAGGTAACATTAATATCCTTAGAGGAAATAATGGTATTTAGATCACCCAAACAAATTTGAATTTGTAATCAGTATGCAGAAGTACTCTTCAGCAATAACATAAATGATGGAGAATTGGGTGTCTCCTTGCCTAACACCTTTTGTACATGTAAAATAACACTTTGGGGATTCTTTGATCGGAATAGAGATGTGGGAAGAGTAAAAAATAATTTTTTTACCATGATATAATTAAATCCAAATATATAATGTATTTTTTAAATGAAACTACTGTAAATGGTATTAAAATATTTTCTAATGTCATGTTCAATGGAAACACTTCCCCCTATTTGGTTCTTTTTATACATGTTTTTACATTCAAAGGCAAGGAAAATGCAGTCTTGGATATTCCATTTTTTTATGAATACGAAGTGGTTCTGAGAGAAATTTTTGCTGGAAATAGGTTGCAATCTCATACCTAAGAGCATGGAAACAATTTTATATATAGTGTTGATAAGGGAAATAAGCTAAAACAGGGAGTTTATAAAGCATTATCCACTTTTGGAATAAAGGTACAAATTGGGCATTATTACCATAAGAGAGATATCCACCAATGAAGAAGGATTTGACTAGGTGATAGGCATTATTACAAAAAATGTTCCAATGATGTTGGAAAAAGTCATTGGGAAAGGCATTTGGACCAGTAGCACTATCCGAATATAGACTAAAAGTCACTTCCATACTTTCTTGATCAATTAGAAAACTATTTAACAGATCATTATCATTTTCTGCAACAAGGAAAGGAATGATATCAGGTGTGCAATCTTTGTTTATAGTAGGGAGATTAATGATATTTCTAAAGTAGGTGGTGACATGATTAGCTTGTCTTTCTTCATTATCAATGATATTATCCACCTCATTAATTAATTCAAGATGTCTAATGGACTTTCTAATCCTCTACCAATAATTGATGAATTTAGTGTTTTCATCTCCATCCATTATCTATTTGACTCTAAGAGTTTTCCCAATGATTTTATCTTAAGGTGATAATAGATTTCAATATATTACCTATTTATACTACCTTATTTGAGTCAATAGAACAGACACTCTGGGTTCAGTCGGTTTGAATTTGATTAAGAGCATTCTCACGGGATATAATTTGATTATCATTCTTTTGAGTTCAATTTGTGTACCAAATTTTTTGTTTTTTAAAAGTTTTAATTTTATAATATAGACAAAGAATCTTTCGAAGTGATTGAATTCCAAGTGTCATTGAAATTTTTTTACAATCCTCAACAGTGTTCCTGATATTATTGAATCTAAAAAGAATAATTGGATTGTTTTATATAGTATTATTTCTCACCAAAATTTGATGATGATAATAATTAATCCAAATAAATGTAATAATAGAGAAGGTAATCCATTTATTAAGAGTTTTGAATTTTTTGAAAGCTCTATCTAGATTACATGCTAAAATTATATTATGTTGCCTTCTATACCAGGTATACTTAACACCAACAAGATTAATCTCAACAAGGTTATTATAATCAATATAGAGTTTAAAATTTTTAATGTAATTTCTTGATTTTAAGGGACCCAACATTTTACTAGGAACAAGGATAGCATTGAAATCACCGATAACAACCCAATGTGCTTGAATACTGTTGTTAAGGGAAGATATATTCTTCCACAAATTTCTTCTATCATGATAATTATCGCAAGCATACACAAAATTAATAAATAAAATTATTTAATGTAATGTTATTTCACATGTCAAAGAATGTGAATCAGCATTAAAAATATGTTTTTTACTTATTGAAACATTTGAAAATACCCACAAAAAAAAATTGTTATTGTTATAAGTTGAATGTATAAAATTATAAATATATTGATCAACAGTATTAAATCCAAAAGTAAAAGTGGTTTTAGTCTCAAAGATAGAAAAAAACATCGACATAAGAATAAAACTAAATTATTTTAAATTTGTGATGGTTTCAAGGTTAAAAATACCCTCATAGTTCCAATATAATATATTCATTTATACTTAATCTTGGTGCTAGTACCCTTGTTTATTTACCTCTATAGTTCTTTAAGAACATGGATTTTCGTAACTAATTTTTAGAATATTCCTAAGGCATCGTTCCAATTTTTTTATTTAAAATTCCTTGAGGGGTTAAGAGAGATATGTTTAATTTTTTTACATGTTTAGTCCACCTCTAGGTGAATTTTTTTGTTCCCATTTTTCTTCTATACCACTATCCATTCTGTGTCTGCTTTTATTTGATTTGAAGCTCCGAATTTTCAATCTAGATTCTATGTGCTTGTCACGAACCAAATCTGGTCGCCATCAACTTGATGCCCGACCTGACCCGTGGAAAGGCCTGAAGGGTGTTCCCGATCCCCACGGGCTAGCAGAAGTTCCCGAGTATCAATTTAGAATTTTTTGGAACAATTTACCAGTATAACAACCAGAAACAAACAATAATAAAACTGAATTCTAAATTCAACATTACAACCACAATTTTAAAAAAAATCATGGACGAGTCTCCACAAAAGAGAAACTACAACTCAACCACAACTAACTCCCAAAGAAGGGTGACCAAAATCCAAATCAGCAACTATCACCTGATGGAAGAATATCACTATCAGGCCTCTGCCACCAGTGCCAAATCAGATGAACCAACAATCAACACAGACCACCATGCTCAAAACCTTGTCATTTCCTTGCATCATACATAATCTGATCTACTTACACCCAACGGTGTAAGTAGGGTGTGATCAATATATCAATAAATTGTCACCAGGGAAAAGATTCCACATAAAAAGGGTTAGATGACCAAAGCAGTTTGTAGGTTCAATTTTTAGATAAAGTAAATAAATGCACTAACATTTTGATGGAAACAGTTTTTAAAGAAAGAAATGCAGTTTAAAAAAAGGGGGGAAAGTTATTTTGGTAATGAGTGAAAAAGAAACATTCTTAACTTTCGAAACCACAAAAGTCACCAACCCCAACTAGTGATAAATATATAATATCACAGGAGAAAAAAAAGTGGGTGCTACCCTAAAGTAATATAGCTTTGTGGGGCCTTATAACCTCAGGGCTCGGTGAACCATATAATAAATTCACGTGCATGATCCACAGGTATGGAAACACCTCCTACCATAGTGGTCTCCAGTCATCATCCAATGTTTAGTTAGTGTTGTAAGAATCAATCCCACTATGTGAAATTGGGCTGAGGCCACTCTTGTATCACTAGCATTCTAGTCTAGTCCTCCCACCTTGTACCCAGGCTTCCCGTTTTGTTCTCAATATTCAAATTTCACCCTAATCATCAATGTCAAGACATAATACACAATATAGAACCTCACAACATGCAAGAACTAAAGAATTTCGAGAACTAATCTAATGTTCATCAAACATTTGAAAAATTGGTTGAGGAGTTTTAAGAAAATAAAACAACACAATCAACAGTGCAAAACCCACTCGGAAGCACACTAAGACTGTAACAGGGATCAAATTTCAACTGCTTCATTTGTTCAAAAACCAAGGAACGACACAGTATAAACCCAAAAATCTAAACAACACACAAATAAAAGTAAAACAACATGCTCTACCAGTCAAACTGACAAGTCACAGGAGCATTTAAATAGAATACATATTAAATTAATCAAACCAGCAGACTAATTGATCAAATTCCCTATGCATGAAAAACAACCTACCTCAAAGTACGAAAAATGATTCAGCGCAACACTCCCACTGTGCAATGATCGCACCGCACGGATCCGTAAAAAAGGTCCTAAAACAATGGACCAAATAAACTGAATTCCAACCCAGTGAAACATCAGCGGTCCATAAAAATAAACATCAGCAATTAAATATCTTTTTTAACCGTTAAACAAGTTCAATAATAATTATATAAAAATTAATTAACAATTAAACAAAAACAATTAAATAATTCAATTAACAACTAAGAAAATTTAATTAATTAATTAACAGATAAAAAAATTAAATAATTATTAAATAAATTAATTAAAACTTAAAAAAAACCAATTAAATAAATTGATTAACAACTAAAACAAATTTACTCAATTAATTAACAATTAAACAATCAAAATAATTAAATAAATTGAAAATAAACCGCCGACAACGGAAATCGTCGGAATGACAACCGAGGGGTGGGGTCATGGCTATCTGGAGAGCAGAGGGGTTTGTGGAGCTACTGTCTGGCGAGAGGAGGGGGGGGTTGCAGAGCTGCTGTCCGGTGAGAGGAGGGGGGTTGCGGCAACTGTCCAGTAAGAGGAGGGTGCTGCGGTAGCTGTCGGCAAGATGAAGCAGGGAGGAGTGTGGAATGGATGAAGGGGAGAAGGAAGAAGGGGGAATGGCAGCTAAGGGGAGAGGAGAAGGGAGTGGGAGCGCACGGCTAAGGGGAGAGGAGAAAGGTGGTGCACAGGAGGATGGGAAGCAAGGGAGGAAGAGAGGAGAAAGGGAGTTTTGGGGGCTGGTCGTGGAGCAGAGGAGGAGAGGAGGGGCCGACGGAGTGGGGAGGAGGAGAGGGAGGTGGGGCGAAATGCTGGAGGGAGATGTGGGGAAGGGGAGATTGGACAAGGGAGGGAGAAAAGAGAAAGGAGGAAGAAGGAAGAAGGAAGAGGCACAACATAATGGGGATGAAGGGTGAGGGAGGAGGGAGGCCGCGGGAGAGAAGAGAGAAGAAGGAGAGAGGGGAAGTGTGTCAAGGACGTAAGAGGAGGAAAAAAAGAAAAAAAAAATAGAAAAAAAGGATGGTGTCAATGGTTTTCATGCAGGGCAGAATTAATAAAAAACAAATAAAAAATAAACAACCCAATTTAATAAATAAAAGAACTAAATGAAATAATATAAATATAAAAGGATTTAATACTAATAAAATTAATAATAATAATAATATAATATAATATTAATATTAAGAAAACATAATTTAATCATTCGGTATTTTAAACGTCCACGCAACGGACACCGCACGTTAAAATGGCAAAGCCAAACGGCTTCGCCCATGCCATGCCCATACATCGAGTGGTGTAAGTCTCGCGCGCGCACATCGTTGCCACAACGGGCAATCCGCATTAGGTTCATCCTATGCTACAATGAAGCAATTTAAATGAACATGCAATTAATTCACAAAATAAAAATTTAAAAATTAATGTTGTACCTCAACAAAGTCGGGGTGTGACAATTATCCCCCCATTAAAATGTTATTCCCTCAGAAAGTCATCTCGACGCCTGATCAGAGAATTGAAAATGGTACTTCCGCTGAACACACGACATCCACTCCCAAGTCTCGTGCTCATCATTCCCATGCAGCCAGAGAATACAATCCAAAGGAATGAACTTTCCACGTAGCACCTTCTCCTGAGAATCCACTATCCTCATTGGTCGCTCGAACACAGATAAGTTGGAATCTTACTCCAGCTCCTCCCAATTCAGCACATGCGATGGATCAGGGTTTACTTATTTAGTTGGGAGACATGAAATACATTGTTAATTGACATCAAGTGTGAGGGAAAATCAATCCTGTATGACACAACACGAATCTGCTCAAGAATCTCGAAAGGTCCAACATACCTCGGTGTCATCTTCCCCGGCTTCCCCAAATGATGGTGACCCAAGAGAGGGTCCACATTCAAGAACACACAATCCCCCACTGAAAACTCATGATCCCTCCACCTCTGATCTGCATAAGACTTTTGTCGACCTTGAGCTATCAACAACCTCTGTCTAATTAGCTTATCCTTCTCAGATCTCTCATGAATAAGACTCAGTACCAAGAGTGAGGTATCGCCTACCTCATCCCAACATAAAAGAGACTGAAAAGTCCGGACATAGAGCGCCACCAAGGGTTCCATTATGATGTAATATTTGTAATTGTTATTATAAGAAAACTCAACCAATCTCAAATGGCTATCCCACGAACCTCTAAAATCTAACACACCGGCGCGGAGCATGTCTTCCAGAATCTGATTCAGTCGCTCTGTTTGGCCATCCTTCTGAGTTTGGTATGTCATGCTCATCTAAATATGTGACCTCAAAGACTTATGGAGGCCTCCCCAATACAGGGTTATAAAGAAGGGGTCTCGGTCAGAAACAACTGCTCATGACACACCATGAAGTCTAACCACCTCCTGAACATACCAGCGGCCCAGATCATCTACCGTCGTTGTATCTCTAATCGGGATAAAGTGAGATGACCTGGTCAAATGATCAATCACCACGCATATAGCATTCCTCCCCCGAGTTAAGCCAATTATGAAGTCCATGGAAACCTCGTCCCGCTTCTAGGTAGGAATGTGTAGTGGGTGAAGCAACCCAGATGGCCTCTGATAATCTACATCCACATGCTGGAAAGTATAGCATCTTGATACGAAGTCGGCTATGTCACATCTCATACATGGCCACCAGAACTAATAGAGAACATCATAATACGTCTTGGTGGTAACTGGATGGATGGCCCACTAAGACTGGTGGCTATCCGGCATCACCTCCTTCTGTAGAGACAATGACACAACAACACTGCAATTGAAGCACAGGATCCTCTCGGGAGACAAAGACAAATATGAAGGAGTCTCCCCACCATGATGAAACTGAATAGATCATTGGCACAGCTCATCACCATGAAGCTCTAGCTGGATCAACTCTAGAAGAGAAGGAGTCAACTAAATTCTAGCCAAGAAAGTACCTCCTTTTTGATACCTACTCTCTAAGTGAATCTACACGAAGAGCACCATCAAGGTCCACTCATCACTGGACTTCCTCAACGCCTACATTGGTACATTCCTGTTCAACGCATCGGCTACCACATTAACCTTTCCAGGGGTATAAACAATGTCAAAATCAAAACCCTGCAGGTACTCGACCCAGCGGCGCTTCCTCAAATTGATATCCTTTTGAGAGAAATTGTAGTCCAGGCTCTTATAGTCAGAATAGACCACAAACTTCTCCCCACAGAGATAGTGAGGCCGCATATTCAAAGAATGTATCACCACTGCCCACTCTAACCCGTGAGTCATATATTTCTTCTCATGCACCCAGAGCTGGAGAGAACCATAATCCATAACATGGTCATCTTGCATGAACACACATCCAAGGCCCGTACCCAAAGCATCACAGTAAACCACATATCCATTTCCCGACGTTAGTATGTTCAACATAGGTGCAGTTGTTAAACACCACTTCAACTACTCAAAAGATTTCTAACATGGAGGGCTACACTCAAACATCACCCATTTCCGGGTGAGTGCGGTCATGGGGGAGGCAAGCCACAAGAAGTCCCGGAGAAATCGCCTGTAATAACCATCCAATCCCAGAAAACTGCTGATCTCAGAAATATTTCTCGACTACTCCCATGACATAACTACCCAGATCTTCTCATGATCCACTAAAACCCCTTGTTCTGAGATGACATGCCCTTGACAAATCACATCCCCGATCCAGAATGTGCACTTTGAGAGTTTGGCATACAGGCGATAGCCTCACAAAGTTCCCAAAACAACACACAGGTGATGCTCATGATCCTCCTCATAACCAGAATAAACAAGGATTTAATCCATGAATAAAACGACGAATGAGTCAAGATATTGATGGAACACCCTATTCAAGTGTGCCATTAAAACTACAGGAGAATTAGTCAATCCGAAAGACATGACCATGTACTCTAAGTGACCGTACCTACATTGGAAAGCCGTCTTCAGGATATCTGCTTCTCTCACCCTAAGTTGGTGGTATCCAGAATGAAAATAAATCTTGGAGAACCACTTTTCCTCCTTCAGTTGGTTAAAAACATCATCAATTTGAGCAAATGGTATTTATTTTATATGGTTACCTTGTTCAATTTCCCGTAATAAATGCACAACTAGAGAGTTCCATCGGCCTTCTTCGTGAATAAAACTGGCGCGACCCAAGGAGAGATGCTCGAGCGAATGAGTCCTTTGGATTCCAAATCGTCCAGCTATATATTTAATTCCCTCAATTTGGGGGGGGGACATGCGATATGATGGAAAAGATATAGGTTGTGTTCCCGATGCAAAATCAATCGAGAACTCCATGCCCCGCTCTAGGGGAAATCTGAGAAAATGATCCGGGAAAACCTCTGGGAACTCATCCACTACACGAGGTAACCCTCCCTGAGAATCACCACCATCTTCCTCCAGTGCGAGCGATGACAAATAATAATAATGGTTTCCCAAATCAGAGAGTGGAGGTCCGGTGCGACCTGACCGAGGATCCCATTCTACATGAAATAAGCGGGGAGTCCCTTTTGGTGCCGTAAAACTGACTCTGCGCCGATAGCATTCAATGTGCGCCTGAAAGCGCACCAGCCAGTCCATACCGAGGATCACATCAAATAGGTCTATTTCCAGGACCATGAAATACCATTCCATCTTGACTTCCGACACCGAGAGTGCGCATGATGGACACCTAAGGCCTTAATCCCTCTTTTTCCCCAACAGTGTTGCCAACTCAATAGAAAACGATAACAGATCAGTTGGTAGGATCAACAGATTCACAAGGCGAGTAGGTATGAAAGAAACTGAAGCACCAGTATATAATAAAACTATAGGTATGGAAGATGAAACCAGAATGGTACCACGAACAGTCTAAGGCCCAGCATCAGATCCCGCTAGTGCATGATATATAGCATGTAGTTGCCTGGTCCCTGACTGAGAACGACCACTCACATGCGGCTCCATCCTAATCTGGCTCTGCCCAGAAGATGATCTAGTCTTGCCACCACGTTCACCAAACCGATATCCCAGCGTCCTGGTTGGCTCTGACTACACTGATACACCCCTGGAAGCTACAGATCCAGTTCCACTCTGGTAAGGGCGTACAGTCCCGCAGAAACTCTATAGGTGCCCCATGACTCCACACTCATAGCAAGGTCTTGGAAAATGTGGACACGTAGGTCAGATGTTCCATGCCTTTCCACACTGATGGCACATAATGGGCCTCGCATCAGAAGCCCCAGATGATTTCTTCCTATAGTGATGGCCTGATCCACCACCGCCCTTCTTCCAATGCTCACCATGCTTCCTCTTCTTTCATGAGGAATTGCCGCTTTCAAAACATGATAGTGATCCATAAAACCCCGACATTCCTCTCTGGTCAATATCGGTCATGCAAGCACGATCGAACACCTTGGCATACGTCATTATATTGAATAAGAAAACCTGAGAGTGGATTTCTTGTCTGAGGCCCATATCAAAGATCTGATCTTTCAAGAATTCGCTCGAAACTATGTTAGGTGCATACTGCACCAACTCATAAAAGCGGTTCGCATATTCCATCACTGTCTGATTCCATTGCGAACGATCCATGAACTCCTAAGATCTAGCGTAGGCGAGGAACTCTTGAAAATACTTCTCGTTGAAGATAACCTTGAAATATTTCCAACTCATGTGCTCATGTTTCCCAGCCTAGACCACTGATCTCCACTATTTGCGACTGGATCCCTCTAGCTGGAACGAGGTACACTTCACCCTGACTTCCTCGATCATGTCGATGAATTCGAACATGCATTCTATACTTTCATGTCATTCCTCTTCCTCTTGAAGTTCTGAACTACCTGAGAATGAAGGAGGTTTGTTCATCAGAAACTTCTGAGCTCTATCCTTCTTGGAGCCAGATTCTTCCCCTCTAGTTGGAAAAGGGGTGGGGGCACGAGTAGCCCCTTTTCCCAAAGCATTAATGGCTCGAGACATAACCTCTACCAATCTATAATCAAGCGGAACGAGAGAACTCTCTCTGGCTTCATCCTTTGGGTGCATGGGAGCTCTCCAGGGAGGCATCATGCTGCAACGAGCAACAGTCATAATGGAATACCATTAATACCTCATATCTCAAGAGAAACCAAATTTATCAACAAGATAAATAATCATCAGTAAACCAAACATGCAAAAATGACTTCATGTAAAAACTCTAATTTCCTGCCTGGTGTCCACTTACATTCTACTTCTTGTACGTCCAACCTAGAAAAGAAGTCAAACAAGCATCCTAACATCCCATGGTGACTTAGTATCTGTAACGAGGCGTGCTGGCCAAGGAAACTACTCACAACATGAATTCCAATCCCTGACAGTCCCATCTTCTTAATAACCAAACTCATCCCAAATAATATAATCCAAGAGCTAAACCTTCCTTTGATAATATTTTGTCACGATCCGAATCAGGTCACGATCAACTCGACGCCCGACCCGGCCCGTGGAAAGGCCCGAAGGGCGTTCCTGATCCCCACAGGGTGGCACAAGTGCCCGGCTATCAATTTAGAATTTTTGGGAACGATTTACCTGTATAACAACAAAAAACAAACCATATGTAAACTGAATTACGAAATCAACATTACAACTAAAAGTTAAAAAAATAGCATGAACGAGTATTAACAAAAGAGAAACTACAAGTCAACCACAACTAACTCCCAAAAAAGGGTGACCAAAAACCAAATCAGCAACTATCACCTGATAGAAGAATATCACTGTCAGGCCTCCGCCACCAGCGCCAAATCAGATGAACAAACTAACAACTCGAACAACCATGCTAAAAACCATGGTATTTCCATGCATCATACATAATCAGATCTACTAAAACCCAAGTGTTTAAGTAGGATGTGATCAATATATCGATAGGCTGGAACCAGGGAAAGGATTTCACATAAAATGGGTTAGATGACCAAAGTAGTTTTTAGGTTCAAATTTTAGAGAATATAAATAAATGCACTGACATTTTGATGGAAACATTTTTTATAAAAAGAATGATAGTTTTAAAATAAAAAAAAAATTTGGTACATAAATAAAATGAAACATTATTAACTTTTCAAACCACAGAAGTCACCAAAACCAACCAGTGATAATTATATAATCGCATAGGAGCAACAAAGTGGGAAAGGCCTTGTTGTACTAAAGTGGTGTGGGGCCCTGGAACCTCACATCTCGGTTAACCATATCATACATTCACATGCACGATCCACTTGTAGTGAAAAACCTCTTACCATAGTGGTCTCCAGTCATCATCCAATGTTTACTTCGTGTTGTAAGCATCAATCCCGCTATGTGAAACTAGGTCGAGGCTACTCTCGTATCACTAGAATGCTAGTCTAGTCCACCCACCTAGTACCTAGTCTTCCCCTTTTGTGCTCAATATTAAAAGTTCACCCTAATCATCAAGGTCAAGACACAACACACAACAGAGAACCTCACAACATGCAAGAAATACAGAATTTCAGGAACCAAACTAAAGATTATCAAACATTTGAAAAATGGGTTTAGGAGTTTTATGAAAATAAAACAACACAATCAACAGTACAAAACCCACTCGGAGGCACCCTAAGACTATAATAAGGATCAAATTTCAACTACTACACTTGTTCAAAAACAAAGGCACAACAGAGTATAAACCTGACAATCTAAAAAAGCCACTAATAAAAGTAAAACACCATGCTCCACCACTCAAACTGAAAACTCACAGTATCATTAAAAAAGACATATTAAATTAATCAAACCAGCAGACTAATTAATCAAATTCACTAAGCATGTGAAACCACCTACCTCAAAGTACGAAAAACGATGTAGTGTAACACTCCCGCTGCGCAACAGTCTCACCACACAGATCCGTAAAAAAGGTCCTAAATCAGTGGACCAAACAAAATCAATTCTAACCCAGTGAAATATCAGTGGTCCAAAAAAATTAACATCAGCAATTAAATAACTTTTCTAACCTTTAAACAAGATCAATATTAATTAAATAAAAATTAATTAACAATTAAACAAAAACAACTAAATAATTTGATTAAAAACTAAACAAATTTTATTAATTAATTAACAGATAAACACATTCAATAATAAATAAATTAATTAATTATCACATAAACAACATGAATTAAATAAATTTATTAACAAATAAAACAAATTTACTAAATTAATTATAATTTAAACAATAAAAAATAATAAAAAAATTAAAAACAACCCATCAACTACGGAAATAATCGGAATAACAACAGAGGGGAATCACGGCGGTGGTCTGGCAAGTGGAGGGGGTTGCGAAGCTATTTTCTGGCAAGTGTAGGGGGGTTTCGGAGCTGTTGTCTGATGAGATGAGAGGGGTTGCAGTAGTTGTCCGGTAAGAGGAGGGGGTTGTGACAACTGTCCGGAAAAACTAAGTAAGGAGGAGTGCGGAGCAGATGAGGAGTAGAAGGAAGAAGGGGGCGTGACGACTAAGGGGGGGAAGAGAAGTGAGGGGGAGTGCATGGCTAAATGGAGAAGTGAAGGGTGGTGCATGGGAGGAAGGGAAGGAAGGGAGGAAGAGAGGAGGAAGGGAGTTGGGGGGTCGTGGATTAGTGGAGGAGAGGAGGGTCCGGTGGAGAGGGGAGCAGGAGAGGGAGGTGGGGCGTGACACTGGAGGCTGATGAGGGGAAGGGTGGGCATGCAGGGGAGAGAGGAGAAGGGAGGGAGAAAAGAGAAAGGAGGATGAAGGAAGAAGGAAGACATGTAGCCGAGAGGGGAAGAAGGGTGAGGGAGGAGGGAGGCCGCGGGAGGGAACAGAGAATAAAGAGAGAGGGGATGCATGGGGGGGGAATAAATAGGAGGAAAGAAAAATAAGAATGAAAAAAATGGTGACAGATAGGGTTTTCATGGGGGAATTAATAAAAAAACAAATAAAAAACCGAAACAACCCAATTTAGTAAACAAAAGATCTAAATGAATTAAAATAAAGATAAAAGGATTTAATAATAATAAAATTAATAATAATAATAATAATAATAATAATAAGAAAACTGAAGTTAATCATCCAGTATTTGAAATGTCCGTGCAACGGACACTGCACGTTAAAATGGAAACGCCGCACGGCTACGCCCATGCCCTGCTCGTGTGTCGAGCGGTGTAATGCTCGCGCGCACATAACGTTGCAACAATGGAAAACACACATCGGGGTTTAACCCGTGCTACGATGAAGCAATTTAAATAAACATTCAATTAATTCATGAAAAAAATTAAAAATTAAAGTTGTACCTCATTGAAGTCCGGGCATGACAGTGTTGAGGTCATCCATGGGAGGGTTGTTGATTGTGTGCCTTTGTTGTAGTTCCAGGCATTTTTCATCATCCAGTATGAGCTATGCATTTCTAATATCAGACATTTTAATGAGGCAACCTAGATTTCGAAATACAGCTTTTTCTAACATATTCACACAATGTGAAGGTGAAGAGAGTTGATGCTGATTTGAAGTGTCAATAGGTGCAGAAGTAGTTTCTTGTATATTAGTGTCCATGAGCATTATAACATCCATTTCATGCTCAGTTGCTGAGAGACCAGGAAACAATGACTTCAGTTCAGGAGTTTGCTAAAATCATTATAGACAACACTATATTTGTTAACACCAACCTTCTAATAACTCAATAGTTTTCTATCCTCTTTTACCTGCTATGTCATAGGTTTATCTAGGCCCTAATTGTAGTCTTTTAGTGTTAAAGTCACATTCAAAATTCATGCAGTAGTGTTAGAATTTGAAGCATCAGTAACAGGCTAGGTGTCTAGTGTCGTACTATTTGTTAGAATATGGTCAGTGTGATGTTGCTTCAGATGAAGGAGCCGAATGAACTCCCTAGAGATCACATGTTGTAGCAGTATTAGTCCTTATATGAGAGTTTTGGATATCTTTATCTAGATGTGCATCCACACCTTCTTCATGATCATTCTGTTGGACTATGATCAATACCATAAATGCCATTTCCTCACCAATGTAATGATCTTCATTATACAGTTCCACCTTTTCCACCATTTCAGCCCATGGTTTCTTAAAAGGTTCATCTGATGAAAATGCCACACTTTTTATCCTCCTCCAAACCTCCTTTTTTATGTTTTATTCATATTTCTCAAATACAGGTTTTTATCCTTATTGATTCCTCTATCTTATTCCAATATTTTTCAGTATGAGTTTGGACCTCTATTATCATAATTATACATATCAAAATTGAGTGTCCAATGATCTTAAAATAGTCAAAAAAGGGTGGTCTATGCTCATACTCAATTATAACCACTTTCTTATAATCCATTGCATTGAAAGCAATTAAAAGAGGCAGTTTTTTTCTTTATTTACTTCACTATGAATCATTCATATAGAAATAAAAAATCCCCATTCAATGTTCAATGATCTATTTTATGAGGTACCCAAATGCAAGGGGTAAGGTCAATTTAATTTTTTGGGTTCCAAAATAACCAGCTAAGTCCATGTATCGAAACCCAAATATCGTCCAAAGAGTTCCTATGCATAAAAGGATTAAAAGTTTGATCCCATGTAGAAATATGTAGTAGACTAGGTTTCAACTATATGGTCCATTGTTTACATGTCTGATATGATTATTTTTTAGAGTGAAAAATGATATGATAGTATCTGTTACCAATGGGAACAGTTTTCTAATTGGGTGTTCCCCAGAAGTGGGTGATTCTAATTTTGAGTTCTTCCACTGACCATGGTTTATCCCCATTGAGATATGAGATTCATCCAAGTATAGATAACTTACATATTTGTTCCCTCTAATGCAGTGCTTCCGGATCAGCAGCATCCACAACACTTCCATAAAACAGTTTTTTAAAACATGGGGCCATATCTAAGGAATATTTTTCATTATATTATCCCTTAAGAGATTCCATGAATGATATCCCATTGAATTCTTGAGTCGTGACCTGATTGTAATTTTCCATGGTTGTCTGATCTTCATGTGTGCGTGGGGCATGTTGATAAAAGGATTTATCCCAGGTTGGATCAAAAGAGTCCATTTGTTACCATATCTATTACTTCTAGGAACATACATCATTGATCTTAAAAATAATGTTGTTATTTGACAGTTAGTGAGTTTCCCTAAGTTTCTTTATGTGCCATGTCCCCCTAACTTTGGTAATCTCAATACACCATTGCGAACACGGACTAGGAATATATATTTATGAAAGGGATGTTCACCAGAGATTGGAGAGTATCATTTATTTTGTGATATATATGTCCTTGATATAATCAGCTTCGACCTAATATTGGGTATGGATTGGCTAGTCGCATACCCAGCCCACACAGACTGATACCACTGGATAGTGACCTTTGTATCTCTTAAGGGTTACAATTATGTTCACTGTGCAGAATAGGAAATCCATGCAGGAAAAGAAGTTCTAATTACATAGAAACTGGGAGAGCTCAAAGCCTATGTTTCTAGTTTTTTATTGGCTGATGGGAGTGGTAGGAAAGATTTCCTTCCACTAGTAGTATAACTATTTCAGAATGTATTTATTGAATACGTTTTAGGGTTTCCGCCTGAAAGAGATGTAGAATTCACTATTAAGATCATGTTAGGGGATGAGTCGTATCTATTACACCTTACTGAATGGAACTTACTGAGCTTCAAGAGCACAAATCGTAGATGGAGGAGTTGAATAAGATCTTGAAATTAGCATAAATTTTGATCTTACTTGAGCACAGTGAGGAGTATGCGATGTATTGTGACACTTCTGGGATCAGACCCAGAGCTGTGTTGATTCAAGGTGATTGAGTCGTTTCGTATGGGTCTCGATAGTTGAGGGAACATGAATAGAATTGCCCTAAACATGAACTCGAGTTTGAAGTAGTGACTTAGCCTCTTAAGTGGTAGTGAATCTATCTTTTGTGAGAAAATTTTACAGTTTTTAAGGATAAAAAGACTAATGTATATCATTTCACAGTGAAACATGAATATTCGATAGTGAAGATGGGTAGAGAATATGAATTCCGTTAATTTTTGAACTATAATATACACCTAGAAATGGGAATAGAGTTATGGATTACTTAAGATGGAAAACTCAGACTCATTTGGTACATGATTCCAATGCATAGTGGAAGATGATGACTTTGCTAGAGGAAATACATGTGATAGTTCTTGAGAGTCATCAAAGGATGACTCTGGATTCTATAGTAGTGAACTCTATACCCTTGATATGGATCAAGCATAGACATTATGAGGATCTAGAGTGTTTATCCTTATAATAATCCATTAAAGGTAGGTATATACCTTCATATTCGATAATAGATGACGATGGGATCATCTATCTGAAAAATCGGGTTGTTGTGCCTATATGTCTGTGAGAAGAACAATTGATAGAATTTCATTATTCAATGTGGGCAGTACATCCTAGGGTGAAAAAAAAGTATCGTGACCTACGATGAATGTATTGGTGGCCTGGCATGAACAAAAAGATAACAAGGATTGTAACAAGATGCTTCACCTTTAAATAGGATAAGGTAGAGTATTGATGACATGGAGGCCTCTTAAAAGTATTAACTATTCCAGAGTGGATGTTGGATGATGTGACTTTTGATTTTCTTTAGGACTTATAATTAAAACTAGGAAGAAATTTTTTATTTGGGTCTTTATGGACGACTAACGAAGGTATCACATTTCCTTCATGTTAGGGAAACTTTTACCGTAGAGCTATTGGAAGAAATCTATGTACATGGGATAGTTTGTTTGAATGGGGTTCCATAGAAAAAAGGATCAGGACATGATTCATGCATTACATCACACCTGTGGAAGTTCTTACAGAAGGAACTTGGTATAAGGATTCTATTAATTATGGAATTCCTATTATATAAAGGTGTGTAGTCAGATCATACCATTAATGTGTTAAAGGATATGTTTCAAGTATGTGTTATTGAAATTGGTGGTTCTTGGGATAAGCACATGGGTTTAGTGGAGTTTTAGTTTAACAATATTTATCAGTAAACTATACATATGGAACAATATGAGGCACTTTATGGTAGATCTTGTAGATCACTGCTATGTTGGTTAGTGGCAGGTGAGTAGTGATGTTGGGACCGAGTGTTGTTGAGGAGACATCATAGATGATAAAATTGATTCAGAAATATATGTATATGGATTAGAGTGGGTAGAAGTCATATAATGATAGGCTGACATGACCCCAATAGTTTATATAGGGTGATCGTGCATTATATCAGGTGTCTCCTAGATTGGGTCACCATAGAATATGGAGGTAGGGTTAGTTAACACACAGGTTTGTAGGAAATTTGAGGTACTAGAGAGAATTAGGCCGGTGGAAAACTGATTAACCGTTCAATATAAATTCAGTGTTATGCATGATGTTTTACTTGTGTCACAAATATAGCGGTATCACCCCGACCCTTCTCATGTGAATGATGTGGAAGAGGTTGACCTTAAGATATATGTGTCCTTCAAGGAGTATCAAATATACATGTTGGGTCGTAGTGAGAAAGTGTTTTGGGGATAGACCCTGCCATTAGTTCATGTGTTATGGAAATAAAGAAGTGTTCTAGAAGAAACATGGGAATGGGAAGTTGACACGAGGGATAGATGGCCCATTCTTTTGGCACAGATTCTTAGAGAACATCATGAATGTAGCTTGAGGATGACCTGCTATAATGTGGGGAGATTTTAAAATCCCAACCATTTCTAAAGCAATCTCATGGATTTTTTCAGGTAATTTTTGTTTTTGTTAATTACCTTTGTGCTGGGCTATGACATAGGGTGTTCTTGGGTGATGTTTTTATGGAACATGGGAAGATATGGGATGTCCACAGTTTGCGCATGATTTAGAAAAACCGTGCACACACTTACCATTTAGATAGTGGAGGATGGCACAGTTGGAGCATGGTTAGGAAAACCGTGCGCCAAGTAGCCATGGAGGTAGTGGAAGACTCTATGGTTGGCGCATGGTTTGGCCTAACCATGTGGCCTCTTAGGTAAATCCCTGCATACATAGTAGTTTGTTCCAAAATTTTGTTTTAAAACCACCAAGAACTATGAAACCTCTCTTATTCAACCTACTATCGGGCTTGAGTTTTTTGGGTAATATCAGAGCCTTCTAGAAGAATTACAAGTCAATTTTATTACCTTTATTCATGATCGAAAAACTGGATCGACGATCCGATCTCTTCCCAGTAAGTGGATTTCATCCCTTTTCTTCTCATGTTCTTTCTCTTATCATTTACAAATCTTTTAATTGAACATATCACCTATTTTAATGTATATATACCTAAGGGTTGAGATCTAGATCTAGGATTGTGGATATATATCATGAAATGAAATATCTTGATTCATTTTGTCTTAATTTTTGTTTAGGAATTTAGATCCGGAGCTAGACCAATGACATTGTGCATCTTGGATATTGGGGATTTCTATTGGGAAAATATCTATCAATAAAACATGGTAGGTGGCCTAAATAAAACACCCATAGTCATGATTTATGATATGTATATTTGAGTTATGAATTATTAGCTTCCCTTGATAATTTATTTCCTATACTGGAGTAATTTGGAAAGTGTAATTGGCTTATGATTGCCTTGGTTATTAATTGATAATTGAATCACAGAACCAACTAAAGGGGGTATCCCAAATAGTTATTTTGGTGTTTGATTATATGTTGAGATATTTTCTTTGAGATATAGATTTTATTATGGTAAGATAATTAATAGGGGGAATTAATTATCATATAATGATGTTGGATATGTAATATATATAATTGTGAAAATTAATTATGACAAGTTGCAATTTGATATTGACAACTAATTTTGATGAATAAATTATGTAATTATAATGGTGATGAATGATTAAATAATTGATAAATTAATTAATGGGTTATGTTCTTAGTAAATTGTTGAGTTAACTAATTTCCTTTAAACTATTTAACTAATCATTGGATTAGTAATGGAATGATGTGGAATATTCTTTTCAAATAATAAAGGATTAAATGATTGAGTTTTTTGTGGTATTGGACATGGTGTTCTAGACCAATTATATATTTGAATTTGGATTTGTGAATCTTCCCCCTTAGTTATCCAAGATTTAGATTATGGGGTTCTATACATAATAAAATAAACCAAATGATAAAAAAAGTGATAGGCATGATAATTTACACTCAATGAGACTGTGGTGATATGTATAAAAAACTACACCAAAATAATGATAATAATGATTGATGCTCAGATGAGAAACATGAATTTAATTTGACACAACTTGATGACTAATTATTAAATGAAAATGTGATAAATATTTAAATTATGCCTTGTATTTTTTTCTTTATAAATCTGCATGCACTAACTTTTGGGTTGACTAGATTTAGACAGTATTTGCGGTGGCAAACTTAGTTTTACTAACACCGTAATCTGGCCACCTAATCAGCACCCGTGTCAACTTTGTTGTTGTAGGACAAAATAAGAGATATGACATGGGATATATTGTAGTATGGGATTAGATCATGGTATAAGGAACTAGAAATGTTTCTGGACTTGTTTGTGAGTCGTTGTGTCTTAAATTTCAGTTCTATTATAGACACATTACATTTTCATTATTATATCATGTTTTATGTTTCAATTGATTATTTTATTTTCATTTTTGGTTATCATATCAAATGGATTTTTTCTGGTTATTTATATGGTTCCCCACTTTTTTATTGTTATTTTATTTCTTTTGATTTTCATTTTAATAAAAGAGGGTTTAGTCTCCCAAGACTGACTTACCATACCCTCCCTGCTAGTGGGAACCCTCTGATTTTTGAGGAGGAATGTTTGAGGGAATGTGTCCAACTACCTTTGGGCACCGTTCGGTGGCTCCTGGGTTAGGAAATCATATTTTTTTTCTTTATTAGATGTATAATAATATTATATTTATTATTACATAGGTATAAATCTATAGGATGGATGTAGAGACTTAAGGAAATTGATTTTTTTAATTAATTTATCATCATTGGGACTACCATCATGTTAAGATCCTATATTCTATTTTGAGGTGTATATAAAACCCCTTAAATGTGTAATAAAATTACCTTATTTATTACTATGATATTATAATTTCTATTTAATTTTATTATTTCATGGAGGATATGATTCAATGTTAACCAAGTGTTAACAGATTTATAATACAATCTAATCTTATTTTGAGATTATTTATGTGTATGGTTCCAATGATGTAATATTCTAATATATATCTCAAGAATCTCATGAAATTTATTGACTTTTACTTATGTAATATGAACACATTTTTTCCCTTAATTTTTTTCTCTTTATGATCTCAAGAGTTCTAAATAATATTTTTAAGAAAATTATCTGTATTTATCTCTTCGGCTAATACCCCCATTTTATTCCAACACTATGTGTTTTAAAAATATTTCCAAATTTTTTTTAATAGTATATAAATATTTATTAATGAAATTTTAATTCCTATCTTATTTATTATAAAATTTAAAGGGAAAATCATTTTCTTTTTCAATCATGGCCCATTTTTATTTTACAAAAAATGTGAATGGAATATTTTTTGAACCTATATTGGATGAATGTAATTTCCCATTTTCGTGAACATTATTTTCTTTTATTATTAAATTATAGGTATAAGAATTTATTCTATAATTTTTGGTTTTAAAAAGCAATTCTCAATGTGAAAATTGTATTTTCCTGAAGACTTAATTGATGTGATTTTTCAAACTAATTTTCCACGTGAGACAGTCTCAATTTATGATACAAAATATTTACTAGGTATATGATCCAATTATATAATATTTACTATTTTTTGGGGATGGAAATTTTTATGATAATAATAGGTTTATGCAACCCATTTCTATCCCACCAGTTATTCCATGATAAAATGATTATGAAAACCTATTTTTTTCAGGGATTATACCATGAAAAAATTATTATGATTGCCTATTATTTTTATATTGGTTTTCATTTTGTGAAATTATTAATTTATTATGAAACCATTTTCATTTCCACATGTAATGTTATGATGAAAATTTTAAGAAAATTATTTATTTTCATTATTCTTAATATGGTGAATGTTTTATGATCTTATGGAACATGAAGGTATGATTTTTAATAGGAGACTTATGAAACTTATATATACCTACAATTAATTCAGTAAAGAAATATATCTCATGAGATACCAATGGGAAACAAGAAAATGAAATTGATCTACCATGGTAAATAGGTGATTCCTGATCCACTATGAGAACTAGGTGCATCCTGATCCTCAATGGTAAATAACTGATGAGTCTGAATCCACTATGTTGATCATATTGATAGTTAACATTTAAATAATAATTTTTTATCGATATTTTTTTATTGTAACGTATTGTTTTGAATATTTTATGGTTATTTATTGATGTACGATGATTTCTCTCTCTAATATGGCATGTTTTCATAAATAACAATGTTTTATTCCATGACCCATGATAATTATCTATGAATGGTTGGGTATAAAATTAGTATGTTATTTTCATAATAACATACTATTATTCATATCTTATTCATTAATTTGATTATGTGTTGATATATCTTCTGTTTACTCATATAGTGAATCTGAGCATGTAGTTTCTTGTGTTTCCTTCCCCGGGTTATAAATAAAAGTATCAATTGGGTATTCATAAGAAGTGCATTGTCTGTGAATATATTTAATGTATATTTTTAAATCCATTAATTGAATAAGAAAATATTATTTCTATTATCAAAACATGCTAAACCATTACATTCATCTATCATATATTTATGAAATATATTGAATATTCTTAAAAAATTATTAGATATTTAGGCATGAAAAACTGGAATGCTTTTGTTAGTATCAGAGGATAGTTTAGTTATCATTTGTAAACTAGGAAGGAAAAAACATAGTGTGATACTTAAAGTTATTTAAAAGTATTTTTATACACATATTTATAAGGATAATTATAAGAATGAGTCAAATTATTGGAAAATTTTATCTATCCATAGTAAAGGATAGAGTGAGAGAATTCCATGAAATTTAATCCCACAAAGCCTACTGAAATATATTGTGTTTATAGTGTTCAGGTACCTATGGGTAATTACACAAAATGGACGCATTGAGATTTAGTCAATCGTCACCTTGTGTATGGTAATGGGCCATTCCAATATCCTATTTTGACACTCCTAACGAATATTCATTGTAAATTCACAAAATCATTATAAACCATAACGTTGGACTGGAACAATGATTATGAATAATCTAAGATAATCCTAAGGTGTAATATATTAAAAAGAAGTTTAAATGATTTAGATATCCTATATGTGACATTTCATGATTATGTGGTTTTTCAATTATGATTATTATTTCAAAAACTATGATTTTTTGTTATAGTCAATGGTAGAAATAGATAGAACATTATTAAAGATAAATGTGATGGACAAAGTTTTGATGAGAAACCAAATGGGTTTATGACTAGTATTTAGGATATTGTGATCATTCCTAATCAATTATCATGATATATGATTAAAAAATTCACCGTAAATAACTCATTGATTCACAAATAACGAGAAATATATACATTATTTTGATTTCACATGGCGGAGATGACTTATGAGAAAATATTAAGTTTGTTATATATAATTAATGTGGGAAGAAACACTCTATTGAATGTCTCAATGGAATGACGAGATGTGTTATATTTTTAAAAAGATACATAGTATGATATTGGTGAGGAAAAATTATTATTTATGTTATTTTAATAGATTTGAATGTTGGTACCCCTAAGGTATTATCAATGAATGAATATTTTAATTATGGAATGTATGGGAATTATGAAAATAGATGTCTTAGGGGGAATGGTCATGAAGATAATTTTCAACATAGTATGAGTAATAGTTATACGAATGTTGATTAAGATACCACGAACAAAATTTAAAAGGAATGGGATATTATAATAGTGTTATTATGTTAAATGTGAGGATCAAGGATAAATTGATGTTGAGGAATGTTAATAAATTATGTATATATTATACTATTATGAATATGTATTATGGAATAAGATTACGAGTCAAATTTAATGATTTAAAAATGAAGTGGAATGAATGATGTGTTTTTGTATGTAAATTAAATTTTTATGTTATATGAATCATGTAATTTGTACTTATTGTTATGTATATGTTTTTTATTATTGATATTAATGAATATGTTGAATGATATCGATGAAATAAAAATTCTATTTAATCGGAAAAAAATTATTTTAGGGGAGACTCATGATTAATGGAATGATAACCCTTAATATGATCTTTATATTGATATAATTGTTTGAGGTAAATAGATAATTAATGGAGATATAGAAAATTGGAAAATATTGATTAACTTGGAATTCAGTAAATAATTTTTTGACAAGGTGGTTTATTCTATAATTGATGGAGTTTATTTTTTGGATTTATGGAATATATCCAAAAATATATGTTTATTAATTAAATAATAAATAATTTACTCTTTTAAAAAAAATTTATGTTAATCTAGGGCATTAACTTGTATTTGGAAAATAAATGACGATGTTGTTCACATTTTTGGTATATGACAATTAATAGATACATAATTTTTTTGGAATTGTGATATGTTCATTAAGGAAATTTCATAAACATCTTAGAAATTTTTTTTATTTTAATCTTTTTATAGGGTCATAAGGTTATCAATTCATGAAATGGTTTAATTTGAACATTGGAAGAGGTTTTAGGGATGTATGTGTTAATTCTCCATATTAATATTTATTCATAACCAATGATAATAATAGATTTTTTATAATAAATAGATATGAAAATAATTAATTATAATAAATTTATAGAAATTATAATACATTTGTGCTTGAGGCATAACGAATTTTTCTTCATTTCTCTGTGTAAGTGAGTAAGTGGGAATTGATCAAATCACAACCAAATGATGATATATTTCTAATGAAATAAAAAAACTCAAATGTGTTTATGTTCTCATTAAAATACCCCAAATTTTGAAAAAGGTTATGGAAATCAAAATTAAAACATTTCCCTTAATTTTAGATGAATGAATAGAGTTTTCAACTATAAAATATTCATGGATATTTAGTATGGGTATAATATAACACATAGAGTTTTTATAATATATAACTATTTCAATAAATTTATGCATTTTTATATTTTTAATTACACTCATCACTAATTTTAGTTCATATACGGGAATAATTTATTTTATTTTGAGTTATATTAAACACTGAGTCTAAATGAAACAAGACACACTGTTAAAATATTATTATGTACAGTGATAGACATCACCTACCACATGGAATGGAGGTTATGGGTATTATTAATTAAATTATATTAATTTATAGTTGAGTAATGTATATAAAAATAAATTTGGTGTGGAAAATTATATAGATATGGATATAAGACCCATTAGAAACTAAAGCAAATATTTTAATGAAAAACATTTTTTATATGCACAAGTATGATTTACAATAATAAATAAAAAATACATTTTTGTTAAATTAGTTTTTTGACATTTATATATTGTATAATCAATCAAAAATCTAACATTATTCTTACAAATTTTTTAACATGATATAGAATGAAAACAACATAACTCTTGAGAAGATTATTTTTCAAATATTAGTTCTATTTTTTTTTGGGAAATTATTTTAAGAATATTTTTTTAGAATTTTAGAAATATTTTTGATAGGATGTAATTATTTTTTAAAATAATTATCACAAATTTATTGTAGGGTTAATTTTTTAGAATTTTGTAAGAAGAGAAATTTTTAAATGAATAATGAAAAATACATGGTTTTTAAAAAAATTCTTATCATTTTAAGTGCATAAAAACCTAAAAATAATTTATTATGGTTTAAAAAGTAAAATTAGAAAGACTATATTTTAATTTATTCAATTTATTTAATTTTAATCATTTTCACATTGAATTTGTATGTAGTAACATTTTAAACGTTTCAAAATTTTCTCATTGGAAAAATCTTTTTCTCATCACTTTTATGGGATTAATTTGAAATTAAAATTTTACACAATTGTGATTCGAATTTAGAAATTGGATTCTATATTTTTAATAGGAAAAATTTAAATTATAAAATACGGTTAAACTTTTTTTTCATAGTGAATAGAAAAAATTGTTGTTTTTTACCATGGTTAAGGTAAAATGGGTTTGTCGTTGGGGGGGGGGGGGTAACTAAAATAATAAGAGTTAAAAATGAACCATAAATTATCCATTAATAATTTTAGGGAAATAATTAGACCTTATCACTTATTTTATATATATGTTTCCATTTTATAGGGTTTTGGTATGTGAGAAATGTGGGTACACATTTTTATTTTCAAAAAAATGACATGTGTGCCACTTAACTCACATATAGAAAGAAATCCCTTCTCCTTTCATATTGAAAATTAAATAAACCATTATTAATCCAAATAAAATCTAATATAAATTTTTTAATTCCCTCTTATAATCATTGATGCCTTATTTTTCTCAGAAATCTATCATATGTATCATTTTGTTGAAAACCAAAAGAAGATGGCTAAAGAAGAGGAAATTTCCCTATTCGAGCATTATATTTTTTCTTCCTACACATAATTAAGTTATTATTGAACTTTGAAGATATAATAAAATCAATGAGTTCCAAATATTGAGTTTTATTTTTTTAATTTAATAACCTAAATTCTTATCTTCATTTATCAAATGGGTTATGAAATCATCATTCGTTTGTCTGGCGAACTAACACCTTAAGAATCAATGTTATTCATTTTTCACCAGAACCCCTTTATGAATGTATATAATGATGGATTGAATGATTATATATAAGGCCCCAGCCTTAAACCTTACTTAATCTTGAGTTATTACAAGATTACACGTTGAGGATCTTTTCAGGTTTAGAGTTTTAGAGAATTAGATCATAAAAATTGCATTACATTCTACATATAAACAAAGTGGTTACATAAAGATATTATTCTTCATTCCCATCAATGGAAACACATTTAAAATAAAACATGGATTATTTCTTGACACATCCTTGACTCTATCATCTTATCATGTACCTTTCCCTTGACCTGTGAAAAACATTTCAAAAACATGGGATGAGCATAAAAACTCAGTATGGATTATAAAAAAACATGGAAAGGAAACATGAGATCATATATACATAATAATGAAATCATACTTTACCCATAAAACATAGGCACTTTAACATACCTCATAAAATCAATAATAAATCATAGAAATCATAAGACACAAAGGTAACTTGAGGCATTCATAACATTCTTACGTAGGGAGTAAACCTCTTGGTTACGTTTGGAATACCCATCACAGTATATTCCCTAAAATATCTTCGGAGAAACCTTAACGTTTCACTCCTTCGTGTTACCCAATGCATTGGAGAGCTATAACGGGCTCACCCGCCCTTAGTTTATCACGGAACCACCCGTCTTCATAATAATGCCCAAGAACCATAACATAATCATATCAAATAAAACATGTATAAAGGAAACATAAAATTTACACATTTCAATCACGAGATATCAATACAACACATTGATATAAAAACATTATGAAAACCATTTTCAATACTAAAATAAATGAAAAGTAAAACATGGTATTTAATTTTCTTTTAAAAAGAAGGTATGGCTTGTAGAGGAAGCCGAAACTCAAATAACGGTCACGACGGCGGAGAAGTCGTTGTCGCCGCATACGTACGACAAAAACATTCCCTTTTTTCGTTTAGTAAACGCTTCGTATAAAAAAGATTCCTTTTGAATAAACGTAAAAGTCAAAGGGGTTTATACACCGTATAAAAGAAAGTTGTGTATAAAACAAAATATGCCTCAATGAAAGGGGATTGAGACGAAGCCCCATACCTCGTATCCGAATTGACCCGACCGTTCTTTAATCTCATGAATAATAAACTTGAGTTAATCTATACTTGCTTATGAATCTTTTTCAAGTTCATTATTCCTTTTATACCATGTTATGAACATCATGTAATCAGTTAAGTTAATAATGTTCATTTTGTCGGTATTTGGTTCTTAAGTCAAAAATAGACTTCTTACACTTACATGTTGTTAATTTGGTCAAAGGTTCATTATATACAGAAATTTATTCATGATTTAGATATCATATATGTCATATATATCCAGTACATACATTCATTTATAATATTACATAATTTAGAGGTAAGAAATGAAATGCATCGTTCATGGAGACGGTAAGCCGTACGTACGCATGAACGCTACTTCCATTTCTATTTCATATTTTCTTGAATGGAATCATAATGATATAAGAGTATATTATAATTCCAGTATAATAACATATATAATATCATTAACTTTATCCTTTACACATCCCACATATGGTATTAACGAATCAAATCACTTTTAGGGGGCGGTAGTCCGCACTTCCTAAAATGAAGATATCGTGTTTTACCCATAATGGAAACCATAAAGGTATGACCAAAATGAAAAAAACAGAATCTTAAGGAAAACATAAACATATTATATATCATATATAATAATAGTGACATCATAATGGCCACCTTTGAAGGTGTTAAATGAGTATTGAACAATCATCGTTTCGGGAGGCAGAATTTCTCCATCCACGGAAACCGTATGTTCTTTAACCATTTGATGTATTTGTGTGAGGGTGTAGCTCAAATAAATCTTATAACAACATCCTAGTATATTTATGATACTGGTGTTGTTACAAAAGAAGTAAATAAAAAGAGTTTAGGGGGTTGGAGAAGCAAAATAAAACAAATGAACATGAGAGAATGAATTACCTTTAAAAGTGTAACTCTTTTTGAGTTGAGCCTAATGGCTTCCTTTGAAAGGATTCTGCCCAAAGGGAATCCTCTAGGATGAGGAGAGGGATGTGGAGAGAGCAAATGGGCAGGGGTTGGCCGAGCCAAAGGCTTGATGAGTGTGTGAAATGAGGTAGAGGTGGGGGCCTTTTATAAGAGGAGAGGAGGGGCACTTTTGGAAAGTAAAGAAATATTACATTATTTGAAAATGAGTTTCGGTTTCAAAAGATCCCACATTGATATAATTAGTGGGTAAGGTGATAAGGGTTCTAAATCAACTCATCCAATTGGTTTTGGACATGTGTAGTTCATAGATTTTACATTATCTTTCTATTTTATTTAAATCGTCAAATAATGATGTCATTGCTGCATCATTATTATGTCATAAATAATTAAATTTATTTAATGTCTAAAAATTATAAGAAAACTACTATGATATAGGAAATCTTTTTAACTTTCGAATGACTATTTATAATCAAATTTTGGACTTGTATAACCCCACTTAAAAATTGTTTTCGTAAAACATATTATGTTTGTGTCATTTTCCCTTTAACATTAAATAAAAAGTAATTTATGTCATTTCCCAACAAAAGTGGATCCATGGGGTGCCAAAGTTGACCCATGGCATGTCATGGTCGGCCATGACACAACCAATGAGGTTGGGACATGTGTCTAGGTAATTTAATTTTATTAAAGTAATATTTATACCTTAAACTACCCTAATTACCACTAATCGTGATTAAGAACTTAATAAGTTACTATTCAACAAAAAAATTATTTTAATCTCATTGAACCACATTTTACTTCTTAATGACAACCATGTATTTCGGATTTTCAAAATTCAATTCACATTAGTGGTAATCTTTCATTTAACAGAAAAATCAGTTTGCTTGATTACCAATTAGTGGTTTCACTATTCATCAAAAATTGAAGTTTTTCAGAAAATTACCAAAAATTCACCCTAAGCTATATTTGATATTCCGAATTCAAAAATGAAGTCTATTTTACAAAATTCAAATCATATAAGTCACATTAATTAATTTAATAATTAATTCCCGTTGCCAGAGGAAATAGCGTGTTTTTACAAAACAATAAGTATCAAAAGATTGACACCAGTTTAAGTCTAATTTCAAAGTGAAATTGATTCCAATGACCACCATTGGATAAAATGGTAAAAATATATTCTAATTTCACTTCAAAACCAATTCAAAAAATAATCTATTCATATAAATATATTATATTAAAAAGTAGTTTTGATGTAAAATGCAGTATTTTTCACTATTCATTAAAAAATGAACATTGTCAGAAAAATACCAAAAATTGACACAAAGTAAATTTTGATGTCCCAATAATAAGGAAGAGTTATATTTGATCCAAAATAAAGTATAAGAGTGATCAAAACTATATTTAATGACGGTTCTCCGTCAAAAGGTGATAAGTGAACCTTTAGTGAAAACTAGGGCATATACGCCTAAAATTGAATTCTTTCCGTATTTTAAGCCTTTATCTTTTATTTGATAAATGTAAAAACATTTAAAAACATATATAATCATATTTTAGTTATTTATATCTATTCCCGCCAGTACACCGACTACTTGTTAACTAACATTTAAAATAATATTATTTTATTACTAGTGTGCTACGTAAGTTTCAAAGAAACTCATCGTTGCGTATCGGGTACGCTATCGAACATAGCAACCCCTTTAAAATAAAATTAATATTTAATTCGTAAATATTAATAAATATGAAAATTCTTTATTCTTTATTTACCTGGGATGTTACATCCTTCCCCCCTTTTGGGAATTGCGTCCTCGCAATTTTATTCACTTATCAAAATAAGTGGGGGTATTTATCCCTCATAGCATTTTCAGATTCCCACGTTGCCTCTTCAATCACATGGTTTTTCCACAAAATCTTTACCTGATGAATCCCCTTATTCTGTAACACCTGCTCCCTGTGGTCAAGAATCTGGACCGGTTGTTCCTCATAAGATAGGTTCTCTTCCAGCTAAACTACCTCTGGACTCAAAACATGAGATGGATCTGGCATATACTTTCTCAACATTGAAACATGAAAAACATTGTGTACCTGAGATAAACTCTGAGGTAGAGCCACCCGGTATGCAACTGATCCAACTCTCTCCAGAATTTCATATGGTCCAATAAACCTTGGACTCAACTTTCCTTTCTTACCAAATCTCATCACGCTTTTCCAAGAAGAAACCTTGAGAAAAACATGATCACCTACCTCGAAAGATAGATCCTTCCTCCGGTTATCTGCATAACTCTTCTGCCTGCTCTGAGCTGTTCTCATATGTTTCTGAATCAGATGAACTTTTTCTGCCATCTCTTCTACTAATTCTGGTCCCATCAACTTCCTTTCACCCACATCATCCCAGAAAACTGGAGTTCGACACTGCTTCCCATATAATGCCTGAAATGGTGCCATCTGTATACTGGAATGAAACTGTTATTATATGAAAACTCAAACAAAGAAAGATGTTGGTCCCAACTTCCCTGATAATCCATAGAACAAGCTCGTAGCATATCCTCCAATGTCTGAATTGTTCGTTCTGACTGCCCATCTGATTGAGGATGAAAAGCTGTACTAAAATTTAATTCAGTAACCAACGAATTCTGAAGGCCTTTCCAAAAGTTAGAAGTAAACCTGGGATCACGATCCGATACAATTGAGAGAGGAACTCCATGTAACCTGAATATCTCTTTAAGATACAAACGGGAAAGTTGAACAAGAGAGAAAGTATCTCGTATAGCAAGGAAATGAGCAGATTTGGTCAAACAATCAACAATAACCTAGATTGCATTATTACCTCGAGATGTCTTCGGTAATCCAACAACAAAGTCCATGGATATATTCTCCCATTTCCACTCTGGCACTGGTAAAGGCTGAAGCATCCCTTTCGGTAGCTACCGCTCTGCTTTAACCTGCTGACAAGTCAAACACTTCACAGTAAAATCAGCAATGTCTCTTTTCATTCCATCCCACCAGTAATACTCCCGCAGATCTCTATACATCTTAGTACTGCCCGGATGAACTGAAAACGGAGAACTATGAGCTTCATATAACAACACTCTCTTCAACTGTGAATCACAAGGCACACACAATCTCTTCCCAAATCTCAAAACACAATTACTATCAATGTTGAATTCAGGCAACTTACCTTTCTGAACCAGCTCTACCTTTTTCTACAACTCACTGTCTTGCTTCTTTGCTTGCTTGATTCTATCTGATAGAGAAGATCTCACTGATACCTGAAACAAAACAGAAGGACTTCCTGCACCAACAACTTCTATGACAAAGTTCATCAAATCGTTAACCAAAGGATCACGTTCCAAAAGCAACATTTTTAATGAAGCATTACTTTTTCGACTCAAAGCATCAGCCACTTTATTTGCTTTTCCCGGATGGTAATGAATTGTAAAATCATAATCCTTGATTAATTCCAACCATCTCCTTTGTCTCATGTTTAACTCTTTCTGAGTGAATATATACTTTAAACATTTGTGATCGGTATATATTTCACACTTTACTCCATACTAATGATGCCTCCAAATTTTTAAAACAAAAACAACAGCAGCTAATTCCAAATCATGTGTAGGGTAATTTACCTCATGAGTTTTAAACTGTCGTGAAGCATAAGCAATTACCTGATCATTCTGCATTAGGACGCAACCAAGTCCTTTCAATGAAGCATCACTGTATATAAAAAACTCACCATTCCTGGAAGGTAGTGCCAAAACTGGAGCATTCACCAATCTTATTTTCAATTCCTGAAAACAATCATCACATTCTTTTGTCCAGATAAACCTAACACCCTTCCGAGTTAGCTTAGTCATTGGACTAGATAACCGTGAAAAATTTCTAACAAACCTTCGGTAGTAGCCCGCCAAACCAAGGAAGCTACGAATCTCGGTTACATTTGTGGGTCTTGGCCATTCTTCCACAACTTTTGTTTTTGCAGGATCAACAGTTATTCCATATTTAGAAACAATGTGACCAAGGAAATAAATTTGTTGCAACCAAAACTCACACTTACTGAATTTCCCATACAGTTTCTTTTCTTTTAAGGTTTGCAAGATAACCCTTAAATGTTTTTCTTTCTCCTCTTTACTTTTAGAAAACACCAAAATATCATCAATGAAAACCACCACAAACTTATCCAAGAACTCATGGAAAATTATATTCATTAAGTCCATGAATACAGCAGGTGCATTGGTTAGCCCAAAATGCATTACTATAAATTCATAATGGCCATATATAGTACGGAACACAGTCTTCGGAACGTCTGCTTCTTTTACTTTCAACTGATGGTACCCCGACCTCAAGTCAATCTTCGAAAAATACTGAGCTCCCTGGAGCTAATACCACTTCATTTGATGGCCCAACATCTGCTGAAGTTGTTGCAAAGGATTTCACCACCCCTTTCTGCTTGTAGTCTAACTGCTTCTCATCACTCAAGCTCCTTGTCGGACACTCGTTTGCATAGTGACCCATCTCATTGCACATATAACATTTCACTAACTGTAAATCAAACTTGTTCTTACATTCACCTTGATCCTTTTCAATGCAATCACGAGCCTTATGTCCCATCTTACCACATCGGTATCACTTCCCAGAATTCAGAAGACATTCCCCACCATGCCTTTTGCCACATTTATCACAAACTGGAAACTTAGTTCTCTTACCATCAGACTTTTTTGAAGAATTCTTACCTTTCTCCTGCCACCTCGGTCTCTTCTTCTGCTGGTTGTTATAGAACACTTGTTCATCGGCAAACTCCATTTCCACCTTCTCAGCACATCGAACAAGCTTTTCATAACTTTTAAACTCACGAGAAGCTAATGCCCTTCGATATTTTGGCTTTAATCCTGAGTAAAAACGGTTTATTTTACTATCAAGATCTCGTATGAAGTTTGGAGCATACCTTGCCAATCGAGTGAACCATTCTTCATAGGAAGCCACTGAGTCATTCTCTTGCCTCAATTCCAAGAATTGCTTTTCCATCCTAAGTCGAACAGCCTTAGGAAAATACTTCTCAAGAAACGTACCTTTGAATTCATCCCAGTCAAGAGCATCAATCTCATCGGCGTCCCTGATATTTTTAACCATAGACCACCACTGATCTGCTTCTCCCTCCAAACGGTAAATAGCAAGACTAACCTTTTGATTGTCTGAACACCCCATGACATCAAAAATTTTCTCCAGTGCTTTAATCCACCCTTCAGCTAGAACAGGGTCAGATGATCCTCTGAATGATGGTGGATGTTGCCTCATGAAATGTTCCACCACTGACATGTTCCTCTGCGGTTGATCTGGCTGATCTCGTGCATGGATACCACCACCATTTATAGCCTGATTCAACTGTGCCATTACTGCAAAAAACTGTTCAGTTCCAATTCCAACCATTTCTGGATGCTGATTTGGAAGGTTATCTTCTTCCTGATGTCGTCCCAACATAGCTGCTTTGTTTCCTCTGTGGAAAACCATTATGAACACAGAAATATCTTAGGCGAAGAAACATGGTAATCTGTAAATGCTATATCATTTCAATCATATTATAATTTAACACTTTTCTAACTCCTAATGTTGTCCAAACCGACCTCTGATACCAACTATAAGGCCCCAGCCTTAAACCTTACTTAATCTTTAGTTATTACAAGATTACACGTTGAGGATCTTTTCAGGTTTAGAGTTTTAGAGAATTAGATCATAAAACTTGCATTACATTCTACATATAAACAAAGTGGTTACATAAAGATAGTATTATTCATTCCCATCAATGGAAACACATTTAAAATAAAACATGGATTATTTCTTGACACATCCTTGACTCTATCATCTTATCATGTACCTTTCCCTTGACATGTGAAAAACATTTCAAAAACTAGGGATGAGCATAAAAACTCAGTATGGGTTATAAAAAAAACATGGAAAGGAAACATGAGATCATATATACATAAGAAGGAAATCATACTTTACCCATAAAACATAGGCACTTTAACATACCTCATAAAATCATGAATAAATCATAGAATTCATAAGACACAAAGGTAACTTGAGGCATTCATAACATTCTTACGTAGGGAGTAACCCTCTTGGTTACGTTTGGAATACCCATCACAGTATATTCCCTAAAATCTCTTTGGAGAAACCTTAACGTTTCACTCCTTCGCGTTACCCAATGCATTGGAGAGCTATAACGGGCTCACCCGCCCTTAGTTTATCACGGAACCACCAGTCTTCATAATAATGCCCAAGAACCATAACATAATCATATCACATAAAACATGTATAAAGGAAACATAAAATTTCCACATTTCAATCACGAGATATCAATACAACACATTGATATAAAAACATTATGAAAACCATTTTCAATACTAAAATAAAAGAAAAGTAAAACATGGTATTTATTTTTCTTTTAAAAAGAAGGTATGGCTTGTAGAGGAAGCCGAAACTCAAATAACGGTCACGACGGCGGAGAAGTCGTTGTCGCCGCATACATACGACAAAAACATTCCCTTTTGTCGTTTAGTAAATGCTTCGTATAAAAAATATTCCTTTTGAATAAATGTAAAAGTCAAAGGGGTTTATACACCGTATAAAAGAAAGTTGTGTATAAAACAAAATATGCCTCAATGAAAGGGGATTGAGACGAAGTCCCATACCTCGTATCCGAATTGACCCGACCGTTCTTTAATCTCCTGAATAATAAACTTGAGTTAATCTATACTTGCTTATGAATCTTTTTCAGGTTCATTATTCCTTTTATACCATGTTATGAACATCATGTAATCAGTTAAGTTAATAATGTTCATTTTGTCAGTATTTGGTTCTTAAGTCAAAAATAGACTTCTTACACTTACATGTTGTTAATTTGGTAAAAGGTTCATTATATCCAGAATGGTATTCATGATGTAGATATCATATATGTCATATATATCCAGTACATAAATTCATTTATAATATTACATAATTTAGAGGTAAGAAATGAAATGCACCGTTCATGGAGACGGTAAGCTGTACGTACGCATGAACGCTACCTCCATTTCTATTTCATATTTTCTTGAATGGAATCATAATTATATAAGAGTATATTATAATTCCATTATAATAACATATATAATATCATTAACTTTATCCTTTACACATCCCACATATGGTATTAACGAATCAAATCACTTTTAGGGGGCGGTAGTCCGCACTTCCTAAAATGAAGATATCGTGTTTTACCCATAATGGAAACCATAAAGGTATGCCCAAAATGAAAAAAACAGAAGCTTAAGGAAAAACTAAACGTATTATATATCATATATAAAAATAGTGACATCATAATGGCCACCTTTGAAGGTGTTAAATGAGTATTGAACAATCATCGTTTCGGGAGGCAGAATTTCGCCATCCACGGAAACCGTATGTTCTTTAACCATTTTATGTAGTTGTGTGAGAGTGTAGCTCAAATAAATCTTATACCAACATCCTAGTATATTTATGATACTGATGTTGTTACAAAAGAAGTAAATAAAAAGAGTTTAGGGGGTTGGAGAAGCAATATAAAACAAATGAACATGAGAGAATGAATTACCTTTAAAAGTGTAACTCCTTTTGAGTTGAGACTAAAGGCTTCCTTTGAAAGGATTCTGCCCAAAGGGAATCCTCTAGGATGAGGAGAGGGATGTGTAGAGAGCAAATGGTCAGGGGTTGGCCGAGCCAAAGGCTTGAAGAGTGTGTGAAATGAGGTAGAGGTGGGGGCCTTTTATAAGAGGAGAGGAGGGGCACTTTTGGAAAGTAAAGAAATATTACATTATTTGAAAATGTGTTTCGGTTTCAAAAGGTCCCACATTGATATAATTCGTGGATAAGGTGATAAGGGTTCTAAATCCACTCATCCAATTGGTTTTTGACATGAGTAGTTCATAGATTTTACTTTATCTTTCTATTTTATTTAAATCGTCAAATAATGATGTCATTGCTGCATCATTATTATGTCATAAATAATTAAATTTATATAATGTCTAAAAATTATAAAATAAATACTATGATATAGGAAATCGTTTTAGCTTTCCAATGAATATTTATAATCAAATTTTGGACTTGTATAACCCCACTTAAAAATTGTTTTCGTAAAACATATTATGTTTGCGTCATTTTCCCTTTAACATTAAATAAAAAGTAATTTATGTCATTTCCCAACAAAAGTGGATCCATTGGATCCCCAAGTTGACCCATGGCATGTCATGGTCGGCAATGACACAACCAATGAGTTTGGGACATGTTTCTAGGTCATTTCATTTTATTAAAGTATTATTTATACCTTAAACTACCCTAATTACCACTAATCGTGATTAAGAACTTAATAAGTTACTATTCACCAAAAAAAATATTTTAATCTCATTGAACCACATTTTACTTCCTAATGACAACAATGTATGTCGGATTTTCAAAATTCAATTCACATTAGTGGTAATCTTTCATTTAACAGAAAAATCAGTTTGCTTGATTACCACTTAGTGGTTTCACTATTCATCAAAAATTGAAGTTTTTCAGAAAATTACCAAAAATTCACCCTAAGCTATATTTGATATTCCGAATTCAAAAATGAAGTCTATTTTACAAAATTCAAATCATATAAGTCACATTAATTAATTTAATAATTAATTCCCGCTGCCAGAGGAAATAGCGTGTTTTTACAAAACAATAAGTATCAAAAGATTGACACCAGTTTAAGTCTAATTTCAATGTGAAATTGATTCCAATGACCACCATTGGATAAAATGGTAAAAATATATTCTAATTTCACTTCAAACCCAATTCAAAACATAATATAATCATATAAATAAATTATATTAAAAAGTAGTTTTGATGTAAAATGCAGCATTTTTCACTATTCATTAAAAAATGAACATTGTCAGAAAAATACCAAAAATTCACACAAGGTAAATTTTGATGTCCCAATCATAAAGAAGAGTTATATTTGATCCAAAATTAAGTATAAGAGTGATCAAAACTATATTTAATGACGGTTCGCCGTCAAAAGGTGATAAGTGAACCTTTAGTGAAAACTAGGGCATATACGCCTAAAATTGAATTGTTTCCGTATTTTAAGCCTTTATCTTTTATTGGATAAATGTAAAAACATTTAAAAACATATATAATCATATTTTAGTTATTTCTATCCATTCCCGCCAGTACAACGACTACTTGTTAACTAACATTTAAAATAATATTATTTTATTACTAGTGTTCTACGTAAGTTTCAATGAAACTCATCGTTGCGTATCGGGTACGCTATCGATCATAGCAACCCCTTTAAAATAAAATTAATATTTAATTCGTAAATGTTAATAAATATGAATATTCTTTATTCTTTATTTACCAGGGATGTTACATTATATATATATATGATATTTTTTATAATATCATACTATTATTATTATATCAAATATACCTTCACAAATTACATTTTTTGGGAAAATGAAAGCATCAACCGCGTGTATTGGGGACTACCACCTCCCAAAGAAGTGTTATTCATTCACAAAATACATGGAAGGTAAAAAGGATGGGTTTAACAAGTATATGTTATATATATATATATATAAATAAAATTATTATAAAATGTTAATATATTATTTACCTTTGTTCCTTTCAATTCATCAATAAAATGGAAACAACATTCATTTGTAAATATAACCTACTATTTCCATGAATATTATATTTAATTTTCACTCTCTAAATATTATGGATTACACTAAAAAAATATATAATTAATATATATGATATTGATATGAAGGTTAAAATTTCATACATTTTGATACCAAAATCAATTTAATAGGAACAAAAATGTCAAATAAAAATATATAGGAAAAACAAATTAGTTATATCCTGAAACATGAAGATAAAATGACATAGATAGTAAATAGATATATAAATAGTGATATTAAAATAATATATGGTATGATATATATATTTTTGTCCGTTTTTAATTGATGTATAATAAAATTATATATATTATACTTGAGGATTTAATGTGTACAAAATAAGTCGATAATTAATGTAAGTGTTTTTTATCAAAAAAATCTCATTGAGGAAAAAAATTATGTTATGAACCTATATTAATTTATGTGGGGTATATAAATCTAATTTGACATGAAATATCATGAATTTATTTTTTATCATAGCATTCAATGTTCAATATAATTTTATTCATTCATGGGAATTATGATTCAGTATAACATATGTGGTAATGGTTTTGTGATACAATATAATATGTTATCGAAATTATATATGATAACACAACCAATGATGATATATTATGATCTAATTAGGAATAAAATATTTAATTTAATTATCCATAGTTTATTTCAATAGAATACATTTTTTCTTCAATTTTTCTCTCATTATGACTCTAGATTTTTTAATAATGTTTTTATGAAAAATCATCGTCATTTCTTTCTTCCATCAAAAACCACATTTTTCAACCAAAAAATTATTTTCTAAATTTTTTTTCATAAATGTTTTTAAAATTATAAAAATGATTAATAAGATAAATTTTTATACATATTTACCTTCTTAAATATATTTGAAAGTAATTTTCATGTCATTTTTTCAGAAAAGGATCATTTGGATTTTACAAAAAATGTGAAACAAATATTTTTTTAATATGTAACGAATGAATTGAATTTTAAAATGTCATAGAAATTATTTTCATTGAATAATCCTTTAAATTTTTCGAATTTTATTTTCAAACAAATATATCTATTGATTTTTTAATTTTAAAATTTTAAAACATAATATGTAATGTGAAAAGGGAAATTTCCACACGAACTGTTACGAGTGAAATATCAGAATACATTTCCATATACGATGACATAATTATATGTTACATAATATTTATTGGTTATATTATCCAATGATACCAAATTTATTATTTGTATAGATGGTTTATGTTTATACTGATAAAGAGTTTGTGAAACTTGTTTCTCTCTGACATGTTATACCATGATAAAATTCTTATGACACCGTTTTCTTTTTCCATGGGATATACAATGATAAAATTATTATGAAACCCCATTTTTTATATGGGATATTATTTTATGAAATGATGTAATTAATATCTCAGAGATTTTTATGATTATGTGGTTTTACCACTATAATTATTATTTCTTAAACTATGATTTTTGGTTTTAGTCAATGGTTAGAACTAGATAAAGCATGATTAAAGATAAGTGTTATATACTATGTGGTTATGAGAAACAAAATGGGTTTATTACTAGATTTATGGATATTGTGGTTATTCATAATCTATTATCATGATATATGATTAATAAATTTCACTATATATTACTTGTGGATTCAAAATTAATGAGAAATATATACATAGTTAAGAGATCAAGTGGTGGAGATGATAGAGAAAATAAGGTTACGTTTCTTATATCTATTTAATGTGGGAATAATCACTATTGGTAATGTCTAAAAGGAAAGAGGAGAAGTTTTATATTTAGAGAAGGAAACATATTATGATATTTATGAGGGGAAAAAATATTTTAGTTAATTTAATATATGTGAATATTTGTCTCCCTATGAATGGATATTTATATTGTGGAATGTATGGCATTATGAAAATCAATGACCCATTGGTATTTCTCAGGAAGAGAATTTCATGTTAGTATGAGTAATGGTTATACTAAAGATGATTAAGATAGAATGAAAAAAATGTGAAAGGTATGTGATATTATAATAGGGTTCTTATGTTAAATGCGAGAATCAATGTTAAATTTGCTGATGAATATTAAAAAATTATAAATATTTCATACTGTTGGGAATATGTATTGAGGAATAATATTATAAATTCTAGTTAGTTAATTAATAATGAATTAGAATGATTGAAGTGTTTGTGAATTGAAATTTAATAATTACGTTATAGGAATAATGAAATATATATGGATTTTTCTGTTGGAGTTTTGTATTATGGATTTTAAAGAATATGTTGAATGATACCGATGAAATAAAAATATGATTTAATGGAATGTTTATATTTTGGAAAAAATCATGATTAATGAAATTCTAACCCTTAATATGTTCCTAATGTTGAGATAATGTTGTTGAGATAAATAGTTGATAAATACAGATATTGAAAATTTGACATTACTGATTAACTTGGAAATGAGTAAATATTTTTTTTCAATGTGGTTTATGCTATCATTAAGGGATTTTAGTTTTTCTAAAAAAAATTATATCCAATAATCTATGTTTTTTATGAAATAATAAATAATTTAGGATTTCAATATATTATTTAGTTAATCTAGGTCATTACCATGTTTTTAGAGAATAAATGATGAATTTTCTTACATTTTTGTTATGTGATAATTCAGATATACTTAATTTTTTTGTAATACTAATAAGTTCATTTACAAAATTTAGTCACCAAATTTATAAAGTCTTTAATTTCAATATTTTGGAGGGGTCATAAGGATTCCAATTATTTAAATGGTTTAATTTGAAAAATAGAATAGGTTTATTATATTTATATATTAATTCACCATATGATTATTTATGAATAACCCATGCTAACATTTTTTTTGATAATAACTACAGATAAAATGGATTAATTATCAATATATTATGGACATTGGGATCCTTTAGTTCTTCAGGAATAAATATTCTTCTTCATTTATTAGTGTAAGTTAGTATGTGGGAATTGATCGACTCACAACCAAATGTTGAGATTGTGCATTTGAAATGAACCAAAATCATGTCAGTATATCTTCTCATTAAAATTCCGCAAAATTTCACAAAATGATCTTAAAATAAAAATTATAAAAATTACCTACATTTCGGATGAATGAATAGCCTTTTCACCTATAAGATATTTAAGACTTTTATTCATTAACCATATCCTTTTCCATGTTCTCTTTCACACTACATAAATATTTGGGTTCTAGTTATTTCTTTTATATCCATTTTTTAAACTCCCAAAATGTTCCCCAATATTGAATCCAAGTTATGTGTTATTTAAAATGAATTTCTAACATCCATTTCTATATTTTGTAGAGGAATTTTCATTGCCCCTTTCTATGTTGTTGGTTTCCCCCAAAAGGGATTTCCAAATGTTAAAACATTTTTTTCTATCCAGTCCAAATTGTGTGGATTCAATTTATTTAAAGTGGGAAGAATATAACAACATGATATTTTACAAAATTTTATTATTTAAATAAATTTAATCTTATTTAAATTATTAGTTACACACAATATTTATTTTAGATTGGGATATATACATCATTTATCTTATCATGAGTTACATGAAAGACAATGTTTAAATGAAACACGACACACTATTAAAATATTATTCTGTATAATGATAGATATCATCTTCCTGTTGGAACAACGAGAATGAATTGTATTTACAAAATTATTAGAATATAATGTATAAGAATTAATATATAATTCATTCTAGTGAATAAAATTAGATAGATATGAAAATAATAACCATTTTAAAATAAAGGAATTTTTATGAAAAAATATATTTATGCGCACAAGTGTGTTTTACATTAATAGATTTTAAAAAACCATTTTTGGTGAATTATTTTTAAAAAAATCATGTAATATATATTCAATAAAAATTAAAAAATTATTATTACCTATTATTTATACATGAGATCATAATGAAATCAATTTTAAACTTAAGAATTGTATTTTTCAAATAGAAGTTATATCTTCTTTTGGGAAATTATTTTAAAACTAATTTTTAAATATTTATATATTAATTTTGAAATGATAAAATCAATTTTTAAAATAATAATCTCAAAATAATAGTTGGTTGAATTTATGAGAGTTTTATAAGAAGATAATATTTTAAATGAATACTGAATAAAAGGGTTTTTTTTAAGAATTTTCATTTCATATTATGTGTTATAAAAATTAAAAAAATATGGTTATAATGTGAAAAAATTTAGACATTATATTAATTAATCCAATTTAGTTCATTTTAAAAATTTTAATAGTGATTTTTATATAGTAACGTGTTAATCATTTGATCATTTATCCTTAGAAAATCTCTTTATCATCTCGTTTTAAGGATTAATTTAAATTTAAAATTCTCCACTATTATGAATAGAATTTTTAAAATGGATTAAATATTTGGACTAACAATAATCTAAATCATATTATATGGTCAACAAAATTCATATAGAATAGTAAAAATAGGTTAAGGAAAATTGGTTTCCTGGTTGGGGTGTGTAAACTAAAATGATAAGAGTTAAAAATGAACCAGAAAATATCTTATACCCATTTTGGGTGAAAATGTAGACCTTATCACTTATATTATATACATTTTTCCATTTTATATGGTTTTGGTATGTGGGAATAATGGGCACACATTTTTTCATTTCAATAAAATTACTTGTCTTCCACTAACCTCACATATAAAAAGAATCCCCTTCATCACTAATATAAAAAATAAAATAAACCATTTAGTTAAGAAAAAACTAGAAAAATAACAGTTTAAATCCCCTCTTATATTCCAAGAATCATTATTTTATTTATAAATTGATCACATGTATCCTTTTTGTGAACACCAAAAGGTGTTGTCTAAAGAAGAGGCAATGTCCCTAATCGAGAGTTATAATATCTCTTCCTACTCAAAATTAAATTATTTATTGAAACATGAATATATAATACAAATATGAAATTCCAAATATCGTTTTATAATTTAAAAATACAAGTCCTTCTCTTCTTTCATCAAATGGGTTTTGAAATCCTCATTCATGTGTATGGAGGACTAACACCTAAAGAATCAATATTATTCATTTTTCATTAGAACTCATCATGAATAGATATAATGATGTATTAAATTATTTGGTATATATATATATATATATTATTTTGGTAAAAATTATACTCCTATTATTATTATATTAGATATACCTTCGTACTTTTAATTTTGTGGGATTACAAAAGCATCGATAGAGTGTATGTGTGATTATCACCTCGCGAAGTTGTGGGATTATTTTACATATTACATGAAATGTAATAAGTATGTCTTTGAAAAAAATATGTGATATTTATAAAATAAAAATTATTATATAATGGTAATATAATATTTTCCTATATTTCTTTCAATACATCAATAAAATGGAAACAATGTTCATGTCCACATAGAGCCAAATATGTCCATGAATAGTATATTTAATTATATATCTATAACTCTTATTAGTTACACTAAAAAAATATATAAATCTTATATTTTGTAATAATATCATGGTTATAATTCTGTATATTTGTTTACCATGATCAATGTAAGAGAACAAAAAATATCAAATAAAAATATATAGGAAATACAAATCCGTTATTGCCCAAAACATGACGCTAACATGGAAGTGTTAATAAATTGAAAATAAATGGTCATAATAAAACCATATACGATTTGATATATTTATGTATGGGTTTTTAATATTTTTATCATAAAATTATTTATACCATACTTGTGGTTTAAATGTGTACACTAGAGGTTGTGATATAAGGTATGCGTTTTTTTATAAAAAAGGTTCTTCATTGAGGAAAAAATTATATTATGAACTTATATAGTTTAATATCATGTATATAAAACAAATTTTACATGAAATATAATGAATTTATTTATTAAAATATTATTCTTTGTTATATATAATTTTATTCTTTAATGGGTAATATGATTCCGTGTTACCATAGTGGTAATGGTTTTGTGATACAATCTCATCGTTTATTGGAATTACATGACAATACTACCATGTTGAAATATTATGATCTATATCTCAATATACCCATGATTTTTATTATCCATTGTTTATTTCATGAGAATTCATTTTTTTCCTTTATTTTTTTCTCTTTATGACTCTAGATTTCATAAGAATCTTTTTTTTGGAAAAATCATCTTCATATCTCTCTTCGGTCAAAAACCACATTTTTCATCCAAAAATATGTTTTATAAAAATATTTTCAAAATGTTTTTTATATTATAGAAATGAAACATTAGGTAAATTTTTAAATATTTTTAACATCATAATTTTTTAAGGGAATAATCATGTGGTTTTTCAGACAAGGATCGGTTGGCATTTACCAAAAAAATGTGAAAGGAATATTTTTTAAATGTGTGTGCAATGAATTGCATTCTCAAATTACATGAACAGTATTTTCATTGAATAATCCTTTATAAGTTTCCAATATTATTTTAAAACATTATTATATTTATGTTTTTAATTTTTTTTGAAAATCAATTTGTACTGTTGAAAGGGTAATTTCCTCATGAAATGTTATAAGTGAAATTTAAAAATAAATTTCTTTCTAGGATGACATAATTATAGTTTGAATAATATTTATATAGTTTATTATCCAATGATACCAAATTTATTATTTAACTAGATGGTTTACTTTTGTGATGTTAAAGAGTTTATGAAACTTGTTTCACTCCGATATATTATATCATGATAAAATTATTATGACACCCTCTTCTTCATCCATGGGTTATACCATGATAAAATTATTATGAAAACTAATTTTGTTTCTAATGGATATTGTTTTATGAAATGATGAAATTAATATCTCATAAGTTTTTTAGCTGGTTTTGTAGAGATGGAATTTTTCTGAAACTCTTTTCTTTTAATGCATTTTGATATAATGAATGTTATATATTTGTGTTGAACATGTATGTATGATTCACATTATGTGATATAATGGACCTATATAACCCTATAATTAATTTTTTATAGCTTTATATCTCATGATATAACAAATGGAAACAAGTGTATGGGCTTGATCTGCTATGTGAAACATGAGAGTCCAGATCTGCCATGGGAAATAGGTGCATCATGATCAACAATGGAAAACAAGTAAATATGAATGATCCCCATAATTGATTATCTTGGTATTTAACCTCTACATTTTAAATGGTTTTAAATATTTATAATGGTTACAAACATTTATTACATGATATTATGGTTTATATAAGGTGATTTCTCCCTATTATGGGCCATGATTTTAGAATTGATAATGTTTTTTACAATAAATCATGTTTACCATCTATGATTAGTTCGGTAGAATCATCATAAGTTATGTTCCTTATCATAAAACCTTATTATTTTATTATTATTTCATATTAACATAAATTGGTATTTATTATCCTAACCTTATGTAGTATTTCACCTCACCCTTTCTTATGTTTCCTTCCTGAGGCTATGATAAATGGTTTACATTGTGTATGCCTACGAGGAGTAATATATGAGACGATCATTGTGTGAGATGTTGAGGATCCTTAATGAAATAAGAAGATTGTGTTTCTCATCTCTAAATGCAATAATCTATTATGGTCTCTAGGTGTGTATTTAAGAATAATATTGAATATTAATTTAAAAAGATGAGATATATGTATGAAAATCATGGGTCTTAATATATTGGGATGTCATTCATGAATTTTCAACGTAACAAATTATTATAAATGAATTCAATTTAAAACATGATGATATATATGTATAGTTATTATTATGAATTTATTTTAACTTGACCTTTATATTTCCCACTAGTGTAGTGGATCTTATTAGTATACTCTATATATTAAATTAAATGATTTTAAATTATAATTCTTTTACTATTAACCTTATTGAAAAATTAATAGAGAGAATGATTCATCTTTATATGATTGTATTTTGATATTATTCTGATAAAATATTTGAAAGATACTTTTATCGAGTAAAATTTCAAATGAATTGAAATTATAGATAAACTATATTTGAAATCCTTGATATTCCAATAATTATATAGGCATTTGAGATTACATTTTTAAAAAATACATGACATTGTTTTATGAGTTGTTCTCAAAGACTTTTGTATAGGATGAAATGGAAAAAAAATATTCCATACATACTATATTTAGAATTTAATTTATAATTTCCATAGTTTGAAATGAAAAATTAATCTTTTTGAAACGTATGAACACCTCCATTATAGAAAAAAATTTAAATATTTTTATGAAAATTATTTAGAAATGCCCAAGAAATTAAAAAATTATATAAATAAAATTTAAAAAATATATATTAGAAAATATTATTCCCTATTTAAGTTATCTTCTAGAAAATAATTTATGATCGTCCTATTTCAAGGATGAGTTGCGGAAAACAAAAAAAGATAAATATTTTTTGAAAATGATAAACTATATGTTTTATATGTTGTTAAATTTGAAAATAATTTTTTTAAAAAATAACAATGATATGAAAATAAAATAATTTTTAAAATTCATAATTTTTTTTAAATTAAGTTTATTTCTGAAAATATTAATATTTGAAAAAGTAGATAAATTTTTAAAAATATAAATCTTTATTGAAAACTTGTGTTTTGAAAATTTATCAATTTTAATTTCATATAAATTTGAAAAAAAATTCGACATATTTTTTTCTATAATTTTTATTAATGTAATGATATTTAAAAAATGAGAAGTAGATTCAAGATTGTGTAAGGATGATCGTTCTTATATTCTGTTTATGGAATTTTAATCTTTTATAAGTAAGTGGTTTTAAAGAAATATCAGTAATTAATTTTCTATTCTGATAACATCAAACATTATATCAATATTTTGTGTCTAATCCTTATAGAAATGTTTTCATACATATATGTGTTTTTACCTTAAGTGGTGTGATTGGTTTCTAGATAATGAAATAGTGCTACTGTTATGATAAATGATGGGTGTTTGAGTTAAAGTCTAAACAAAATTCATGTGTGTGTGTTGTATCCCTAACACAAGAGCATAATAACATCAATCTACTACATATATTACTTCAAAAATGTAATATTATATAGAATTTTGTTTCCGATCAGAACATGAGACTAAATATTCTCTTAATAAGTTATGTGTTCCTATAATTGATTATTTATCTAACCTATATCCTTTAAAAAACAATGTATATAAATTTTTTATAAAAAATAAATTTTGGAGGAATTTAATAATTTATGTTCTTATGTACCTTTAAGGATTCTAGAAATACATTTCATATCTATCAAATGTGATTTATTTTTATTAGATAAAATTTTAACACATAATCATACTAAAACATTATATCTTATTAACTTGAATTTTGATATTGTGAACTTATGGAAATACCTATACGATGGTTCTGATATATCAATTTACTAGTTTCACCCATGTTCAGTTTAATATAAGATTCAATTGAATTATTTATTTTTTGATACATTTTTAAAATTAAAATCTATGAGTAAATATTGAATATATTAAATTAGAATGTTCCCATATGATTTTTTAAATACAATAAATCCATGGAAAAATTATGTTCTATCATCATGTAAATTAAAAATTCATTTTTCATAAGTTTAGAAATGTTATCTGAAATAGATTTATGAGTTGAAAACAATATAATTTCGTTAATAAAATTTTAAAAAATGAGACAATAATTGAAAACATAATTTATGAATAGGGTTGGAGTAATACAACACTTTACAAAATTATTCTGATGTCTGTTACTGACAAGTTGTTCATACAAAGCTATTTGGGTATGTTTATGTCAACAATGTTCTATAGTGTGTTTTGATAATTCATTCCTAATTTTAGTATCTTAAAAAAGAAGGTTTTTTTGTATAAATTTCCACTTGAACATAATAATTCATGAAATAAGTTTTAAAATAAATTTTCAAAAAGGTAAACTTTAGATAAGATAAAAAGTCACATAATTTTCAATAATATTCTAATATAGATACTAATGTAAATGGTAAACCATAATATTTACCTTCTTAATGATATTAACATTTAGAAAAAAATGATTATTTATTTTAAATTAGAAATCCACTTTGATAAATGTTGTTCCTATAAGAATTACTCCAATTATCAATTTATTTTTATGATGTTAAACTATGGTACAAACATGGTTTTGTTTAAACTGATTTTGTTGTTCTTGCAAAGATATTATCCAAAACATCATCATGTAAAGTATCATATTCTATATGAAATTGAAATTATGATAGTAAGTAATGCTGATTAAAAATTATTTATTAAGGAATATAGAGAACTAACCTGTAAAATTAAATCATAAAATATATCATTAGAAGGATTATTAATTAAATATGACAGTTTTTGGTAATGTGGTAATTTGTTATTCAACTAATGGAATTGTATCTTTTTAATAAGTTTTTAATGTTGAATATCAATAGAATTTACATCTAATAAATAAAAAATCCAATGATTTGGATTTTATTATAGTAATAAAATATACATAATTTTTAAAATATGATCATCATTTTGAAATATTGATGGTTTTATAAAAACAAAACGTTCAGATTCATCAAAAATTACCTTAACCTTTATTCAACAACATTATTTATTTTATTAAAAACTATATAAACCTTAATAGTCTTCCATTATTCAAAAAATTACTTTATTATTTTAAGGTTCAAAATTATGTAACTATTATTCTATATTCAGAATGATACTTAACATCAAAAATTTTTGAAGTAAAAATTTTATTGGTTTCATCCATTCTATAACTCATAAGATGTTTTATTATGAAATTTTATGTGTAATAATTTATTTATGTTAGAATAAGAATTAATCATAGGAACTTACCAAAAAAATTTAGAAATATAACAAAAATGTAAATAATTTCATGTTATTTATTAAAAAAGTTTATTTATTCTTTCAACTGCACAAATTTTTTGGGGTGTTATTAGTTGAGAAAAAATTTCAATAATACATTGTCTTATAAAAAATGATTAGAAATGAAAATTAGCAAACTATCCCCCATGATTACTCTAGATAGTGGCCAATGGTTGGATTTTACATTTTATTTACAGAAGAATTAAATATATTAAAATGATTAAAACATGTATATATTTGAGTATGAAAATATATCTCAGAAACATGATGAAATCATCAATTAATAAAAATATATGGTATTCTCTACTATACATCCAATTTTTGTAGGACCAAATAGATCCATGTGAACCAAATACAAATAATTATAATTTTAAACTTCACATTTTGTTTTAAAACATGACTTATGTTTTGTACTAAATTTACAAGGATGAATAATTTTGGTTAAATTAAATTAATGTTTTGGAATATCCCAAACATGCACATTATGAGAATGTTTTGTTAAATTATTGAAGTTATAGTATTATAATGACATATTCCATAACTAATATAAGACATTGATTACACCTAATAATAAGAAATTATAATTACATAAATCCTTCAAGTTTAGCATTTAATCATTTTTATTCCTATTCAAAAAAAATTAATTCCCTTATGAACATTGAATAGTATATTTTTCATTCATGAAGATCGCATGATATCCATCATAAAATAACTAACTTATGCTGATAATGGTATTATAAATTCCTAAAACATATACTTTTTTTTAAATAATAAAATTTACAAAAAATAATAATAATTGCTGATGATGATTTGATGTTGTCAATTTTCTACAAAAGTAAATCTTCCACCATTCCATTTACTGAAATTTTTTAAAATTCTCTTTCCTATATACATTATTCGAGTGAGAAATTTATCCTTGTACAATTTTTTATAGTAATAATAGTCAACATATTTTTCTAAGAAATATAAAATTATGTTTTTGATACTCACAGATTTTTTGGTGTAGTTACTTTAGAATATAAAATTTTGGGAACCCTCATTGTAAAAATGTTTTTTGCGGTATAAATGGTAGTTAATTTGAAATAAAATATTTTTTAAAATAAAAATACTAAAAATTATTCAAAGGAAAATATTTTTAAGAACAACCTATTAATTTAAATTTTTTACAAATTTTTTTTATTTTAGGTATAAAATAATATGATTGAAAATATTTTTTTTCACAGAAATAAAACATATTCCCCTTGAAGTTCTAAAGTGTATTATTTTGTTGAAAAGATTATCAAATTGTTTTTTACCATAAATAAATTTTGATAAAATTTAAATCTTTAAAAATTGAGTTATGTTTAATAACAAAATTAAAATTTTCTTCATTGTATTTATGATCAACTAAATTAAGATTATAAGAATTTTTAATAATTGAATTTTGATATACTAAATTTTGACCAACTATATTTCAATTATAATTTTTTTTCTAAGTTAGTTATACTTATTTATATTTATAAAGATAAATTTTTAAATCCTTTATATTATTTTACAATATTATCTTCATAAAAATATAAGTTATTATTTATTTGTTATTTTATCAATTAAAAAATGTTATATATCATCCACATAAGTTTTATAAGGAAATTTTTAAATATATTATAATGAATTCGGTTATTTTAATTCCTATGGATTATCTTATTTATCATCTAATGATTTTGAATAATCAGATTTTTATTATAGGTAAAATTAGATACAATTCATATTTTTGAAAGCAATTCATTTTTTATAATTCTCATGAATCAATTTTATTTTCATGAAATGACTGTGTCGAAACCAAAAAAAATTCTTAATACTTTTTCACTATTTGTATATGAATATTCTTATAATATATCACTTTCACTAGAACCTCAAGCATATAAATATTATTATCTATTCTTTTATTTTACAATAGAATAATATAATGGATCTGAATTTTTCTTATTTATTTTTGTAAATTCATGTTTGATATGAACTTATTTCATTTATTCATAACATATAAATTCTAAATAATCATTATTTTTTATGAATCTCATTTTATTATATTTGAATTTTTTAACCATATTCTTCCTTTTTGATAACTATGGACGTTCAATATAAATATCTTATAAATCACTTAGTTCTCAATGATTACATTTTACCTTTAAAACAAGAGATTTATAATTTTTTTAAAAAAAATTAAAGGTATTGTAATTTGGATTATCTATAGTGGTATAAAATAATAAATCGTTATCCATTTTCTCTTTTTCATCATCTCATTTTAGTGTGATTTTATATTTCATCAATTTTATATTAAATTCATCCTTACTAAAATATGTCAAAAGATTAGTATTATAAATTTCTATCTTTTTATACTATCATTATTTTGAATAAAATTGATAATATTTTTGAGGAGTTAATCTTACAACAACACTTTTATCAACCAATTATTTTAAACTATTTAAAATTTTCATAAGTTAATGATAATTTTTTTTCTCAATGTAAAAAATCACAAGCTTAACAGTATGCTCTATTTATATATCTTTGAGTTTTAGAAAATATGATTTTGAAAAATTTGTTATCACCATATTATTCAATATTATGATTATCTTTTAATATAAATATAGCTAGCTTTAGATGTTCCTTGTTATATAATAATGTGATGTATTAAATAATTTTGGTTTACCTGATATTCCAATTCTTCTTATTACAAGAACAAAATGATCTCTTTCTTCTAGAAATTATAATTTCCTATCAATATAATGATGTTTTCATATATAAATTATATGAAATAGGATTTCATATGATTATAAGAGTACTCATAATAACCTCCTTTAAAAATAGTTGGTTTGGTTGGATTTAGTTTTTTGAGTCATCCAAATGGTACTCCTCCAATAAAATAAAATCATTACTCTGTCATTATTTTTCGTGTAAGGAAACTGATTTAGAATTATGATAAATTAAAAAAAATAAAACTAAAGTATGAAAAACATAGAATTATTGTAAATACCTACTCTAATACCACATTTTGGTGACATGTATGGTAAAAAATAAAATAAAATTGAGTGGTGATTTCTTGTTTAATGGTAAAATTAATATTTTTTTCCCATTTATGTATTTAGAAAATAATTTTTTTTAAACAAAATATCCAAAAATAGACTAATCTTATTTTTTAAAACCTAATGATGTCAATGTCCATAGTATCACTACTGTATACTTTATTAAAATATAGATATAATGATATATATAGGATTATTTGTATTTTAAACAACCGATGACATAGTAAAAGTAATAGATAAATAAAAATCATAATTTTTTAAAATAAAATAGAAAATTATCCACATTATATTTAGAAAATATTATAAATAATGATTATATAAAACATGGGATTTTAGATAGAAAACTAAATAAAATTTTAAAAAATATTTTTTAAAAACTCATTTTTAATCAAAAGTTAATTTTTGATCTATATAAATGATCTATGGTTTCTAAAAATTTTAAACTATCATAAGTTATACCCTACTTTATACCTATTAGAGGGTTTAAATTTACATTCTCAAAATACCTCAACTATAGATTTTAATACAAACTCATATCAAAATACTAGAAGTATCTATGCTCTATCTTTCTAATGATAGATGTCCCTGAACTAATGATTCGGTTTTCAATCATCCAATCCTTTGATGTCCTCAATCATGTAGGATATGAAGTAGAATTAATATAAAATAAAATAAATAATATATTTATAGGTAATACCTCACACAATGATAACTCTTAACATGAACAAATAGAAAGAAATATTACAGTGACTAGAAGTGTACATAAAAAAACATAAAAATCCTTAGAATGAATAACATTATGAGTTCCATTTTTATTTACATTGAACTATTGTTCCTTTTATACTCATGGTGTTCTTTTATTAATAGGCAACATTTTATCAAACTCCGAATAGTGAAATTCCAAAAAACTCAATATCACATGTAATAACATTTGTATTAAATTTTTTATAGTTTTGTTATATATATATATACGGGTTTGATAAATTCTAACTCAATTATTTTAATATTATGTACAAAATATTTCATTACAACTTCAGAAAACCCGAATTGTTTAAATCAATTTGGAGTTTTTTAGTTCATTTATAAGAAATTAATTTTACATAAAATGTAAGAAATCAAATAGAAAATTTGTTCGGGTTAATTTCATATGATGTGTATTTTGATTTCCATAGTAAATATTTACGTAAGTAAAAACAGATCATTGAAATCACCTGAAGCATGTTTATGAGGAGGACATACTGAAGGAAACATTCAAATGTTTCCAGACTCATGATGTGAGCCTCGTAACTAACATGGTTATGAATAATTACCTAGTGGGGTTCATGGGGATTAGGAGTTGGATCATCCATCCATTCAAGATAATTTTTTTCTAATCTTAATAAATTAAGTTCTCATATACTCATCATTAAAGGAATATTAATTTGAGAATTTCCGGATTGTCCTGGACATACGTCAAGAGAAAGAAATGGATGGATGAATAAAAAAGTTATAATTTTGGATTATTGAATTCCTCTTTATTTGTTATGATATATCACATGGGGAGTATTTATGAACCACAAAATGTAATGTTATTTCTATATTGGGATCCACCCAAGGGAATTTCATTGGTGTGAATCAACATTTTGTTGGATAGATTATAGTAGATATTTGTTCTATGTTTGTTTGGGATTAAAACTCCCTTTCATACCCTAACCTTATATGGGTATAATTTTTCTAGTCAAGGAAGTTAAAAAATGTAATTTTAGGAGTTATATCATATATTGAATAGAGATTGTGTCTTGAGGTTTCCAAAAGAAGGTGTTGAGTATATGGTTTTTTCCACTATAGCATGGATCATGTATTTATTAATTTTGAGGTAGGTGGTGTATTATTATTGTCATAGAAGATCAGAAAACATAAGTATAAATAAAAAAGACATGATATTGGGTTAAAATATACAGTATTATCCATGAAAACATGTTGATACTATATTTTTTTTGATAAATTTTTCTTTTATTTTTACTAGAAGTTCCTCAATTACATTTTCCCATGGAGAGTTCAAAACATGAGATACAGTCAATGATCATAGTTCCTAAAACTGTAAGATTTTAAGATTTTATAAACTCTATGGAAGGATAATGTGGTGGAATATACTCACAATAATAAATATAATTCCCATTAACTAATAAAGATGTTATAGAAGTATTCATATTTATAGTTATCCTTAATGAATGGGAGAAGATAAACATACCTCGGATCGATGATTAGAACACCTCGTCTTCTAATGTGAGTGAGAGGAAAACATATTATAAATATCTATTTTTATTTATTATACAACTATATCTTCAAAGGAAATGTGTATTAAGTATTATCTAATGTTGAGGAGCATGTCAACCACATCTAAGGATTAAAGGTGGTGTCATTACACATTAAGAGGAGGTGTCGAGAGAGTTCCATACCTCCCACTTAGTGATGTATCCATTAGTGGAAAATGAGTAAAAATATCATTTGAATATCTTTAATTATCAATGTAATAATATTAGTGTTTTATATTACATATATCAATGCCTCACCAATATATGGGTGGAGGCTAATTATAGGGTTTTACTGGGGTTTAAAAATCCCTACAAAGACCCACTATTAAAGTGGGATATTATATCTCTATATTTTATGATGTAACTTACATGGATTATGATAGGTCACAGGGATTTTTGTGTGATCATAGATAAATTAACAAAGTCTACCCAATTTATCTTAACCATAATGTTTTGTTTGGTATAGAGATTGAGACTCTTTTATGTGCATGTGATAATTTTGATACATGGTGTTCCTTCATTTATTTTCTAATATCATGATACTTTATTAATGTTTTTGATATTTAGTGGTTTTAGGACCCAATTATGGAATATTGTGGTGTTACACCCCTATAATGATCATAATAATTATAATACCATTCATTTCATATAAATCATGATGTGGGATTTGATGGTAGACTTTTTCTGAATAAAATAGGATCATCGACACTTAGTAGAGATTGTGTACAAAATATTTATCAGTATACCATTTCTATGGTTACTTTAGACTTAAATTATGATATGACATTGAAGTAACCACTATGATAGTGGGATTTGGGAGAATCATCAATTACGGGGATCAAGTAGTTGCGTTTCATGATTAAAAAAGATAAATTTATCAAGGTGACGATGTAGATAGAGAAATCAATCAAAATATATATATAAGGAATTATAATGGATACCTCCGGAGTTCATAAAGGAAGACCATGTCTTCTTAAAGGTATCAAATTGGTGAGGTGTTTATAGATATAGATATGGTGTAATGATATATCTTAGTTTCTTTAGTCTATTTTAGATTTTTCATAGGTACAACATAAATGTATACCATGTAAATAAATAGCCACTGTTGGACTATGCACATGTTGTCTTCCATGCGTTAGATATGAGTAGATAAACGTATTGTAATTCACATGTTATTAGTTGGGGAAAGATATAAATTGAGGATGGGACAGATTTTAAAGAGTATTCAGTGGAATCTTTGTATTTATATTAGAAAAAGATTCAAGGGAAGATAATTTCCCTTGTGAGTGTTCTATAGAAGCATCAGAATCATTAAAAGAACTCTTTAGTGTGGGAGAACAATATGTAGACTTAGTACCCTCACCAACAAGTGTAGGACTTCTTTTTTGGGATGAATTTACTTGAGTTTTGGGATAATATGTTAACATTAGGTTTTCTAATTAGACTCGTTGATTATTTCATAAAATACTTATAGATATATATGTGGATTTTCATTCAATGTTCCAAAAAATGTATATGCATTATGTTTATATATTTAAAACATTGATGAAATTAACACCCTAGAACACATATTTTAATATTTATGGTCAACATTTTAAAAAATGAATCTGTTTGTAAAACCAATAAGTCCATTATATCTAGAATATTGTTTTTATAGAAGGTGTGACATAAGTTTTTTACACATTGGACCTATAGATGTTACATAATCCCAAGAAGATATTTAATTAATTTTAAAAAATAAATTTATTTATTAACTAATTAGAATAAATAATTTTCTAAACCTTAAAATTATCCATTGAAGCCTCAATATAGTGGATCTAGAGGGTAAGATTCATATCCATAATATAATTATTTTTTTGGTAGAGGCACCATAACGTGATTCAGGAGAAGATGATCGGATTCAATGAAACTCATGGACTGATAATGAAATTAATGGTGGTTAAAAATTAACTCACCCTAAACTAGTGATTCCCCAATGATGGATAAAATGAAAAGGTAATGAAATTCAATATGGATTTATTCCCACAGTTGATGTTTTTGTGTTTATATATTAATTATAATAAGAATATATTATGAAGATAATAAAGACATGGATATGTCCATTTTTTCCCATCCATGAATTGGGAAGTTGATTTTTTTAACATTGGAATATTCATTGTTTTTTTGATTCCTTATTTTTTGTGAATTAGCGATATCCATGTCTGGTGTATCCATTAATTATAACTCAATTTTTTTGGTATAGTAATTTCCTTCTCATTTCATTATACGTTCTTCAATGGTATTCAATTTATCTATTGATTTAACTATCTTCCATGGACTAAATAGATGATCTATTATTTATTATATATGTGATATTATGTTACATGATTATTTTTTAAATCATGGATTTCCATGTTAGATTCAATATTTCTTATTGTGAAAAAATGATGATTAATAAAATTTCGGTCATTTTATGGTATAAAAGCAATGAAACTTTATTGAGATGAATATTAATGATGGTTTTGAGATTTTTATTATCTATCCAACAGTGTATAGAATCCATGTTTTATCTTGGAATTGATATTAGTAATCATAGCTTTTAGTTTTTATGTGTAACTCGCATACAATATTGAGGTTGTGGTTATGATTCTTTGAAAAAAGAGATTAAACGGAATATTATACATCATGTTGTGTAATTAAAAAGAACACATGCCATGTGTCATGTTGATTAAAAACTATGGTTTTTATGTGAGTAAAATATCTCACAAATATGTGGGTGGGTCCACATTGCGTGTGACCCCAGTGAAAATATTAATATATATAAAAATGTACACACCTAGGAGCCTTATGTTTTATCACAATCTATGTAGGGGTGGTACATGAAATGTGAAATAAAGTAAAATGACTAAGGTTTTTGAGGCATGCATAGAGGGTTATACATATACCTACACACCATGAGACCATACTCACCAAATTTTTAGTAAGTATTTTTGATGTCATGTATACCAGTGGTACACATTCAAGTTTTCCAATTGGGGTAACCCCACGTGTATCCCTTGGAAAAAAAAGTGGAATCCACTTTAAAAAAGATTAAGATGTACATGTGGTACTTTCTTAGAAGGGTTCCACATGGGAGGAAATGTTAGAGTCTATGATCATCATAGATAAACATAGGTATCCAAACTAGATACTTAGAAAACATGATCACTTGACTACGTGTTGATCAAGGATATATTCAGGAATCACCCAATAGGGATCACGGTTTTGACCCACAATTACCTTTTCCAAAGTAGGTTATAGTATCCCATAAACTACATTTGGGCCATGTGACACCCTTCCATTGGACTATATAGATAGAGTTAGGTATCTCATTATGTATCATGAATAAATCCTACATTTTGTTATACGGGGTTAGGTACTATCTAAACCTAGGTCATTGTCCCTTATTACAATGTTAAATTATCCTATCTGTATTGTATTCCAATATGGTATGTTTTCAAATTAGATGATTACTAAGAGGAATCTAAAACCACCTTCAAATTGATTGACTCTTGAATCTGTAAGAGTGATGTTCATCATTTTATGGGTCATACACTCAGTGAAATACTTGGAGACATGTAACATTTTATTGGAATATAGAGGTTCACCCTTTAATACCCTATGGTTTGTTATTTAAAGATTAACCCTTTTTATGATTTAATTATCACTGATTTTGAGGTGTCTTACTAGAAATGTATATACTCACTTTGGCATTGTTTCTACTCGCAAGATATGTTTTCGTTTAAAAATGAATGGATATTTGTTATAAATCATGTTAAACAAGATTATTGGGGTTCATAGATGATCCTAGATGCTATGATAGCTAGATTTGTTTCAGACACGAGGATTCAAGTTAAAACCATATTCCCTATTTTTTCATCTTATTAAAACATTCTGGTTTATAAGACTATATCTTTTCCCTTATTATTTGGATATATACCCTCTAACCTTATTGGTTTGATAGATGTTTTTTATATATTTATTATTCCATTATTTAACTATTCAATTTGTTATGGTTTTTATAGTGGTATATGTTCTTGTGTAATGGTGTAGCAGTATAACACAACCAATATTATTGATAGTTATACTAAATACACCTCAAAAAACCTTTTACATTTGGAGGAATGATTAGGGTAGTACACTCGGTTTAATGCATTCATTATCTCCGCAATTGATCAGTTCAGGTCATGAGATTACCCCTATTCCATGTAAAATACACTTAAATCTCATTAATCCACCTGAATTTTGTTGTGTTAAAGGATTTATTAATTTGTTTAATATTTGAGTTCAATGCCTATTTTTTTATTAAATAAAGACAGATATTTATTATATGGGTATAGGGGGGACCATTGCATAGACCATACACCCAGGGGCATGAAATCCCAAATACAAGGCCCAAAATCACTTTTTTGGAACAAAGGGACCTTCGGTGAATAGTGCTACTACAGTAATTCAGCTGTTATAGCACCTACTACACTCCCACCACCACTACAGTCCTTCTACAGTGCCTCCACTACTATAGTTTTTCCACTACTACAGTACTACTAGAGATCACTGTTTCAGTACCTGGAAAATTAATCCCTTCTGTGATTCAATATTAGGTCTTTTGTAGTACCTTTATTTTTGTAAAACTCACTAAATGATTTATCAAGACCTATAATTATATTTTTTCCGTCATCATAAATTTCCTCATTGGTAATCCCCTCTTCAGTAGTCCCCTTTTATTCACTAGAGTGAAAATTTGATTTGTTTTAGTTGACTACTAATGATTTGAGTATTTACTCCTTCGATAATTTTTATTTATTTTTTAAAATAACTAATTATAATATTTCATCATGTTCTTATTAAAATATTATTTTTCTATGATGTGTTATCATTTTCCATTATTTTAAATAATTATCCTCTTTTGCAACTGTTTTTATAAAAAATTACAAATAATACCATTAAAGATGATCATCCTCATTATTATAATTATTTATAATTGTTTAAATAGTTAAAAAGTTCTTAATTTACACAAAATTTATTCACAAAATTGATGTTAATTCTTGTATTTACATTTTTCTTATTACATCCCTTCTTAAAATATTGATATAAGTGTATTAAAATTCATATAATCATCCATTCTATTGTTTTTAACCTCATGAAATTATATATGATTAAGATACATTGATATATTTAATTATTTTAATTTTGGATTCTTCACATATTTTCCTTTTTTCATTAATGATGAAATAATACTCATCCCATTTGCTCTCAAGACATTTCTTGGCATATCAATGGGCCACTCATCAAATTTGTGATCCTCTAACTAAGAAATATTTATATAAAAAATATATAAAATAATCCAAAAATATTTCCCCAATAATATGGAAACCTTATAATTTACACCATATATATGAATCATTCATACAATTTTCATCACCTAAATATGGAATTGATCCACCAATTTATCTTTTCCTATTAAAATATCTTCGAATTAAAAGTTATAATTATATCATTACGAATCCTTTACATTCCTTTCTTCCTCATGGATATCCTAAAAATTCATCAAGTTTCTATTTATTATTTTCAAACCAATGAATCTTGTTTACTCTATATATTACAGGGATAAAATTATACATTGTGTTCTCTAATATAAGGATCTAAAATTGCAATTTCTAGTTTTTTACCAGGTGGTAACTTCTCAATATTCCCACCATTATTCTATAAAAATCAATAGTACCACGACCAACCTAACAATTTTAATTTTATAAATTGGATATTATATCAGGGTAGTCTAAAAATTAATTTTTTAACCCATTAACCAACAATAGTTAGTCAAGAGGATACACCACTCATTTTTTCAATTTTTTTAAAAATCATTTTTACTCAACCACTACACCATGTTGATCTAATGTCCATGGTATATATTTTTCTATATAAAATAAATTCCATTCCTACAAAATCATATCAACTACAAAAACAACTAATATGTCCCTAAGAATTTAGTTAATAAATAAAAATTCAATACCCCTAAAAAATTATAAATTATTTAACTCAATAAACAAGAGATAGTAAGATTCTAATATGGAAGTTATCAAAACACCACAGAAATATATTGAACGGTGTATTGGTAGCTAATAAATGATCGATACTATATTTAACATGTCTCAGTTGAGATTAGGTTACAAATAATATTTTTCAAATATAATTAAATAGGGTTCATCAATATCTAAATCGACAACCCAATCACTTGGGATCTTCATAATGGTGTGAAATTCATCACAAATAGTTGATAGAATCCATCTAATCCATGAAAAATATATAACCCTATTTAAGATATTAGATTAGTTCCATCTATAATCATGTATTTATTTTATGGATTCATATATATACCCACACTATTTTTTATATAACATAATAATGTTAATTTTTATATCAAAAATTTATATATGTTAATTTTGAAAAATATTTTCTACTATTTTAAGGATATAAGAAAAAACAAAACGTGATCTTCATATTCTTCATTAGTCTTGTAATTTATGAGAATATCATCAATAAATACAGTAATAAAAATGTATATCATATATATAATGGAAATATTTATGAAATCTATGAATATAAAAATGTAATATATAATTCTAAAAGGAAACTATATAGATTTATGGTCTCCATATGATGTAAAAAATATCCTCCCAAGTATATCACAAATTTTTAGCCTTTGAAAATGATTTCTAGATCTAATGTAAAACCTGGACAAATATATATCGCCATAAATAGATAAAATAAATTATCAATTTATTTTAGTGAATGACATTTATGTATCATGATCTCATTAAGATCATATAAACCAATGTAAATATTCACTTAATAATTCTTATTCTTAATGAAGATGAATGGTAAACCATACAGTGAATAATTTCAGTATAAAAAAACTTGAAATTATTATATACATTCTTAGTTAATTCGTAAAATTAAACAGGTTTTATCCCATAAGGACTCTTAGTTATAAGTATTATGCCAGGTATAATTTCAGTTGAATAATCCACATTATGATCTAGAAGAATTCAATGACTATATTTAAGAATTAAATTGAAATATTCTATTATGATTAATATATATTCAATGATTCTATTCTACCAGAACAATTCATCCAAATTACCATCATTATAGAGTATAAATATTGACATCAATGGATTAATTTCCAAATAATGTTCATAATCATCCTTGAATTGATATATGGTAATGGGATTATTTGAGATATGAAATAATGTTGACATATATTAAAAAATTATATGACAACTATATAGATAGAGACAATCAATCCACAATATAGCGTTGAATTATTTCGAAGAATAAATATCTATATTTAAATCAAGGAATTATCACCCCATAATCCTAAATGGTTGATGGGTTATATGCTTCATATTTATTCATTATATCACCATCTGTTTTAACTAATAAATAAAAATCTAATATTTCAGTATATGAGATAAAAATAAAAAATAATTTTTAATATAAGATGGAATACATAAAAGAAGAACAAAAAATAATGTTTTAAATGATGATCATACATTTCACCACCTAAATTTCATGACTATATTTTCAGTCAATTAATAAAATTAAAATGTATTATTTGAGTAATAATTAATAATAACATAATAAATTAGAGTAAATAGTCATATTCAAAATAACAAACCAATTTTAAGATCTCTTATTCTATGAAACCTTCATTTCACCTTATGGTTCATCCTAGTTTACTTTATTTTTTATTTTCCTATTCCTATTAACATTATACCAAAATTGAAATAAAGCATAGTAAGATGTAAAATAATATAAATCATACCTAAAGTCAAAAAAATAACATTATAATATATAATTAGACATTATATAATTTAAAAACACACCTCTATATAACAATGGTTTATTATATTTATTTATTTATCACAAAACCCACTTATATATGTATATAGTGTATATTTATTCAGAAAAATTCTTCATTATTGGATTCCATTACAAACATATGATATATCATATTCTTAAAAATTGACAAGGAAAAAGGATAAATAGGAAATGTGTTTACTTTAATGTTTAGTAGTGAAAAATAATATCAAAAAATCCTATCAAATTTATCATTAGATCTTAAACATGTGATTATCCATGAATATGATAAAATTAAAACTATTCATTAAAATAACATTGAATCATACGATGTGATGAATATATATGATATAATATTCAAAAATCCTTGTAAAAGGTTTTAAAACCATAAAAGAATCATCATGAATGTATAATATATACCCTGTAATAAGAATATGGAATCAATAATCATGAATCATGGAAACATAACATAGTAATGTGGCACAATAATATGTATAGAAAATCATAACATATGTCAAAGATCCCTGTTAAAGATCATCATAACATTTATTACACAACTAACAATATCATGTAAATGAATAACATTGTAAACATAGATAACCACATCATGTCAATATATAACATTATGGACATAGATAACCACATAATGGATAGGTTTATAATAATAATCTCATTTCATATAAAACATTACCCATTGTATTGAAGAAATATATTATATTAGGAAAAAATACATAATTATAAACCATTAAAATTTATCAACATGATATCCATAAAAAATCAACTCTTAATTAAACTATGGAAATAAATGGGGTTATAAAATTTTTTTATGGTATTACATAAAAAGAAATCATGAATTTCAACAGAAGAAACACGAAAATCAATCACCCAAAATAAATATATCATAACAAAATTTAAATAGTGATAGATGAGTGTTATAAAATATTCCATGAAAATATATATTCTATTTAATTAATGTAACATTTAAGACCAATGATTTAAATAGTTGTATTTGAAAATTTGTTATGTTGTCATAAAAAAATAAGTCAAAATTAAAACAATTTTCTGAAGGAGATAATAAAATATATATAATTAAAATCAAAATAATATAAACATTAAAATAAATATATTTAAATTACCTAAAACATAGAGTAAATGATATAAAATTTTCTAAAATTAAATAGAACTTCATTGAAATAATTTTTAATAATTTCGACTATCAACTATTGATACAGAAAATATGAAATTTTATTATTAATAGAGTTAGATAAAAAATTGAGAGTTATATAATTGAATGAATATTTTAATTAAAAAATAATCAAGAAACATATTTATCATAATATGAATTTGGATACATAAGAGAAATACCCAAAATAGAGCTGGATATATTTCCATTATAATGTCGTATTATTATTAAGTAAGAATCAATAAAAAGATGATTTTGATAATGAAATGTAAACTATCCATATTATATGATATAATAAAATATTATATAGATAGGGGGCATACTATATGAAAATAGGAGAACATATAAATATAAGAAAGTGTATTACTCATTGAAATGATATTTAGTTAACATAAACCATTATTTCATTAGTAATGTGTGAGCCAAAATATGATAGAATAGAGGAAATATAATGGAATTATAAATACATAGAATCAAAATTCAATTAATAAATAATATATCAATGGATTATTTTGAACAACATATAATTACAATAGTTATAGGAAATAAAAAATCTCTCAACGAAATGAAATCAAGAAAAATATCCTAACCTTCGATTCCTGTTTGGTAAAGAATGGTTTAATTTGATGTAAAATCAACCTAGTTTTATAATTTTCTATATAATAATAATTTTTATTTTTATTTTCATGATACCATTAATTAATAATTTTTTATTATAAATTTTCTAAACACTCATAGTGTATATTAATTGTCTAGTGTTAATTGTTTAATTTCTTCCACGATTGCATCGATATGGTGGTTTCATTCTTTTATATCTACTAATTTGTTCATAATCATTATTATGTTATTGGAGATAATATAGATGTGTTTTATTGAGTCTTTGGTTCCATTATTATTTCAAGTATGTTATAGTGACATTTTTTGAATATTAGATAGATAATTCCCCCCTTTTTTATTATCATATTAATAAAATAATTCATTTTATTAAAAATATATATAATAATATTAACAATAAATAATAATTAAAACATATTAAATAAATAATTTTTATCATATATTCCTATTTTATTAATCTTATTAACAATTCATGATGAAAATGTATTTCCAACGTTCATGTTGGTTGTCAGACCAACCCAAATCAGACTTTATCATAACAAAAGAATGTGTAACAATATATACCTTTAATATTTTAATATAACCATAATAAAGTATAATAATGAAAAATAATTTTATATAAATTGTTAAATGTGATTCAATAATAAGTGGATGAAGAAAATTATGGAACTCGTCAAGGAAAAAAAATAGACACATATATTGAAAAATATAATATTATCTTGAGGAACATCATTTAAATGAAGGATTTGGGGCACGTTTTGGACATAATCATAAAATTTTGATATTATTTTAGGATAAAATTGGATAGATGTTAGTGAGAAAATGAAGGATATTGTTGGTTTTTTGACATTATAATCAGGGTACTTTTATAACAATGTTTGAATGGATTATTCACGAATACCCATCCCTTAATCTACGAGGAATGAAATTATGTACGCAATGATGATCTAAAATGAGAAAATAATTATTTTGGACAAGAATTCACGAATAAATTTGAAAATAATTCATAATTGTATTTTATCCCTTTACACAAAAGTTTACCCCTTTAACCCATTTTACCTATTACCGTGGTAATTCACTTTTTACCATGGTAACTATTTTTTTAAATTGAAGTGGAATTTATTAAGTATTTTTAATAATATGATATCAAATATGAAATATATTTTATAAAATTTAAATTTATGAAATTATTTGAAAATTAATTTTTAAATAAAAATGAAAAACACATGAAAATAATTTTGAGAAAATATTATTTCTAAACATTAAATGATTTTAGACATATTTATAAAAATAAAAAAATAAATAAATATTTAATTATTTATTTATATATTAAATTTTATTTGTTTTGACACTACAAACTTCATAAAATTAACTTCTAAATAGAAACATACAATATTAAAAAATATTTTTAATTTATTTTATTTTTTGACCTTGAATAATTATGTTTATATACGTTAGAATTATCTAATGATTTCTTCAAATGTATTAATAATTTTTTTAATAATTCCCTTCATTTTAATGATTTATTTTATAAAAATAATTTATTAATAAAATTTCATAATTCAGTCATAAAATTTATTTAATAAAAATAAAATATTTTTTTTCAAATAAATTATTATATTTTTTATTATATTATAATATTGTTTTTTATATGTTAATTACATAACTAATATAATATCCATACCACAATAAAAAAGTTTCCTACTAATTATAAAATCTTAAATAGAACTATTTGATCCATTTATACTAAAAAACACATTTCAAGGACCATATATCATATAACAATATAACAAAAAACAATATAATGATCATATTACCATTATATATTCCAATATATTATTTTATATTCTTATCTAAATTCAATCCTGCCATTTATTTCCAAACTATGTCCCATATATCAACATATGTTCAATTATTTAAATATTTATATTTGATATTATGATCTTCATGGGAGATTGTGATCATAAATTATTTAATTCAGTAGTAATTTTATTTAGTATTATATTTATTCCCCTATTAATTTTACTATTTATAGTTTTTTTATAGATTTCCTATAATGTATTTCATTTTTATAATAATATTTCACCTTAACGATATAAATAATTATACATATTAGTTTAGTTTTCTATGTAAGGAATTATATTGAAAACATGTGATTTATTAAAATGATTTTCACAATAAAAATGTAGACTTTTACAATAATTTTCATGTTTTGACTCCAATGACATAAGTGACATCAACCATTCAGTATTGAAAATATAAATCAGTTTAAATATTATGTTAATATAATATACATGTTGAAATATCAAGACTAGTTAGTCAGTAGGTATAATTCAATTGAATATTAGATATACAATTGTAATCTATCAAATAGGAGTGACTATTGACATCTTGTCACAAAAATTTTTGACCATTGTGTGAGATATCCATGTACGAATGGGAATAACTATTATAAAATTGTAATTATTCAATAAAATTCATTCATTTTCTCTTTAATAGTACCCTTTTTATTTTTTGGAAATATTTTTTTCAAGAATACATAATGATTGAATGAAAAGAATTGAAACATCAAAGTGACATAAAAAATAATAATTTTCCCTAAAACAAATCACTCATATCAATCACACAATTTCTCTTTTATCATAATTTTTAAATAATACACATGAAGATTCATTTAATTCATCCCATTAAATAAAATAATTTAGTAGTTGATTATTATATTTTTCTCCACATTTTAAAATTATGTCATTGAAATGTTTACGGGACCATGAAAGTATTTACTCAAAATAGTTTTTCTAGGGGAGCCTCAAATAACATAAACCTCAAATGATGGAAAAAATCCATAAAAATTGCTCTATTATTGAAAAATAGTCTCCTACTAGCTCAATAACCTCCATCATATACATTATGAATTCATATGGGACATCAATTTGGTTTTATCATGATAATTTTTCATGGTTCATGGAAATGTATATTAAAAATTGGTTTTTACACATATTCATCAAAGGATTATCTACCACCATTAGAATGTATTTGAGTTAATGCAATATGTGGACTATTTGTGTGGTACCATGATTCATTTATATATACATTAAACTCTATTTTCATAATACACCTAGTATTTTATTCATGAAATTCTAAGTTATAAACCTTCATATAAAAAATATATATCAGAAAACGAAGACTTATTATAATATATGTTATTTATCCAATCAATATCAATGTACCCTTAATTTTCTTAGGTTCAGACACAATCATAGATTATACCATAATAAATAATTTAATTTATATATTATTGGTTCATCTTAGAATTTATAACATTAAATACTATTATATTGGATTTAAATAGAGCAAGTACATTCATTGAAAATGCTATTATTGTTTTTGAAACCATGAGGTAAATAAAATAACCAATGATACCTCTGAAATATCTCTGATCAATGATATTTTCCAAATTGTTCTGGGTTAATTTTGTGCCTATAATGATAAAATTTGTTACCTACTTTATGTTCCCATATTTTAATAATTATAATATTTCTTTATTATACATATTTTCTGAATGAAAAATGTAAAAAGAACTTATAGTACATGAAATACTAATAATATTTCATTTCATTGAGTATCTACTTTTCAAACTATTTTTTTATTTTTTTACCTTACCATAATATTTATAAATAATAATAAAATAAATTTAGATGGATATAATTAGAGTGTTAGAGTTTCATTATTTAACATATAATGATTTCCCATCATTACGTTCTTAAATTTCATACATTTTAATTGCATATCCATCATTGGATACCATGTGTAAGGGGGGTTATTTAAATTTAGGATTTATTTATTAAATTTAATAAATATTACTATCTTTATCATCAAATATTAATATACTTGTTTATTCAATATATAACACATATTTTTTATCATAGTTTGAGAAATGCTTATTACACATCCATTTCAAATATATTTTACTTGGATAAAAATATCATGGAATATTCCTATTGTTTATAACCATACACTAGTCCAAAATTATCCTTGTAATTTATTAATTCCAATTGTGAATAGACCCTATAAATGATCATTGATTTATTCTATTAACTCTTACTATTTTTATTATGTTTATCATAAAATACATATTATTCATGATTAGAAATTTATCTTTTATTATTGGTATATGATATATTTTTTACTTTCCTAATTTAACTCATCTTTCATGAAAATAATCCATTCATTAATATTAACTTCTTCTTATATAACCATATGATCCAAAATGTAATGAAATCTTAAGAGGATTGTTATCTAAATAATTATTTATATTTTAATTCCTTCATTCTTCTCAATAATAAATCTTCTATGATTAAAATTATTCTACGTCCTCATATAAGTCATTTTAAAATTTACAACTTTTTTATTATTGTGTAAATAAGATAAATGTCCTTAACCGGCTCTCCTTTTGTATTTATATTCATAAAATTGTTAAACTATTTTGGGATGAATTCCTATTGAACAATTATTTAATAAAATTATATAAATATATCATGTAACATTCACACGTTGTTTATATATCATAAATGTTCAATTCCACTATATTTATACCTAAATATTATACATTAATCCCCTCGATCATTAGTTTTTTAAAAATTAACACATTTTTGGGATGTTATTTTTATTTTAGTGTATAGGAAGAAAATTTATTGAAATAAAATATAATAGAATTTCATTCACTAAATGATGGATGGAGCCAATGTGTAGATATATGTAGTAGGACTTGTAAACGGGATAAAGTACATCTATTGCCCACATATTTTAATGGAATTATGATGAGGTAATGAAGGTTTGTATGTCCAGTGATTCAAGGATTTTCAGGTTGGTACTATAATTAATAGATATAAGATTTGTTGATGTAGTTTTTAATGGATAATGTTAAAAATATTGTCCTTATGACACTTAATATTTATTACTTTTGGATATATTGTGCTACATTTTTTATAATTAAATGTTATATTGAAGGGTGATGATCAAGAGGCACAATTATTACAGTTTTTAGGCTTCTGGTGTATATCACATGTTCTTAGTAAAATTATTTGTAACATTTTTTTCATCCTATGAAATCAAAGTAATTATATAAATTTCCCTCATGTGTACAAGAATCCTTTTTTAAAATAACATTAATATTTTTATTTGTTTCCCTTCATTTTTTATTTATGTTTCATTATATGTGAGATAATTTTTTTACATGTTCAAAATATGAATTCTCATAGTGACTATGGTGAGAATTCAATATAATTCCATTACACTCAACCATGGGAAAAATAAATTATATAATATTCAATTCTACTAAAAAGATCCTAATATATGTGAGGGTATTGTAAACTAAGGATCCTTTACAGTGGTTTGAGGAATCTATTAGTTTTTGAGGATTCCAATTTATTGATAATAATACCATGATTCAAGAATATATGGTTTCTCTACTCTCTTACATTGATGAAATATCATTTTAAGTGGGAGATAGTATCATAGGAATATATGAATCTACGTGATATTATGTTTTAGGTAAAAACAATTTCGAACTGATTGTTTTGTCCGGTGAATATAGACTGAGTGTTGTATGATTCAAAAAGACATAGTTGTTCAACATAATGGTGTTCATTTAAGAAGATGGTATATCATTAATATGAATGAATGATAAAAAATAATTAGAACTAATGAGGGTGTATTTTTTAAGGAATTTTTACATTAATGTTCATTAAATAATGTTAATAGTAGAAATGATGATGGTGCTGAAAGATATGTAATAGAAACCATCTAGGTTGAAAAAAGTATTCATGATACTGAATGTTTAGCCTACGGTTAATGGATTGAATAAAATTGGTAGATCATGTGAATTATTTTGAAATAATATTTGGGGATATTCTATTATATAATGTTAATCACATTGATTTTTTGTGGGAAATACAACATGTATCATTACTAAATAAGATTTAGGATGTTATGGTTACTATTATTAGTAGTTTTAGTATAATAAAATAGATATCATATTCGATGATTTCAAGATTATTATTTTCAATGGGGATTTTTATTTTATGAGAAAATAAGAACTATATAAAATTTCTATTAATTTTGATAAATGATTGGGGTAACATCATTTTTAGTAAATCATAGGAGAATCCATCAAATGATATGAAAAGCCACAATATCCATGAAAAATTAGTTGAATCTTATCCTATCTATTGGATGTGTGGAAAAGGAAGACACTTCAATAAGAACTAAAATAATTAAAAAGAAATATTTATAATGCACTCAAATTTTGTAAGATTATACTCAATTGATTTTATGGAAGGAATAAGTGAACTATTTCTATGTTTGAACATTCTAGTGGAGCATGGGTTGATGACTGAGGTTCATCATTCCATTCAATTGGTGAGGGGAGATTCTTTGAAAAGTTGGTGTACAACTGTTTTTGTAAAATAAGTTTTTTAATTAAATATATATATAGATCGTGTTAAAATAATATGTCAATATAAATATAAATAATGGGGTATTTTGAAACTAGAAAAGGATATACATATCCCATGTCTATAGAACAAAATTGTTTCATTTGGACATTAGGATGAGGCAGGGTATGGAATTGCATTTTATAACTTTAAATGAAATGTTAATCAAGGATCCATGTAGGTTTAAAAAGGTATAATCGATGAGAAACTATGGTTTACTAGAATTAAAAACATAATTTAACTTTATAGATGTGAAACATCATAAAATATACAGTTTTTTAATTTTAGTATCTTTTATCTCTGTTGGAATAAAATATTATTCTAATTGAAAATAGTGTTTTAAATCTTTATCAAGAGGGCATCATAATATATGAATGATGTGTATTGTAAGAATAGATAAGGGTTTAATTAAATTTATATTTATCGAAGACTATTCCTCAAAAGTGAAAAAAAATTAACTCATATGTTGGGGACCTATCCCTACTCAATCCCAGAGTGGTTCACATTAGTTTTTAGCATTAATTAATAATCCTATGACGAATGTTTGATTTTAAATTTTAAATATGTTGTATGATTTATTTTTGGTATTGATTTGATACATATCCATCGTAGAAATTAGAAGTGGTTGGCATATTAGATTGATTTTTTTGATAATAGTGATGAGTACAAACAATTCAAATTTTAGATTTTCTATATGTAGAATTTGATAAGGTATAAGAAGTTAACTCTTATAATCACATAATATAATACAGAGGCCAATATAATGAATCATTAATTGATGAAGAAATATGGGATCATGGAGATTCACATAGGATTTCTAAGGGAAATTTTGGAATTGGAAATAAAACTAGTATAATATAATTCAATAGAAGTACAACATTAATATATTGACAAGAAATTATAAAGGATTTGTATTTCTATAAACAATAATAATTTCACCAATAGAAATTATTGAGAATTCTGGTATATATGAATATTAATACTAAATATAGTTAAAATATTTAGGCTATGTCCAATGTTCATTTTTTTTATTTGGTAGGGTATAAAAACACTTGATACTGTCAATGAGATAAATACTTAAAATAAGACATAAAAATATGGGATTTTCACTTCATTGGAGGGGTTCTAAAAAAGGACCAGAATATTGAAAAGTAGGATATTGGTTAAAAATAAACTATCAATTTATAAATCAATCTAGGAATGAATATTAAATTTCTTGAAATTATGGATAAATATGATGAGAGAATCATAAGACAAGTAATGAGAGTAGTGTAAGGCCTCCTAGAATGTTCAATGGTTGTAGGAGCGTGAGTGGGAGAACCGAAAGTTATGTTTTTTAATGTTAGTGAATATATGAGGAGTATAGTGAATCTAACTAAATTTAGGAGATCAACTATATTTAGTTTTAAATCACAAATATTTTGGGTTAATAATATCCTTATACTCTAAATGGATAATGGGTAAGTAGAGATTCCAAAATAGGTGACCAAACATAGATATTCTATATTGAAATTGTTAGAAATGATTGATGATATATATTAATTAATGATTAATGGAACATGGTTCCATAATGACTTCCCCGAAGGGAAAATCATACTATATTATATGCGTATTTATATTTAATGAGTTGTTTGGTGGAAATAATAAATACAATGTTTGGATAGTAGAAAATGGATTTCAACAGAATAAATGTTTTGATTTATTAAAAAATTATCACTCGTATTTAAACATAAAACTATTAACTTGGGGATGATCATTATAGTATCATATGTTATATACCTTGAACATAGGAATGCAAATATGGAATTATTTTATAGTGAGTAGGAGAAATAAATCTATATGAATCCTACAGTATGTATCATTGAATTTGAGAACTGTGTTTTTTTTCAAGAAAAATAAATGATTTTATGGATTTAATAAAGCTAAATGGAAATGGAATAAATAATTTAATTAATTTATATCAGAATAAAGTTTCAATAAGTGAAAAAATATCATTATTTCCACAATAAAGAGTGGAGCGATAGAAAATTAATCACAAAATTATTATATGTATATTATATGAATCATGTTGTTTCATCAAATGAATGAATTATGTCCTAAAATATATGGTTTGTAGAATATTTTAAATGGATGATCTACCTATTTATAATAAATTTTTGTGGATGAATATTTAAAGAGATAGGTGGGTAAACTTTTTTGTGCAATCCCATAGGGAGATCATATAGATGGTGATAAAATGGTTTGGCATTTTTAGAATTATATTTATTATGATTTCCCTTCACAAACTATTTATGTTGTCTAATAAATATTCATTATCCATAGTATTTGATTCCAAGTAAATAGAGAAATTTTAGTCTTCAACAATGATCAAATTTTGATGTATAAATTATTTTTACATGGAGAAATATTTATTTTTTCATGGGAGTTATAATTACATTCATTTCAATTAATGAAATGGTCGAATAATATGATATAAATTGGATTATATCGTATTTTAATTGAATAAAAGATTATACAATGTTCTAAAAGTAATATGGTCTTTTTTGGACTTACGGATGATAACTTCATTGGTGATTTGGAATCAAAAGGATAAAAACATTATTTATGATTACCTAGATATGAATAATTATCAACTAGATATCACACCTCTAGAGGCTTATCACACTAGATATATTGGAAGAAAATTATATATTTATAATAGTTTTTGGGAAGGAAATAGTCTATTTAATGGGTTTTCTGAATGTGTTATAATTGATTTTTTAATTTGGGGTTCTTTTATTTGATCTCCATTATGAAATTAACTTACCTTTAAATCATGAGTACCAAAAAAGAAAAAAAAATATTGAACAAATGTATAATTTCATTAAAAGTTATGAATTTTTTTATATATTTGGAAGATTGTGTGAAACACCCTAGGATTTCATAGTATGTTATCTCTTTAAAATAATCAGTAGCTTGCGCTACACGCAACACCATGTTCAATCGCATCATGACCGAACGGACTAGCCATTTAAAAAGTATTATTGAATATTTTGACCACATATTTAAATAAATATATCCTATATAAGTTTAAAATTCACAATTTTTATTTCTTAGAAATAATATATAGACAAATTCAATTTTTTAGATAAAAGAAGTGTATTTCAAAAAATACATTTTTACCTTGTTTTATAGTGAACCCTTTTTAAATCTAATATTTGACACTATAATATATTCAAATTTAAATAATTAATTTTTTTATAAATGAGACATTATATTTTTGTTTTTTTATTTATTGGTACTTTTCTGATAACTTTCATATTTTGATGAATAGTGACGAATACTAAATTTTAAATAAAATCATATTTTTTAATTGAAATTATTTATAGTAATAAATTAAAAATATTAGTTATTTTAAAGTATCATAATATTATATTTTTATCATTTAATGTAATTTATATCATTGGAATTAATTTTACATTTAAATTTTAAATAAACACATATCAATCTTTTGATAGTTTGTACTTTTCAATAACCCGCTTTCATGTTTTGACAACACGAATTAATTTTAAATTAATTAATGAAACATATATGTTTATAAATTGGTAAAATTGAAATTATTTTGTAATTTTTAATATTAAAATTATCTTTTGGTGAATTTTTTATATTTTCGGAAAACATTAAATTTTTTATGAATAGTGAAAACACTACGTTGTAGATAAAAACCGACTTCTCATTTAACAAATCGTTTTAATTAAAACCATACATTAAAGTAAAAATAGATATATAATACATATATTTATTCCATTTTATGTCATTGGAGTAATTTTATAATAAGATTAGATATATAAAATTTTATTGAACGTTTTGAACATTTTTATACCCATCTTCTAGGCATATTTGCAGATTTCTATAAAACAAAATTTTAACCCTTCTATAAATTTTTTTTCAAAAATATGAGTGTCACATTTGACATCAGTTTTTAAAATTTGGTTCAATAGATTAAAATAATTTTTGGTGAATATTAACTTTTGAATTTTATTTAACACATCTAAAATAAATAGGGTAATTAAAGTTAATAATGATATTATAATTTTCCAAAAACATGTCCAAATTATACTGGATAAGTGTATTTCAACCAAAGTAAACCTTAAGAAGAAAATATGATCCTTTCTGATCCACATGGATTAGATTAGGTCATTTATTATATTTTATTTAAAGAAGTGTTTAATTCAATGTTTAATAACTAAACCATTTTTAATATATGGATAAAAATATTATAAATTAGTTTATAAATATTAATTAGAAATATATTTTTTTTCCAATATCATGGAATTTATTTATAATTTTTAGAAATTAAATAGTTAATTTATCTATGATTCAATGATGATGCAGTAACTACCAAATTAATGAAAGATTAAAATAATTGATATTATAAGATTCAAAATAAATTTAAATTGAGACTTTTGATTCCATAGACTAATTTTAGAGGTTAATATGACCTGTTATGGGTGATTCAATATATTTTTATTTATGTAATCCTGTTTTTATGACTTAAAAAAAACAAATAATAAATAGAGTTAAAATTAACATAAATGAGTTTTTAAAACAAAAACTATATTATTAAATGATGTAATATTCTAAAAAATATAAAATTTTCCTAAATGATGTATATAATGTTAGATATGTCATTAATAAATAACTGTTTGGTTTCTTCGTAGTTTATAGTATGTTTATTAACCATATAAAATAAAAATACAAGGATACATGGTAAATTTTAAACAATTTAACCAAAAATTAATTATAAATGATAAGGTTAATATGGTGACCTAAACTTATCTAAAACCTATTAAATGATAGGATGTCGACCCATTACCACTTTATCCTTTAAATATATACATTTGGATCCATTATAAACCTAATATGATTTTAAAATAAAATTATATTTCAAGATCTTCCTAAAGTGACCCTCACCTCTCTTTTTAAAGGGTACTTCCCTTTCCCTCAAAATAACACCTCCAAATCCATTTTTATTGGCCAAACGCTACTCAAATATCCTACAAAATAACCTTAACTCAATCTAGAGGCGTTAATTTGACCATAAGACAACCTAAGGATCCCTTCTGATCAAATCAAAAGGAAGAACCTTAAGAATATGTAATAATTTCATCATCTCTTTCAATGTTATTTTCTTCTTCCACTTCTTCTTTATTTGTTGTTTCCATAACAAAATAATAACTCCATAACCTTATACATACTATTATGTTTTTATAATCATTTGAAAACCATATTAATTATTATATCCATCATATGAATGACAAAGTCACTATACATGTGTATGTAAGACTTACCGTCTCCACGTCGTGATGTAGTTTGTTATTCAACACTTCATTATTTGGATGGGTTTAATAATGGGTATAATAATGAGTACAATTATTGATAATATTAATTATAACATGCTAATGATTCTGTATATATGATGTACCTTCCAATTACATGTGATTTTTCCATCAATAGAATGATATTGTCTCTCCTGCGAACATACATATTGTCGTCTCAATGAAGTCGATAATATTCAATTCCCCATCCTAACCACTGAAGAATAATTTTCATTTTATGATTAAAAATAATTTTTAAGAACTTAGTATCATTAAATATATGAATAAAATACATCCTATCCATAACAAACAAGACTTATGTTACAAATCATATAAAAGAAAACGAAAGAGCTAACACCTAAAATAATGGAAATAATATAATATTATTAAAAAAGTAATATTAGAAGATCAAATATGATATCATATTTATGTATGTGGTTCTTATATAATTTAATTAAATTTATTTAAATAATATTAAAGAGTTTAACTTACCCTCTACCAAGGAAAAGTACAATGTAAGGATAAATTTTACATTTTCTTTACTTATCTAAGATTGTTTATACATAATTATCTACTGGGACTTCTTTATAATCCTTATTCTTGATTCTTAAACATGTATTTCAAAACATTTTTACTATTTCATGGAATATGGGTTAAATTAATTCATACCCTTGTTTTACATTAAACTCATTGTAAAGTAATCTTTCTGTTGTTTTCCAAACATAGTCCTTTATAACCTTTTCGAAAAATTAAGGTAAGAACGTTTTTTAACATATACAGGGGGTGCAGATATTTTCCAAAATTATAACACCTTATAATATTACCTTACAATATTATAAAAATATTTTCAAAATAAATTGTTTCTTTTATAATTATGTGACTTTTAAATGATTTCAAAATATAAATAGTTATTTCCCTCAAATAGTTTTTATTTCATCTATGTCAACATCCTTTGATGGATTTTACACTTTTTTATGTTGATTTATTATAATACAATCTTCCATATTGTATTGATGGTTTTTGATATTTTTCATTGTGGATATGTTATTTTGATACCATTCATTGTTTATAGTAAAATTATTAACATTTTGTGTGCTGTTTTTAATATGAATTTTTATATTATGTTTCAATCATTTAATATAAGGAATGCATTGTACTTGGAATGTGATGGGGGGAGCCTGGTATAGATTCTCGATGCGTCAATAGGTCTCTTGAGAAAAACTGGTGTCTTGGAAGAAATCCTTGACAAAATATTATTTGTAGCCTTTGTATGAGGCCTTGACTATGTGGTTATGATGTCCATCATTATGAATTCCATAATTATTAAATTATCTATTGATATTACATTTGATTTTTTTGACTAGTAAAATATCCATGTAAATAATTAAATGGAATTATTTGATTTATATTTTCCATATTATTATGAACATTAAGTTTATATGTTTTATTTTTTAGTCTTATACACTTCCTTATATTTTTTTCTTATTTGTGATAGTTTCATCTATATTGTTATCCTTACTAACCATCACAACTCACCCATTTTTAGGTTTTATTTTTACAAAGATGCAAATAAGTATATTATGAATGACTAATAGGGACAGTATAAGGGATATGAAGGTGTTCAAATGAGACACAATAATGTTTTTTCATTTCATAATATAAACATTTGTATGTATCTAGTATTTCCAAGGCTACTAAAATGATCGATCCTTCGGGATTTTACCCATTGTGATAATGCCAATGTATTTAAATAATTCACTATCTTCAGGATTCATGGGTGGGGGAATTACAGTTAGTATCTGAGTATGTTTAGAAAAAACCGTGGAAACTAGATTTAGAAAAACTATGATTAGATAAAATTACACCGAGATAGACGTTTAGAATTAGTATAGAAGAACATCCAAACATTTTGGTAGTGTAAATATTATGTGAGTATTCCAAGAAAATAAATCCTTCTCTGTATAAGAGAAGGTCGTGGTGGCTCTGGAAAAGATTTACCTATTAGTGAAAACTCCGACAAGGAGTTTTGAGCTTGACCCGAGTTATCCTGGTACACGAAAATTGGCCTTTTTGGACTCCTAGTTACGACACTATCTTGGGATTTTCGTAGGATAATTCACATTTTATTTACAAACAAATATGAAGGATATGTGAGTAAATATGTCAGCAAATTTACCATTTTTCTGATTATGATACTATATTTGTGAAAAAATTAAATTAATGTAGAGGGGTTTTCTAGATTTTTGGATTATATATTATGATATTATCAAACTAAGTGTATATTGTAATTTAGAAATGGTGACCATTAAAAGGAATGAGAACTCCAGAAATATGCATGATCGAAATAGTAAAAGGGATATTATCTTTCGTGGTCTTAAGCCAACATTTAGAAGGGAAATAGTCTCCCACATATTCTCATCATTTAAAGATATATTATCATGGGTTAATAAGATAATTAAAGAATTATCTGAGTCAGATGGATTTGAAGGGAATCCAGAGAATAAGAGTTTGGTAGAGAGAATGATAGATAATGGGAAGAAGGGATAAAATGATATTCCCAAATCTAATAACTGTGGAAAGAACCACCCTAGGATGTTCCAGAAGGGAGTGGTAGTTTGTTATAAGTATGGATAAAAAGGACAACAAGTTTGTGATTTCAAGTGTAAGAAAAAGGATTCAAATACAAAATTATTAATCTGTAAGGAGTTGGGACACTATGCGAATCATTTTCCCAATCATCAATGTATACCACAAATGATGATATTAGATAATAATCATGTTATGAAAGTACTGCATATGAATAATAACAATTAATGTTCATAAGTTTTTATTAAAGAATTGTGTCATTTGAGTATTTTATTAATGATGAACAAGTTATAGAATTATAAAGTATATAAGGATTGTATTGTAGTTCTATTTCATTGAGGATTTGTGATTTTATGATACTATGAAAATTGAATCAATATCAAGTTAATATTTTTTATGAAAATAAATTGCTGAGGAAAAGATAAACATTAATATGGTTTGTGAAGCCGGTGGAGGGGTTGGAACTTCCTCCGGCGTCCTCGACGAATCTTCTTGCGGGGTCTGCGGTGGCTCCGGCGACGGCTCCGACGCTTTCCCCGGTGAATGGTGGCGCGTGGCGATCCGGTTTTCTCGCCGGCAATCTGATGAAACGACAGTGCACCGTCACTTTCCTCGAGGTGCGGTTCGAGGAGGACACGTATGTTGAGATTTTTTGAAATTTGATTTTTTGAGATGGTTTGGTTATTGGGTGGATGGGTTGCGCGGATCCCATGGATGGTGTTCGGATGTGAGGTTTCCGGTTTCCCTAAACCGGCTATTTGAAAATCAAAAAAAAAAGGATTTCCAACTGAGGTAGTGATTTTGGAATAAGAGATGGATGATTTTGATAAATTATATTGGAATTTCATGACTAGCTTAGACATGATTAATAGAATATTTATTCCATCATTGTTGTAGTATTAAAAATATTTTGATATAGGAAATATATCTTGTATTCTATAATTAATAAGGGAGAATGAATGAATCAATAAGGTTTTATGGTAATTCATTGTGTTACCATGTTTTAAGAGAATACATGATGAATGTAATCACATGTTATTATGTGGAAAAAAAGATCTTCATTATGTTATGTTGACCTTCTATAATTGTTTTATAGTATGTGTTTGGACATAAGAATTTTGGAAAGTCTAAATATAGCAATGGAATATGTTGGACATTGGATACTATGTTTTAAGTTTAAAACATTTCTTAATATGTTTTTGGATTTTTTTATAAAATGAAAAACACGGAGGTCCAGCGAGAAGCCATCATGTCATACAAGGCTATGATATATGAACCCCCAACAGAATGGAGAAAACGGTGCACCGCCTACCACTAGCCTATGTGATGTCATGGTTTTTATAATGTAGTTTTTTAATCTGGTATGACTTATGTGTTATAAATTCAATTTTTTAAACCCTGTATGATTAGGTTTATTATAATATATTTGAATTATATTATCCTTTGTAAAGGCAGATGATTTTGTGGTAGAAATCAGTTAATATATGGAAATATACTTTTCAAGAATTATTTTTTTTATTCTTCGATGAAGAAATTAATTCATAAAAATTATGGAAATGAACTCAAAACCAAAAATGTGTAATCAAAATACCATAGGATTTGTTATACAGATGATATTTATATGGCTTTGAGACCCTCAACTTTCCATTTATTTTTCACTTGTTTGTGATTGATGGCCTCAATCACTCCCTATAAATATATTTATTCCTCCAATTATGTGTCTATAGTTTCCACCCATGTTCTTATATTCGAAAATCTAATTTTGTGGTTAATTTTTCATTTCTCATTCCATCTTATTAAGAATAAATTTTAGTTACCCTATTTCTGATGTGGGATATCCAGAAAGGTATTTTCTATTTTAAAACATTTAATTTCAAAGATAAATTTAAAATTGAGAGGAATAAATTTAGTGAAGGATGGGAGAATGTAATACCCCAGTATTTCATAATACGTTATCTCATTAAATTAATTCAATAGATTTTGATACACGCAACACCGAGTTTAAGAGAATCACGATATTTGAAACATGCGATTTAAAAAGGGGTTATGAATAGAATTAACCAAATTTTGAATAACATATATAAATCCTATATAATGTTAACATTCATTTACTTTGTTTCGTAGACATAGTATATTGAAAAATTCAATTTTTTAGATAAAACATCTATCTTTAAAAAAATTTAATTTTGTCTCCTTTTAAAAGGGAACCCTTTTTAAATCCAATATTTAAAACTTTTATATATTCAATTTGAAAATATAAAATTATTCTTTACAAATGGGATATAAAAATTTAGTTTGGATAATTTTTTTGTCCTTTTCTGAAAACTACCATATTTTGATGAATAGTAAAAAATACTAAATTTTAATTAAAATTGTCTTTCTTATCAAAATAATTTCTACTGTTAAAATATAAATTCAACTATTTTTTAATGTATCATTAGAGTATATTTTTATCATTTAATATAATTTATTTCATTGAATTAATTTTACATTTATATTGGACGTATGCACATTTCAATCTTTTGATTGTTTTTACTTCTAAAAAATCCACTTTCTGTTTTTAACAATGGGAATTAATTTTAAATTAATTAATTCATCTTCTATGTTTTTTATTTGGTAAAATTAATATATTTTTTTAATTTTTAATATTAAAACAAAATTTGGATGGATTTTTAGTATTTTTATTAAAACATTCAATTTTTGATGAATAGTGAAAAACACTACGTCGTAGATAAAAACCAACTTTTTCATTTAAATAATTATTTTTAATTAAAGATATATCTTAATGTAAAAATAGATACATAATAAATATATTAGTAAAATTTAATTAATTAGAGTCATTTTATAATAAGATTTGATATAAAAAAATTATCGAACCTTTTTAACATCTTTTTACCCACTATCTAGGCACATTTACAAATTTTCATAAAACGTAATTTTACCAAATCAATGAATTGAATTTAAAATATCCAAGAGACACGACTGACATCCGAATGTAAAATTTGGTTCAATAGGATGAAAATATTTTTTGGTGAATAGTAGCTTCTGAATTTAAATTACCACAAATAAAAGTTAATAGGGTAGATAATAGAAAAAATGATATTATAATTACCCTAACACATGTCATAATTCTATTGGATAAGTGTATTTCTACCAAAATTAACTTTAGTACAAAAATATTATCCTTTTTGATCCACTTGGATTAGATTAGAATATTTATTATATTTTATTTAAAGACGAGTTAAAAGTGATACATTTAATGTTTAATAAATAAATAATTTTGAATATAGGGGTGCACATAAGTTAAATTCCACTATCAATATTAATTAGAAAGATAATATTATATCCTACATCATTATAATTTATTTATAATTTCTAGATATTAAATAATTAATATTATTTGTGACACAATGATGATGTAGTAACTAACTTATTAATGAGAGATTAATATAATTGATATTATAAATATCAAAATAAATGTAAATTGATACTATTGATGCCATCCACGAATTTAATAGGTTAATATGAAATGTTAGGGTTGATTAAAAGTATTTTTTTCGAAGCAATCAAGTTGTTATGACTTTCACAAAAAAAAAACTAAATTGGGTAAAAAATTGACATAAATGAGTTTTTAAAACAAATACTATTTTATTTAATGATATAATATTCCTACAAATCTATAAAAAAGGACTTATATAATATTATATATGTCATTAATTAACCACATCTATTTTTCATGGTATTTTATAATGTTTTGGTTAACCATATAATAAAAAAACACAAGGATACATGGTAAATGGTAAACTATTTAACCACGAGTTAAATATAAATGATAATGTGAATATAGTAACCAAAACTTGTCCAAAACTATTGTTTGAGAGGATTTGGACCCATCAAAAATTTATATTATAAATAAATCCATTTTCTTCCATTATTGGCATATTCTGATTTTATAATAAAATAATATTTCAATCTTTTCCTAAAGTGACCCTCACCTCTCTTATAAAAGGGTACTTCACCTTCTCTCAAAATCACACCTCCAAAGCCATTTGGATCAGAAAAAATCTGGTCAAATATTCTCCCCAAAACCCTCAATTTATTTCTAGACTCCTTAAATTTATTATAATATAAAATAATTAGCCCTTTTGATCAAATCAAAAGGAAGCACCCTAAGAAGAGGTAATAATTTCATCACCTATTTCAATGTTCTTTTTTCGTCTTACACTTCCTATTTATTTATTTTTTCCATAACAAAATAATAGCTCTAGTACCATATACATACTTTTATGTTGATATAGATATGTTACAACCATATTCATTCTCCTATCCATCCTATTAATGAAATAGTCACTATACATGTGTACGTGCGACATATCGTCTCCACATCATAGTGTAATTTGTTTTTCAACACATCATTTTTTGGATGGGTATAATAATGAGTTTAATTGTTGTTAATAATAAATATAAAAATTTAATGATTCTCTATATATGATATACAATCCATTTACATACTATTTTACTATAAAGATAATGATATTGTCCCACGTGCATATGTACGGATTACCGTCTCCACGAACGCGATAAGATTCATTTCCCCATTATAACCATTGATGAATAATGTTAATTTTATGATAAAAAATAAGGTTTAAGAACTTAATTTAATACTGTATATGAATAAATTACATTCAATACATAACAAACATTACTTATGTAACAAAACATATAAAGGAAACTGAATCAGTCAACAACCAAAATAGTGATACTACTAGAATATTATTAACAAAAAAATAATAGAAGATCATTTATGATATAATATCTATGTATGTGGTTATAATATAAGTTAATAAAAATGATTTAACTATTATATAAGACGTTAACATACCCTCAACCTAGGAAATGTACAAGATAAGGGTTAATTTTACAATCTCTTTACATATATGTGGTTGTTTATACGTAAGTATCTATAAGGACTTCTTTATCATCCACATCCATTTTCCATAAAAATATATTTCAAAACAATTTTACTATTTCATAGAATGTGGGGTAAAATTATTTATAGCCTTGTTTTACTTTAAATTTTTTTGAATGAATTCTTTCAATCATTTTCTAAAAGGTACTTTTTGTCTTTTTCGATAAATTAAATTGAGAACGTTTTTTTTAAATTATATAGTGGGTGTGGCTATTTTCCACCATTATAACACCTTAAAATCTTCCATTACATGATTATAAGAATATTTTAAAAATAAATTATTTATTTTATAATTTTGTTACTTTTAAATGATTTCTAAATTAAATTATACATTTATCTCAAATAGTTTTGATATCATCTATCTCCACATCCTTTGATGGATTTTACACTTGTTTAAATTTTATTTATTATAATACAATCAGCCATATTTTATTGATAGTTTTGTAATATTTCTGATTGTGGAAGTGTTATTATTATATCATTCATTGTTTATGGTTATATTATTTACATTTCATCGGATATTTTTAATATGAATGTTTAAATAATTTTTCATCCTTTTAATATGTGGATTTGATTGGACTTAGTAAGTGATGGTTGGAAACCGCTATAGATCCCCAATGCATCATTATATCTAATGAGACAAACCAGTGTCTTGGGATATGGCCATGAAAAAATCTTATTTGTTGTCTTCGAACGATTCATTGACTGTGTGGTTATGATGTCTGACATTATGCATTCCATAATTATGAAATTAGCTATTGATATTACATGTAATTATTTGATTAGTATAATATCCATGTAAATAAGTAAATAGCATTATTTGTTTATTATTTTCCATATTATTTTAATGAATGTGTTTAAAAGTATTATGTTTTAGTATTACACATTTCCTTAAATATTTATTCTTATTTATTACAGTTTTTTCTATATTGTTATCCATAATGAGCATTGAATCTCAACCCTTTCTATGATTTATTTTTTCAAGAATGTGAAGAATTATATTATGACTGACCTGCAGTGACAGTGTTAGGGGAATTAATGTGTTCAAAGGAGACACAATGTTTCCATTTTTCATTTCATAATTTAATCTAAAACTTATGTATGTATAATGTACATCCAAGGTTACTAAACTAATTGGTCGTTGAGATTCAATCCACTGTGATCATGCCAATGTATTTAAATATTTCACCGGCTCTTGGATTCTAGGGTCGAGGCATTACATATTGGGATCCAAAATCTATTAGCCATTTTAACAAGATAACCATTTAATAATGTTTGTTACAATATCATACATATTTAGGACATGTGTTAATGGAATAAGAAGTTTGAGAAATAGTAAATTACATTGACTAATGATGGGTTTTAATGATTAGGATAGTTTACAAGGTTCCCTTAAACAAGACTACAAGTGGGTGGTTGTTGGGAGTTGAAGACTATTTTAGTTCACTGAAGGCTCTTTCATCAATACATTTATTTAATATAATATCCTAAACTAGATAAAAGATAATATAAATGAGAAAACACTAGAATCATGTCCACTTTAAGGGCATCCCGACCATCCAATCTTTTCATCTTCTGATACTGCTATGATGAGGTGACGAAGGATGTAACGTTCAATTAGTAAGGGCCTGATAAGTTGGAACTCCAGCTGAGATAGTGAAGATGTGTCCACCATGATTTCAAGGGATCATTTTACCTTGTTCAACTATATAATTATAGAATTTATGTGATCTAGGACATTTGTTCTATATGACTTTTTCAATGATTTATAAAGATAATATGGAATGAAGAAAAAGAAGCACTCTAATTACTATGACATTAGTGATTATGTAGATTACTAGTATCTGTATACATTATATAACCTCTTGAATATTTTAGTGAATTTATTATAGGATGTTTTTTCTCATTTGAATAAAGTACTCATTTTTCAAATCATGTTAATTTATTGTATCATTTTCCAATTTATGTATTTCCATTTCCTTGAATGTTTGTGATTTTTCTTTTGCATGAAAATGTTGAATTTTTTTGGTGTTTTGGGAATGAATTCTACATACTTTTGATACATCCAGTCATTAGATGGGGAACCATTATACATCATGATTTGGCTATATATATCCCATTTAATGAGATGTTTTAGTGAACTTTGGATCTTAATTCAAATGGTTTTATCCATGGTATATGTAGTCGGGGTTTCCCCGAATCTATACCACTTTAATCATAAATAGGATTACAATAAATCTAAACTTATTAAATATAAAAATATGTTTATATTATATATTATAGGTATTTAATCCATTTTATGGACTCAATAGACAATCTTACCTTAAAATTTACCATGAGGTTCTATAATCAGCTGGAAGAGTTCAATAGATGTAAATCATTATCCAATGTTTTCATCTATTTTTTTTTTGAGTTTATATTTATTAAAAAATATTCTTAATATCATTTATTCCATAATATTCTTTAAATTTTGGATTTATTTACTTTTTAGTATATTTGGATAACGATTATTAATAATATAAAATGTTTTTGTTTTTGTTTAACAGAAATAGTTATTAATCATATATTGTGGTTATAAAAGTATTTTCATAAACATCATGAGATTAATTAGAGTGTTTTCGTAGATAATTGTGATAATTTAATTATCTCATTTGGTTTATAACAATCATAAATCATAGTTTTCTATCTCAAATGAACTTTATATAGTGAGATCAGACCACTTTTTAATATCGATAAGTCATATTTACATTATAAATAATGATACTCAATGAAAAGTGGTCCCTTTCCATATTTGATATATTTCATATCATGATATTTACGATAAATATTTTTATATATTGTTGTACTAAACGGAGAAGCATCCTACGAGACTAGGTTTATCATCCTTCCTACGTTCATAGAATAAATTTTCATCTGATATCTTCTAAAACATTCTATCATTAGTTTTCTTTATTTTTTATAGTTCATATATTCCTAATTACCAATAAAGAATAACATTTCCTCCAGAAAAATTACTTCATTCCAACAAAACAAATTAAAGATACAATCAATAAATTATGTTGTAGACTAATGATGAACAATTTTTTTTGAATTTCATCTTCTTTTTTGAGAATTTTTGTAGTCTCAAATACAATTACCTTATATAATATATTATTAATAAATTTCATATATGATCTATCATAACATTCCATTCTCAAAATATTTTATTTTTGTATTCATGTGTGATAAGTCTTCATTATCAAATATCTAAGTCTTTTCCCTCAATTATGTCTTGAATTCAACCTCCACCATCATGAAATAATCATTAAATACATTCTAAATTTTATATTATTTCGAAATAATTCATTTATTTATATAAACCATGATAATATTTAGTCAATAATTTTTTATATGACCTTATATTTTTTCCTGGTCTCACAAATCTCCAATGGAATTTACACAATTTTAACTTTAAATTATTCATTTGTATTTTAGGAGATAATTTTCATAATTCATCATGAAATCAAACCTATAGAATAAATAACTATGTACTATGGTATTACACATTTTGTAACCAAAAGTTACTGATTTATGATCTGAGAAATTACAACACCACCAATAACATTGTATAGAAAACAACTTTGTTTAATAGTAATTGCATTGAGTGAGTTTTCCCTGCTCATTTTATTCTTTATGAGATACCTAATGTGATTATTTTTTAAATATACTTTTATTATAGAAATTTAAATAATTTATCTTGATTATAGTATATTTATTTAAAATTTAATTCTACCAAATTATAAATTTTTTAGGTTTTTATTTATCATTTTCAATTGATGTAGTAGGATGGTTTTATCTCATTAAGGCTGAAATACTGTTCCTTATTCATATAAAACTAGATACATTCTATAAAATTAATATATCCCAATCCTTGAGTACCGACATATTAAGGACTTTTATATTTCATGAACTCTTCATGAATCTTCAATGTTATGTACTATTTATAAATATTGATATAATTTTTACATAGAACTTTTAAGGATCATTTACAATCTTAATTAAATTTTTTAAAAAAAATTTCATTGATTTAATATTATTGTGATGAATAAAATTCAGTTTTTAGTGATTTTACTAATCTTGCAAGTGATGTAATATATTATCATACATAATTCCACAAAAAACAAATTCAATACATTAATTTGCATAATGATATCATCTTCATTCTACTTATTTTGAATTTTCAACTCACGTGTGTCATAAAAAATCTTATGTTATTCATTATAATTCGCAGAAATTTAATAATCCTTTATATAAAACTGATGTTTAATTCATTAAATTTGATCCTTTTTGTTTTTTTATCGTTATCATCATCATTTTTATTATTAATTGATTAAATATCATCATATAGATGCATTAAAAATGTTTTAAATGCATATCTGATAAAAAATTAACCTTGATATAAGTTTATTCTTTATCCTTGAATAAAGATATTCATTATTATAGATCCCATATAATCCATTCATTTAGAAAATAAATCACATTTTTTAATGAAAACATCAATGTTATCATTCCTATTAATGTAACATTTCAAAAGATCTTATTTATTTTTATCGTTATGATACATTTATAAACCATTATGAATAAATTTTAAAAAATTTACATTATTGAAATATTTAAATGTGATCATTCGCATATAAATTCATTATCCCTTCTTATGGATTATTGATATTAATGAAAAATGTCATTAATAATATATAACATCTTGTAATTATTATATATATTGCGATCTCTACTTGGGTTTGTTGATTTATAACATTAGATAGATTTGAAATAGACATAATTTTCACTTATATTATTCCACTATATATTTGGGGAACTTCTAGAATTTTTGGATATAAAATAATTTTGAAGCTCATTAAGTGTTTATATTCCAATGTTGTCATATTTTAATAATGTGATATATTCCTTAATTATATTAGAAAGGAAAAACAATTTCATGGATATGTTTGAGTCCTCAAGTTCTTCTCTATAACATTAAATGTTATAAATATTTTTATTTACACGGGAAATGAAATTATCTATTAATTTTTTACCTATCATCCCACTAAATTAAAATTATGACAAAAAATTATAAATTTGTATCTTGATTTTTTCACCTCTATATATTCATGGAGTATTTCCTATATAGATTAGAATAATATCCATCACATTAACTTTTCCAACAACATCCGTAAGAGTTATTACAATAATTTATTTTGATAATGGATGCTAGAATAAATGTTCTTCTTGTATATTTAAAAGAATGTTAAGACATTATTCAAACGAGTGATTCATGAAAATGTAATTATCATTAAATAAATTACTATTTAATGTAATAGTTGATCTATGTTATCCTTGTATATATTGAATCTATTATCATTGATCATGGTATTTTACAGACTTGATTTATACTCTCCATGTTGAAAATTGAATAGTTGCATCAATCAATAATGAAAAATAAACCTTTAATGTAAACTCATCTATGATTCCAATTGAATCCACCTTGTAATGTCTCATTAATTAATAGGGTATTTAATCAGTGCAACCCCCCCCCCCTTATATTTTAAATTAACAGGACATGGTGCAATTATTTTTAGTGAGTATAAGTTAGATTTTATATGTAATTTATATAGTGATTATAAATAATGACTGATAGTAAATAATAAATTTCATAAGATAAAGGAACACGATGGTATTAAAATGTTCACTAAATCATAAAGAGTGGCTAGTACTTTATGATGAATAGGTCACATCTCACTTCTGAATGTATTATTATCCTCTTCAATGTTTATGAGAATATAAAGCAAGGGGATAGACGAGGACATCAATGTATTATCTAGTAGATAAATTTTAGAGTGAATATAGAACCATTAATAATTATAATATTGAATTGGTCATAGATACTGATATGAAAAATTGAATATTAAAAAACTAGAAGCTTTATCCTTATAGTCCTTTAAAAAATAAAATTGAAGAAGAATATTAAACTCGCTTTCGACTTCTCTCAAGTGTCAAAACACATTCAAATGATTTTTACATGATGTTATGAGTTGAATGAATAAATGTTAAATATCATTCATTAATTGATTATTCTTTTAAAAATAGATGAATAATTTAATATAATAAGTTATCTCTAAACATATGGAGAATATGAATCCATTTTCAGATGTAGATAATATTCAAGGAGCTGATGCATAATATTTTCTTCTATAAAAAATATATATCATACTAATTTATTAGATTATATTCATTATATATTCATTACGTCATACACCACCAAAATATGTATGTTGTCCATATTGAAGATGAAGCTCATGTGACATTCTTTAGCCACCTCTAATGTAAAGAAGAGGTAAGTTGCATATATTTGTGATCAATGTTACATCCCCTTATATTTATTCCATATTAGGTTATATTAGATAAATAAAATGTGTTCAGTTTTTATACTAAATTCTCAACCATTAATTAGTGGTATAGAATATTTATTAGTCTAATTTTGGATAAAATATGACATGGTAAATTTCACCGTACTATAGTGGTGTTCATGGTGGTCTACATGATTTTTAGATTGATATATGTTCAAAAAAATACATACATATAGCATATATATATTAAGAATATTTTTTTAATATATATGTAAAATGGATATCAACAATACTTTATATCCAAAGTAATGTATGAATAGTGCATGGAATTTCTAATGCATCACACACAAGGTTTTTCTTTTTACAATAATCAATGTGGTGGGTTTTTTAAATATCATGAATCTTTTAATGTAGCTGTTAAATGAATCTTCTTAATGGGAATGAACATATGTGATACACGGTAACGAACTTAATTACATGAATAATAAAAATTCATGAAAATTTATAGAAAAGGAAACAAGTTCCCTTGATTTTGAGATTGATCATGTACAGATGATGTAGTTATTGATCCTCAATTTTAAGAAAATATTTCAAAAAATCTATTCTTTCCCATAAATCTAATTTTCACACATATTTAATGTACTAACCCACTTTACATGTACAATAAATATCACGATATGGTCGTAGATCCATAAGTTGGTGAATAATATATAGAGGTAAGAAACATTAGTTTTTTCTCTCTTTATCATCATCAAACCATTCTACATTATGGAAGAAGATCTCGATTAAAACATAATCATTATATGTATTCAATATTTTTTTATTCTTTATTTTTCATTAAAATTATATATTATCATGGATAAATTGGAATGAGAGATGGGATTAATTCAAATATATATGATCATATGATGATCCCTTATTATCAACAATAAATATTAGAGACAACAAATATGAAAAATTATCATGTTATATTATCTATTTTGAGAAGAAAAAAATTAATTTATTTTTATTTTTTTGGATTTATGTTATATTATATCATAAAGATGAATTATTGTAAATACCCTAACTTAGAACTCCAAATTTAGTGGTCACATTTTTAACATTGCTTCATAATACAAGTGATCATATCCCAATGGAATGAATATTTCAGTACTGTTAGAAAACTAGATACATATATAAATTACACATTACATTTGAAAACATAAAATAAAACATAGTGTTTTATTTGAAGAATCCACTACAATAATATATGTTAATCAAAAGAAATTTCATGATATCATACATAAAGTAATCATAAGAATGGTGTGATCTCAGACACTCAGTATGGATACATGAATAGTTTTATATATCATGAATAAATAAGACATAATCAATATTTCAAGGTAAATTTCTGAATAAATTTTACATTTATTCAAGAAACATGAGAATGAAAAATAAAATTATATTTTTAAATAATGATTAAATAATTCAATATAATGAGTTTGAAATATTATACATGGAAATCAATCCAAATCAAATAATCACATGGAAATCAATAAATAATATTATATTGAAGTAATTTATAATTCAAAATATCATAAGCATACCATCAAGCCCTCATTCCAAGACATCATACATTACTCAGTAAGGACACAACTAAATACCCAATCTAGTTTTTCTCATGAGACCTACTTATGTATTTAGGGGCTATAACAGGATCCGCACATCACTTACAAAATCTAATGAAATCCATATATGATTGGGAATAAACATAATAAACATACAAATTAATATTAAAAAACAAATAAAATGAAAATTTATTACAATATGCACTGAATAAACATAATCACAGACAATCTAGAGTAATATTGTGAATGGTATTCGAATAGTACATGTATAGTGAATCTATGGATATTAAATGAGAGAAATAATAATTATAGTATCATTATAATTTATCCAATATAAAGAATAATTAAAACTTGTGTTATTATTTTTTATTTATATAAATTTCATACAAATTTCATTAAATACATTCTTAAGAAAAAAAACCATTTTCAAATTTAATATCAATTTTTAAAAAATACAGTATAATAGAAAAAAATTCATTGAAAATAATATTTTAAAAATAAAAATGATTATAAAATTAAATTATTATTCATGATGGAATGTAATATCGTTCATTCTTCATAAGTTATAACAAATATTCCTTTCAAACTGATGTAAAAAATTTCAAAAAGTTCCACAGTTGGAAAATTAAAAGGAGACTCATTTAAAATGATTTTCTAAAAAGTAATAAATGGGTAATAATATTTTTAATAAATTATTTATAAAATATTTAAGAAATTCCTGAAAATATTTTTTAAAAAATGGATAAGGACGAAAAAATGTTTTCATCGTAAGAGGGAAATAAAGTCATGTTTTCAAAAAACATTCAATTCTTATTTTTATGTACGAAAAAGAGGGAAATGGAACTATGAATTGAAAATATCATGATGAATATAGGATAAGATATTTTATTTCATATAATTTATAAATATCAATTAATTTCCTGATGTGAGGCTAAAACATAATCAATCCTAAATAACGATGAGATTGTGATATTATCCCTTTCGTCATGTCCTATTTCATTTTAATTGTCAGATGCTCCTATATAAAAAAAATATATTTTTTTTAAAAAAATTAAATAACCATAATGATAAATTTAATAAACTATACTATTTATATATAACTATGTTTCACCGTTTTATTAAAAATACATTAATAAATCACTTTTCCGGGTGATAACTATTTCATTTTCAAGGTAGGTTATGGTTCAGTGGTTTCAGTCCTTGTAATTTGATCACGATTTATTCTTCTAGAAAAATTTAATCATTAAATTAAAACCATGTATATTAATTATATATATTTTTAATAATCCATAAAAGGTACATATATAAAAATAAATTAAACTATTCATGGTGATCGTTGGTCATACGTAATTATGAACACTCTTTTTGTTATTGGAACGATGGAATTAAAAAATATAAAAAATGTATTAGCATTACAGAATAATTATTATATCATATATATCATACATATTCATTTAATTTATCCTTATTAACATCCAATTCAAATTTAAATGAAGAAAAGCACATCACTTCAAGGAGTTAGTAGTCCAAACGTACGCACAAGAAACAATATCATCTTCCAATTGATTGAGATATAATAATTTAGAAATAATTTTATCATTATTTAATAATAATTATTTCATAAATATCATATAAAAATTTTAAAAATATGGAAAAAAACCCATCCATGAAATATATTGGGGTAAATGAATTGAATTTATTTGTGTAAATAGTAAGTTGTGTGTACACATGAGTGAATCATCCACATCCCATCTGATTGAAAAATGGACTGATATAATTTATTAATTATTATTAATAAAATTAATGTATATTTATGATAAGTATGATTAAATTTTATTTCAAATAACACATATTTAGAGGATGTAAATGAAAAATTAAAATTAAAGTAATTGATTAAGATAATTAATTATTCATTGATATAACTCCATTAGTTCTCCTATAAAGGACCATTGTGTATCTCTTTGTGTAATATAATCAGCTCTATTATTATGATTATTAAGTTTTAATGGAATTATTAATGTTATGGTTGATCTAGATTGCTCAAGATATTCTAATAAGTGAGAGAAAGATGTGCCCATTTATAATTACGGTGAGGGGAACTTTTGAAACTAAGAAAATATAAAATTATAATAAAGTAATTGTCAAGATAATTTACTCCAAAAGCCATAGATTATTATATAATATGTGATTGTATAAAAATTCCATTATTAAATGAAATTTAGATATATTTATGTTTTTTAACCCTTATGTTTTGGTATTACCCCTCAGTTATCAATATTTAACATTAACTATGGAAAAATACTTTTTCACTTATAAGGTTTATCATTTTACATATAATGAATTTAATTACTCATAAATGGACATATGATGACATATAAGACTCAATATTATCTACTTTCCCTATTTAAATATTTAACTTATTTTAAAATAATTTAATAAAATATAATTTTAAAAAATTATCATTAATGTCATTTATGACACTCTTTTATATTTTATGAAAAAGAGAAAACAAAATTTTTATAATTAATATTAAAATATTTAAAACAACAGTAATAGATAATATTAACCTATACAAATAATTAAATTATTTAAAATTTTCAAATTATGTTACATTTTAATTTTTTAAATTATTTATTTTATTTTTCTATTATTTTTAAAATATATTATTTTCATTACGTGGGAATTTAGTTTGTTATCCAATTACTAAGATATATAAAAAAATATACAAAATTTATATAATTTCATTAATCTAAAAATTGACATTTAACTTCATTTATAGTATTCTTCATCCCTATATTATCTCATAAGCGATATTTAAATCTAAGAGAGTGGCATTTTGTAACTTTCCGTTATGTAAATATTATATTGGTCATTTTCATAGACATATGTTCATTAAAAAATTAAATATAAACCCTAAGGTGATTTGGTTTTAATTAACATTAATGGAATAGGTATTAATAAGAAATTGTATAATCATATCACTTAGTTTTAACCAAGATTAACCCGATTTACCCTCTACTAAGGAGACAAATTTTATCACGGTTGATATTTATAATACCTAAAAATAAATGGGAGCTATTTAAAAGAATTTAACCCCATATTTAAAATTATGAAATTAATTTGATCAAATTCAATACCTATAAATGTAATTAATTAATTTCAACATATGAGTGTGATGAAATAGTTTTTTAGAAAAATAACATTTTTAAGAGAAAATTATATTTATTCTAATCTAATGAATAGTAACATTATTATATGGGTAATAAAACATTTGAATGAATATATAGTATATTAATTTTATTAAAATAAATAAAATAATGATTAAACTATTTTATTAATATAAAATAGCGTTATTTTCATAAAAAAAGATTTTTAGAAAAAATGACTCCTTCACATTAAAACGTTTTTAAAATTTATTTATATATAATTTATTTTATATGTTTTTAAACCGATTACTTTAAAATTATAATTATTAATATTAATAACCACCAATTTAATATATATTTTATAATGGTATACTATATTACAATTCAATTAAATAAGGGTTTGCATGTAATGAAACCTATCAATGAGATTAATTTTTTTTTATAATTACAAATACTGTATTGTATCAAAATGTATAATTGTTCTCTCTTATAAAAATATTTCATCATAAAAAATTCCAAAATTCCACTTCATGATAATATTTTGATAGTTCTTATTCATAAATTTTACAGGTTCCCATGACACCTCCTCTATCACATGATTTTTCCAAGGTAACTATACCAATTTAGTCATCTCATTCCTAAAAACTTGTTCTTTAGTGTCGTAAATATAAAAAATATCCTCAATATAAGATTGATCAGGATCCAATTATATTTTGGAATAGGTGATAACATGTATTCTATTTGACATATAATTACATAACAATGATTTACGGAACACATCACGTAATTTCAAGACACATGATGGAATAAACAAATGGTAATCCACAACTCCAATTATTTCTAGGATTTCAAAAGTTTAGATGTTCGTGGGAATTAGTATCCATTTCATACCAAACCTTATAACACCCTTCCATGGATAAAATTTCAGTAAAACATATTCTTCCAATTGAAATTCAAAATCATTTCTCTAGATATCAACATAACAATGTTTCCTAAATAAAACATATTTGATATGTGTTTTAATTCACTTTACCTTATCCATTTCATCAAATTTAACTCAGTATCATGAGTCTTCTGATGAGTTTTTTTATATTTTTTATGTAGATGATGGATCATTATCAGAAAAAATTGAAATTAAAACACCATGAAGGAATAATATATCATTAATATAAATCTATATGAGTAAATAAAAAGGTAAATAATCTTTTATATTGAGGAAATATTAAATCTTTTTTGGCTATCAATAATAGCCTATATTACATCATTCTTAATATGATTATTTGGGAAAACAATGAATAATCCCATAGTAATTTCATCCCATTTCCACATATGAATATGTATATATTTCATGAATACTGTATGATGTTATCTGTCATTATTTTACTTTTGATTGAAAAAATATAATGTCTTCTAATCATTAATTTCCTTCTTCATAGTATCGCACAAAAAGTGTTCCTTTAACTCAAACTACATTTTGGTGTAATAATAGTGTATAGAGAAATTTTGTCTATGAGAATCATCCAGTAATTCCATATTCATTTTATGTATATATTATAAAGATAGCCTCATTATGAATTTCATAATTCCATCTTCATATATGAAGTCTTCCAATTTCCAATCATTATAAACATTAATTTTCTTTTAAATATTTTCATCATCAAAATGAGAAAATTTTAACTATTTTAATTAATATGGGATGATAATCTTTTAGAAAATGGTGATTTCTCCCATTCCATAATAATTCTAATATCCATCCTTACAAAAATTATTAACATTAGATCCATATGAATAATTGTTTTGGTTATAACTATATTAAATTTATATATCAATGTACATTTTACCATATTAAATTTCCTTGGTTGGTAGTGTATTGAGAAATCATAGTCATTGAATAATTTTAGTCACCACCTTTACCTCTTATTTACCTATTTATTTGAAAATATAAATTTAAAACTCTTGGTATCCTTATATATCTCTCACATTTTAACATTGAGATAATGTATAAGTGTCTTGAAAGTAATGATTAAGGATTGCAATAAAGGATCAAGGTTTGGATAGTTTTTCTTTAACAATTAGAAACCTTGATGAATAGGAAATAACTTTTTCAATATGTATAAGGAAATAACCAAGTCTCATATTTGATGAAACACTATATATAAAAAATAGTCTTTTCCTAATTATATAGTCAAAATGAGAACATTCACCAATCATATATTCGATTCCTCAAGACATTCTTCACATTTCATTGTATATATAAAAATTATGTCAATATATATAATATTATTTAATGGTTTAGTTATTTAGGATGTTATTTTAACAAATCACTAATAATAATCGTCTATGCCAATGAAACTATGTATCTTAGTTGTGTTCATTTTTATAATCCATTCATGGACTTCTTTCTTCTTTATGGGATCAACAAAGATTCAATCCTTGGAGCTAATATACCTAAAAACGAAATATTTAATAAGCTATATTACAAACTTTTTAAATTTAATATATAACTTTTTTCCACTAATATTCTCATGAACGACCCAAAAGTGATTCTCCTAGTCCTCATTGAATTTACTGGACTTCCAGAATCACCAATAAATACCAAAAAAATTTATATTGATTTTTTAAGAATACTATATTCATTTGAATTGATGAAGATTGACGGTGAATTATTCATTCCAAAAAATGATAATTTGAACTTGTAAAGTGCATACCAAGTATTAAATGTTTCTATTTGACTATCTTCCTTCTTTACTCTGAATTAATGATACCCATAATGAATCCCAATACTCGAAAAATATTGATTTCCATGAATTTGAATGAAAATGTAATCAATTTAAGGAAGAGGATACATGTTAATTGTTATAATAGAATTGATTTCCATATAATTAATTTGAATCCTCATATTACAATATTTCTTATTAATGGAATGAATAGGGGATCTCCAAGGTGAAACACTAGGGAATATAAATCCCTTATTAAAGATATCTCTTATTTGTTTTGTAATAGCATGATGCATAAGGGCCTGCCTAGCCAGTGGAAGGTCGATCCTTCACAACCCAAATCATTCCTATAATAGACTAGGGGTTAATGGAAAGCTTCATGATGTTATAAATGAATGGTATAATTTTCCAAAATTAACCTATACACATGATCCCAACTATCTCTACAGATCAGTAAATATGAATATAACAAATGACAGATGTATATAAAGTGAAAACATGAATGCAATAAACTCTATGAAAATAAAATAGTTTATGATAATGTAATCTAATATATAATAGAAAAAAAATACACACCCCATAAAAAATAATATTATGACCTTACTATAACTAGAAAATAGGTTGTTGGAGACAAACCTGACCCTTATCACCATGCTTTGACCACTGTATGTGGTCAATGCCCCCATGTATCACTATACGTGACCGATGTCACAAAATAATCATTCTTCATATACATAATACATGAAACTTAATGGAAAATAATAAGAATGTGTGAGTATATACAAGCCCAAAAGGATTCACTAAATACCATTATGGGATAAATTTAATGATACAAAAAATTGTTACCTCAATTAAAGTACATATGGAAATGAAACCTATCATATAATATATGCTAAAAAAGAAATAGTTATGGGAGAGAATGAGGATATCCATTTCATAGATAATCATAGGATGATGATTCTCCGTAAAACTCTAAATTTTTATTAGCAACACCCAATATCTAATTTACCTATATATGAAATAAATTTAAGGGACCTAAGCCTCTCCACTAATCCACAACATGAGGGGGAAAATTATCTAACAGAATACCCATGAATTATTATAGAATAGGGGTTCCAGTTAGTAGATATAGTTCCTATTCCATGGTGTGATGAGGGTTCCAATCAGTAAATAGAGTACCCACATCTCAGTATAACAGGGTCATAATATATTATAGGTAGAGGACCAACACTCTGGCATGTCAGGAGGGAAACTGTTATTAAACATATGATTTTTTCCCTACTACAACATGGGGGGGACAACTATCTAAATATATGAATATGTAAGACTTATTACCTAGTGTGATAGGGTGGGGGTGTTATGAACCTTGACATATATCATACTATCCTTCAATGATCAGTAAAATGTTAAAGAACATCATAAATAACGGTCATTTCCATAATACTTCACATCAAAATATCTATTAAGAAATTTAGGGAACCATTTTGTTATATGTATAAAATCACTCAGGATAGGCTAATGGAATCCCAAAAACTGAGTCATGAAGAAGGATATTTGAGAGGAAAAATTTCTTATGGGAAATACAAGGGGTTTATGGGGGTCGACCGAATTCGTCACCCGCCTCACTGCCTGGATTTCTTTGTCCTTACACATGGATTGTAAATCCATGCCATACCATGTGTAATGTATAGGTGTTACATGATATTTCTTTCCCCTTGTGGTTCTAGTATTGTACAACTTTCACATGGCACATCCAACCAAATATTTTTACACATCAAATCCTAGTAGCGCTCAATGTGTAAGACCTCATGGTGTCCCAAGACATGTACAACTCTAGGGTCACGTAAAATATGTTCTTGTCCACAAGGAATGTGATCCCTTACTTGGTTATAAACCCAATCCACTATAAAATCTAATTAACATGTCTTGTGGTATTCTGTATTACATGGAGTGTTGATTTATTTTTCATAGAAAGTGTAGATTCTTCCCAAAATTTCATGACAAAAAATTAAGCAACAAATACAATGATTGACATCCCATGATCAATGGAGTTAACCTCTAGACATCAATTCCCATTCGAGAGTGGACACAAATTGGGTTTAGATTATCCAGTTGAATCCAAAGAGCCTCCTAAAGCTCATGGAAACTACTGTGGATGATCTAGATTCCATTTCCATGGATAGATTACCCACATCCCATGATCCATATTAATACATATAAAATTTACCAATCCTTTCATCATACACACAACTATAATTAATTCGAGTGTTTGATTATGCTTGAACACGCCGTGACAAGGTCGAATCATTACCGTATGGTCCAATAATGAAGATTTTCAAGAAAGAGCTTGGGGAACCATAATAAAAAAGTATAATCTATGTTTTGAATTATTCTTGTACAATTATCATATAAATGATACTTCTAGAGTAATATAATGTGAGACAAGGAGTTTAATATGATCAATTAAATGATATATAATAGGGATCATGTGAGGGATCAAATAATCATATATAAAAAATCATATAATTAAATATATTATAATACTTTTAATAAAAATGATAGTAAACCATAATTTATGATCACAACCTTCATTTTGAACGATCATTATTGTAGAATTAATTTTCCAGTTATATACATGACCTGCTACATTCAGTACCTCATGATCCACCTCAATATGATCACATGGCATACTCTTCTCTTGATCTTCCAATGAAGAAATATCTCCTTTAATCTTAAAAGTGGTATTAGTATATCCATGGAGAAATTTCCTAATTACAAACTTACATAATGTATTAGGTTTTTTCATATAATATAAAATCAATATATAATTTTTTTATTTTAGTTAAACTCACATGCCAATATATTATTTCCTATGAACGTTTGATTTTGAACAACCTTAGGTCATACCCAGTTTAATCCCACCATTATTGAATCAACTGTCATGTCAGATAATTTTTCTGAGGTATAGGGAAATGATAAAATAAATAATCAATGAAATCATTTTTTGTGGGATTTAAACTAAAGTAATAATTTAAATAGATTAATTTTGGGGCATCATTTCCCCAATGCACCACTAAAAATATGAGGATAAATTGTGAAATAAAAATGGAAATATTCAATGAAAAAATTCAATGAAATCGGATTTTTTACATTTTCCCCGCTGTTATGGACTTTCTCCCTAAAAAGGATATACTAAATGGAATGTTCGGTCACTATGAATGATTCTGTCTCTCTTACTCCCATTATCTCTCCTTTATGATCCCATGCTTCCAAATCACATGAGACAAATGATTGGTCCATCCTCATAGGACCCTCTCATACTGATCATCAATATCACCCAACCACTTCACAAAGGTGGATCCATTCTCGATCTCTGTCTCATCCCAATCAATTACTTGCAAAGTCTCATGCAAGTATCTCATCTTTTTTGAAATTTAAAATATTTCATGTACCTTATCTAACTGTGGGTATATGGATGGGAGGTAAAAAAACCTCTCCAAACATACATAAGACCATAAATTCCTTGATAAACCTCTAGGATAACTTGCCAGACCAAAAAACATCCATAAACTTCTTTATTTGGAAAATATCAGTAGAACATGGCCTCCCTACCAAAACTATAAGGGATTATTATATAGATCTTCACATGATTTCTGACTGCTCTAATCTACCCTCATATTCTCATGGACCACCTTAACCTTCTCCATCATCACCCGAACCATCATTTCCCCAACTATATTTCTCTCTCCAGTATCATTCAAGTTAAATAGTAACTTAAGTGGTATCAATATCCATCCCTCAAAAGTTGAGATGTCAATAGTAAGGTGAAATTCCTAATTATAATAAAACTCTACCAATTGAATTTAATCTTCCCAGATCTGGATATTGTCGAACACATAAGCCATCAATATGTTCTAAGAAATCTATATAGTATACTCTATCTACCCTTACATTTGGGGGAGAAATTCTATACTCATTTGAAAATAGGTCTATAATTCCTCAAATAGGCCTCTCCACAACCATGCAATGAACCGATAATCATGTTTAGAGATAATTATCAATGGTATCCCTTGAATCTGTAAGATATCGTTAACATACAATAGACCCAGACTCTCCACCTAACTATGCTCCATGATGGAATTTAAGATTGAAAACTTTTTCAACTAATCAATAATCCTATAAATATAATTTTTGCCTCTCATAGTATGTGGAAGCCCCATTAAATTGTTTGTGGTCATAACATCGTGTTTCCAATTAGGAATCTCAATAGGTTGTGTCAAACCTAGAGAAAGATGGTTATTATCCTTCACCTTATAATGTATGAGACACCAAGAGATGAAATATTCAATGCTCCACCTCATGAAAAACCACAAATGATGCCACCTAAGGACCTTGTAAATATTTTTGACAATAGTTTTTACATCCAATTGGTATTTGTGAAACTCCCTCATAACCTCCTCTTGAAAAATTACTGCCACCAACCTATGTACATGAAAAAGTTTGATGGTATCCAATTATTAAGAAAACTTATATGGTGCATATTCTGAGGATAAATAGTCATGTAAAAGATCATAGTATATGTCTACCAAATCAACCCCTCTCTCATGCTAAAGAAGTGTATGAGCTAGCTGCATCAACTACAGAAAATCTATACACCTCTCCTCCAACAGCATTAGCTGCATCAAATCCAACATCAAAGACACCTCTTTCACTTTGAGAGAATTAGAATTATTGATCAGGGAACCTACCACCACATTTTACATCCCATGACTAAAAAATATATCAATGAAATAGTTCCATATGAACTCAAAACAATTCCTATTTATTAGGTACAGATCTATCTGAGTGAAGTTATATCTAAGGATCTCGGGGTCAGAGTAAAAAACAAAATTCTCACATAGAATATAGTGCATCCACATCATTAATGTGAATGCTATCATTGGGAACTATGGTTCATGTATATAATTTTTTTTCTTGTGGTATCTCAACATCATTTACCCCTATGCGATAACTTCCCTCAACATAATCAACTCACAGTAGAGCCCATCTTCATAGGCATTAATATCACTATATACTCTATCCCACCTTGAATAGTCACATTAATGGAGCATTGATATGACTCAACTTTATCTCTCTAGGGGATCTCTAGCACTATTGTAATAGGTAAACTGATACCATTTCTACATCAGGGTGATATAAGGGGATTAAATTGTAGATAATTATTTCGTACCAACCTGTTGTATTACCCCTCCATGCTGGGGAAATTATGCACCTCTATTACAATCTTTTGTGGTTCCCAATAAACCACAACAATGATCCTTTCTAGGACTATTACTAATCCACTCTTAGATATTACATTCCTTAAAAATAGAAATTTTCATATCCAAAAACTACCACTTAAATATATTTCCATAATGATGTTTCTTCTAAAGCAATCCTAATGCCAATCTCAAATGATTCACATGATCTTAATCTAATGAAAAGTAAATGAGTGTTTCACTAATGAAGAATAACAAAAATTATTCCAATTATATCTAAATGATATGTTTCATTAGAGCCATAAATTCATTGGGGGAGTTTATCACATTTAATGAAATTGCTAAAAACTCATTGTTTCCATAATGACATCAAATTTCCTTCATCAGAATATCATCCATTCTATCCCTCAACAAGAACTATTTAGTCCTTGGATTAATCTTCTAGATAAAAATATTATCATGGAAATGGTTAAATAGATCATCAATCCATAGAATGTGGTACTTTTTGAATATCATCACCTTTTCTATGAAATTATAATTAACCAAAATCCCCATTCTCTAATCTACCTTTCTCTTAAACAATACTGAATCTTACTGAGGGACATAGTGGGTCAGATAGATCCCTTCTACTGAGGGTCCTACAACTTCAACCATAGCTTCTAGAGCTATGTAGGGTCTATATTATATTCTATAGTTGATATTATTGTGGACATATGGAGAAATTTAATTTATAATTCCATATTTCACCTTATAGGTAGTCGCAAATCATCCTTAGGGACGACATCAATAATATCATCCACAACCAAAGGAATCCTGATTCATGAATATAGTTCTATACAATGGGATATTCTTACCATATAATGGGTGATAGGATTCATCTAACTACTCACATGACCCACTAGATCAACAATGAGATCTCTCCCATCAAAAAAGGATAATATCACCCCATCCTCCTGAATGCATGTAACCTTCTTGTGATAATAATAAATCTAGGCTCGAACCATAGAAAACAACTCCATAACCAAGATTACATCATAAGGTTATATTGTGATGATCAATAGTTCCTATAATAAACTCTCTCGATTGAGTGATAACATGCGCTACTAGCTAATAAGTGATATATATGAATCCTTCACAATAAGAACCTCTAGTTAATGTTTTTGGATATAAACGCAACTGGAAGCACAATCTCAGGCACTAGGGGTTTGGATATGTAATAATGTCTCAAACCTATAGCTATAAAAACTATTTAAATATTAGAATAATAACATATCATACCTCATATCAACCCATGGGAACCTTTAAAATAGCCATCTATATCTAGAAACTACACATCACCTTAACAACCATCTCCTAAAGGAAAACATGTACCTTTTCGTAGTGGGGTGGCAGAAACTCATAATTTTGTCCCCTACCAATAGATACTCAATATAGAGATAATCATTATCCTATTCTAGAAATTCCTTCATGGTGACTCCCTTACACCAATTGGGAGATCCCTAATCATGACACTACCTTTTTTGTGTTCAATCCCCAAGCCTCCTTCCCACCTCATCACATCAGGTTAGGAATGTTTTAGCTATGTAACCTTGGACATCATAATGATAGAATCCCCCATATTTGTTCTCACTAGTGCCTATACATAAACCCTACTCTATATGTCCACCTAACTATGTCTATCCGTGTAACAGTATCCTACACTAAGATGACGAAAACTGGTTGTAGTAAGATGTTCCCTACGACTCAACACCATGAATCACACTACCATCTCCAACAACCCAATGTCCATCTAATAGGAAGGTATGTACCACAATTTTCCTCTCTATAACTCCAACATATGTGGGAATTTATAAGAGGACTATACTAGAATGAATGTATCTTTAGAGACTCTTCTAAAACCTCATCATTTGTATGTAATCATCCTACACCAAGACATGGGAGTTTTTGGCAATGTTGGATTACCATGTGACATATTCAGAAACCATAATAATATAATACTATATCATAAGAGGCTCACTCGTCCAAAATGAGCACCATCACTTGTGGTAATACTCCACACAACAGAGTTATTGGGATTCGAACTGTGATAACTACATCTAATGATGAGTTTACATGAAAATAAATCAATAGAATCTAGCTACTATACATGAAATATTGTCTTTCGGTGTAACAATATGATCAGTAAGTTTCTTCAGGTACCTAAATACATGGATAACTTACTCAAACTAATTCTTTGATTCGTATTGATCTAGATCATTGGGGAACCTTAGGAGTGATAGATTATTGAAATAATAGTGTGTTCTAAGACATTAGAAATCATCATCCCTCCATTCTAGTACTATAATATAATCAATATGTAGGGGTAATACACTCCTCTCACCTAATGGATACACCATGTTAGATTACCCCTGAACTGATGCCTTGTCAATCAATGGATCTTTATCGTATTGTTGAATTAGTAACACAGTTATCTATCTTCATGGAGGAATATTGAATGTGTCTAATATGAGAATGATTATATGAGAATATATATATATATATATGTGGGGAGATGACTTAAGAAGGAAACTCAATCGACTCAATCCTATATAACGCATTTACCAGAGATCTATGCAACAGATGTCTCAGTATCTTGAGTCAAAAAGAAGGTAGTATGAGTCTTTGTGTATGTATACATTTTTTTCTGAACCAATATTGGATTCCATGGAATAAAAGATGAACTCGAGAAAGAGAAGGCCTATGTCTATAAGTCTGTTCAAATTCATTAAAAGGGGAATACTCCAAAAACCATCACTTGGGTTCGAACTTATCTAAAACCTATATGTATTGAACTAGCCCATCGTGTCCCCCCTTGCTAGTGGAAGGTTGAAAAATTACCACCCCAAGCCATCCTCAAATTGGATGGGGGGAAACCAAAATTTATAAGATGGAATAACTAAATTAGAGGATATTTTCTAATCTTTTTTAGACAAACACACAATCATTTCCATGAAATTGTACATTGGGATATAATAAAATTTAGTTAAATTTAGATTAAAATGTATATTAGTAAGATCAAGTTAAAAATAAAAAAATATAACAAATTAATAAAGATGGGGAATGTTAAAAATACTTTCTTACCCAAAAATTAAGTCATCATATAATTATAACCAGAAAACGGGAAGTGGAAGAGAAATTGAATCTTAATCTAAATGTCCACCCATCATATGTGGTCAATAAAACCATTTATCACTTTTATCATCCAATTTCACTATAAAACTATACATCGTATGGATAAGATTTTAAATGATGGGTAAAATTCCATGAATGGGTGAGTATATACACACACAGTAGGATTACCCAAAACATACTAAGAGAGAAATACAAAAATATGAGAATAGTAACCTCAACACAATGAATCAGGGAAATGAAATCCATCATAGATGTAATTTCTCAAAATGAAACCTAAAAAATTTAGATATGGGGTCTCCACATCATAACCTAGCTTATTAATATAAGTCGACCTGTACCTTAAACAGTTCATCATAGATGACCACTATTTTTGTGGCTACCTATGAATGGCTGGTTGTGGACACACATCTCTCCACTGGTCCACAGAATAAGAGTGTATAATCTCTAATTAATTACCAATGATATAGATGAGTTGAAAATAATTGTTCTTTAACACAATTTGTTGAGAATGTTGAGGAGGATAAATTGAATATTTCCATTTTCAATGAATGTAATTCAAAACATCATTATTAGGATTTAGATGAGTTGTGTGGTGAGGAATGTGATGTTGGGAGATAAAATTTTAAATTTAATTACTTATTAAAAAAATTTTATTCCAAAACATCACTGGGAATCATAAGGATCTAGTTCATACCCAATGGAATTTGATATTAGAAAATTAGATTTTACATTTCTCAATTGATGAACTATAATTACTATCGTAGGCTATTCGAAAAAATAATGGGTGGATGCTATTAATGAATGTTGGATTATATTGAGAAGAAGGAAACATGGCATCTTGTTCCACGTCCAGCAAATAATAAAATATCAGAATAAAGTTGTTTTATAAAAACAAGTTGAATGATCACAGATAAGTTTATAGAATCAAATCGTGAAATTTTTTAAAAGATATTGATAGGTGGATGTCATGAATTTTGATGAAAACCTCACATATTTTGTAAGGAAAAAAACTATTTGAAATTTTCTCACACTATATGCTCATTGGAATTAATTTTTTTCCAAAGAGATGTAAAGAAAATTTTTGTAAATGGAGTAGTTGAGGAAGAAGTTTACACTGAACAACGTTTTGAGTTTCTTCATGTTTAGGACTAAATCAGAGTATGTAAATTAATGAATTCCTAGTATAGGATGAAAATTTCCATGTGCATAGTATTCTAATATTGCTTTCCTTTGAGAATGTTGAACATTTATAAATAAAATATTGATGTAAAATTATATTCTAAATATGTTGACTCTATTACTCTAATTGTATTTATTTATGTGGATGATATAATTTTTTCTGGGGAAAGAAAATGTTTCATTTAAACATTTTCTCAGGAAATGAAAAATAATTTTGAAATTTTGATGATGGGTGAATTAACATTATTTCATGGATTAAAATTTCAGAAAAATGAAAAATACATTTCCATATCTCATGAAAATCATTCTTTGTAATTGATAAAGAATTTTGGTATGATAGAATCCAAAGAATTTTCTACTCCTATATCTATGAGTAAAAAACTTGGAATGATTGAATTGGGAATATGTGTGATTGAGAATGACTTTTAGAATATCATATGATGTTTTCCTTAGCATTAAACCTTCAGGACAAGTAGTGTTTTGGTGTGACGATGTGTGAATGGTACCAATGTAATATTAAGGAATAACATATATTGTCACAAAAAATAATTTTGATATATGTAAATGGAAAAAAAATCATGGGTTGTTATAGAAATGAAATAGTGAGATTATGTTTCATGGTAATGCATATGTCTTTTGGGATATAGATTATAATGATTAACAAATAATCTTTAGGAGAAACATTTTATTGGGTGAATGTTGTGTGAGTTGGCATAATAAGAACAATAATTCCATAACCTTGAGAACAACTAAATCCAAATATGTTTTACCTACTATAGATTGTACTCAAATGTTGTGGATGAATGTTTAGTTAGATGATTGGAGTGTAAATTTTTTAAAAAAATAAGATATTTTTTGATAATCATATTACAATTGATCTTTATAAAAATATTTCAAACAATTAAAATGAAAACAAATTTATATAATGTTTCAATTTATCAAATAAAATGCTTCTACTAGAGATTGTTTGCTGGAATACTTTTCAAAAATGATTCTAATTGCTGATATCATTAAAAATTAAATGCTGAAAGAATGGATTGGGGAATTGAGGCTCTAACATCATGATAAGCCACCCCACATGTCTTTATAAACCTCTTAAGTAAGGTCACCCACTATGATATGAACTATGTTGACAAACTAGGAGAGAATATAATAAATGTTTACTTTGTAAGATGTTTTTACGTATCATTTCTATTATGAATCAGAAAATTTGTAATTTGTAAAACAATTTTACTTATCATTATTTCATGAATATTAATTTTGGTTATTATAACATGGGGGATAGGAAAACATAGTGAGAAGTTGAGATGAATAAGTGAGAAAACAAATAATTGGTGATAGAAAAAGAAAGCATGAAAAGAAATGGGAGGAGATTATATCTTTGTATGGTGGAAAATTTTCATTCCCATAAGGGATGTAATTCCTTTAAAAGAATAAATTATATCATAGTGTGGTGCTTGGAAACCCTCTTTTGATAATATTTGTGTTTTTATAAAATAAAAAAAATTATGTTTTGAAAAAAATATCATAGTATCAATATTTGGTAATGTACAAACCAGAATCTCCATATTCAGGTCTACATCATGAATTTTGGTTGTTTATTTGGAAAGTGGAATATATGGGAAATTTTGTAAGTACACGCTATGTACCTTGGAGTACATTCCATCTACCTGGTTCTCACTTGTAGTTGTGCACTAGCCTTGTAATAATCACATACATGGTCTTATAGGTGACCTAGCAGCCCACCAGAAGCCAGAGCTGGTGGAGGCTAGTACACAGTGTGTACATTGAATGATCATGACATGTACATTTCTTTTTAATTGATTAATCATGCAGGTTCAAATCTCATATCCATAAATACCTTCTTCTATCCTTTGTCCATCTAGGAGAGACTAGGAGTGACGATCGTAGTCTGAACCACTATTTCTCCATCCATGTTCTAATCTGAACATCAGAAGGTGCGTTGGAATCCTAGCGGTGAGTTCTTCCTTCCTCATGAGTATATCTTCCCATTTCATCATCTCTCATGGGTTATTTATGGATAAATTATTTTAATATTTTTTTAGATCTACAACAATCATGGCCAAATCAAGGGCCGGCGTTCAAGAGTGTTCTTCATAAAACATCGAGGTTGGTGGTTTTTTATTTTCATTGATTGTCTTTAGATTATATAGCCTTATAGTTCCAAATACACATGTTTGGGGTATGTGTTTTTTGGAATTTGACCCTACATATTTCTTGATATGGATTGATTGATTGATTAAGGGTTGTTTCCAATACATGAGATTGTATACTCTTATTATGTGACACCAGATGGGTATGTTCTCCTTATTAGTTTTTATGTCCATTTTTCCTTGATTTCTTAAGAGGCATACCTTTTTTAATCATTGATTTTTTTAGGATGGAGATTACTTATTATATTAATTTCACATGTCATGATTGTGTATGTTATCCATGTAGTAGTTATAGATTACATGTACTGCATTGACATGATATTCTTGTTGATCTACCAATAGATCATGAGAGCCTTGGACCCTGAAAATGTGGTGTTTTCTGTGTTTATTTACATGGGACCATGAGAAACTTGGTTTACATTTTGACCCAGGGGTTATTGACCGTGAGAGGAATCCGGAGGTCATTCAGGATTATTTATAATATGCTGACCCAGGGGGTATTGAATGTTATTGCAAACCAGTGATCATGTATAAATTTTTTATGTAATGTATACGAGGGGTATTCACCATGAGATCTACCTAGGAGGTCATTATCAATACATTATGCTATGTGGGACCAAATCAGTTTGATCGTTAGGGATTTACCATGTGGTTATTGGGAATGATTGAACGACTGTTATGAGTATTCCAAGACAAAGTACAATCTTGGACTCAGTTTTCCTTGGTTTTTTAGATATAATTCTAAGATATCTATTGTTTCAATTACATGAAGGGATTTTGAGATTAGGATAGATCATGGGGTTAATTAATGAACTATTTAAAAATTTTATAAATTTAAATGAATGTAATTGAAAACATTAATATTTTTTACTTTTGAGTACTTCATAGTTTATTACATTATCTCTACACATTTACTACCATATATACTCCCTGACAGATAGACACAGATCATTTTGTGGTTTCCTACTAGGATTCATTTCACACCCTATTTGGGTCATGATTTGGGTCCCAAATAGATTATATTGTTGTAGGTATAGATAAGGTAAATCACACTTCTTCATCCAGAACATGATTGTTGTTGGAGCTAGAGAGCTTGGGACCAAGCAGAGGCTTTCAATACTATTGGAGTTTAATAATTTTCTATAAATTGATTTTAGTATTGTATTTCTAGAATTTTGACAATTCTATCTTCTTTACTAGACACATGTCACACAGATCATTTATATATTCTCAAGTTGTTATATTACTATTATTCTTCCATTTATTAATTTTGTTGTATGATATTACTTTTTCAATTATTTTTTAGTAATTTTTGTTCCAATGTGTACACTCTTCCAATTAAGGAATAGTTTCACAACTATCATACCTTGGACCCTGTTTCTAGTCAGTAGCCTCTAACGTTTGTTGAAATTTGCTTGAGGTAATTTAAATAACCAGGTTTGGGGCACCTTTAGGCGGAACCTGGAACAGAGACATTACAAAGTGGTATAAGATGAGTTTATTTTCTGATTTTTATTAATATTTTTAGAATATTTAAAATTATATGAAGGAATAGGTAGTTGGTAATAATTTTTTACTGGGATTAGCTAACCTGTGTATAGGGGAAATCTAATTTATAGTGATTATTATAATTTTTCTAGTATTTCTAATAGTTATAGTTGATTTGATTTCACTGTTGGGTGATTAAATTGTTTTTTATTATTATCATTGATAATATTGAGGTTCTATTTCATCCACAACCTTGTGAGATTGGAGTATATCAATCTCATGAATGACATAGGCACGCGATATGGATCAAATGTCACACATTCTTGTCTTTCCATTTATGGTGCATTCTTGATTGCATGATGTTGTTATAGATGTCGGAATACATATGAATGCCTTTGTGATAGATTCATTCATATAATAACTGCCATGTTGACAGGGTATTGAAATATGTAAAGTGTCATTTGGATGGACGCCAAAATTTGATCCATATGGTGTTATGGTCCCTCTTTTAAAAATTTTCAACATAAGATGTGGAAAAGGATGGAAAAAAATTGATTTACAGGTAGTATTGTCTCTCAATGGTCTGAAATTTTCATGACATGGACAATTATTTATGTTTTCTGGGGTTCTGGAGAACCTTTAGAGGCTTACTGTCTGGAAACCTAGACTACATGGCATGTGTTGTTGTGAACGCCGCATAGATTTGACTGACATGGGCGGTTCGAACTCATGTAGTACATGTTGTGTCTAGGGTGGACACACTGTGTAGTTTTACTCAGGAGAGAACTGTGTAGTTCTATCCATGTAGAATTACTTGGGAAAGAGTGAAAATCTGTGTAATCAACTTGTCTTAGGAAGAACATGCCATGTGTATGGGTGTTGGGTGACCATGTTTGGAAGAGGTACACATCATGTTAAAATATTATGAGAACACGCCATGTAGGGGTTATACATTCCATGTAACCATATTTTGTTAAACATGAATGTTTCTTCTCATATTCCTTTCATTCCCTTCTATGTTGTTGTACATGATAATATTGAACTGATTTTTGCTCTTGACCTTGTAGAGTCATGCCACCAAGACGTCCTCTATTTTTTTTCTAGAGACATGGAAATTATCACACACCAGACATGGTAGATTAGGGAGTACCAGAGGATCCTCTTGTTATGCCCATCTTGGCACCAGTTGTTGTACGGAACAGCAGTGCAAATGCACAGTTTTGGTGAAGGCTTTTTAAGGGTTAACCAGACCATTCAGAGAGCACCAGATCCTTCCCTGACTATAAAAGAGTTGATGAGGGTGTTCCAGTAGAAAATTCCTCTTACTTTTTCAGGGGATGGAGGACCATGAGATATAGAGTCATTGTTGGAGTCCGTTCTTGCCATCTTCGAGATTCTGGAGATGCTTTCAGAGAGGAGGGTGATTCTCACAACATACATTCTATGTGATTCGGCCAAGAGATAGTGGGATGTTTTCTCACATGAAGGACTTTATTGGGATATGGTCGGAGAAGAGTTTTAGAGGACCTTATATGAATCATTATGCCTCGAGATGCTGAGGGTCAGTTGAGTTTGGGCGTTCTTTTATTTAAAGAAGGATTCTCTTTCAATTATTGATTACTCATCTCATTTGATATAGCATTAGTGATTCACACTTATTTTGTGTGGTGATGAGTTATCCTTGGATAGTTGTTTTGAGGGTGGTTTTAGGTATGAATTCCAATCGTTTTTTAATGTCTTTAGTATGACATAGATGACATCTATAGTGACTAGGTGTTAATTAGTTATCATAATCTAAGGGATTTGGGAGCTGCGAGCCAAGGTGGTTCAGCACCAAGGCTAGTAATACTTCATTTGATAGTAGGAAGCACCACAGTGAGTATTTTCAAGGTGAATCTTGTAATAGGGATGTAACTATAGGTATCCAGGTGAGGTGATACTAGTGGGAAAAGAGAGGGAATATGATAAATCAGTGCCTGAGAGACCCAGCTGAGTACCGATCTTATGGGAAGGTTGGTTATCACGATAAGTTTTTCCGGGTTTTCTCACCAGCAGCTAGTGATAGGGGATTAGTTGTAAATATATGCATATGAGAAGGACTACAAGTTTCTCTTCAGACAAGGAAGTGGAGTTAGTCAGGACATTCAGGATGAGGAGGTGGTCATGAACGTGGTTGCTAGATGCCACATTTTTAGCGATAGTAGGGTGGATCAGCATGGGGTGGTCAGGTAGGCTCGTAGGGCAAAAGTAAATTTTAGAATTTTGTACTAGAGTAGACCCAGTAAGAGCTTGATCCTGGTCCCTCTATAGTTATATGTACGATTCTAGTTGCATCAGTTCTAGCTTCACAACTTTTGATATTTGGGATTTCCATAGTTTCATATCTATTTCTAGTGTGGAGAGCCTTGGGATATTTTTCATTACTTATGAGGATGTTATGGTACTAGAATATTTGTTTAGGAATAGGACAAATAGTTTATGTAAGTGAAATGAGTGACCGCTTGAGGTTGGTTTGTGTCACTTCTTGTGAGACACCTATGTATTAGAGACGACAGGCTTCGATGTCATTCTCCGAATGGATATGATGTTCTATTTTTAGGCCTTTTTTGACTGTTCTCACCGTATGGTGAGTTTCACGTCGCCAGAGGGAAAATCTATTATACAGAAAGGTAAATGGGAGGTCTTGGAAAGTAGATATGGAACCATTCATCATGGGCTTGGGGGAATTACTACCCATATTACTAGTTTATATCTGGATGAAAATGGGAATTCACATATGGACATTAATCCAATGGTGCATTGTTTCGGATATGTTTTTCCAAATTACATTTTAGGTGTACCTCCAGAGTTAGAGGTATATTTCTCTACTAAGCTTGTTCCATGAGAGAAACCAGTGTCCATTCCTCATTATAGGTTGTCTAGACAAAAGATGCAAGAGCTCCAGAAGTAGTTAGAGGAGTTGCAGGCCAAGGGTTTCATCCTACCTAGTACATATCCTTGTGGTTCACCTGGACTTTTTGAAAATAAGTGGATGGTACCCTAAGACTTTGTGTGGATTATCAGAAGTTGAATCAGTTGACGGTCAACTACCAATATCCCTTGTCGAGGATTGATGATATATTTGACTATCTTTAAGGATATCGAGTATTTTTGTATATTTACATGAGATCCACATATCATCAGTTGTGTGTTAGATAATCAAATATACCTCTTAATTTCTTTTGGATCAATTATGATCTATACAAGTCTTTGGGTATTTCAATAGGCCTTACGAATGCACTAATAGGTTTCATGGAACTGATGAACTGAGTGTTCCATCCTTACATGAATTATTTTTTGGTAGATTCGTGGATGATATTGTGGTATACTATAACACTCAAAACGAACATTGAACCCATATTGAGATTATATTGACTAAACTGATAGAAAATCAGTTATATGTCAAGATCAAAAAATGCCACTTTTGGATGTACAAGATTTACCTCTTGGGTCATGTTATCTTAGATATAGGAGCTTCAGTAGACCCATAGAAAGTGAGATCAGTAGTTTTCAAAGAGAATATAAATAAATTCCTTGAGGTGTGGAATTTTCTAAAGATGGTTGATTAATTCAAGTGCTTTATATTGGACTTCTCAGGAATAGCTGCACCATTGATGGGAAATACTAAGATGGGTGAAAATTACTTATGGAAAAATTCATGTGATTCAGCCTTTGAAGAGCTAAAATGGTGATCGACATCAGCACTAATTCTGATTTTTCTAGACATAGAAAGGAGTTATCCCATATACTACGATGCATCAGGTATTGAGATGAGATAAGTTCCTATGAAATGGGAAGTTTTCACTGCGTATGGGCCTCAGTAGTTGAGGCCACATGAGAGGAACTAGACAACACACAATCTCATGTTATCTACAATTATGGGTGCTTGGTGATGTTGGATACATTAGCATTTCGGAGATAATTTTATGCTGTATACTGACCACAAATTCTTAAAATATATCCTGATATGGCGTGATATTAATTTGAGACAGTGAAGTTGGGTTGAGTACCTTCATAAATTTGACATTGAGGTTCCCTACACGCCCTGGAAAGGGAAAATAGTGGCAGATACGTTGAGTTGGAGGACACAGATATACGTAGTTTCGAAGTCCAATAATGAGTGGAAGATTATGGATCTATTATTTAATATGAATTTAGAGGTTCATGGAAGACAAGAGAATATATTTATTTATTCTATACATGTTACCTCTACTCTACAGGATCGTGTGAAAATGAGGAAGCTATTGGATTCGGAAGTCCTAGTCCTATGGGAGAGTGTATCAGGAAATGACCCTAATCCTGGGTGGACCATAAGATATGATGAGATCTTTCACTTTCATGGATGTTTATGGGTGTTAGCATACATACATGAGGAGTTGTTGTGAGATTTTCATTCCTTGGGTTGGTCTGTTCATCCTAAGGTCACCAAGATATATCATGATTTACACCGTTAGTATTGGTTTCCAGGTATGCAGAAGGATGTAACTGGTTTTGCTATGAGATGTTCCACCTATCTACAGGTGAAGACGAAGCACCAACAGCTAGCTGGGAATTTACAACAATTACCCCTTCATGAGTGAAATTGGAATGATGTCGTGATGGGTGTTCCATGTACCTCTCAAGGAAATGGTTATGTTTGGGTTGTTTTTGAAGAACCCATGAAAGTTGCAGACTCATTTTTTATCAGGAAAACCATTAGTGTTAATGAGTTTGTAAGGTTGTGCATCCAATAGATTATAATCTATCTTGGGGTTCCTCATACAATTGTTTCAAAAAGGGATTCTCGGTCTATATCTCATGTTTGGAAGGGACTATAGATGTATTTTGTTACAAAGGTACTTTTGAGTAGAACATACCATCCCCAGACAGATGGCCAGTATGAGTGCATAATTTATGTGTTGGAGGACATTATTTTATCATGCTTCCTAGATTTGTGGGGTTCTTGATAGATACAAATAACCCTATTTGTGGTTTCCTATAATAATATATTTATGGTAAAGATTCATATGTCACCTTAAGAGGATTTGTATGGAAGGACATTTCGATCTCCCCTATGTTGGCTGGATGCAGGGAAGGAAGCTATGCTGGGAACTCATCTTGTCCAAGAGACCACTCGGAAGAATGAGTTGATCCGGAAGAGTATGGATAATGTAATGTCTTGTATGAAATCATATGCTGATCATTGGAGATGACCTCTAGAGTTTATTGTTAGAGATCATGTTCTTTTACGTGTCGCACTGAGGTTGGCACATTAGATGAATAGGATATATGTGAATCTTTCACTGAGATATGTCTTTTTGTTTGAGGTTTTGGAGATAGTTGGTCCGGTCTCTTATAGGTTGCAGTTACCTCAGATGTACACATCTATTCATAACTTCTTTCATGTTTATCAATTACGAAGATACATTTCAGACCCATCATACATTTTTCAACTTGGGGATGTTTCATTGGAAGTGGATGAATCCTTTGAGGAGAACCCTATTAGGATTGTGGATCGTAGTACAAAGGTTCTCTTTGGATAGTCTGTTCCTCTGGTATGGGTGATTTGGAAGCCCAGAAAAGTACAAGATGAGACATAGGTGAGGGAGGTTGATGTACAATCACAGTATACAAAGTTTTTTGAATTTTATTTTTCACCACCCTTAAAAGGGAAATTTGTGGGCAAATTGTTTTTAGGGGGAATTTTTGTAAGATCATGAATCTCAATTTTCAGGTATGGATATTGAATTCATATTATTTTATAGGAAAATAGAAAATTTGGAAAATATTATAGGTACATATCGTGTAGCTATGAGTACATGCCATGTACCTAGTTTCCACATGTAGCTGTGTACTTTTTCATGTAACATCTGAGTATATGGTTGTGCAGGTGACCTGGTAGACCCCGTAAAGTGAAATCTAGTTGAGGATATTACAATGTATGTACATTATATGAGCATTCCATTTAATTTTCATTTTAATTGTTTAATTGGAGTGGGGTCGTGTCTCATCTCCTGAAATACCTTCTTTTAACCTTGGATTTCTCAAGAGAGTTTGGGAGTGAGGATCAATGTTTGAGACACCAATTCTATATCCAAGGTCGAATCCAATCTTCGGTGGGTTTGTTGGAATCCCACCGGTGAGTTCTTCCTTCTTCTAGATTATCTTTTCATGTTTCCTCTTCTGTCATAGGTTAGTTAAGGATGAATTATTTTAACCTGTTTGTAGACCTATGATGATCTTGGATGATCCAACGGATGATGTTCAAGAGTGTTCTTCATACAAAATTGAGGTTTGTGGATTGTGACAATAATTGATAGTATTTTGGTTATATATGTTTAAAAAGATAAATAACTATGTTTTGGGTGTTGGGTGTTCTTATATTTGAACATTTTTAATGACTGTTATGGTTTGATTATTTGATTAAGGGTAGTTTCATATGCATGAGATTGCATACCCTTGTTATGAGATGCCTGATGGGTTGCTTCATTGTTTTGTTTTTAGGGAATTTTTGACTAGGTTTCCTATAAGAAATACCTTGTTTCCATGTTTTGAATTTTTTAGTATGGAGTTAATTCATTATATGAATTGCATGTGTTATTCTTAGTAATGTTAGCCATGCAGTTTTTATAGATTACATGTGCTGCTTTTATATGATATGTGCGATGATCTTCCAATGGACTGTGAGAGCCTTGGACATTGAAAATTGAGGGGTTTTCCATGTTTAGCTACATATAATTGTGACATCATTGTTTTACATTTTGACCTAGGGTGTATTGACCGCGAGATCTACCCATATGTCATTCATGATTATTTATACTATATTGAACCACGAGGTATTGAATGTGAGAGATACACATAGGTCATGTATAAATTTTTAATGCTATGTAGACCAGGGGTATTTACCATGAGAGTTACCTAGGATGTCGTTATCATTACTCTTTGCTATGTGGGCCCAAATAGGGTAGACTGCAAGAGCTTTCCCAGAGGGTTGTTATGAATGATTGAATTATTTTAAAGATCCTTCCAAGACAAAGCTCATGATTGGACTCGGTCTTACTTAGTTTATTATATGGTCTTCTGAGACGTCTATTTATAATATTACACTAAGGGATATAGAGCTTAGGCTAGATCCCAGGGACCATTTCTCAATGTTTTGAATAATAAATAAATGTAAATGAATGTAGCTGAATACTGTAGGATTCTCTATTTTTGAGTACTTTATTATTTAGTGCATCATGTCATTATATTTCCTAGAATATGTAATCACTGAAAGTTAGGCATATATCTTTTTTTAACAACCCAAACTTCCACAGTACGCTTCTCTTTGAATAATACAATATAGTGTGTTGTACGCATGTTCGAGATCTGACACACTACAACCAATCTAACTAGCCGTTATGAATAGTAATACAAATTTTTTTAAATTTTATAAATTTTATTTTCCAAAATGGGCTTCATTTTTGTATTCATAATATCGAAACTATCCTATAGTGAATTTTTCGTATTTTTCTGAAAACATTAAATTTTAGATGAATAGTGAAAAACACTATGTTTTTGGTTAAAAACAACTTTTAATTGAAATAATTATTTATTTTAATTTATTTTATTTTAGGACAAAATTGATACATAATACTTATATAAGTTCAATTTAATTCATTGGAGTCATTTTATAATAATTTTAGATATATAAAATTTTATTGAACTTTTTCCCGTCTTTTACCCACCTCATGGGAGCTTTTTCAAATATGCATAAAACTTAATTTTACCAATTTTGTGATTTAAATATCAAATATACTAGATACCCGGTTGATATCATTATGTAAAATGTTGTTCAATGATATGAAAATAATTTTTCGCGAATAGTAACTTTTTACTTTTATTTACCACTGTTAAAAGTAAATAGGGTAATTAAAGGTAAAAATGATATTATTTTTACCCTAAAACTTGTTCTAATTCTATTAGATAAGTATAATTCGACCAAAAACAACCTTAGGAATAACATATGAACCTCTTTTATCCACTTGGATTAGATTAGGACATTCGTTATTATTTAATTCAAAGAAGAGTTAAAAGAGTTAAAATCAAAGTTTAATAACTATAAAATTCTAAATATAGGGTTATACATGAGATAAATTCAATTAAAAATATTAATTATAAAGATAAAAAGATTTATTAAATTATTGTTTTTTATTTATTATTTTTATACATTAAATAACTTAATTTAATTATGACATAATGATGATGCAGTAATTATCGTATTATTGAAATATTAAAATAATTGATATTATAAATACCCAAATAAATATAATTAGAGACTTTTTTTATCAATTCCACTAATTATCTTGGTTAACATGACATGTTAGTATTGATTTAATTTCCTTTTTTTGAAGTAATAATTATGTTATGAGTTTCAAAAAAATTAATTTCTAAATAGTGTCAAAATTGACATAAAAGAGTTTTTAAATAAAATATTATATTATTAATTGTTATTCTATTCATAAAAATATAAAGACCAGGATATAGACTTATATAATGATATTTTTATCATTAATTAACCACTTGGGTTCTCTTGTAAGTTAATAGTAAGTTTATTAACCATATAATATAAAAATACAAAGATACATGTTAAATGTCAAACTAATTAACCAAGAGTGAAAACTAAAAGATAAGGTCAATATAGTGACCCAAACCTATATGAAACCTACTGTTTGGGTGGTTTTGCAACCCATACCCACATTATCCTCGAAATAATTAAGTTTTGAACCATTAGAAACCTCAAATTAGTTTATTATACAATAATATTTCTAACTTTTCCTATGGTGTCCCACACCCCTCTTATAAAGGGGTACTCCTCCTTCTCTCAATCTCACATCTTCAATTCCATTTAGATCTTCCAAACCCTTCCCAAATATCCTCATATATTCCCTCACTTAAACAAAGTTGACTTTTTTGATCATAATGAAAACTTAGGAATCCTATTTGATCAAATCAAAAGGAAGTACATAAAAAAGAGGTAATGATTTCACCACCCTCTTTCAAGTTCCTTTCTTCTTCCACTTCTTCTTTATTTGTTATTTCCATTATAAAATAATAACTCCAGTATATTCTATATACTGTGACGTTATTATAAAAATGTTACAACTATATTCATTATTCTATCCATCATTTTAATTACATGTCACCATACATGCATACGTACGGCTTATCATCTCCACTTCGTGGTGTAATTGTTATTCAATACATTATTATTTTATTGGGTATAATAATGACGTGTAATTGATATAAATAATAAATATAAGATGATTATGATTCTTTATATATGATATACCAACCAATTAAATATTATTTTAATATCAAAAGAATGATATTATTTCTTGTGCATATGTACGGACTACCGTCTCCACGAACGCGATGGGATTCATTCCACATCGTATCCATTCAAGACAAATTCCCATTTGATGACTAAAAATAATTCTTAAGGACTTGATATCATTTTGTATATGAATAAGATACAACTTATCCATACCAAACACGGCTTATTTAACAAAACATATAAATTAAAACGAGTAGGTTAACACCCGAAATGATGATGATACTAAAATATTTTTAACAATGCAATATTAGAAGATCATATATGATATAATATTTATGTATATGATTCTTGTATAATTTAATAACATTTATTTAAATATTATACATGAGGTTAACCTACCCTCGACCAAGGAAAATTACATGTTAAAGGTTAATTTCATAATCTCTTTATTATCTGAGATAGTTTATACGTAGGTATCTACTAGGACATCTTTATCATCCACATCCATGTTTCTTAAGAAATGTCATTCATTACATTTTTACTATATAATATAAAATTTGTTACCGTCATTTATAACCTTAATTTTCCTTAAATGTTTTTGAATTGAATCTTTCTATCATTTTCGAAACAATGTCATTTTTAACATTTCCGACAAAATTAAGGTAAGAATGTCTTTTTTAACTTATACGGTGAGTGCAGCTATTTTCCGCCATTATAAAATCATCGAAGCTTCCCTTACAAGCATATAATAATATTTTCAAAATAATGTTTTTATTTTATAATTATGTGACTTTTAAATGATTTCAAAAGAGGACATTTCTCTCAAGAATCATTGATTTCATCCATGTCCACATCCTTTGATAGATTTTAAGCTTATTTCATGTTTATTTATTATGATACGAAACATCCATATTGTATTGAAGGTTTGGTGAGATGTCTGAATATGGATGAGTTATTTTATACCATTCATGTTTTTTGGATAATGTTTTGACATGTCATATTCTATTTTTAATACAAATGTTTATGTTATATTTAAACTGTTTCATATGAGGGATGAAATTGACATAGTAAGTGATGGGTGGAGCCCGCTATAGCTCCTCGATGCATCGGTAGTTATCATTAGACCAAATAGTGTCTTGGCTTAAGGCCTTGACGAAAACTTATTTGTAGTCTTAGCAGAAGGTCGTGCGTATGTGGTTATGAATGTCTGGCATTATGCATTCCAAAATTATGAAAGTTATTATTGATATTGCATGTCATTATTCGACTAGTAGAATATCCTTGTGAATAATTAAATATAACTATTTCATATTATATTTTCTATATTATGCGGATGTTCAATATTAAAAGGATTTTGTTTTAGTTATACATTTCCTTAAATGATTATGTTTATTTAAGAAATTTTCTGCTATATTTTTAACCTTACTGAGAATCTGAGCTCACCTATTTAAATGTTTTACTTTTCCCAATATGTGAAGAAGTATTTATTGAATGACCTGTAAGGATAGGATGAATGGATATGTAGATAGGATATTATTTTAGTTTTTCACGTTATGATGTAATGTAATCCTTATGAATGTATCTAGTGCTTCCAAGGATAATAAATTAATCGATCTTTCAAGACATGATCTTTTGTGATAATTCTTATGATACTTAATAATGAACCGACTCTGGGTAACTGGGGTCGGGATGTTACAGTTGGTATAAGAGGAAGTTTAGTAATAACCCTTGGAAGCTATATTTAAATGTACTCTGATTAGAGCACATAGCCCTAAGAGAGACATTGAGGATTGGTATAGAAGGACTTCCAAAAAATTTGGTATTGTAGAGATTTTTTGAGTTTTCCATGAAATACATCCCTGTCTGGATACGAGCAGGTAGAGGCTGCTCTAGCACATGTGTTCCTAGGGGTAAAACCCAAAAACACCACTTTTACCATGACTCGAACGGGAATTGGTGGACGATAAAGGGCCTTGCTGCAATCTTCGTTACGAAACTCCTTGGGGAAATTCATAGGATAATTCTTATTTTCCTTTCAAACCATTATTATATTTTTATTGGTATATAATTTCTCAATGAAACCCTTCTTATAATTATGGATTACATCCATAAACTATTAAATTTATGTTAACTGTTTTATAATTATGGAATTATGTATTTCGATTCATAAACTAATATAGTTTATTACATTATTTTGAAATGGCACCTAGTGGAAGAAATGAATACCATATCAATGCATAGACTCAATGTAAGGATTTTTCCTCCTGGTAAAGATAATTATAGTTGACCTGCTGATACAACTGCTACTGATTAGCTTATCCCTATACTGGGACAACTCACTCAGGTTATGAAAAATAACCTTTCCTGCATGGAGCACCCTAATCTGCAGTGTGTAGGATCAATGTAAGATGTCATCATGAGGAAACAACCTCTATCGTTTAATGGGGGTACAAATCCACTAGTATCTGAGCAATGGATCAATTCTGTAGAGAAAATATTCCACGCCATGGGGAGTAGTGAAAGGGAATGAGTTGTCATGGATGTTTACTACCTCAATGGAGATTCAGATCAATGGTTGTCATTGATTCAAATTACAATTAATGATGAAGAATTATCAACGATAGAATGGAGGGAGTATAAAGAGATTTTACTTGAAAAATACATTCCTTGTGACCATTGAGAAGATATGGAAATGAAATTTCTATGTCTGAGGATCAAGAAGGATGAGAATGTTTCAAAGTATGAAGCTAACAATACATGGTTAGCGAGGCATGCGGTAGATTATATACGTAATCCGAGGAGTACGATTGATCGTTTATTTGATGGGTTAAAACCATTTCACCATCGAGCATTAGTCTCATAATCCCTATCATCATACGATGACATTGTCTCATGTGCTATCAAGACGGAAATGGAATTATCTAATTATTATGATGTTAAAGAAAAGTATGAGAAGAATAGATATACTAATTACTTTGGAAATGGAAATAACGGGAAGAAGGGAAAATTTGAATATCCATCTGGCCGAAAATGTGGGAAAAACCCCCGGTATTTTCATAAAGGAAATAAGAGTCCGTTAAAAGTGTGGTGATAGATGCCATCATGCTCATCATTCAAAATGGAAGAAAGAAGCTACCATTGTTCAGTGCTACAATTGCAGGGAGATGGGACATTATGAAAATGAATGTCCTAAGCATCAGAGAAACATTCCTCAGAAAAGTCCAAGGGATCAAGGCCAAGCTTATTCTATCACTACTACTCAGGTTGATGATCCTAAATACGTAGTGGTAGGTAATTTAATGGTTTCCGAAAATTTATAAAATAATTTATTTGATTATAGATCATCTCATTGTTTCACATTTTCCCAGCTTGTTGAGAAAATTAGATAGTTGGCAGTCAATACTCTTAAGTGAGGTATCGTGTCAACAAACTTTTGTGAATCTGTTCCCATTATAGAAAATAAATATTCATTATCTGATGATCTCATCATTATAACCATGATTGAATTAGATATAATCCACTGAATGGATTGGATTTCAGACCATTATATGAAAAATTATTGTAAGAACAAGGTGGTAACAATTTTTGATGATGATAAGGAGTACCTTATCATTAGAGTAGAAACATCACCACCAAATACTTATCTACATACACCCCATTAGCTCAACTCAATTCAGTTATTGGGAAGGAAGAGAATTAAATAATTATGGGTGAGGAATGGAATGTTCAAATAGAGGATGTACCTATTGTGCAACAATATGTTGATGTGTTTCTATAAGATTCACCTGGACATCCTCCAGAACAAGAAATTAAGTTTTCCATTAACTTAATTCCTGGTTCGAGGCACATATTGAAGTACCCTTTTAGAATGGATAGTGTGGAAGTAGTGTAACTAAAGAAACAACTAGAGGAATTGAGTAATAACGGATTTATTCGCCCTAGTGTTCCTCCATGGGGAGCCCTTGTTCATTTTGTTAAGAACAATAATGGATCTATGAGGTTATGCAATGACTACAGGGAGATCAATGCTATAATAATAAATAACAAGTATCCCCTACCTCTAATTGATGATTTGTTCATCCAAATTCCAATATCCCAATACTTTTTAAAGATTAACCTTCGATATGGATATCATCAGTTTTGTGTGAAGAAGGAAGACATTCCAAAAATTGCATTTCGAACCAGGTACTGGATATACGAGTTTACTGTAATTCCTTTTGGATTGACTAATTTACCCTCTGTATTCATGGATCTAATGAATAGAGTTTTCAAGGAAAATCGTGATGACTTTTTAGTGGTTTTTATTAATGATTTGTTTGTATACTCCAAAATCTACGAAGATCGTGAAAATCACATGCGCATTATTCTAAATACTCTTAGAACACATGAATTATATGTTATTTTTAGAAAGTGTGAATTCTGGCTTCAAGAGAATTCTTTTCTTGGCCATATTGTCTCTAAGGATGGACTCTCTGTTGTTCCTTCTAAGACAAGAGAAATCAACAAATGTCCATCACCAACGAGTATAACTAAGGTACGCAATTTTATTGCTTTAATAGATTTTTATCAAAGTTTCAACCAAATTTTTTCCTGATTGGATAACCCATTAACGAAGCTCACTAATAAAGGGATTAATTTTGTTTGGAAAAAAGAGTGTGAAGGATTTTTCAAAGAATTGAAGAGAAGATTAGTCAATGCTCCTATCTTGACTCTACTATCAGGGAATGATGGGTTTGTTATTTATAGTGATGACTCAATGAAAGGACATGGATGTGTCCTTATACAGAATGATAGGGTTATTTCCTATGTCTCATGACAGCTAAAAATTCATGACAAAAACTATAATACTCATGATCTTGAGTTAGAATTTATAATCATTGCTTTGAAGATTTGGAGACACTATCTCTATGGTGAAAAATGTGAGATATATACCGATCACAAGAGTTTCAAATATATTTTCTCATAGAAAAAAATCGTCATGAGGCAATGAATATGGATTGAATTACTCAGGTATTACGATTTCATTGTACACTACCACCTGGGGAGGGAAAATAAGGTGGCAGATGCTTTGAGAAAAAAGATTAATGGAGGTTTGAACTAGATGAGTGTTGAAAGGATAATATTTATCATGGATCTAGTTAAAATAGATATGGGAATAACCATGGAAGGTGAAACATTGATAATTTTTCGAATGGATTCCAAACCATATTTACTAGAAAGGATAAAGAGTCCTCATATAGATAATGAATAGTTTCATAAGAAGAATAAAGCTGTGAATAATGGGAGATTGAGTGATTTTGTGTATGATGATGGAATTTTGAAATTTGGGAACAGACTTTGTGTTCTCGATATAACTGATCTAAAGAGGGAATTGTTGAATGATTCACATAGTTCCAATTTCATTATACACCATGGTAGCACTAAGATGTATAGATATTTGAAGAAACATTTTTTGTGGGACAACATAAAGAGTGAGATTGCTGATTTTGTGTCAAGATGTATGGTTTGTCAAAAAGTGAAAGCTGGAAGGCAATAGCCTGGAGGGGTCATTCAACCTATTCCCATACCTAAGTGAAAATGGGATAATATTACAATGGACTTTATGACGGGACTAACAAATACTCCTAGAAGAAACGATGTAATATGGATCATTGTTGATTGTCTTACCAAGTCAACACATTTTCTTGCTATAAGAGAAGATCTACCACTGGAACGTCTAGAAAGACTATATATTAATGAGGTTGTGAGACTTCATGGAGTACCACTATTGATTGTTTCTGATCGTGTTCCCAATTTTACATAAATATTATAGAAAAGTATTTAAAAATCCATTGATACTGATCTTCTTTTGAGCACTGCCTACCACCCTCAAACAAATGGACAATCAGAACAATCTATTCATACTATAGAAAGCATGTTGAGATCCTTCTCAATTGAATTTTAGTGTATGTGGGATCAATATTTACCTCTGGTAGAATTTTTCTATAATAATATATTCCATTAAATTATTTTCATGGAACCATATAAAGCATTATACCGAATGAGATGTCGTACACCAACCTATTGGGAAATTGTTGTCGAAAGAAAACACATAGGCCCAAAACTTGTGGAGGAAATGATGGAAAATGTGAAGGTAATCCAAACCCACATCAAAGAAGTTCAAAGTAGGTTGAATAGTTATATCGATAAGCAAAGGAAGAATTTGTAATTTCAAGTCAGGGATCATGTTTTCATAATGGTATCACCATGGAATTAAGTTATACATTTTGTTAGGAAAGGTAAATTGGGTCCCAGGTACATCAGACGTTTCGAAATTCTAGAATGAATTGGGGTTGTAGCTTACCATTTGGAAATGATTCCATGTCTCTCTAAAGTTCACGATGTGTTTATGTATCAAATTTGAGAAAATATATGCCTGAACCAACACATGTAATCAACTATGAGGAATTATAACTGGAACACGATCTGTCATATTGCGAAGAGCCCGTCAGGATTTTTGATACCCGAGAACAAGTATTGAGAAACCAAACAACTCCTCTAGTAAATGGTCTATGGAGAAACCATAAGATGGAAGAGGCAATGTGGGAACCTGAGGAACTTATGATGAAGAACCACCCTAGTATTATTATGTAGTAATACTCTAAAAATTTCGAGGGCGAAATTATTTTAAGGAGGGAAGAATGTAACACCCCAAGCTTCTAGGGTACGTTTCTCTTTGAATAATACAATAGCGTGTGTTGTACGCCACTTTGAGTTTTAACACACCACAACCAATAAAACTACACCATATGAATAATAATACCCACGTTTTTAAATTTTATAAATTTTATTTTCCACAATGGGCTTCATTTTTGGGATAGTAATATCAAATTTATCCTAGGGTGAATTTTTTGTATTTTTCTGAAAACTTTCAATTTTTTGATGAATAGTGAAAAACACTGAGTTATTGGTTAAAATGGAGTTTTTATTTAAATATTTATTATTTTTAATTTAATTTATTTTAGGAAAAAATAGATACATAATACGTATATGTTTAATTTAATTCATTAGAGTCACTTTATATTAATTTTAGATATATAAAATTTTATTTAACTTTTTACCGTCTTTTACCTACCTCCTAGGAGTTTTTGCAAATTTGAAAAAAAACATAATTTTACCGCTTTTGTGATTTGAATTTCATAAATAAGAGAGACATGGTTGATATTAGTATGTAAAATGTGGTTTAATGGGAAGAAAATAATTTATGGTGAATAGTAAAATTTTTACTTTTATTTTCCACCGTTAAAAGTAAATAGGGCAATTAAAGGTAAAACTGATATTATTTTTACCATGGAACATGTACTAATTCTATTGGATAAGTATAATTAGACCATGAACAACCTTATTAATATGATATGAACCTCTTTGGTCCACTTGGATTAGATTAGGACATTTATTATTATTTAATTCAAAGAATACTTAAAAGAGTTAAAATCAATGTTTAATAACTAAAACATTTTTAATATAGGGTTATACATAAGTTAAATTATATTATAAGTATTCAATAAAAATATAAAAAGATTTACTACATAATGGTATTTTATTTTTAATTTTTAGAAATTAAACAATTTAATTCAATTTTGGTACAATGATGATACACTAATTACCTTATTAATGAAATATTAAAATAATTGATATTATTAATACCCAAAATAATATAATTTCAGAATTTTTATGATTTCCACTAATTTTTATGTTAATATGACATTTTATGATTGATTTAATTAACTTTATTCTAAGTAATAATTCTGTTATGATTTTCACAAAAATCAATTTCTAAATATTGTCAAAATTGACATAAAAGTGTTTTAAAAAAATATTATATTATTAATTGATATTATATTCTTAAAAATCTAAGGATAGGCCAAGATACTTATATAATGATATTTGTTTCATTAATGAACCACTTGGGGTTCTATTGGAAGTTTATTGTATGTTTATTAAACATATAATATAAAAATACAAAGAGACTTGGTAAATGTCAAACTAATTAACAAAGAGTTAAAACTAAACGATAAGGTTAATATACTGACCCTAACCTATCTAAATCCTATTGTTTGGGGGGTGTTCGAACCCTACCCACCTTATCCTCAAAATAAATCATATTGGAGCCATTATAAACTGAATATTATTTTATTATAAAATAATATTTCTTGATTTTCCTAAGGTGTCCCTCAACCCTCTTATAAAAGGGAACCCCCCCCCCCGCCCTTCTCTCAATTTCACAGCTTCAAAACAATTTGGATCGGCCAACCCCAACCCAAATATCCTCTCATATTCCCTCACTTCAACCTATATGCCTTAGTTTGTTCATAAAGCAAGCATAAAATACCATTTTGATCAAATCAAAAGGAAGAACCCAAACAAGAGATAATGATTTCACCACCTTCTTTCAAGTTAATTTCTTCTTCCACTTCTTCTTTATTTTTATTTACATTCTAAAATAATAACTCCTTTATCTTCTATATACTGTGATTTTATTATAAATATGGTACAACCATATTCAGTTTTCTATCAATCCATTGAATGACATGTTAGAATACGTGCGTCTGTCCGGCTTACCATCACCATGTCGTGGTGTAATTATTATTCAATAACTTATTATTTGGATGGGTATAATAATGATGTTTATTTGATGTAAATAATAAATATAACATTATTATTATTCTATATATATGATATACCATCAAATTAAATATTATTTTCATATCAAAAGAAAGATATTGTAACTCGTGCGTATGTACGGAATACCGTCTCCACGATCCCGATGAGATTCATTCCCCATCATATCCATTCAAGACTAAATCTCAATTGATGAATAAAAATAAATTTTAAGGAATTGATATCATTATGTATGTTAATAAGATAAAAACAATCCATAAAAAACACGGCTTATGTAAAAAAACATAAAAAAGAAAATGAGTAGGTCATCACCCGAAACAAAGATGATACTTAAATATTATTAACAAAGAAATATTAGAAGATCATATTTGATATAATATTTATGTACATGATTCTTGTATAATTTAATAAAAATTATTTAACTATTATAAAGGAGGTTAAACTACCCTCGACCAAGGAAATGTACATGGTAAGGGTTATTTTTACAATCTCTTTATTATCTGAGGTTGTTTTTATATAGGTATCTATTGGGACCTCATTATCATCCACATCCTTGTTTCGTAAGAATATCTTTAAACACATTTTTAATATATAATAGACAATGAGTTACAGTCATTTATATGCTTATTTGACCTTATAAATGTTTGAAAGGAATCTTTCTGTCATTTTCCAAATAAGGTCATTTTTATCCTTTTCGACAAAATTAAGGTAAGAATGTCATCTAACTTATACGAAGGGTGCGGCTATTTTCCGCCGTTATAAAATCTTCAAAGCTTTCCTTGCAATCTTATAAGTTTATATTCAAAATAAATGTTTTATTTTATAATTATGTGACTTTTAAATGATTTCAAAAAGTAGATATTTCTGTCAAGTAGTTTTGATTTCATCCATGTTAACATCCTTTGATAGATTTTAAGATTATTTGTAGTTTATTTATTGTGTTACAAAACATCCCCATTGTATTAATGGTTTTGTGATATGTTTGACTATGGATGGGTTATTTTATACCATTCATTGTTTATGGATAATGTATTGAAATTTCGTATGATAGTTTTAATACGAATGTTTATGTTATGTTTAATCTTTTTCATATGATGAATGCATTGGACTTAGTAAGTGATGTGTGGAGACTGTTATAGCTCCTAGATGCATCAGTTGGTATCAAGAGACAAACTAGTGTCTTGGAACAAGGTTTTGAAACATCATATTTGTAGTCTTGGCACTAGGCCTTGGCTATGTTGTTATGAAAGTTTTTCATTATGCATTCCATAATTATAAAAGTGGTTATTGACATTGAATGTGATTATTCGACTAGTAGATTATCCATGTGAATTAGTAATTGAAAATATTTCATTTTATCTTTTCCATATTATGTTGGAGTTAATGTTTAAAATTCTTTTGTTTTAGTTATACATTGACTTAAATGTTTATGTTTATTTATGAATTTTTCTGCTATATTTTTATCCTTACTAAGCATCTGAGCTCACCCCATTCAATGTTTTATTTTTCCTAGGATGTGATGAAATATTTTATGAATGGCCTACATGGATAGTATGATGGGATATGAAGACATTATTTTGTTGATGTTTTTTCAGTTTATCAGGTAATGTAATCCTTATGAATGTATCTAGTGTTTCCAAGGCTACTAAACTAATCAATCTTTTGAGACATGATATTTTATGATCATGAAAATGATACATAACAATGCACCGAATCTGGGTAACTGGGGTCAGCCATTAAAGTTATGATGGTTGCCTACTGGGATTCATCTCACACCATGTTTTCGTCATTCTTTTAGACCCAAAAATATAATATGGTTTTAGTTATAGACAAGGGAACGTTCCCTTATTCATCAGGTACGTGAATACTGTTGGATCTTGAGAGCATGGGACCATGATCAGACTTTTTAAGTTGATTGAGTTTACATCATTTCTATAATTTTATTTTAGTATTGTATTCCTAGCATTGAGACTTCTTTTTATTCAATCCTAGGGAAATTTGTCCTGAAAAATTTATATATTCTCATGTTTTTATATTACTAAAAGGATTCCACTATTAACTTTTTTGGTATGCTATTATTCTTTCCTCTATTTCATACTATTTTTTATTCCATTGTGTATAATTTGCCAATGATAAAATAGATTCCCCACTATCAAACCTTGGCACCATCGGCTAGTCTGTAAACTAGGGCTTTTAGGGAAATGCATGTGAGGTCATGTGACCAACCATATTCTAGGCACCTTTGGGTGGCACCCAGAGTAGGGACGTTACAGTTAGCAAGTGTTTTCAAGAAATACCAAGGGAGAGATTGAAGAACCTTTGTGAATTAATTTAAACACATTTTGTAATTTTATGAAAATTAAAATATTTGTTGAAGAATGTCATTTTTTTTGCGATTGGGCATAGTTATTGTAATGAGGTTGGTTTCCGAATACATGTTTTCAGACTTATTATTTCATATTGAGCTGCATCAAATATAAATAAATTTAGGAATGTGTATTTTTTTATCATAAAAATTATCTTATTCATGTACATTATCATCAAAACGATAATAATTGAGGTAAATGTTTTAGATGAATAATTTATTGTTTGATTATCTTTTTGTTAATCACAACATGAATGAAGTTGCTGAAGAGTTTTATAATATGAAATTGAAGAAATGATATAGAAATTTTTCATACATTCTAAACACAATTAGATGATGCTTCACTGATCAAGAAGATCTAAAAAATAATGAAAACTCTCATGATAAAATCATTTGAAGAAATTGTGGAACGGTTTGAATAATTTCTATGTCGAAAAATAAGATTTCCATTGAAATAGGATTTAAATTTTAAGGTTAATTTCATCATAATGTGTTGTGAAATAAAACTATTTTTTCCCAAGGAATAAAAAAATCTTAATGGGATAATAATACTGAGATTTTTTTAAAGGGAAAAACATACTAAGATTTTCATAATCAGACTCTCGTACATAGATTTTTGTCCTAATATTTTCATACTTATATTTTCATAATATGATTTTTGTAATAAAATTTTCATATTGGAAAAATTGTATTGATATTTTCATACATGGATTTTTTTACTGTGATTTTCATAATCAGATTTTGGTACTATGAAAATCATACTGAAGTATCCATAATTATGATTTCATACTGAGAATGAAATTGATCCTAATGAGCAGAGAAAGAAAAATTTTCGATGAGATGAGAATGAAATATATAAGAATGAGCTGAGAAAGAGAGAAAACATATTGACAGAATAATGATATAAAGTGTAAAAGATGTTAAACATGAAATTCAATTTTTAGTAAATCGTCATGAAATCAATGGAGGATTGAAGAAGTCAAATTTATTGTTTAAATGTGAGATATTTTTGGTGTTTCATAAATTTAGGAAGCATGGAATGTTTCTCATGTTTATCAATTTTTTACTAGGTTTCCTATTAATATTTTTTCAGATCATTCATTTTTTTAAATATTTATATATGCACAAAAGGTGAAGCACAACAGAAATCGATGTAAATGTTCCCATCTGATTGAAGGAAAATTATTTTGGTAATTCTATCAATGTTTGGATTTTTTTGGATTGATAATTTGTTCAATGTATTGTGTGCTTTGTTTTGAGAGAATTGGATCTATCAATATCATATTGGTAAATCTGGATCAAGAATTAGTTTACTGAGAAAAATGGATCCAACATCACCATACTAAGAAAATGAGATCGAATATCTTTGTATTCAGAAAATTTGATCAAACAGAATTGTATTGATAAAGTTGGATCTATCATTATTTAATTGAGAAAATCAGATCCAGCATCATGGTATTGAGGAAATCGGATCCAACATCATCATGTTTAAAGAGTCAGATCTAGCCAAATCAGACTAAGTATTTGTAATGAGTGATTGCAGTGAAGTTTAAAAAATATATTTATTCTTCATTTTGGATCAAATTTTTTAAGAAATTTTTTTAAAATGATGAGAGATAATAAAATTGTTCCTATATGGAATTAAAATATTTTTAATGGGATTTGGAACAAGTTTTATTCATTTTTTTATTTTAGTAGTTTTCCATAGTCCTTTAGGAGTCGTTATGGAAAGGATGTAGGTTCAACAATGAGTTCAAACCTTGTTAATAATTTTTGGTCTCTGTACCATAATTTTTTTCATTCGTGAGTATATAATAAATGTTGATAATGAAATATATCATAATTTGTTTATGGGGTTATTTTTTTATTTTTTTGAAAATTATAAACAGTGAACAACTGATTCAAACCCCATTTTCAGTTTTTATTCGATCCTTGGAATTAAAAATACATATATAAAATATTATTTTAGGTCATTTAATATGAAATAAATAGATTATTTCATTATTTAAATATATTTACACTCTAATGGATACTTTACTTAGATTGTTCGATGCCAACTAATATTTGGTCATTCCTAGGGTAAATCTTGTTATCTGGAATCAATTGCGTTATCAAATTTTAAAATTTAGGTCATGTGAAATGGGAATACAAAAACCATGAAACGATATATAGGAAGATATTAAAATATATTTTCTCTTTTAATATATTAATTATAGGGTCCCAAGACACCCAAATACCACACCAAATATGACGATAAATCCTAATATATACATCAGAATTTGCAATGGACAAATCCATTAAATACAGGTCATTACAGTTTCTTTAATTCCACTAGTTCCATAGTGGCTATTTTATAGTGAGTCTTTGATATTGGAATTACATCATAGAATAAAAAATGGTAAAATGAACCTCACATCCTAGTGGTTTTCCATGTAATTCCTCAATAAATATATCAATGTATTTATGAATAATAGTTACACCATCTATTTAAAGAGATACTTTTCCATCTATTTATTGTATCTTATCTTATTCCCCATGAACATTATTAAAAATTGTCAGTGGAAGTTGGCCATGTCATGAATCATATAATGAAGTGTCCCTTTTAATGATATGGAATTCCATATCTTATGAGTGAATTATAATTTTATTTTCATTAATATATACTTTTTTCTTCTTATATTGAAAGAATGTTCTTTCCAATGATTATATCAAGATCAAACAAATATATAATAATGGATCCAACAAATAAAGATTGTTTATCAATCATAATGGGAATAGACTAACATATTCTTATTATAGTTGAAAGTATTCTATAAATATTGACTTATAAATCCCTTATACAAGATCATGGAATATATATAGTTTTCTATTAAAAATATTTATCACATAAATTAGTATGAATATATAGAATAAAATAATGAACTAGATTAGTTTTTGGATGTTATTAATATACATACAACAATTTCATTGGGATCTTCAACCTCTACTGTTATGATCTCATGATCATGGCCTTTCCCCGTTGACCTTTTCTAGGGAAAATTCAATTGACACCTAGGAAAATCATATTCACTATTTTACATCTCATTATAGTTGAATAAATGAACATTCGAAACATCTCTCATTCTACTCCAATCATGATCTCAACTACCTTTCTCTCCACACTGGTAGAAAATTCGCATTCCCAAAATTCAATTTCCATAGTGTTTTATTAAACATTAATTATAAGAAATAAATTCAACCCTTCCCTTCATCCATTTTTTCTTATTTAATTTTATATCATTCTAATCATCCATGTTCTTATAATTAAATACTTTAAACTCATAATACATACAAAAATATTTCTTTATATTGAATTCACATGATTCCATATCCTTATATGATGATAATTTTTGGTAGACTAGTGTAATTCAGTGAATTAGATTAATCACATTAAATAAATGGTCAATCATTCCCTTGGTATTTCATATATAGTTGGATTTATACATAGAATCATTTTAATTTTACTTCTTTCATCGATTCCGTAATTGTCTTTGCATATCTTATCATTTCTTAAAATAAATTTGTTTTATAAGAGGATTACATTAGAAACCTCCCATTCCATGCTCACTATTTCCACTTCATCCTTAGTGTTTTGAATAAATGACCTCCATTAATCTGTATTCCCTGTGAGATGATTAAATGACATGAAAATATTCTAAATTTTATTACATTCCAATGTAATAAATATATTCCCTAAGGAACATATCCATTACTAAACTAAAAATATATTCATACATCCATTGAATGATGTAGGTTGTTGATATATGAATAGGTCTAACATTGTTACAACACATTGAGAATTTGTTGGCTATTTCAAATGAGCCAGGTTATTTTTCATAACGAGATTTATCTTTTCTAAAGTACTCAAAAAAAATTTTACTCTAACTCCATAAACATGTTCATTATCTTTCCTGGAATGTCAATACTAACATGGATTACATGAATTGATTTATTTTATATTCCTTCCACTTGGAACCAATTATAAACAAAGGAATACGGTACAATTGGTCATAACATTATGACATATATTGTAAAATATCTAATCTAATGAATCCATTAAAATAAATTCTCTTTTTATAACTAATCTATAAAAAATATGTTTTTTTTCTTGTGAATACTAAAAAAGTAAAATTCCTTCTTCCATGAAATAGTAAAATTCTTAAGTCTCTAAAATTTTAACTGCTCTATTTCTAAGGCTCTCTTTAGAGTATCATTTTTAAATTCCAACTGAGACAACATATATAAATCTCTTCAATTTCATTCTTCCATGAATCAGAGGTACCCTATACATTCTCATTCTTAGGTTCAATGTGATGCAGTCGCACTAAATGTAGTGAATCTGCATCAGACTTATCTTTTTTCTGTTTCCCGAGAAGTTTTATCCACATATTTTTCATCAAAACCATTTCCAAACAATTCCATAGAAAATCATCTTGAAGTACTTCTGTTTGAGCATCGGAATCATGCTCATGATGAACATCATCAACTTGTTCTTCCAATGGATTTTATAAGACAATATCCTCTAGAGTTTTCTGAGGTCTGGCCACTTCCTCACTAGGCTCTACCTACTTTTCATGTTTAATTGTAACTTCAACATCAGCTTCATGTTGGTGCTATGATTGTTCATCGTAAATTCGTTATGGGTCATGTTCTGTAATAGCCACATCATGTTCCTGATATTGTTCAACAACCTTTTCTCTGACAAAGATATAAGAGAGTAAATCTCCTGTGGTTAACTCAGGGGAAGTAAATTCCTCAATAATAGTTCTTTTTCTCTGATATTGAACTCCCTACTGACTTACTTCAGCCTCAGTATCTTCCATGGCAAACCTTATTCTCCTTGTAGTAGTTCTGACTCTCGATTCAGCTTGTCCCTCCTTGGATTTGCAGATTTAGCTTGGGCATTCTCTGTTTCATCCTCATCTCCTACTAGAAAAAGTTTTCCTTTGAATGTGCTCCAGAAAAATACAATATTTATTATTTATCCAGCATTGAACACATTTTTTTGATGATAACACACTCTGGCATCCAACAGTCTCACCATATCCTTCATAAAAAAGAGTTTGGAAATGAATCTTCTAAAAGGGTAGAAGTTTATTCGGGCATCACTCTGACAGAAATATCTTATGTATCTGACCATGTACTTAAGAAAATTGAGTTTAATATAACTGAGTATATGATACATTAAATACATGTTGGGATATAATATCTTTTCCATCTCAGATATCCTCAGTAAAATCCCTATTTGCACAAATTTTACCAAAATTTTCTGATCTAGCTCATTATCCTTATAAATATCATCATTATAGATGTAGTACCAAAATGAAAAGACATAATTTCCTCAGATTTATGTAGATTTTCTCCAATATTTTTCAAATCAAAGTGAAAAAACACCCTCATGGGGGATGTTCAAAATCTGAACAATTTCAACTAATGGGATCGAAAAATCCTTATCCACTATCTTAGCTAGCATAGATTCCTCATTATCTCCTAGAAATAATTAAATAATCTTAATAAAACATCAATGTGCTACCTCTAAAAAAATCGGTATTCTCAATATTGAATATTTGTTGAAAATTTTGAAACGACAGTGCTTATTTCAACAGGAGATTTGTCTGAAATAGCCATTCAAGATCAATCGCCTTCCCCTGTAATATTTTCCTTCCTTCTAAATGTTGTTTCATGGAATTTCTACTCTAGAAAATATCAGATCTCTTAGTCATTTTTATTTTTATGAGAATCACTAAATGTTTTATGTCTAGGGTTTCATAGGTTCGAATATTAGGGTTGATGAGCAGTGATGCGGTTACACGGGTTCAAAAAGGTTTTGGTAGAAATTAAACGGTATAGGAATTGAAAGGTTTCTGACAACCCTGATTCCCATTTTTTTATTAATCATTTCATATAGATAAATAAAATTAATTATGCGGGGGAAATATAATTATTCTGTTTGAAAAAAAATAGTAAAATTATTTTAAACAGGGTAAAAATAATGAAACATCATAGTAAAATAAGGAATTATTTAAAATTAAATAATCCTACCTCCACCTTAATAAAATAAAACCTTGTAGTGGGAAGTGGTTTAGTAAAAATATCAGCTAATTGGATTTCAGTACTTACAAATTCCAAATATATATCGTTTTTAAGAACATGATCTCTTAGAAAATGATGTTTGATATCAATATGCTTAGTCTTAGAATGAATAAAATGATTTCTTGAAATATTTATATCTCTAGTATTATCACATAAAATAGGTGTATTATTAAAATTTAGATCAAAGTCCATAAGATTGTTTTTCATCAACAAGACTTGTGCACAGAAACCACCAGCAGAAACATATTCCTCCTCAGCTATTGACAGGGAAACTAAATGTTGATTCTTACATGACCATGACACTATTGATTTCCCTAAAAAGTGACATGTTCCTGAAGTGATTTTCCTATCTAATCTACAACTCCCAAATCTACATCTGAATATGAAATTAATTTAAAATCAGATGTTTTGGGATAAAGAAGAGATTGAAAAACAGATAATTTTGAATATCTAAAAATTATTTTAACAACAATTAAATGATATTATTTAGAATTGGATTGAAATATTGCACAATGACATACTGAATAAATTATATTTGGCCTACTAGAAGAAAGATATAATAAAATACCAATCATACCTCTATATAACATGTTGTAAACAGATTTTTCCAGTTTCATCCAAACCATGTATTATATAAGAACACATAGGAGTTGTATATGGCTTGTTGTTTACTTGTCCAAATTTATTTAATAAATCAGTAATGTATTTTATTTGATTCAAAAAATTTCCCAAATCTTTTTGATAAATTTGAAGACATAAAAAGAAATTTAAATCGTCCTTCATGCTCATTTCATATTCTTTTTTCATTATCTTTGAAAACTCATGACAAAGGGTTTTATTATTTGATCCAAAAATTACATCATCAACTTAAATTTGAACAAATAAAATATTTGAAATTAAAATTTTCTTAAAAAGTTTTGGATATTCCATTTCAACAATAAAATTATTTTTCAATATAAATGATCCTAATCTTTCATACGAATCTCTAGGTGCATGGTTAAGGCCATAAAGAGATTTAGTATGTTTAAAAACAGAATCTTGTTTTTGAGAATTTTCAAAAATTCTTCTATAGACCTAGGCTATTATTGGGATAAAAAGGTAGAGAATTCTACAAGATTTACAATATTTATTATAGTTTTTATTCAGATATCTAAGTCACCTATTATTGTTTCTAAAGGGTGATTCTTTTGGGTTCTATCCTGTCTAGGTAGAACACCTATAGGTTCATTAGTATCATGTTCTTTTGAACCAGACTGAATTTCATTTATATCTTTTTTAAAATTAATTTGATGTTCTCAAGTCACATCTTATTATTAATGTGAGATTCATTTTTTTGATCTGTCCTTTTCTTAAAGGGATCAGGCTCCTCAAATTTCACATGAACTAATTCTTCAACAATTTTTGACTTTTATTATAGACACTATAAGTGTTGGAGGTAGTATATTATCCTATGAAAATGCCTTCATCGGACTTTGGATCAAACTTCACATGGTTATCCTTGGTGTTCAAGATGTAAACATTACATCAAAAAACAATAAAGTAGGTTACTTTAGGATTTCTGTTATTCCAACATTCATAGGGTGTCTTTTTCAGAAGTGGTCTAATTAAAAAACTATTCTTTATAAAAGAGGCTATGCGTATAGCTTCTTCCCAAAAATAGGTAGGAAGACTGAATTAATTTAGCACAGTCCTAGCCATTTTTTGAATAGTCCTATTTCTTCTTTCAACAAATCCATTTTTTTGAGGTGTTCTCGGTGAAGAGAAGGTGTGTTTAATACCCATGTTTTAGAAGAAGGAATTAAATTCGGGATTCTCAAATTCTCCACCATGATCACTTCATAATGAAATCATTTGAAAACCTTTTTCATTTTGAACAACTTTATTAAAACTTTTAAATAATGTAAAATCTGCATTTTTAAATATCCAAATGAAAATCCATGTAAATCTAGAATAATCATCAACTAAAACATATACATATAATTTAACATCCATGATTGAAACCCTTTATGGTCCAAAAAAATTCATATGGATACGTTCTAGAGGTTTAGATTTATCAATTCTGTTAATAGGTTTGATCGGTGATTTGTGTTGCTTGCCTAGTTGACATGCATCACAGAACCTGTTACATTAAAATCTGAGACTAGGAAAATCAAAAACTAATTGTTTCTTAAATAATTTATGTAAAACATATATTTTACAATGTCCAAGAATCATATGCCAGATCCAAGATTCATTTACATTTGCAGTTAATCATTTTACTTATTGATTACTGAAGGAATTTAAATCCAGGGTATACACATTGTCAGTTCATGGTGCTCTAAATTTAAGCAGTTTATTTTTTAAAATAGAACATCAATTGTTAGAAAAATAAACTACATAACCATCATCACATAGTTGAGAAGTACTTATCATATTGTGTTTCAATCCTTGTACATAAAGTACTTTGTTGATTGAGACAGCTTCGAGATTTCCATCTATTCCAATACCAATGATCTTCCCTTTGGCATTGTCACCAAAAGTGACTAGTCCACCATATTTTTGTGTGAGTGTAGATAATTTTGATGTGATCCCACTCATATGTCTTGTGAAGCCACTATCCATATATCAGATGTCCTTTTTTCTTGTGTGACCTCCTCCCTACAAGGGAATTTATACAATTTTCTTTGGTACCCATTGTAACACCTCAGGTAAATAAAGAATATGACATTTTTATATTTATCCATATTTGTGAATAAAATATTAATATTACTTTAAAGCGTATGCAATTCTCGATGGCGTACCCAACAGATAACAACGATTTTTTTTGGAATCTTACGTTGCACTCTAATAATAAAATAATATTATTTTAAATAGTAGTTAACGCCTAGCCGTTGCAATGGAAGGAATGAACAAAACTAACCACAAAATGATTATATATGTTTTTCAAATATTTTTACTTTTTACAATAAATGTTAGTGGATTAAAAATGCAAATGAATCCAATTTTAATCATAAACACTCTAATATTCTTTAAAAGGTCGATTTACCGCCTTTTGATGGAGAATCCCTTTTAAATACACTTTTTGAAAATTTTATGTGTTATATTTGACAAAATAAAATTCTTCTTTAGAATCGGGACATCAAAATTTACATTGTGTAAATTTTTGGTATTTTTCCGAAAATGTTCAATTTTTAATGAATAGTGAAAAATGTTGTATTTTAATTCAAAACCTCTTTTAATCTAAATTATTTATATGATTAGATTATATTATGAATTGGTTTTAAAGTTAAATTAGAATATATTTTTACAATTTAATCCAATAGTGGTTGTTGGAATTAATTTCACTTTGAAATCATACTTAAACTAGTGTCAATATTTTGATACATTTTGTTTCATAAAAACACGCTATTTGTTTTGACAACGGGAATTAATTATGAAATTCATTAATGCAACTTATATGTTTTGAATATTTTAAAATAGACATCATTTTTGAATTCGGAATATCAAATATAGCTTAGCGTGAACTTTTGGTAATTTTCTGAAAAACTTCAATTTTTGATGAATAGTGACACCACTAAGTGGTACTTATAAAAACTGATTTTCCGTTTAAATGAAATTTTGCCATCTTTGTGTTTTGAATTTCAAAAATCTGACATACATGGTTGTCATTAAGAAGTAAAATTTGGTTCAATGGGATCAAAATAATTTTTTAGTGAATAGTAAATTATTAAGTTTTTAATCGCGATTAGAGGTAATTAGTGTAATTTAAGGTAAGAATAATGTTTTAATAAAATTAAATGACCTAGACACATGTACAACCCTAATTGGATCTGTCATGGTCGACCAAGACAATCCATGGGTCATCTTGGGGACCCCATGGAGCAACTTTGGTTGGAAAATGACATAAATATCTTTTTATTTAATGTAAAAGTAAAAAAGACACAAACATGAAATTGTTTACTAAAACAATTTTTACATGGGGTTATACAAGTCAGATTTTTTACTATAAATATTCATTGGAAATCTAAAATGATTTTCTAAATCATAGTATTTTTTTAATAATTTATAGAATTTAAATAAATTAATTTATTTATGATATCATGATGATGCACTGATTACATCACTAATAAAGGATTTAAATAAATTGAAATGATAATGTAAACTCTATGACCTAAACATGTCCAAAACATATTGGATGGGTATATTTAGAACCCTTATAACCTTATCCTATAATTATATCAATATGGGACCTTTCAAATCCGAAATTCATTTTAAAATAAAGTTACATTTCATTACTTTCCAAGAGTGTCCCTTCTCTCGTCTTATAAAAGGCCCCCACCTCTACCTCCTAAACCACACTTACAAAGCCTTTGGCTCGGCCAAACCCTGACCATTTTGTCTCTCCACATACCTCTATTACTCTTTGAAGCCTCACTTTGGGCAGAAGTCTTACCAAGAAAGCCTTTCAGTTCAAATCTAAGAGAGTTGCCCGATTTTAAGGTAATGTCTTCACTTGAGTCCTTTTGTATTATGTTGCTTCTACAACCCCCTAAAATCATTTTATTCATTTATTTTGTAACAACTCCAGTATCTTCAATATACTAGGATGTTGTTATAAGAAGGATTCGAGCTTCACTTACACACCCCTACATCTAATGGTTAAACAACATACTGTTTCCGTGGATGGCGAATTTCTGCCTCCTGAAACGACGATTTTTCAACATTCTTTTAACACCTTTAAAGGTGGCCATTATGATGTCAATGTATTTTATATATGATATATATGGTATTTATGTTTACTATATGCTTCTTTATTTTATAATTAAACCATACCATTATTCTTTTCATGTTGTGTAAATGTAATAATTTCATAAGAGGAAGTGAGGACTACCGCCCCCTCAAGTGATGTGACTCGTACATGAAATACATGGAATGTATAAAGAATGAAATTAATGAACATATGTGTCCTATATAACTTACATATTATACTTTTATTATAATATATATATATATGTCATTTATTTTTAATTCCATTAATATGAAAAAGAAAAAAATGAAAGTAGCATTCATGCGTACGTATGGCCTACAGTCTCCATGAATGTTGCTTTTCGTTTTTATCTCCCAATGACATGGAATAGTATGAATATGTACAGGATATATATGATATTTTAATCATTAATAATATTCTGGAAATTATTTACTTATAATTACATGGACAATCATTTTTTCAAACAAGTTCACTTTTGACTCAAGTACCAAATAACGACAAAACAACCGTTATTAACATAAATGATTACATAATGTTCATGACATGGTAATAAGTGATATAAAAGGAATAATTAACATTAAAATGGTTCTTAAGGAAGTATAAATTAACTCAAGTTTATTATTCAGAAGAATGATCGAGTCAAGTCGGACCCGAGGTAAGTGATCCTACTCCTCTCTTTCTTTTTAAGTACGCTCTTTTATGTCATTCCTTTTAAAGATCATATTTCTTGTTATTGGGATGTTATTTTATATTATTCGTACTGTAATTTTTATGTTCATATGATGAGAGAAGCTATTTTCTCTCATCAATACATTTTGGATGTTTTTAGTGGCGCCGTTAGGCTGCCGAATTTTTGTAAGAGATCAAACCTCTCTCTTTCTTTTTAAGTACTCTCCTTTATGTCACTTCTTTTAAGCTCCTCTTTGTTATGTTGGGGGATGTTATTTTATATTACTATTTCTATACACTTTATTTTAATATGATTAGATGCCCTATTTGATCTCATCAATCCATTTTTTGTAAGTTTTATGTAGCGTCGTTAGGCTGCTGAGTTTTCATAAGGGAATTTTCATCTCACTTTTATTCCCGTGATATTTATGCAACATTTTCCACAATTTCCTTTGAGTGGTGTATGTACTGCCAATTATTTTACTCATTGAGTAATATAAATTCATTTATGAGTATTTATATCAATGTTGTATTTTCCTCCTTTCTAGGGGTTTATGTTTCGAAAGATACCCATGTCGGTAAGGGAACAATTCACCCTCCTCTTTTTAAAAGACTTCTTTTGTTATATCTTTTAATCCACATAATATTATGTCGGTATATGTTCTTCTATATCTTTATTGATTTAAATTTTATTTCCATGTGATGAGATACCCTTTTTATCTCTCATCATCTCATTTTATGAGTTTTGTAGAGACGCCATTAGGCTGTCAAATTTTTGCAAGGGAACTGATTAACCCAAATATGATTCTTTGGGATAAACTTATACACCGTGAATATGTCGTTCTATGAATATTTGTGAAAAATATCTCAATTTTTTACACTTAATATACACTTATATTTGGTGTATTAGTTTTTCACACATAATTATGTAATTGATTTATCCTTAAACCAAGGATATCGTCTTTGTAAGGGACTTCGTCTCAATCTCCTTTCATTGAGGCATATTTCGTTTAATACACAACTTTCTTTTATACGGTGTATAATCCCCTTTGACTTCTTCTTTTATAAAAAAGGAATCTTTTTCTATGAATCGTTTTACTAAATGACAAAAAGGAATGTTTCGTTTAACGTACGTGGTGACAACGACCTTTTCCGCTGCCGCGAGTATTATTTGATCTTTGGCTTCCTCAACAAGCCGTAATGTTTTTAAAATAAAATAAATACCATATACTCATTTATGTATTTTGTTATTGAAAATGGTTTTGATAAAGGATTCTATTTTTTCAATACATTTAAATGATATATTTTGATTTAAATGTGGAAATTTTATCATTCCTTTATATTGGATTTATGTGTTATAATTTTATAATGGTACTTGGACATTTTACGGGTGGTTACGTGATAAACCATATGACGGGTGGTGCCATGAATACCAAGACGGGTGGTTACATTATAAACACCAATGCATTGGGTATGGAATTCGGCCATATGGCTATTCCATTATGTATGTATGGAAGTTGGCCGTATGGCTCTTCCATTAAGTGATATGTGTGGATGTCGACCGTGTGGTTATTACACTTAAGTATATTTATGTCCCAAGTTACCTTTATATGTTGTGTGATATTTTTATGGATTTTATGGTAATATTTTGGTTACAAAAGGGTAAGTAATGATCTTTTATTCAGTGAATAGTGTTTACTACTTCATAAAGGTGAAAAGTATTACTTTGATAAAGTAATATGGTTTACTTGTTGTTTTGAAAAACTAACAATTTTCATTCTTTGTGTATCCCTTACTGAGCTTTGTATGCTCATCCCAAGTTTTTTGAAATGTTTTTCATAGGACTTAATGTGGAATAGTGTCAAGGATGGGATCAAGGTAAAGTCATGCAACCTAAAACATGGAACTAGACATGGTTCTTTTTAAGAGTTTTTATTCTATGGAAACTTAGTAAAAGTTTCTACTTTGTAATCTTTTGAGATGTAATAGTTATGTCCTAATTATCTAAATCTCTATACCTGAAAAGATCCTCAATGTGAATTATTAATTTAATTCAATATTAAGTAAGGTTTAAGGCTGGGGCCTTATAGTTGGTATCAGAGTTTGGGTTAGACAACATTAGGGAATATGAGTTTTTGTTAGACACATGATTAGTCCCTATATCTATTATTTCAGTTAAATCCTTGTTTTATAACTTTTTTCAGGTCAAGTAAAGTCGGTTACGAATGGAAGGAGAAGGATCTCAAATGACATTTCTATCTCTTCCTGATGACATGCTTGCAATAATTATTACAAAGTCATGTTCGGATGATTGTGAAACATTTTCTAGCATACAACTCACTTACAAGAAGTTGTTTGAGATATCAAACTTTTCCACTATTCCTCATTATTATCATGGATCATGGGTTGTTTTTAGACAAATACTATTTTCACAATATTCTCATATTTTCATGAAAGGTAAATATTATCAAGGTATTTTCAAATATTTTACCTTATCACAAGAATTTGAAGCATATTATGATTTTAAAGATGGTGCTGAGGAAGGAGACCCTTGCACAACCTATTTATATTTGATTTTAAAATATAGACTCTCATAACATACTTATGGTATTTTAAAAGGACCAATAATATAAAGTATAAACTCAAATTCTATCTGACTATTTTATAGAAATCTTGTTTTATCAGATGTTTTGGAATTATATGTCATACATTATTATTTTCCAAAACTGTTTTTCTGTGAACACCCATATGACCCATGTTGTACGAGGTGTATTTGGATGGAGGAGGCAAATGATTTTGAAGAATCTCTAAATCATTTTTGTAATGCATGGGACTTCTACCTACGTGAGCAAGATGACGATGAAACCGAGTGGACGCCATGATCATGGTATGATGTTATTCATTTTGGGAATTGTTTTATTTTAGCTGATGGTCGTGAAATAAGACTTCAAGAATTAAGATGTTGAGATCATAACGAATTTGGATGAAAATAGGAGGTATAAGGAAACTATTGAGGTTAAAACATGTTAGGGTTATTTTTGGAGTTTTATAAAAAGGACAATACGCAGACCGTGTGACAACCCGTCACGTCGGACAAAGCTGCGGGAATCGAACCCACAACCAAAGTGTGACTTGTATTTATCGCCTACCAATGGACTATGTGAAGTCCCAGGTTATTTTGACTAGTTCTTTTTTGTTAGATGATTTTAGGAATCAAGAATAAGTTTATTTTGGGTTATCTATGAAAATAATTAACCTATCATCGAGTATATGTGATTAGGTTATTTACTTTTCAATATGAGAATTTATGAACAACTGATGTTATTTTGAGATAAAAGTTAATTTTTACCTTGGAAGACTATGTGACTAAATCCTTCAAATATTTGGGTTTCAATCTTAGATTGGTTTACTTTGAATAATTTTATGGAAAAATTGTTTATCGAATGGTCCTCGTTGAACATTGGGTTTTATTGGAGAAATTTTGGAGATTAAGAATAGATTTTCATTTTATAAAGGGTTATCCTTTTCTGGATTATCTGATCTTGTACTAACCATTTTGGTTTTGGTTTTGGATTTTGTCTAAAGACAAGTGAAATATATAGTTCTCTTTTGTGAATTAGGTGATTCTCTAGAAGTTGATTATAGTACTCTTAATGTGAACATGTCTTCCTAAATACTCATCTATTGGAGAAAATATGAGTTTGTGTAACAAATCTAGTAAAAGTTGAAAGTCAACATGACAATTATGTATGCTTCCGTATGTTTTAGTTAAACTCATAAATGAATTCCTCAATTAAGAGTAACATAAAACAAAAATATTGTCTGTTAACTTTTCCTACTGGGGAATCGAATACCGTTTAACCCATCACAAGTTTGTGATTTTCTTATGGTTAACTTTCTCCTATACATGTTTACTATCACTCTCCATCATAACAGGACCCTTTGTTTTTTCCTCCAGGTCCATATTTTCATACTTGTAATCCTAGTATGGGTTAACTCGGGTGACCTTTGTACTTATCATTCTTTATTTTAAAGTGATTGTTTTACCGACCCTTGTTCCGATGTGGGACTTTCAAGGATGTTTCCAAGCTCAATTTTAAAATTGTGAGGATGCAATTCCCAAAATGGGGAAGGATGTAACACCCTAGGTAAATAAAGAATATGACATTTTTATATTTATCCATATTTGTGAATAAAATATTAATATTACTTTAAAGGGGATGATATGCTCGATGTCGTACACAACACATAACAACGAGTTTCTTGGGAATCCTACGTTGCACTCTAATAATAAAATAATATTATTTTAAATAGTAGTTAACGCCTAGCCATTGTAATGGAGATAATGAACATAACTAACCACATAATTAGTATATATGTTTTCCAAATATTTTTACTTTTTACAATAAATGTTAGTGTATTAAAAATGCAAATGAATCCAATTTTATGCGTAAACATTCTAATATTTTTAAAAGGTCGATTAACCACCTTTTGATGGAGATCCTCTTTTAAATCCACTTTTTTAAAATTTTATGTGTTATATTTGACAAAATAAAATTCTTCTTTCGAATCGAAACATCAAAATTTACTTTGTGTAAATTTTTGGTATTTTTCCGAAAAAAGATCAATTTTTAATGAATAGTGAAAAATGTGGTATTTTAATTCAAAACCTCTTTTAATCTAATTTATTTATATGATTATATTATATTTTTAATTGGTTTTAAAGTGAAATTAGAATATATTTTTACCATTTAATCTAATAGTGGTCGTTGGAATTAATTTCACTTTGAAATCGGACTTAAACTAGTGTCAATCTTTTGATACATTATGTTTCATAAAAACATGCTATTTTTTTTGACAGTGTGAATTAATTGTTAAATTAATTAATGCAACTTATATGTTTTGAATTTTTTAAAATAGACAACATTTTCTAATTCGTAATATCAAATATATATTAGGGTGAACTTTTGTTAATTTTCTGAAAAACATCAATTTTTGATGAATAGTGAAACCACTAAATGGTGCTTATAAAAACAAATTTTCCGTTTAAATGAAATTTTTCCATATTTGTGATTTGAATTTCAAAAATACAACATAAATGGTTGTCATTAAGAAGTAAAATGTGGTCAATGGGATTAAAATAATTTTTTGGTGAATTGTAGCTTATTAAGTTTTTAATCGCAATTAGAGGTAATTAGTGTAGTTTAAGTTAAGAATAATGTTTTAATAAAATGAAATGACCTAGAAACATGTCCTACCCTCATTTTATGTGTCATGTCCGACCAAGAAAATCCATGGGTCAACTTGGGGACCCCATGGAGCCACTTTGTTTGGAAAATGACATAAATATCTTTTTATTTAATGTAAAAGTAAAAATGACACAAACATGAAATGTTTTACTAAAACAATTTTTACATGAGGTTATATAAGTCATATTTTTGACTATAAATATTAATTGGAAAGATAAAACGATTTTCTACATCATAGTAGTGTTTTTATAATTTTTAGACTTTAAATAAATAAATTTATTTATGACATCATGATGACCCATCGATTACCTCATTAATAAAGGATTTAAATAAAATGAAAAGATAATGTAAAATATATGCCCTACACATGTCCAAAACCTATTTTACGGGTATATTTCGAACCCTAATAACCATATACTCGAATAATATCAATATGGGACCTTTTAAATCTGAAACTCATTTTAAAATAAAGTTACATTTCATTACATTCCAAGAGTGCCCCTCTTCTTTTCTTATAAAAGGCCCCCACCTCTACCTACTTACCCACACATACAAAGCCTTTGGCTCGGACAACCCCTGCCCAATTTGTCTCTACACATCCCTCTTTTACTCATTAAAGCCTCACATTGGGAAGATGTCTTCCCAAGGAAGCCTTTGAGTTCAAATCTAAGAGAGTTACCCGATTTTAATGTAATGTCTTCACTTGAGTACTTTTGTTTTATTTTGCTTCTCCAACCCCCTAAACTATTTTTATTCATTTATTTTGTAACAACTCCAGTATCTTCAATATACTAGGATGTTTTCATAATACTTATTAGAGCTTCACATAAAGACACCTACATCTAATGGTTAATGAACATACTATTTCCGTGTATGGCGGATTTCTGCCTCCCTAAACGATGATTGTTCAACATTCTTTTAACTCCTTTAAAGGTGGACATTATGATGTCATTGTATATCATATATGATAAATATGGTAGTTATGTTTACTATATGATTCTGTATTTTATATTTAAACCATACCTTTATTCTTTTGATGATTTGTAAATGCGATAATGTAATATGATGAAGTGCGGACTACTGCCCCCTCAAGTGATGTGACTCGTACATGCAATACATGGAATGTATAAAGAATGAAATTAATGAACATATGTGACCTATATAACATATATATTATACTGGAATTATAATATATATATATATATATATATCAATTATTTTTAATTCCATTAATATGAAAAAGAAAAAAATGAAAGTAGCGTTCATGCGTATGTACGACCTACCGTCTCCATGAACGGTGATTTTCGTTTTTATCTCCAAATGATATGGAATAGTATGAATATGTACTGGATATATATGGTATTTTAATCATTAATACTATTCAAGAAATTATTTACTTATAACTACATAGAAAATCAGTTTTTCAAACAAGTTCACTTTTTACTAAAGTACCAAATAACGACAAAACAACGGTTATTAACTTAAATGATTACATAATGTTCATGACATGGTAATAAGTGATATAAAAGGAATAATTAACTTTAAAAAGGTTCTTAGGGAATTATAAATTAACTCATGTTTATTATTCAGGAGATTAAAGAACGATCGAGTCAAGTCGGACCCGAGGTAAGGGATCCTACTCCTCTCTTTCTATTTAAGTATGCTCTTTTATGTCCTTCCTTTTAAAGATCATCTTTCTTGTTATTGGGATGTTATTATATAATAAACTTACTGTAATTTTTATTCTCATATAATTAGAGACCCTATTCTCTCTCATCAATCCATTTTTGAGGTTTTGAGTGGCACCGTTAGGCTGCCGAATTTTCGTAAGAGATCTAACCTCTATCTTTTTTTAAGTACTCTCCTTTATGTCACTTCATTTAAGCTCCTCTTTGTTATGATGGGGGATTTTATTTTATATTCCACTTTATATAAACTTTATGTTAATATGATGAGATACCCTATTTTATCTCATCAATCCATTTTTGTACGTTTTATGTGGCGCCGTTAGGCTGCCGAGTTTTCGTAAGGTATTTTTCATCTGACTTTTATTGCCGTGAGATTAATGCTACATTTGACACAATTTCCTTTGAGTGGTGTATGTACTGCCCATTATTTTACTCATTGAGTAATATAATTTCATTTATGAGTATTTATATCAATTTTGTATTGTCCTCCTTTCATGGGGTGTATGTTTCGAAAGATACCCATGTCGGTAAGGGAACCTTTCACCCTCTTTTTTTTTAAAGACTTCTTTTGTTATGTCTTTCAATTCAAATACTATTATGTTGGGATATGTTCTTCTATATCCTTATTGATTTAAATTTTATTTCCATGTGATGAGATACACTTTTTATCTATCATGAACTAATTTTCTTAGTTTTGTAGTGACGCCATTAGGCTGTCAAATTTTTGCAAGGGAACTTCTTAACCCAAATTTTATTATTTGGGATAAACTTATACTCCTTGAATATGTCGTTATATGAATATGTGTGAATAACCTCTGATTGTTTTACAATTAATATCCACTTATATTTGGTGTATTCGTTTGTCACACATAATTATGTTATTGATTTATCCTTAAACCAAGGATACCGTCTTTGTAAGGGACTTCGTCTCAATCTCCTTTCATCGAGGCATATTTATTTTAATACACAACTTTCTTTTATATGGTTTATAAACCCCTTTGACTTTCTCTTTAATAAAAAAGGAATCTTTTTCTACGAAGCGTTTTACTAAACGACAAAAAGGAATGATTCTTTTAACTTATGCGGTGACAATGACCTTTTCTGCCGCCGTGAGTATTATTTGATCTTTGGCTTCCTTAACAAGCCGTAATGTTTTTAAAATAAAATAAATACCATATACTCTTTTATGTATTTTGGTATTGAAAACGGTTTTGATAAAGGATTCTGTTTTTCCAATACATTTAAATGATATATTGTGATTGAAATGTGGAAATGTTATCATTCCTTTATATTAGTTTTATGTGTTAAAATTTTATAATGGTACTTGGACATTTTACGGGTGGTTACGTGATAAACCATATGACGAGTGGTGCCATGAATATCAGGATGGGTGGTTACGTTATAACCTCCAATGCATTGGGTATGTAATTCGGCTATATGGCTATTCCATTAAGTATGTATGGAAGTTGGCCGTATGGCTATTCCATTAAGTGATATGTGTGGAAGTCGACCGTATGGTTATTCTACTTAAGTATGTTTATGCCTCATGTTACCTTTATATGTTATGTGATCCTTTTATGGGTTTTATGGTAATCTTTTGGTTACAAAATGGTAAGTAATGATCTTTTATTCAGTGAAGAGTTTTTACTACTTCATAAAGGTGAAATGTATTACTTTGATAAAGTATACATGGTTTACTTGTTGTTTTGAAAAACTAATAGTTTTCATTCTTTGTGTATCCCTTACTGAGCTTTTTATGCTCATCCCCTATTTTTTGAAAAGTTTTTCATAGGAATTAACGTGGAATAGTGTCAAGGATGGGATCAAGGGAAAGTCATGCAACCTAAAACATGGAACTGGACATGTTTCTTTTTAAGAGTTTTTATTTTATGGAAACTTAGTAAAAGTTTCTACTTTGTAATCTTTTGAGATGTAATAGTTATGTCCTAATTCTATAAAACTCTAATCCTAAAAAGATCATCAATGTGAATTATTCATTTAATTCAATATTAGGTAAGGTTTAATGCTGGGGCCTTATACCCATATTCTATTGGGTCCAGGGGTGTTAGCCAGCAGAGATCTGGGAATCCAGAGTTGCTTTGTTTTTCTAATTTCAAAAGAGTCAAATACACCATTTCATACAAAATCTTTCTTAATACCAATTATTTTGGTTTGTCAAAAGAAATAATTTTTAGAACTATGTGCTCTTATTCCATAGAAGATACAATCTAGAATTTTAGGATTTGGAATAAAATAATTCTTGTACAGCTTGGGTTTTTCCCCATTACTGCCAATTCCAAATCATTCCTTTTTAATGACATTTTCCCAAGAATTTCATTTAATGTATTTTCTCCTTCAGTAAAAACAAGGGCATCACATTTATAAGTTTCTACGTCAGTTTGCTGTGATTTTATACTTGATTCATAATCTATATTGTTTGTGTTAATTGAGTCAAACTTCTCAGTTAACTTCTTATATTGTTTTAGCATTGTATCTCTTTCATCAGAAACAGCGTTATTAATATTCTTTAAAGACCCATTATTCATAAATAAAGATTCGTATTTCTCTACAAGCATATTAATGTAGGCTACAATATTTTCATTAGAGTAACTAGATTTAGAACTATAGTCAAAAGTGTAATAAGTTTGTACCAAATATGTTTCTGTCATAAAACGCATGTTGGCTTTCAGAATTACTTCTTCCTTCTCTGAGTCTGAATCAGAATTTCTGTTGGATTATTTAGATATTATGCATGTATCTTTCATGTTTTTCTTGTCCTTATGCTCGTAATCATTTCTTTTGAGGAATTTATTTCTCTTGTCTTAATTTAACTGAGGACAGTTAGGTCTGATATGCCCCATTTTCTTGCATTCATAACATTTGACATCCTTGTCATCCTTTTTGAAGGATTTTTTGAATCCCTTCTTTTTCTGTAAAATTTCGTGCATCTTATGGATAGTTGTGGTAGTTCCACATCATAATTTGATAAATCACAACTTTCTAATTTCTCTATTACACTTATTTTATTTTTATATTTTTTCTCTATGATGACACATTCAAGGCAGTGTCATCTACCTTGATAATCATTTTATGTTCGTTAGCTTAATCTTGCATATCAGCTTCATAAAAAATTATTGTTCCAATCAGTTATCTCATTTTTATGTTCTTGACAGGTTTCGACTGTCTGATTGCACCAAATATTACATTCCACATTGTAGGTAGTACTCTCAGTACTATTAAAGATTGATCAGTTTGTTTAATGGGATCGCCCAAGGTGGTTATGTTATTGGCAATATCTGTCAATATTCCATTCATTTGAGAAATAATTTAACCTTAAATCTTTCCGAATTTATCAAATTTATGATTAGTAGTAGCATATCTCATTTCCCTTATATTGATAGTTCCTTCATAAGAAACAATTATAGTTTTCCACATTTCATATCCAGTCGGGCATTGAGATACTTTGTTAAATTCATCAGGTCCTATAACACAAATAATTGCATTCATTTCTTTCGAGTTCATATCATATTCTTCTTCAGTAGCTACACTCCATTTATCAGGTTTCTTTGTTATTTCATATGGTTTCAGAATCTTAGAATATACATTATATCCAGGTTTTTTCAGATAAATAATCATTCACAACTTCTAGCATCCATAGTATTATCCATTGAAGTGTGGTGATCTGAACATAGACATTCCATATCTTGTATCAGTCATCCTACTCTGTGTATAATCACTTTCAGCTTATTAATACATTAAGAAAAAGCTCAACCTCTAATACCATTTGTTGGATCGGATTATACAAAATATACACAAGAGGGGTGAATTTTGTCTTTTCATAAATCTTTGTAAGATTGTGTTCTTCTCATTTTACATTATCCATCTTAATTAATGCAGAGGAAAAATGATGTACAGTGACACATGATGTATAGTGGTTTTGGTAACAGAAGGCCTCTAGTCCATTCCACCAATGCTCTACTCCATGAGCTTGGGGAATTTCACTATCTAGTTCTCATTTCAAAAGACCATTCAGCAACTGAGTAAAAGAAGTTGACACCATTACAATTTAAGGCAATACAAAGCCTTCTTGATCACTCACAGAACCTACAATGCTTAGTATGAGAAGCCAGTCACTCATGAATAGAAAATAAAGATTTATGTATTGTGAAAATACATTCCAGATGTTCTTCACAATTGCAACATCATGCAATTGACAGTAGATAGATTGTCTCCTTCAGAAATAATGATCATCACATAAGAGTCTTTATGAGTCAATCCCATTACAATATATATATATATATATATAACTTACAACTTCAGCAGTAGTTGATTCATTGTAGATATTTGATGTAGAACAAGTGAATCTTCTATCGTGGTTCTTCTTCATAAATAAACATAGCTTTGACGGTCCTTCTGAATCAGCAGATCTATATTTTTTCAGAAGCCTATGTTTTCCTTTAATTTTATTTGAATGATCGATTGATCATAATTTATTGTTTCAGAGAAACACACATATATATAATAACATCGAGCACTTCCCCTGAAAATTTAGATCCATAAAAGTAATCTTTTTTACTCGCAATATTCAAACATTTGAATTTACAAAGTAGTCGTAACATCCCTAAAAACAATGCGTAAAATTCTCCTTTTAATTACATCCTTAAACCATTGATAAAATTGATTTGAATCAGCGAAAGTGGCACTTTAAAATAAGCTTTAAATCCGGCATGAAATCAGCCTATTAATCCTCTTGCTGACAGTTGCTTTAAAATATAGTCTTTTAAATCTTCTGACGCCAAACTTAAGGTTGATGACGTAGAATCCAAACGTAGGGTTGACAGCGTATGGTTGATTAAAAATGTAGGGTTCATGTCAATTTCTTCAAACGTAAGGTTGATCAAGAACGTTGGGTTTTCCAGCCATACTTTTATATTCAACTGTCAAACGTATGATAAAAGATCCATACTTTTACATGATCCATACTTTTCCAAGAAATTATGTTTGTTTAAAAAAGTATAGTTGATGAACCATACTTTTGAGAAAGAAATATAACATTTAATACATACATATGGTTCTCCATTCATACTTTTCTGATATTCCAATCGTAGGTATCCTTCATAACATATGGTTCTTTTTCAAACTTTTTCTGATAACGTATGGTTCATTAACCATACTTTTCCTTATCACAAAACATATACACTTCTTTTCATCCTTATGCTATGTTTCTCTACATAGGGTATGAATTGTGATTTCAGAACATGCAAAAGTAGATCCCGAATAAGTAGTGTATGAATAGTGTTTCTAGAACATGCTAAATATGAATAATTTATTAATAAATTCTTGTTAGTCAATAATAAAATAAAATAATATATTCTTGCAATTTAATTAACAAATAAAATCATAAGAAAATAATTAATGGTATTTGTGAGAATCAAGATTATCATAAAGATATAGAGTATTATTTTTAATAATCTCCCCCTTTAAATAACAATATTATGTATTGTTGAAACAACACTTTCTCAATAGTTATGATGGGGAGGTTTCAATGAACCATGTTTTTCTGAATTGGATTTTTGAGAAGGAATTTAATTGTTTTTTCTTTTACGTACTTGAAAAGGGGTAAAATGTTATCATTCCCCATGAATATGACCCTAGATAATTTTCATTATGGACTTGTTGGTCTTGGAATATGGTTCATAAACTAGGAATGGATTTTATTGGAATTATTAGCATTTTAAAATATTTGGGGAATAATTAATAAATAAAATTTAATTAGATAAATATTGATTTATTCACACATATTCATTTACTATTAACTTTTTAATGGTTATTAAGATTAATATTATGAATCTACCTTTGGGTATGTAATTATGGGTTGTTCCTATTTTAGGAATAAACAAATTCCAAGCACTAAGACATGGTTGTGGAAACATTCTAAATTTCTTTTCTTTTCCGATGATTCTTTACCGTTATTTCTATTCTTTTATCCCTTTGATTATAACATAATTACCATATATGGTTACCTTATCCATGATGGATATAGTATACATAGAGTAAATATATATAAGGTGGGATATATGATGGTAGGTTTCACTGTCGAGCTTAGGAGGATCTAGATCATCGTGCGATAATTGTGGATTGCATAGATGGATGACTCTTTAGTTGAATTCACCAAAAGGTAGAATGTTTATATGATTTATGTAAATCAATATACATTTAACTTTATCTAGTTTTAAAGCCTTATTATCACTAATTATGACTCCTTGAGTTTCTATCTAAAGATTTTGTGGATGAAAAGGGGGTTTTGAGCTGATATAAGGGGATTCTCGTTCATAGTTTCTGATCGTATGATGTATAGTTTTCTAACACATTCTATGAGTTAATGCCATTTAGGGAATGTGACAATGTAATATTTACCGACCATTTATATAGTATAAATTTCATTTAATAGTACTAAAACATGTAGTCGTATACATGGCTAGACAGATCATGTGAGGGGAAATTTCCGTGTAGCATATACGACAAGACCTCATGTGGGTTGCATGCTAAATAGATGTACATGACCAGAGGAAACACACCGAAATTCCATGTGATTTACATATATAGGAACCCCATATATGGTAAATTACATGAATATTAATTACACATTGTGTTCATGGTCACTTCATGAACTATTTAAATGAAAAACATTCCCATGTGTGGCTTTGAGGGTACATACCATGTACCTAGGAATATATGCATAATACACCTCCCTTGATATTGTTTTTTATTTTATAATTTTAAACCCTGATGTTGTAATTAGTAACACTTTCATTCCAAAATGATTATTTTTGGATGACCCTATATAGGATGCTTCTACCAATGGAAACTATTAATGAGGGTCCCATGTATGAAATGCTTTCATATATACCGTCATCAAGCATCAAGAGTTTGACACATCTTCTATGTCTTGACTAAGGAGACCCAAAATGCACCCTACCACATGATCAAGAAAAAATATAGTTCATTGGGGTCTGGGTAGAGATAGTATCGAATGTCAAGAAAAAACATTTACCAAACATTAAATAAAAGTGAATTAGGATCAAGTGGTGGGAGTATCAATTCATCCACCCTCGCTCTTTTTTTATTACTATAGATGATTACTGTTGATGTACCAATTATATCCAAAGAATATTCCTAATTTTTTCACAATGATAATGATGTGCCATGATTTTTTATTGGTTACCCCAATGGTGCTTCCTCATATCCATCTATTTCATTTCACAGGATCCCCATATGTACTTCATAGGGTCAGATTTCTGAGCTGTATTACAGTTGGTTATATTATTGCGATACCCAATCATAATTCTTCGGATCCAAATTTTCATTTGTAAACAAGGATGATTATGCTATCCTAAGTGAAGGGGATGATTATATTCAACCAAATCGAATACATGTCCATGTTTTTTGTACATGAACTCCACATCATTGATGCACATGAGGATTAATATGCTACCATGAGTGATTTCATGGTTGCTCCCTTGTGATGGGTGGTATTTCCACTACATTAGTTAACCTCCATTACAAGAATGTGATTAGGTTATTGAGAAATTTTTTTATAAATAGATACCAATAATATACAAGGATCTAGATAGGATTCCATACAAATCACATAATGGTGACCCCCTAAGTGATTATCCAATTTGTGGTGTCATGGATGCCTATAGAGTAAGACCTAGGGTTCACACATCAATCAATATTTAAATGTTATATGTAGAATGACATCAAGATCCATGTCCATTAATTGGATGTCCAATAATTTCCTAGAATTCTTCATTATGGTGATTGGAGAAGAGTATATGTGAACCTATGTCTAGGATATATATCCCCTTTTGATGACATAGAATATTTCGAGACATTTACCATATTGGAAAAAGAAGGTATCATCATTTGAGATTACATAACCATGGATTGAACAATATGTATAGAAGTTGAGTGGTAGATCATTCAGCTCAATTCACTACTTATTGGATGTCCAGATAGTCAATATTACCGAACAAATAATTGATTGTCGTTCTATTATGTTATTTTTCTACTTACTTATATATATATGTATATATATATGGGAGTATATATTTACACACACAAATATATATATACAAATATAATGGGAAAGTATCATGTTTAATGAGGTTGTAGACCAAGGGATTGACTACAATTCACTTTATTTATGTTATTTATCTTTTAAAATTTGTGACTCGAATAGGCTGATCATATTTTAGTAGAGTTCAATTGTTCCATAATATTTATAGGTTCATCATTGGGGTGGGATAATGAAGTAATTTATTTACCATATTGTTCCCCATAGTGTTTTTGTATTCCTTATATATTATTTATAGGCTGAGAATGAATTTCATGATGGATTGGGATGAGGACTATGGTTTCATGATCTATAAGAGCCTCTTATGTGGATTATTTTGATTGGGATAAAGAAAATTTTCTATACAATAGAGACTAGGTATGCGGTATGACTCGATGTTATAATGAAATCCTTATACTTTTATTTTTCTTCATGTATGTATAGTTGGCCCTATGGATGTCAAGTGTTTTATACATGACATGGATATTAAATATTTTATAGAATTTTATTTATTATTACAAAATTATTTTATATTATATTTTTTATACTTACATACACTTTTTATTAATAGATTTATGTTATTCCTTTTTATTTTCACTATTTCATATTTGAAATGATTGAATAGTCTCCTCACTGTCACTCCCCATTCCCTCATTTCTAGTTGGAAGCCTCTATAATACATGGAGGTGTGCTTGATGACTTGATTAGAAAAGTCTTGGGGAACCTCATTAGTATATTCAAGGTTGGTATGGTACACTATGGCCTTAAAACACGTATATAAAAGTCTAATTTTGATTACTGGCATAATTTCACTGTCAGATCAAGTACAACTTACTTAAGCTATTATGCTATCACACCCATGTAAAAATGATCCTCTAATCCAACTGACCTTCATATCACCCAAGAACAAACCTAATATAAATTCCAATTCATCAAATCCTACTGAAATAACATCTAAATATGGATTCTTTTTTTCTGATGAACCAAATCACTTAAGATCATCCCAAACACTACCATATTGACATCACATTTACAATCCACTAACTCGGCTCACCATATCCATAACACATCCAATGTGGAAATTATTAACCTATTAAATATCTAATTCTCCAAAAAATAAGAGAATAATTATCAATTCCCACTTAACCCAAACACTGATTCTCCACAGACCATGCTTTATACACCACCGAATTCCTGGACTATACATGGTCATATATCTTATATTCGAGCAGTAACATCAACAATAAGCCATTTCCACCTGATCTTAAATCACCAGAGTAGTACCCACACCAACAAAAGATAGAAAATTGTAAAATCCCCATAGTATGTGTTGTTATCAACACCATTATTTTATTTTCATGATACAAAACACTCTAAAAATTCCTAATATATTCATTTATGTGATACAAAACTAACATGTTGTCATTTTGTAAGAAACCCTCTAATAGATCCTTAAATATGTCTCAATGGATGTTTTGAATCCTTATAAGATGGATATACGAACGAGGTTAGCTAATGGAAGGATGTGGGGAAGGAACTTCATAAGTATAAGAATAGAAGGAAACCATGACTAGTCAATGACATGCTCCTAATAAGCTGGTATCATTTCGATGATTTCATAGACATGAAAGATTCCACCATCTACCCTCTGGGGGAGAATTGGATACCTGTGGTTAAAGGAATGTTGAAATGTACTCTACATGATACCACTGGCCTACCAGTGGGGTGAAATAACCACTTAATGGTAGCAAACAGAGTGGATTAATTTCCAAAAATCCAAACAACTACCCGATGGGGGCTATTGGGTACCTAGTGACTTCATGCCAACTACTATAACCCCATGATTTATAGTTTCAAATAATCAATGAAACTGAATTTACATTATATAGTGGTACTATAATGGTTTTATAAGAATAATGAAGGTATTAGATCTAATAAATAAGGTCTCTGGTGGCCTCAAAAACATACTTGATCATTCATTCACTTATTCACATATTCTATGATTTTAAATTTCTCTCAAAGGACTCTCATTAATATTATACCCATATTTATTCTAGAGTGTGTTATAGAATTGGAATATTATTTCACTCACACTATTACCAAATTATCTCCTAGTGTTGTGTTATATTCCATGATATAATTGAGACTAAGATAAAAAGGTATTTATCCTATGTATAATGGATTTTTATGTACTTTTTAAAACATCCATAAAAATATCATGTCTCATTTACTGTCAATAATTTTAATTATTTAACACAATCTTTCCCTATATTATTAAATTTTTTTAGTCCATCAATTAATAGCATAATAAGTATTTTAATAGAATCACATAATCAATTAAATTACTCATTGTATTTATACTTCTGCATTTATTTTACTTTTATGTTTTCAAATTTGATTATTTTTTTTATTTTATTCACTATTTTAATGAAAATATTTTAAACATAGATTGTTTTCATTTAATTTTGATACATAAAATCACACGAATTTTAAATTTTACCCGTATTCAACCTAAAATTAGAATCATTGGGGTTTTATTTTCATATTTTATCTATTTTTAAAGTTATTCAATATTTTTTATGGTTTTTCAAAATCATTAAGCAATATTTCAAATAAATATATATTTTAAATCTATTTTTCAAACACTCATGTTTTCTAGGAATGAAAATTTGTTGGTCATGCTTTATTGTTTATGAAAGTAATTATATATATTTGAAAATAGACATGTCTAGATTTCATTGATATATTGGATATCAATTTACATTTTTTTGTACATGACTATACTCGTATAACAAAAAAAGATAATTTGGCCCCAGATGACATTTTTGTCTTGTAATTTGATCGTACTACAATGAATACCTTATTTTGAAGTTTCTATAAAAAATAATTTATTTTAATTTCTACATGAAATTAATATCATCAAATGTGGTAACTTTTATAAGTAACTCATGAATGAACTTAAAATGTCAAATATATCTATTTAGATTTGTTTATTTTAGAATTTGATAGGATCACCATGAACCATAGTTAATTCATACTGAAAATTTTACGTGATTTAAAAAAATTATTATGGGATAAAATATATTTGTGATACTATTTATAGAAGAAAACATATTACAGAATATAAATTAATTTTTACTAAGTAATTGGGCCACTAAAGACGCTACACTCTAGTAAACTAATGACATGAAAATCATGTCAGTTTGGGAAGAAATTGGTTCTCTTAGAACATACAGGTTTAATATAATAAGATAAATCAGAAGGAAATCTAATGAGGTCAAATGATATAAATAGAATCACTTTAAAAATGATTAGGAATAGCTCTTCTAAAAGTAAATTTGAAAGTGCCAAAACTTCAAAAAGGGTATGCTTGTTTGGAGACATGAAAAGAGATGTGAAATGATTCAAAAGGGAAATTAATGAAATTAATGTAAGATAGATTATTTTAAAAATGAAAGGGGTTACTCAAATGGATTTACCAATGACCAAAAATTCTAAAAAAATAAGAAATGTAATAATTTGGTAAATGTCTTGTCGTGAATAATGAGTGAAGATTCAATTTCAAAATACGGATCAAGAAAAAATTTACCAACTGATTTATGGGTAATATTGAAATATTTGATGCTATAAATTATGAATTTTATTGCTCATAATCATCTACTTCATCATCTATTTTAAGCTATAAAGATCTTATTTTTGATAGAAAACAAATTCAAGATGTTATTTTGAACATCATTCAAAATTAAGGGATCTTTAAGAGTATTTCAATTAGTTTAAAAGTAAATAAAAAATTAAAATGAAATAAATTATTTCATTATAAAATTAAAATAATAAATTAATGTTTCTCTTTTTTAATATCAAACTATGGATATCAAAAATTCACTCACATTTTACTAAACACGAGGAAAATTTATATAATGTTTTGATATTTCAATGTGTTATTAAATGAAATAATGGTATTTATTTTTAAAAAAATATATTCATCCCAAATATTCTAAACATACTAATATAATAAGGGGAATTTCTAAAAATAAAATTTCTAATTATTGTTGTAAATTTTTTCATCTTCTTTCTAAATTTAATTTGAAAAAATCATGATATGGTGTACCAAAATACATTCATCTCAGATCTCTATTTTAAATTAAAAATCTTATTCGAAAAATATATTGGATTCAAAATCGTTAATATATAACATATTTAGATCCATGATACAGGGAAAAAAGAAATATTTTCATGAGAGTTCATAGAAAAAGGATAATAAAGGAAGATACATGGTTATGGATTTAGAGTGATCAAGGAATATTTGTGGTGATCCTTGCGAAATCAATCATCATGATAAATTTGATGAAGGGAACGAAACATTTGGAAATTATTTAAAATGTAAAATTATTCTAATAGGTACGACTATTTTTTCAAATATTTGAATAATTATGGATGTTTTATTTTTTACGTACTAAAAATTATTTTTCTATGATATGATAGTGGTTAAAAATTTATTTTTCAAATATAATTCTTCTAATTATTTTAATTCTAAATTAATAATTTATTTACCTTATAACAATTTATTAATGTTTATACAGTTGAATTAAAATATCATGAGAGTTAAAAATTGTAAATTTTTTTGTGCATAAGTTAATTATTCTCATATTTGACATCAACACCTATTAAATATGAATTCTAAATCACTTGTGATGGTAAACTGTAACTGAAATGTTTGAGATTTACCAAAATATTCATTTTGATATGACATTTTTTAGATTTTTCAACATAAAATGAAACAAAAATTCAATTTCTTATGTAAAAACCTTTTTTCTTCTTCAAAGAATTAATATACATCACTATGAACTTTTTTAACCTACAGATGTTTCATGTATTAGGTGTAAAATTTTAAAATTATAATTATAAATGAATTTAAAAATTTACATTGGCTTTCTCCTTAGATTATATGAATGAGGCATGCTATTAATTAAACAACTTTTCAAGGACAATAAAAAATGAAAAACACGACGAATTATTTTCCTATAGAAGTAAATACAGTGAAAATTTTGATAACAAGCACATTGATTAATTTTTTTCTACTAAAGTTCATTATAACCCCTTTGGGTGACTCAAAAAAATATGGTTATTCAATGATAATTCTGGAAACTACACAAAATTTGTTGGACTATATTAAATTAGTTTTCCCATATATAAATCAGTTTTACATTGGTGATTAATTCTATATGATTTATCCATAAATCTGTCATTCAAAGACCCATATTAGGAATAACCCTTTATGAACATTAAAAATGTAAAACTATACTATTTTCCTCTTTAAATTATATGGTTCTAAATTCTTTATCCTTTATAACAATGATAATTTATAATAGTTTTTCCTTAAATCGAATGAGGTAATTTTCCTATTTTACATTAACTCAAATAAATACTTCCCTATACATAATAAGTGGACCAATTCCTTTGAACTATAAATTCACATTAAATTTGATGAGAATCATCCTAAATCACAACTATAAATTAATATGATGTTGAAAAATATAGTTTAATCATTCCTAAACATCAAAAATCAAAAGTAATTAAATATTATTTAGAATCACCATAGAATCCTTTAACAAAGAAATTGATTAAATTCCATTACCAACCTCATTATATTTTTTTTCAATGAATTATATTCTGAATATTTTATTATATTGTCTATATTAGATGAGTCTTAAAGTCATGAATTTTTTCTCACTTTGAACCTTATTCCCTTAATAACGACATTAATGATGAAACTTGGATATATACCATGATAATTGAATTAAACCAATTTTAATGGCACAAAATTTAAATTCTCATTAAAAATACAGATAACCATCTCAATATTCGAACTAAGTTAGTTTTTTTGAAATGAAAATGAAGAAGAATTAAAATTTATCTATAACAATGCTCAAAATAATGCAAGTGGCTATATTTAGGATGATGATACTGATTATTCTGGATCCTTTCTACTCATTACATAAACTGAATCCAATATAATATTTTTATAATTGACCAAACACTCTCATATAATAAGTTTTCACAAATATGTAAAATTTAATATCAAAATGGATTTATTCCATGAAAGTTTTTGGTGGACCAAACAACTAGTTATGAAAATAATGAATTTTTAATTTTTTTTAAAATTTAATCAACACTCTATAAGGCATGAAATATTAAATTTGTTCTTACTATGATAGGTTAACTAAAATTATTTTTTCAAATAATTTCAAAATAGGAAAATCTGATTTTAACTATTTTCTCCAAAAAATTAAAAATATTTATTAATCACTCATATTAATGTTCATTATATTATTTTTATCTCAAATGAAGAATCTGTATTCAATGGTGTTTAAGATTTAATAAAGAAAGAGTTTGAAAAAAATTCTGGGAGATTTTAAATTCATTCTTAGTTTTAAAATTTATAAAACTACTAGAACAATTTTAATACCATGTAAATACAGTGTTGAAAATCTTGAGAAATATGGAATTGATGAACATAAGTAAATTATAACACCCATGTGTAAAATTGTTAAGCTATTGTTGGATGAATCTGGTCAACCAATCTAAAACAATCACTTTTTAATTAACAATTGAAATATAATTTATCATACTATGACCCATACAGACATCATGATCAATGTATTACATTATGATGATTTTCAATCCCTTCCAAATGAGAAACATATAAAATCCTCAAAAATACTTTTTATTTTTTAGAAGAAAATAAAATATATGGATAATATTATCCCATGTAATTGTTTTTCGAACATTCTTGTTTTCGATTCCAATTTTGGGGGAACTAAATAGTTACCAAAATTACTAGTTGAATGTGTTATCTACTCAAAAAAACATCATCTCTATTATTTGTATATAGAAGAAAACTGTCTCTATTTCTACATGTAAAGAAGAATAAATAACCACTGGGATTTTTTAATACCCCTGTTATATTGATGAATCAAAATATATTTGAATTTAGGCTAATATATTTTTATTTCACTTTCTAGTGTTACAATAGTAGTTTGTTCAGTAACTCTATAAATCATATAAAACACTCTCACACTATGGACAATGACACAATACACCAATTTATATGTGATCACATTTAAAAAAGTGACATCATTCTTGACATTTGTTCACTAACCATCAGCACACCAATATCTTCATTAAAACCCCTATTACATACCACATTGACATTAGTAAATTAAATTTGGTAATGATTTTCATGTGATAAATATCTATTAATTACATAGAATTTTTTAAATGATTTTTTATTTAAAATCAATTTTTATTTTATTTTCCAAAATGGATTTCAAAAAATTAAATGTTTTCAATACTTTTGATATTTTTTTCATATTTAATGTGAGTTTTTTAATCATAGAAATTGATATTATTTAGATAAATTAAGTGGATATAGTCCTAATATAGATTCTCCATGGGGTTTAATCTAAAAATATTTGATTATGTTTTTATCCATTTCTCCATGTTGGGTAAGTTGATTGGTCTATTATCATAAACTAGGTTTGACACACCCTGGGATTTTGCAATAGATCATTAATAAAATCATTACTAAAATAATGATGGAAATATTTCGAAAATATTTTTATTAGTATTTTAGTTTTCTATCATAGAATTTTGTAGAGGTTATGATCCCATTAACTATCTTGATGAAATATTTATTGTGAGTCTAATATTTTTATATTTGTAATGATCATATTAGAGAGTTTTTATTTTTCTAAATCAATTACTGAAATTTTAATTTTAATTTTTAATGAATTAATTATATTTTTCAAGAACACATTCTCAAATATTTATTTCACTATTCAACCGTATTTTATAAATTGTTTGTTATCTTATTATTAAAAAATACTAATTTCAATTATTTCGAATGATTAGAAAAAATGGAAACATATATTCTAAATTTTTTATCTATTGATTATCTGAACCTATATGTGAGTAATTTTTTATAATATTAAATTGGGAGAAATTTACGACATTCTATCAAACAGGAAGAGAAGTTTAATATTTGGGGAGATGTTATAGGTTTTATAAAAATTATATGTTGTGGAAAATACAGTGGAGGGTCAAATTTATTTATCAAATAGAGACAAAATCTCTAAATATTATAAATATGGAAATTATTTATATTTATATTTTAAAATTTTGTTTTAATTGAATTATTATTCATTTTTTCTGATAAATTAAAATTCGCAGATTATTTTTCTTCTCACTATTCATTGATTTTAATTATCAAAAATAATCTATAATTTTTGAATATATTCATTTAAGTGATGCATATCATGATTGATTACATCTTTTAAAAACCATTTGATGTACCCATGAACATATTTTAATGGAGTTTTTGAAACCATAGAAGAACGAATGAAGAACATGTAGGCTCATGGAAGGATGTTAAGAAGCCACTTCCTAAATCTAATCTCACTAGGCATTACAAACAAGCAAGTGAAGTGATATTGGCTAGTCTTTAGCATTTGGAAGATATTGTGAGCTTTTAGGACCTAATCGACTACCTATTAGAGGAGAAATAGATACACAATGTTGAAGGGAAGTAAAAATTTACATACTAGGAAACCACTAGAGAGCTATTGGAGTTTCATAAACCAACCAGGGGTAATATTCAAAGTGGATGGAATTCCATAAACTCAATTGGTTACTCGATGTAGGCTATGGAGTTCCTGGTATCATCATTCCAGTTATTCCAAACACATCATTTATAGTGATTAAATATCATTGGATTTGGATGGTTGTGAATTTAGGCCCTCCAAAAGATTCCCAAAGATTACTAAATGCCTTGAAGCTTAAAAATACTATCCTTGGTGGCCTTGAGATCATGCTTGATCATAAAATATCCAACTCCAATGATCTTGAATTATATATTTCCCTCAAATATCGATCATTCTAATTCATATCATATACATTCATGATTCTGATCGATAATTTTAATATTCATTCACTCTCATGGTTTTCTCATTCACTCCAATAATTTAATTATTTCTAGAAGAGAATCCAAAATAAGATAAAAATTGATTACACCTTTGATATATTATTCTTCATCTTGTTGATTATTTAATTTTGTACCAATTATATTAATGTGAGGGACCTTATTTTTCATTCTATTTGGATAATAATAATGAGTAATTGTAACCTAAAAGATTCAAGCCTTCCAACTAAAGTGATATTTTCAATTTTATTTTTGGTTCTTTGATATAACAAAAAAATAGGTGTTAGTATTGGTATCATAGGTGAAAATAAATATAAGATAATAAATATTAAATACTCAATTAATTGAGGTGGAAGTTGTAAGGTTTTTTAGAGCTATTTCCAAACATCCTTACCAAATATATTATCCAATTTACATTATCAAATTATGATTATTTATAACTTTTATTTGTTTTGTAATTAAAATTGATAAATATATCAATTAATATCTTAATCATTAATTTAATCTAATTAATTATTTATTTAATCCACTATTATATTATTAATACAATTTAATTTTAATGTTTTACATTCAACATTTATTCATTTGTTTAATTTCATCAATCATGAATCAAATTTTATTTAAACATATATTGTTTTCCTTTAATTATTTAATGGAAATTCATCCCCATTCCACTTTACCCGTATCTGAATTACAACATGGATCCCATACACTATAATAATAGTGTTTAACCAAACATGACAAAACACTACTTGTGTTTCCATCCTCATGGGCTATAATCGTATCCCTCAACTTCTAATAACACAACATGTTGAAAATTTTGGTCGAGGCCTCCAATAATGTTGAATATATTTTGATACCCTATTACATTTCATATTTCAACCTCTTAACATAGAAATAAACCATTAATACACAAAAAAAACTCGGATTAAACACTCAATATTGTATCCTAAAATATATAATAACTTCACTTTAAGAGTTATCATTAATCGAAACCACCATTGTTCCAACAATAACACAGTTATTGGGTTCCTCCAAAGCCCAAAAAAGTTTCAAAATTCTTATAGATATACCATTCCCAAAATTTGCAACAATAAAATGGCATAATCCATAGCCATTGTGATCCTACCCTGGAACACCACAACAATTCCAAAAAATCCCTAATAAATATTATTATCCCACTCTTGTTATAGTGATCCATAAAGAACCCTCTTAATGGTTTCTACTTTTGATCCTACTCAATATTACCCAAACCTCCTGAATACATGATCATGTAAAACCAAATACCATATACTAACTCACAATCCCATAATTTATTTCATATCTATACCAGGATCACACTACTACATCACTGACCATGCCCATAATTCCTTTTAGTCTAACCCAACTGGAGTATATCTAGTACTCTTCTTTAAATAGAGTCACCACACTCATGAAAATATGCATCACATGTCCACCCACCACCTTGTAGTTATTCAAAAACCAAAAGTGTCTACCCAAGCTTCTAATTCACAATATGAATGTATATTTGAGAATTAACCAAGAATGGAATCTAACTATTCCCAATATTGATCATTAACCAAAATATGAAAAACACTTTAAGATACTTATATAAAAAATAACAAGGTTTTTACTATTCCTTTATCCATGAAACCATAGGGTTTATATAGAACCAAATTATTTTTTTGTGAATAATTCCACCTAGGAGATATTTGGGAAAACACTGTATATATTTGTAACACTTTAAGTAACTAAATAAATTTCTATCCAGCTAGAGTTCAGCATCCCCAGGGAATTATTTACCCATACTGAAAACATTACATTAGCATCCAATTCTAATACTCAACCTAATACGGTTCTATCATGGAGGCATATTATGCATACACTAAACCACTAATGATCCATAGACAAACCATAATGAGGTGCCCCATTTTCATTATCATTGGAGAATGTCCTCTACTAGGATGAACCTGACCTTGATTTGGAATAAATAAATAGTGGTTTAGTTGAGCCTAATTCCACTATAACATAATATGGGAAAATACCATATATGTTTTTGTTTACACATTAATCTACCTAAATCTATTGTGAGAAAGTTAAAACACATAAAATAATACATGTGTCATTTGAGTCCTATATTTTAATCATGATACATCAACATATGCCTCATGAAAATGTTCCATGTTCAAAAAACCAAAACAATATCTCTGATAAAAAATTAATATTTGATAAACATCTCATTTATTATAGCACAAACTAGGACCAACCATCACATTGTACTTGTAATGAGGACATACCACTTGAAAGGTGATCATGACACACCAGTTTGAGGTACATCAAAATTTCTGAAACATTACAATATTATTTTCTACAATATCCCCAAATAACAAAATAAATATATTTTATGACACTATTTTTTAATTTACCAACCTTGGGCCACACATTAGTTATTATATTGGATAACCACATTCCTTATGGAGCACCTCCTAGAACTCTAAAGGTTTTAAAGTAGTGGAGAGGGACTAATCTATATAATTGAGTGACTATTCCCTCAAATTAGTGTTATGTAATAGTGAAATATAACCTAACAAATGAGATAATAATTACATTACCAATAACCATTATAAAAAATTAAATATAAAATATCCCATGTGGAAGTAATATAGTCATGCATAAAATGATATTCCATAGGCTACCCCCCACCAAAAAATAAACACACTCATATTGGGCCCACTACCATCTCTATGTCTCACACACCCTATACCCAAATACCCTTCGAGATGCACCATTCCAGTCCTCTATATATCATATGTTTATCCTGAAAAAATATATAAGATAATTAAATAAATTCAGACTCTTGTGTAGGGTGTGATATAAAAATACCAGTACGGTCTCTCTTGTTAACCTTAGTATACATCATCATATATATTTTTCATGGGAAATAATATTAATATGTCGCACTAGTGCCTTGGACATCAACTACTAAACATGACACCATCACTCATTTTGAATTAGGTCACCATGTGCTAACCAGGCCACCATGAAACCCGATCATACACACTTTCGTGAAATACAAAAATTTCTCCTCATTATGATGTCATTTAAGTACACTGATTCCAAATCATCAAATTAAAATGAAATGTTTGTTGACAACGTAATACTACTACCAATACCCATATACATCGGTCATGATCAAACATCCATATCATGACCCACCCATTATTACTCGATGGAGGTATATCAATATCATAACATTGTCCCATGAACCAACCCCCCTAGGCGTTGCTCTTAAAATATCAATGTCTATATTGAATGGTACATTCCTATTTTTATCCCATTCCCGCTCTATCAGGAAATGATCTATGAGGAATTCTCATTCATGGAAAATAACTCTTCCACAACCATAACCCTATAACTCTTGTTATGGATCATAATCATGATCATTGACACAATCCATATCCAGAATAGAACTCAACCATATACCTATATCATAAAATCATGATCAACAAACTGAATCATCCCAATGGACTATTGGGTGGTCACCTCAAGATTTTCAACCCTAAAATTTGAAACTGTTTTTTCCTTCAAAGAGTTTGGAATATATTAAATATTATTTTCCTATCTTGTAGCTGCTTTAAAATGAATTAAAATCCAAGAAAACCCTAGTGTTGTTATTATAATTTTTTAAAATTTTAATATAGAACATATTTGGTTTTCCTATAATAGTCAAAAAATATCCCAAATAAAGTATTTAATTAGAAATATAATACTGAATTTTATTATAAAATGATGGGTTTATCATAGGTATGTCTTATGGTTGGTCGACACCAGATGATAGGTTGAGGCAGAAATTGGTGGGTTTCTTTAATGAAATAAATATCTAAATAATTAATTAATTTTTATAAATGATATAACCTAGTGAAATCTATATAAGTACATTCTTACAAAAACTTTATAGGGTTATATGTATAAACCCTGAGATCATTGACCAGATATATAAATGTTATTTATTATAAATTCTCATCATAAGTCAACGGTTTTTTAGATCATGGTGGATTGAGATGTGGATAATTAAGGGGACCATTCCTTTATTGGGGATCATATTATTCGTTAATTATCAATACAAATTGATATAGTAATTATCAATGGATTTTTATTTCCATATTTATTAAATCATTAATTCCTACATTTGATATGCATTATTTGACCTAAAATAATTTATTCTTCAAATGAGCCTAGTATCCAAATTAAATTGTATATAAAATTATTATTATTATGAAATTATATCACCCATGTTATCCTATTTATACGATCATTGGAAAATAGCTCTTACTAAATGATGATTACACAATTTTTCTTCTGCTTTTAGACCACCCATCATTCACGTTCTTCATCATTGGACCACAAGGTCATGATTCAACAATTATATAGTGTATTCGAGCATGACTGAACCCCATTATTCATGTTTTTTTGTGACAAATGAAAATTTTATTATTTATTAGATGGATTGGGATGGATTACATGTGATTATTTATGGACTTAGAGTCTATGAATTATTATGGGTGGAAAACATGATACATACAGACTTCATGTAGACGATCAAAATCCATTTTATATCCACTGATGTATGGGAATTGATGACCAATGGTATTTTCCTTCGATAATGGGTTATAAAATAGAGAAATATGTGGATATAAGAGTATAAATATAAATAGATTGAAGAACGTAGGTTTTTGTGAAAACATGATGACATTACATGTAATGTGATGAAAACCGACTGTATAGTATCCATTGGAAGTGGCACTAAGGTTTTTGGGGAATTTAAGCCAAAACCATTTTGATGGGACCACATTTTGTGTGATCCTACCTTTGATGACCAACAATGTGCTTGATAAAACATGCCTAAGTCCCCATGTGGTTAGACATGTTGTGTAATCTTGTAATACAATTTAAAGGCCCAGTACCCAGTCATGAACAAGTAGATAGCTAGGTACAAAGGAATGGATCGAAGAAAAATGGAAGGCCCTGAGTGATTGAGACATAATGTTTAGGTCTGATATAGTCCATTTAATATGGCATGCATTTCCAAGACATTTCTTTTAGAGTGGAGATGAGGTGGGGACACACACCATGTGGACCCCCCATACAAATAATGTATTCCTTCTAGAAACATGTTAATCTAATGTATCCTTCTTCGAGAATCATTTTTTGGACTATTAGTAGTATATTCATTGTGTTTTTTTATATATAATGTGATGGATTCCTTAATTGTAAAATATCATATATGACTCATGGTCTTCCGAGGGAGACTCTTTATTCATAAATTCATGATGATGAAAACGTTTAGGGTATGATCATAATAGTGAATCCGGTAATTGAAATCCCATATCACAATAGAGTAAAAGACCACAAACTATTTGTAAATATAGATATCAAATTCCCTTATACTAGGAACATAAACTCTATATATAGAGTGTTTCTTCTCTATCTTCAAGCTTTTGTGTTGTGTATATCCTCCATATGAGTTATGGATCCCCAACCTATGGAGCACAGTATTATAGATCAAGCCCCTATACATTTATTTTTGTGTGGGTTTTCTTGATTCATAGTATTGGTGATGGAATTTTGGCGATGATGGTATAAATATTGGCTATTGGTGGGATATAATATGAAAATATCATTTCTTGATCATCTAGGATTCATTATGACCATATATATGTATCAACTGGGTTTCACTATTCATCATGATTTAGGATGAGATGAACTTTTTTAATCTTTCTAAAACACCATATATGGTTTTTTGGGAATTATACTTGGAACGTATATAGTCACCCATGCATGGGATTTTCCCACACGTGTTGCATCTTATGAAGATGACATAATGATCAATGGTGGATTTTGTGGAGATTAAGTATTCATGGGAATACTAACCTCGCATGGTGGGAAGGAAATGAATATGGGGACCCATTATCTCTCAGTTTTCATTCATTAATTTTTAGTTAGGTAGAGAATGCATTTCTAGTTGGATATGGGTTTTCCCCTTTCGTTTTGAATTTGGGTTATCATGTGGTACTCTATTATAATCCATATATTTTATTTCATAAATTTTTTTCTTTATATATTTATTTTATTCATATTATAGTGAAATTTTTATGGGATATGGTTGGGTGTGTGCATAAAAGTAAATTTGGAAAATTCCTACTATTTGATTTATGCTTTTTTGGAACCTATTTCAATCTCATGGTCTGTTATAGGTGGGAATGTGGTTGTGGAGATTAATCCATTAGATGACCTGGTGGGACCCAATGGGTAGGTTCATCACAGAGTGGCATTAGAGTAATTACTTCATTAGTATGATGTTTATAGTTGACCCCTTATGAGAAATTGATTGAGACTTATAAAAATAGAGTCAAAATTTCTCAATTGTAGATTTTAGGCATGAAAACCATGTTTTGGTGTGATGGCCGACGTATTTACACACCTAGACTCTGACTACATACTCATAAACTCATAATACGAAGACATTTTTTTGGGAATCAATGATATATGAATCATATAAGATCATGTTATTTTTCAATTCTCTATGAGTTAGGTCCCAATTTATGTATATATACTTCTAACCATGTAAAATCGTGATTACTTTTATGATTCCACCACAAAGATAGACATCCAGGTTAACTATTAAGGGTCATGATGATGATGTGATTTCCTATGAGGACTCAATTTAAGGGATATCCCATGTTGTGTTTTATCCAAGAAGGTTGAGACTATCACCCCTTATTGTGGAGTAGTAGATAGTTGTAGAAGTTCTAGATGCTAATTAAGGAAAGATAAGTGATCTCTTTGAGATCCAACATGATATAACAATATGGTTCCACTAGTACCCAATAACTTTCAAGGAGTAGTATGGAAGTAGTGAATTCTAGTCATGGATACCCATGATGAGAAAATGATCTCACGGTCTGACTTCTAGTAGATTCATTGTGAATAGTTAACCACATTGTGCAAATTATTAGTTATGATCTATGAACATATTTAGATAAATTTGTGTATTATGAATGTTTCTAGGAATGAAATGAGGTTCAGTTACCTTACACGGTACTCCATTGATATGGTATGAGATTGAATATTTTGGGTGAGTATGATTGACCAGAATATCTATAAAATCATTCAAGATAGTGTGGTCTCTTTATTCCTTCCCACTTATCCTAAAGTGATAAATATGGCTTTGGTGACCAAGCGATTTCTAGAAGAGCGATGTTGGGTGGTTAGAGATGGTAGTGTGGATCATGTGGATAATTCATCTACAAAAAGTATCCGGCATCCACAATTGATGTCTTAGAAGAGGAGGAATTTGAAGGACCCCGGGACACCTTGAGAGGGGAGGGGTGAATCAAGGTGACCATTTTTTCTTTTAATGTGATGGATCTTGTTCCCACGTTGGAAGGAACTTGTTGAACCTATAAGATGATTATGATCAGAAAGCAAACATTCACATGCACAGAGAAGACACAACCCTTTTTACTTGGTTCACCACTAAGGGCTACGTCCAAGGAGCATACGCCGACAGGTTGTCGGTCATACCAAAATCCACTATGCTTCACTAGAGGTAGATTACAAAATTTCAGGTACAATTACTCTATCCCAGGCTCACTGCCTTTACAAAGTTTTAGGGATAGCCCACTGCTCCCCTCGCGTCACTCCCGTCGACTCCCACTGGCTCACTGCCGTTGGTGAAGTCCCATCAGTTTATAGACGTGAAGGTCTCTTCATCATTTTCATAAGAATGCATAATTTGTTGTATGTAGATGATCTATTGATGTTCGATTCTCACCAGAAACATAATATCACTTTTCCTCCAATGTATCGGGTAGTCTCCTGGCATTCGTGCAGCTCCAAACAGGCCGGCGGGCTTCAGCAAAACCTGTCACGCTTCTCCAAGACGGATGCGCAAGTCCCACAATGGCGTGCAAGTCCAAACTGGCGTGCAAGTGTCACAAACGCACCTACGCGATGCTTCCTTCCTCGACAAAAAACTTGCATGGTTCACTTCCTTTCACTCCCAAACCGCCTTGGACGCACAGCAGACAACTGGCGCGCATGCTCTACTTGCGCGACCAAACTACCACCTGCGCGACTCAACCACCTGCGCGACGAGAGCTCGAACAATCACTCAGCCATGAACTCCATAAGAAATGAGAAGGGGAGGTCCATTATTTATAGGAAAATTGGACCCCCTACGCAGCGGCGCGCAAGTCCCTCGACAGCGCGCAAGTCTTGTCTCCAGAACCTCTGTCGCGCAACACACTTGCGCGACCCAACCAATACTTGCGCGACTTTATTTCCTAAGCTAAATTTTGATGTTATGATTCTCAAAAACATATGGTGCGCAAGTATTTTATCCTCTATGAGCACGGAACACAAGTACCTTTGCCAAAAACACTTTACTTTATTGGCCGATTTTTAGGCCCAAAAATATGGAAAACACTGGGAAACAACGCCACCTTCACTACTGTTTTCTGCTTGAACAGTATGATCGCTTTGTTGGTACTCATCCTGAACTTCCACTGAGTATTGACAACAAACACAAACCATATGCCAAATCATGATTTGAAGACCCTGATTCCAACAGAATTCTCCCCCTTTGGGTTTATTGGCAATCAAAATAAATTCAATAGATCTCCAACCATGAGCAAATCCAAAACGCAAGAATCAACTCAGCCAACACTCTAAGTCTACGTGAGCAATTCTCGGTGTAGAAAAAAAGAGAGGAAGCTTTAATTGGGTTCCAGTGTTTTTAAATTCTCCATGACGCCCGATGTTATCCTTATTAAACTTCTCATCACAATCTTACACTTCTCATCACAGAAGAATTTCTTGCCTTGAATTTCTTGCCTTGAATTTATTCCTTTCTCCCCCATTGATAATAAAACCAAAGACCGATAAGTTGTTCAACGTTCAGCTCAATCCATACTCCCCCTAGATAGTATATCCCCCATAAACCTGCATCACAACCATAAGTAGAAAAAAATAGTTAAAACAAAACGGGGAGAGGGGATTTCTGAAGCCTCCTTATGCAGTAGGAGGTGGCTGAACACCGAGGTTCAACCGATGCTTCTCAAACACAACAGCAGAAAATGACTTGGTCAGAATATCAGCCACTTTCTCTTCAGTTCCAACATGATCCATTCTAATCACACCGTCTTCAACCTTTTCTTTGATAAAATGATACCATATTTCAATATGTTTTGTATGATAATGCTGAACCAGATTCTTCGTAAGATCAATTGCGCTTTTGTTATCACAATAAATCACCATTGGTTGCTGCACCTCATCACCAATATCTGTTAGTTGCTGCTTCATCCGATGTATTTGAGTGCATGCCTTTGTGGCGGAGATATACTCAGCTTTAGCAGTACTAAGAGAAGTACTTTCTTGTTTCTTGCTCAACCAGCCAACACATTTTTGCCCAATATAGAAAACTCCACCAATAGTGGACTTTCTGTCTACTACATCAGCAGCCCAGTCAGCATAAAAAAACGCTGATAATTCACTGTCCCTACCTGCAGCAAAAAATAACCCGAAGTTAGGTGTACCTTGAATGTACCTCATGATTCTTTTTACTCCTGCCATATGTTCCTCCTTTGGATTACTCTGAAAGCGGGCTGCAAGGCATATTGCAAAGACAATATCTGGCCTTGTCGCTGTCAGATACAGTAGGCTTCCAATGATCCTCCTATACATGGTGGGATCAACAGAGTCCCCATCATCATGCTTTCCATGTTTAGTTCCAACTGCAATTGGAGTTGACATTGGTTTGGAGTCTTACATATTGAACTTCTTCAGTATCTCTCTTGCATATTTTTCCTGAAAAATGAAAGTGTATTCCTTCTTTTGAGTCACCCGCAGCCCCAAGAAATATGTGAGCTCCCCAATCATAGACATTTCATATTCTGTTTTCATGTGGTTGGCAAATTCATCCACTGATTTCTGCCTACTGCCACCAAATATGATATCATCAACATAGACAAGAACAATGAATTGATCTTTTGGATAATTATTCACATAGAGATTGTGATCAACTCCTCCTATTTTTAATTCCAACTTCTTGACATATGAATCTAGTCGTGAGTACCACGCCTGTGGTGCCTGCTTCAAACCATAGAGAGCTTTCTTTTGTTTGCAGACCTTTGTTTCATCGGTACCCAAGACAAAGCCCACCGGTTGTTCAATGTAGACTTCTTCTTCGAGTACACCATTCAAGAATGATGTCTTAACATCCATTTGATATACTTTATATCCTCTTTGGAGTTCCATGGAATGGAAAAGCCTGATTGACTACAGTCTAGCAATTGGAGCAATGGTTTCTTCAACATCAATACCTTCAATCTGGGAGTATCCTTTACATACCAGTCGTTCCTTGTTTCTGATAACACTTCCATGTTAATCAAACTTATTTTTGAAGATCCATTTGGTACCAATCACATTTTGACCTTCGGGTCTCTGGACAAGATCACATGTTTGATTCTTGTCAATATGATCTAATTCATCATTCATGGCTTTCACCCAAGATTTATCTTTTGCAGCTTCTTTGAATGAGGATGGCTCTACAACTGATAGAAATGCAGATTGCGTGGTATTCCTCGTCCTTCTTTTTTGAGTGGGGGAACTCATGTCCCCAATTATGTTGGATGGATCAATCTCAGCTCTTCGATTTCTCCTGCGAGGTTCAGTAGTATTCTCTTCAGCCATATTTTCTTCTTCAGATTATTCTTCTAAGTCAACATCATTGTGTGATTGATGAGTGTTTGGAACAGCTTCCTCTATTTCTGCATTTTTATTTTCTTCACGTTCACATTCTTCATTACCTTTTATCACATCAACATATGACGTCCTTGAAGCATTCGTGGTTTTCTCTTCAATTATCTTAACATCATTGCATTCCACAATCCTTCCCAAACACTTGTTGAAGCATTTGTAGGCTTTGCTGTTCATTGAGTAACCAAGGAAAATTCCTTCATCTGCATTGTCTCCATATTTCCCATGATTTCCTTCTTTGTTCCTGATGAAGCATTTACTTTCAAAGACACGAAAGTATTTTAGAGAAGGCTTCCTTCCATGCCACAATTCATACGGTGTCTTCGTCTCACCTATATAAAGTCTTGTTCGATTCTAAATGTACACTGCAACTTGATCAACCTCTTTCCAGTAATGTCATGGAATACGACTCTCAATCAGCATAGTTTGTGCCATGTTGTTTACCTGTCGATTCCTTTGTTCAACAACTCCATTTTGTTGTGGAGTTCTCACAGCAGCTACCTCATGTTGTATCCCATGCTTCTCCAGATAATTTTCAAATTCAATGGACGTGCATTCTCCTCCATTGTCAGATGGAAACACTTTGATTGTTCGTCCAGTATCATTCTTGGCGATTCGCCGATATGTTTTCATGCAGTCAAGGACTTGTCCTTTTCTGGGAATGACCATCACACATGCCATTCTACTGTAATCATATATGAAAAGGACAAAGTACCTTTCTCCATGAGTTCTGGCAACATTTATTGGACCACAAACATCTGTATGATTCAGATCAAGAATGTGAGATGCCTTTTTCTTCTTTGGCCGATATGAACTGCAGACTAGCTTCCCACGAATACAAGCATCACAATATTTTTCACGCTCACGCTTCAGGTTGGGGATGTCCATGACAATTCTCAATTTTGATATTTTCTCCATGTCTTTTTGATTGATGTGTCCCAATCTCGGATGCCAAAAATTTGTTTCTTCTTCAACAGTCATGTAACATACATTTTCTTCACTATCAACCTGATACAAGTTGCCTTCTGTTCTGCATCATTTCATAAGTGAATTGCCGGTTTTTCCCTTGATAGTGCAGCCTTTCTGCTTAAAAGTAACTATAAGTCCTGAGTCACAGAGTTGACTCACGCTGAGGAGATTATGACGTAGGCCATCTACGTAAAGGACATCAGTCTTCTTTAGTTCTCCATTAGCTAATTGGGTACTTCCACTCCTTTTGATTTTTAGAGCCCCATCATTACCAAATCATACTGTACCATCAACATTCTTTATGATATTCGTTAGTTGGACGACATTACCCGTCATATGAGATGAACACCCTCTATCCAGAATCCAGGTACTGTTGTTCTTTGTAGCTTTAAGGGCTACCTCTGCAAGGTTAGATTTCTCAATCTTCTTCCTTTCCTTCCATGAGACATTAGATTGAGTATATAGAACTGATGGCCTTTCAACTATCTCTTACGCATACCCATGTTCTTCATATACAAAGTCTTCTGTGAGAGGTGAGAACCTGTTTGAAAGAGAAACACTGTCTTGCTGACGATACTTGACTTGTCTTGAACTTCGGTATGAGGTGTCGATGTCTCTTCTCTGCCTACAATTAACAGCCTTATGACGAAAGTTAGAACAACAAAAACAATATCCATATAAATTATTTCATCTATGAGAATTAGGATATGATATTTTTCTCCTTTGATGAGCATTTATATCTTCTCCATTCAGATAGCTTCTTGCCTCTTCATAATAAGACATGGTATGCCCCATATAGCCACAGAACTGAAACTTCATGAGAGGAAATGTCTTCTCACTTGAATTTCTCCTTATACCTTCTTCCTTGAGAGAATAGTAAGACTGTCTGTCATTTTTGAATGTTTGAGGATAATTTTCGGGTCTCCTTTTAATTTGGATTGAGGGTTCCTTTTTCAGCACTCTAGGTAACATTTCATCATGTTCAACTTTCATCTTGTCTTTCTTTTGAATCTTTTCACATCCAGCAGTTGATGACTTAGCCTCACAGCCAATTCCACTCATTCCCATGCAAGCGGGTCTTTGATCACTCAAGATTTTTTCAACCCCATCTGAACCACACTTGTCTCTTGCAAGTAATTCTGCATCTGAGAATCTTCCGAACTGTATTTTCTTCCTCGATTCTTTTGGAACTGATTTAGTCTCCAGTTTTCTCCTTAGAGTAACTACTTCTTCCTCAAGACCCTCTTCAGTCTTGGATTTTTTATCCAGTTTGGATGTGAGTTCATTGATGACCTTTGCCTGCTCTTCAATTCTCAGCTTCAGATCAATTGCATCATTATTGCTTTCAATTATCTTAGACTGTACCTTCAAAAATTCTTCCATTCGTTCAATTTCAGCTTCAAGTTGATCAACATATTCAGTTGATTCTTCTACAATTGATTTCCAATTATTGCAGCTCTTACATTTAATATTAAGCTTACTAACTGCATCCTTAAGTTGCACCTCAGGATCTACACAAGTTCTCAGTTGTTTTTCTCCATCAGTACCTTCTGACTTTTCAACAGTGGCCATCATAGAAGCATGGTTCCCAGTTTTGAATTCTGGTTCTTCTTCATCACAGAATTCATTGTCATCTTCTTCCTCTTCACAGTCAAAACTCTTCCTTTTCATTTTCTTACCAGATTTTAAGTCTCCCTTTTTGAAGAACTTTCTCTGAGGCTTCTTGAAGTTTTCATCTTCACTTTCATCATCATTGATATTCTTCAAGCACTGAGAGGCAATATGCCCAACTTTTCCACAACGGAAACATGAGAGAGGTAACTTCCCTTTGAATTTCCTTTTCCCCTTCTGGAACTTCTTTGCAATGAGAGAAAGAATTTCTTTCTCATCTTCATCATAACCACTACTATCCTCTTAGATTTTCAATTTTTCCATGGCCTTGAACGCCATTTACTTGCTCACCCGAGTCGTAGCATCTTCTGGTTTGACTCTCATTTAATATGCCACCATGCTGCTCAGTATGTCATCTTGAGAAAGTTTGGAAAGATATCATTCCTCAAGGGATGGCACCTTCGCATTATACAGAGGTGGAAGTCTTCTTAATATTTTCTTGACAATATAAATGTCTTTGATTTCTTCGCCTTGACCTCAAATTGCTCCAACCACTTCAGTAATTCGATTGATGAAAGAGTCTGCATTCTCATCTGGATGCATCTTCAGATCATAAAACCGATTGTGTAGCACTTGTAGTTTCACCTCCTTCACTTTGCTATCTCCTTCATAAATATTCTCAAGTTTACCCAACATGGATTTTTATGAGGTGAAATTCATCACCTTTAGGTAGATCTGATCAGAAAGGGCTGCAGTGAGAGCATTATGTGCTTTAGCATCTGCATCAAGAAGTTTCCTGTCTGTTTCAGTCATAGCCATACATGTTGGATCAGTGACTTGTATTCCTTGAATAGTAGAAAAAAGAACTTCCATTCCAATAGATCTTAGATGAGATCTCATTCTGTTCTTCCAGATCTGGAAATTGCTTCCATCAAAGTGAGGGATTCCCCTAACATTGACCGCGTTTTCCATGACGAAGAATGTCAGATTCAACACCAGCAACCTTTACCCTCTGATACGTCTTGAAGGACACCGAGACACCCTGAGAGGGGAGGGGTGAATCAGGGAGACCACTTTTTCTTTTAATGTGATGGATCTTGTTCCCACGTTGGCAGGAACCTTTTTGAACCTGTAAGATGATTATGATCAGAAAGCAAACATTCACATGCATAGAGAAGACACAACCATTTTTTACTTGGTTCACCAATAAGGGCTACGTCTAAGGGGCATACGCCGACAGGTTTTCGGTCGTACCAAAATCCACTATGCTTCACTAGCGGTATATTACAAAAGTTCGGGTACAGTTACTCTGTCCCAGGCTCACTGCCTTTACAAAGTTTCAGGGATAGCCCACTGCTCCCCTCGGGTCACTCCCGTCGACTCCCCCTGGCTCACTGTCGTTGGTGAAGTCCCACTCAGTTTATAGAGGTGAAGGTTTCTTCATCATTTGCATAAGAATGAATCCTTTGTTGTTTGTAGATGCTCTATTGATGTTCGATTCTCACCAGAAGCAGAATATTACTTTTCCTCCAATGTATCGGGTAGTCTCCTGGCTTTCGTAAAGCTCCAAACAGGCCGGCGGGCTTCAACAAAACCTATCGCGCTTCTCCAAGCCGGACGTGCAAGTCCCACAACGGTAAGCAAGTCCAAACTGGCGCGCAAGTGTCACAAATGAACCTACGCAACGCTTCCTTCCTCGACAACAGACTTGTGCAGTTCACTTCCTTTCACTCCCAAACCGCCTTGGACGCACAGCAGACAACTGGCGTGCATGCTCTACTTGCGCGACCAAACTACCACATGCACGACTCAACCACGTGCGTGACGAGAGCTCAAACAATATCTCAGCCTTGAACTCCGTAATAAATGAGAAGGGGTGGTCCAGTATTTATAGGAAAACTGTACCCCCTGCGCAGCGGCGCGCAAGTCCCTCGACGGCGCGCAAGTCTTGTCTCCAGAACCTCTGTCGCACAACTCACTTGCGCGACCCAACCAATACTTGTGAGACCTTCTTTCCTTAGCCAAATTTTTATGTTCTGATCCTCAAAAACATATGGCGCGCAAGTCTTTTATCCTCTAAGATAACGGCGCACAAGTAACTTTGAAAAAAACACTTTACTTTATTGGCCGATTTTTAGGCCCAAAAAATTGGAAAATACTGGGAAACAGCGCCACCTTCACTACAGTTTTCTGCTTGAACGGTATGATCGCTTTGTTGGTACACATCCTGAATTTCCACTGAGTATTGACAACAAACACAAACCATACGCCAAATCATGCTTTGAAGACCCTGGTTCCAACAGAATTCTACTTCTCGCACTCAGACACCTGAATCATTGGATTATGAATATCATGGAGGATTCAGTCATCCTGAAGAATTGTGTTACTATTCTTATGATGGGTGCAGTTACCTGGATCAATATTTCCTAATCCATTTTTTAAAAGGATAGTTAGACAGTCTATGGACATCTATAAAAGTTGAAACATCATGATCATTGATCTTCCATATTTTCCTAGGGATATCTTCATGGAGGAGGTGTTGTAATATAAGAATGATATCCTATTGATGGAGTATTAGTTGTTGGAGGGGTACTATATCAGATTCTTTCACCAACAACACTTAGTGTCCCATGCCCTGTATAGGGAGCTAGTGGCAGGGTCCATGGTAGTTACAGTCCTTGGAGAGCTATGACCATGCTGCAAATAAAAGTATCTTTGCTATTATACTTGTTTATTATATTACGTCCTCAAAATTTATAGACAAAATTGTGAGTTATTATTTAATCTCCTTACTCTTCAAGCATGAGATGGAGATTCCCATTGAGACGTTAGCATAAAAGCGGTGGTAGGTGGTTCATACATGGATTGATTCTTTGGTATCACATATCTCTTAGTAGTGAGAGATATCAAATGGGATAGAATGTTTATCTTAGGACCACAATACCATCAGAATGAGAAAATATAATGTCATGTGATGTATGGATTGGTTTTATATAGTTTGATCCTAGATTTACTATTATCAAAAATAATTATAATGTCATCAAAAATAGGGGATGAGAATCGGTTTTTTGGATCAAAGTGATATCATCAATGAGCGAGTAGGTTTTTCGAGAAGTATGATACCACACATCACCCATTAGTTGGAATGTTTATAACCTATCTTAACATGATCTTAAATAATATATATTTCATCTTCAATGGAAGAATTTATATCTATCTTCTACAATGAAGTTTCAAAAATAAATCAATGGTGTGAGATAGAATTCTTTATTATCATTCACCAAGGTTTACCCCGATATATTTATTTTAATATAGGATGTCCCATATTGATCTATCAGAGATAACAGTTTAGTTATAATAACTAATAGAGAATGGATTTTAATTTCCTATTGTGACCCATTGGGAATCCATAATTTTTATCATACAAAAAGAGGACATGATCTTGAGGATTTTTTTTTATGATTTTTATCACCTAACTGGGTATTGATAAAGAACATGTACCCTTTTCACGTAATGATGAAATAAATGACCATTTTTTAGGTTTGATTTGGTTCTAGAAGATCAATCATTAGTCCGAATATAAGCAATTGGGGGCACATGAGGATAATAAAATGAAAGTTAAATTTTTATGTTTCCACATACATTATGAGTTCCTAGATATTCTATTAGGTGAGAAAAATGAACCCATAATGTTTATGGATTCAATAAACAACATATTACATCCGTACATGGAAAAATTTTGGTTGTATTTATTGATGAGATACTCATTATTATCTACATTAAATGTGGATCATATAGATAATTTGGGAATGGATCTTGACTTACTCTAGGAGAACCAAAATTATAGTAATATCTAGTTGTTCCTTTTTTGGACCAAAAGGTTCAATTTTTAGGTAATTTTATTTTTAATAATGGTTATGTTATGGATTGGGTGACGATAGAGGCAGATTATGCATATGATCATCCCTGGATGATTTCAGAGTTGTAGATTTTTCATGTCTTTATGAGGTACTAAAGGAGGGTTTTCCCTTAATGTTTTAGTGTATTATCAACATTAACCACCATATCATGGAATGTTTATACATGTATCTAGACCGAGATGTGTCGTATATCCTTTTACCAGTACAAGATGAGATTTAAAAGTGCTCAAGTGTTGAGACTACCAGAGTAGGGTATGGAGTAAATCGTGTTTTGTAAAGCCTCAGGTGTAGGAATTGATTGTAATTGTATGAAGTGGATTGCAAGGATTACACATGGGTAGAGATAGTTGAGGTGAAAAAGGTAGATATATTAAAATTATGAACTAGATTTTGTAATGGTTGTTTTCTCACCAAATATCTCGGGGAACTATATTTTAGGATAGATTCTTTTGTTTACTTAGAACATCCAATTCTTATTAATTTCTTATCTTGTAGAGATATTATCCCGAGTTCGAGGCTATATATACCCAATATTAACATATATGGATATTAAATCATTTTAGATTAATATTCAACACATAAAAATCGATATTTCTAGTTCATTTTAATAATTTGGGTAATTTGGAAACTTTGAAACATTGTATTCAAAATTAGTAAAAGATATTTAACATCACCTGTAATGATATTCCCCTTTAGTAATCATACTCCAAATAATTCTTCATAAAATGTGTTAAAGAAACATAATAAATTGTGACAATATATTATTAATATGTGGAATAGAAGGATTTATTTAAGTACAACATGAACATAATGTAATGAGAATGTAAGCATAAAATTTAAAGAGAATACCTTGCATATCAATGATCATATACACGAGTAATTGAATAAATATCGGTAGTTCATAGGACATGAAATATATGGATATAAAAGAACATTATTCAAGATATCATAATATTTTATTTTGAAATATAAATTTGGTATACATATTATCTTAAAACATTTTTAACATGTAGATATAGAAATAGGTTCACTTTGAAAGTCAAGGAAAAAAATTAGTCCCATTAATAAACTTATAAAAATGTAACTAGGTTCACTCATATAATTATGAACATGAATGAGGGTCCATGAATAAAATTGTTAACATTTAATTAGGTTTATTAATAACATTGTGAACATGTAATTAGTTTTGCGTACAACATTGTGATCATATAGTCAGGTCCACACATATAATATTGAACACATAATAAGGATCAATCATAAAATTAAGAACATGTAATAAGGTTTATTCCTAAAATTGTGAATATTTAGTGATGCCCACACATAGGTAACTACACCTCCTGGATGGGACACACCACCATCTATAGTGGAATCCCTTAACTCAAAGTGGATTAGGATACACCATATTCCCAAAGTGGATGATATTGTTGACTTGTTTCAAATAATTATCTCATGAGATATAAATATTTAAAAAATTAATTGGAGGGATATATAGGTTCAACCCACCACATGATTAATCCATACATATTTGTTCCAAATTATCATAAATATGCACAATATCATAACCCATTAAATAAAATGGGTATTTTGAAATAATTTTCTTATAAAACCCTATAGAAAATAGACAAGATTCACAATTCTTTCATCATTGAATAACCCATGGAAGGATGTTGGTTTCATAATAATTTTATCATTGTATAACCCTTGTAAGATTAAGAGGTTTCATAACCAACATTTAATCATAAAAATAAACCATTAAAATAATGAATAAGAATGGCGCCCTTGGATAATATTTCCAATAAATTATAAACTATATCAATTGATTTCATATTATATGGAAAATAATTTTCAAAGGATCATTTAAACTTTTATTGTGGAAAATATCCATTCCCCTTTAAAAAATATTTTTAAAACACAAAAACATTTGAAAACATTTTTCATTTAATGTACCCATTGAAACATATAAAGGAATGTTTTAAAATAATTTAAAATACATTTTAAATCCGAAAAATTTTGATAGAATAAATTTAAATCCAAAATATCTAAACAAACTATTTAAATAAAATTTGAGTTAAATTTTATAAATAATGGTTTTTGAACACAACATTTTTTAGAACGAAGGGAGTGATAAAGTCAGCATTTCTATAAAAATACATTCTTAATTATCTTCCGTATGGAGGATAGTAACAATTGAACCATTTGTTGGATATAACATGGATAACCATAGGATATAAAAATTCATGATAATTATTTTTATGTGGATTGTAAAATTTCATCAATGGAGACATTATAGTAAATAATACCGATATATGATGAGACTGTAGTAATAAATTCTTACGACTTTGGTAAACATGAATAATAATCCCCATGAAAGAATTTAATTACATGGAATGTAAAATATGATGAAAATAAATATATTCATGATAAAATATATCATATATTATTATATGTTTCTCATTAAATAATATAGCTTCATAACATAACATGTGTCTCAATGAAGGAAAAATGAGACAAAATTTATCTGTCGATATTGTAACATTTGAACCATAAATCCCATGTATGAGATATCATAAAATGGATATGTATATAGACATAAATTTTAATATAATTATTAAAAAATAAATTCATGGGCATTATATACATCAAAAAAATCAATGGGTGTTGAATTTTGCATAACTCTCAAATTAATAAAATTGAGACTAGAAATCCTCTTACAACTTGAGTATCTTTTAAAACACGAGATTCAAGAATGAATAACATATATTTATAATTTTAATATAATTATATAAACAAATTCATGAAAATATTTTCATTGTATATTATCTACACCACACAACAACAATAAGCGGTGAAAATGTCATATATCTCACCGAAATAAAAGTGATAGGAAATAAGAAATAACATAAGTTTTTAATTTCATTAAACATAACAAAAATTATATATAATAAATATATGTTTTTTAAATCTACCAAAGAACCATATTATTATATATAATATCATATATTATATTATTATTATTTTATATTACCATTTTATAATCAATTCCAAATCAATGTTACATTTCTGGTAATGTTTGTTTTGTTTTTCCTATATGTTTTGACATGTTATTATTGATCATATTACATAGATCATAATATATGTATTTATAGAATGTAAAAAATTATATAAATATCATATATATTCATTATATAATTATTTAAAATAATATATGAAATAAATAAATATGAAATGAAAGACACCATTCATGGGGACGGTATGCTGAATATAAGCATGAATGTTATTTCAATTTTTTTAGCATGATTTTTAATAATGAAAAGTAAAATTTATATATTTTTACTAAACATACAATTTTTATGTTACATATATAACATATTATTATTAAACTCATCCTTAAGAAATTCCTTGTAAAATGTGAACGAATCATATCAGTTTGAGGAGGTGGTAGTCCACACGTCCATAAACAATGTTCTCGTATTCCTACAAAATGAAAATAATGTAGGTATTTATTATATATAAATACTAGAATCATAAATAAATCATAAATAATATATATATATATATATAATTTTCTCATCATTATTCCTAACCATGATATGTGGCAATGGAAGAACGAAAAACACCAGTTCATGAGGCAGTAGTCCGTCACACACATAAAAAATGATTGTGAATCAAATTTGATGGAAGCGTGTGAAGGTTAATATCATAAAAACAACAAAAAAATAATTATATTTAGGATTTTGATTTCATTATAATATTTTTATATAATAATAATAATTTAAGGGGTGGAGAACTAGATAAAACAAATGTTATATTCTGAATAATAATACATTTTCTTTAGGTAACTCCTTTTGGTTTTCCCCAAACGACCATCTTGTTTTTCATTCTACCCAATGTGAGGATTTTCGGATTAATATAAGGTATTATGTGAGGTTATTTGGTTTTTTTATGAAAAAAATGATTTTGAGAGTCATGGATAAGTGATGGGCTTAGTTCTCTTTTATAGTAGAGCGTGATTGACATTCCTCTAAATAAAAATATTTAAACACCTTTTAGGGTTATCACATGCATAATGTGGCTAAAATAACGGTAATTTTATATTAAATATAATTAATTTTATAAATATGTGTATTAAATGTATTTTTTACCACTTTCTATATCATTTACCCTTTACATTTGAAGATTAACCAGTATATAATCTATTTTTTCTTTTAATTAGTGTAATTAATTTTAATTTCATTCCAAAATAATTTTGGTAAATTAATTTTTTAACTTAATAGAAAATAAAAATTATTCATATTATAAATATGGAATCCATTTTGTAAAATTCATAACACAAAAGTGGAGGACTATAATTTAAAATTAATCTTGCAACCATAATGAATCAACAAGGCTTTAAAGTAAAAAAGATCAATTGTTTGAAATTATTTTATATCTAATAGAAATGTAAAAATGATTAAAATGACCTAAATTATGTTTTTACAGTATAACTGATCTTATTATTATTTAGAACAAATTTAAAATTTAATTTAACTATATATATTAACTAAAAAATACAGTTATTATTTAAAATTTTATGTTTTTCACTAGTTATCATAAAAGGAGAAACTTCTCAGAAAATTACCAAAAAGTTACCTAAAGTAAAATGTGATATTTTATTATAATAAAAACATTATTTTTTCTAAAAAAATTATAAAAGTTACAAATACCATTTTTAATCATGTGTTCCATCAAATGGTTTTAAACCTTCCTTATAGAGTGGCATAGTTTTTTATGCCTTAAAAAGATTTGTTCTTATATAATTTCTATAAAAATAAATTATTGAATATAAAATCATTCAGTTGAAATGATAATATATAATTTTAATTAATAGATCTCTATAATTTTGTTTAATTTAATTTATTAATATAAAACACATTTATGGGCATAAAAATAGTTTTTTCATTGAGAAAATCCTTTATATTCAATTGGTTTTTATTTCCATTTATAATTAATTGAAAACAAACAAAAATAATTTTATAAACATGTGTAAACCATAATTTCACAATTTAGTTTATCTTATTCATATAATACATTCCAATGTCTCGGTTATAACTATAAAAAAGTAAATGAAATTATTAAGAGTATAATACAGTCCTGTAAAACATGGTATTGCATACAACACAAGAAATAAAAAGAACACATAATTATGTATAACACAATAAAAAATAGTGTTCTGACTAAGAAAAGTTAATATAAGTGTATCATGTAGCGAATGAACAACATGTTGTATTATGTAATGCAACACATAATGGAAATTTTAATTTATTAGGAAAACCATAATTTAGTATACTCAGGGTGTAGCGTTCTACCCCCCCATAAATTTAATTTCACCCAAGAAATTCATCTATGGTTTTAAAGGATTAATACTATAATGTTCCTATAATATAAATACAAATTTTAAAAATTTATTAAAAACCTTCCTTATAAAGAGAAAGTGGGAAACATAACTGTTACCCAATGTAACACACAACATGGTTTCAAAATAGGTGAACATAGGTGGAAAGTGATAACAAAGATATGGAGTAGAAATATATCTATCATTTTATGATAGTGAGTTATTTATAAAAGGGTTAGGATAATGTTAATCATAAAAAATATATCAACCAAAGAAGATTCGAAATGTTCACTGATATTATAAGAAATTATGAAAACAAGAAATAATTTTATTTCATGGAAATTTTCCTAATTTTGATAAATTTTCATGAAATTGTATTCTTAAATGATTTCACTACCATTTATAATAAAAATATCACCATTAAGTTCTACATTGATTAATTTACACTTCATATCTTTATCCATGAAATGATGTTGAATTTTTTATCCTCAAAGCACTATTGGATCTTAAGTCCCATAAATAGACTACTAATTCATAAATTCTATCTCAACACATCATTAAAAAATAGTTAGAACATGTCAATAAATATTCATAAAACATCATATGGTTATGTGATATGATAATATTTAAAACGTTATCCAAACATCAACTCAAACCATTATATAAATGGTTATCCTTATAACCCTTGAAAAAGTTGAACGTTAAAAACATAATAAATATAATCACTATTTTTTCAAAATAATCTTAATATTTACCCCATTATATCATAATTTATCTATGTATATTCAAATATCAAACATGCGAACACATTCGTTAAGTATTCTCTTGAAACATAGTAAGATCATTTATTACAATAAAACTATATTGAAAACAAACTTCCTTCTTCATTCCTTACATAAAACATAGATTATTAGACATATTACAGAAATCCAAAAACATTAAAAAATTCATTAATGGTAACATAATCAAATTTTACAAAAATCCCATTTCTCACTTATGATAGAATAAAAACAATCCAAAATAATTTATCCATAACATTTGTCTCTTTATCTAAGAAAAACTTATTTTCTCAAAATATTAATCACATTAAGGGTTACATTACCTTTATCACAATATCACCTTTCAACTAAAACACAATTCATGGTCATTAACACCATTAAATATATTTTAGAAAATCCCCAATAAAAACATACTTCACAATTTATATAACATAATTTTTGAATTCCACTATATTTTCGATTAAATCAACACACATCATTCTAAAACCATCAACTAAGATTCATTATCACATTTCTTAATATCCCATTCATATATAATATAAAAAATGAAAAATTTATTGACATTCATAAAAGTCAATAATGATATACTTAAATACAATACTATCAGAACAACACATACCATTGTTGTGTTGATTGTAGTTATTTAATCATTATTAGAAAAACCATTACCCTTACAAACATATTGATTTTCTTCATTATATTTCCACCTCAGTAATTTACATTCATAATGGCCATAATTATCACACATATAACATTAATCTACTAATAATACCTTTACAAGAAAATTATTCTCATCCATTCAATTAACTATAATTTTTTCATTTTCTTATTGTAGTAACTTTCATTGTAACCTTATTTTCAAATGTCTAAATGTAATCTTATTCCATAGATACATCATGTTTTATTATCTATAAAATGATGTAATTTCATTGAAACCAATATCTCAATCCATCATAAATACTCCATGACATTTTCCTAAACATTGAATCATCCATTGACATAACCGTAGATACATCCTTATACATATCCATAGAAATATCCCTAGTGTTCCCACTATATTTTTCTAATCAGTGTTTTATAGTTTCACCAACACTTTCCATTCATAACAAATATAGTGACCTACTCTTAATGTACATGGATATTAAATTACATTATATTAATACTAAAAACATTAGCAAAGTATATACCCAAGGACCTTAATAGATTACTGTCTTTGGAGACATGGAAACATTATCTTCTTACTTGGTGAATGATATTGTAGATATACTGTAAATATCTACCCCTTTATCTGTCTTACTTATAACCTTTATTCATAACCCAGGTAATGTAAATCCATGAAATGGAGACATCATATACTCAATAAGGTTAATGACAGAAGATATATAAGAATAACATAAATATAAGGGTATAGGAGCGTACAAATAATATTAAAATACAATAACCTAAATATCAAACATCATATACACAAGTCAAGGAATAGATATTGATAGTTCATAAGACATGAAACATAACAAAATCATAAATCCTGACTCATGATAGCGTAGCATTGGAATTAGTCATGTACTTGTAGTATACACATCATATTATAACATTGTTAAATGTAAAAATAGAAATAGGTTCACTTATTATGTTAATGATGTGAAAATATGCCCTCACATAAATATATGTACATGAAAACAGGTCCATTTATATCATTATGGGCATATAAGACATGTCCACACCAAAAATTTTGACCATGTAACCAGGTTCATAACTAACATTTTGAAAATGTAATTAGGATCAGACATAATATTGTGAACATATAATAAAAATCATCAATAACATTTTTAACATGTAATATGGTTCTCACATAACATTTTTATTAATTAATAATGTTCATGAATTACGTTTTGAACATGTAATTATGTTCTTTCATAGGCAGTTACACCTCCTCGGTAGGACACGTCACCATCCCAGTGGTAGCCCTTTACTCATAGTGGAACAGGTTCCACCTTCATATAAAAGTGTAGAAACCCATTTGACTTGTTCCCATCATTATATAATGAGATATAAATTTTACAAAATGCATTTGAGGGATATATAGGTCCCACCCTTAATGTACTGGAATCATAAATATGTGAGTGAAAAGATCATAAATAGTAATTATATCATAACACATGGAATAGAATGGGTATTATAAACACTTATTCCTTTCATAACCTATGGAAACATATAGGACTCACAGTCATTTAATTATAGAATAACCCCTCAATTGAGGTTGGTTTCATAATTGTTTATTTATTTTATAACCCTCGGATGAGAAACATGTTATATAATTATGTTATCATCGTAGAAATTAATTATTCAAACAAAGAATAATAAATGTGTCCTTGGATTGTATTCCCATTAAATACTAAACTACATCGAATTATTTCATCATATATGGAAATTAATTTTGAAATTATCATTTAAAACATTTCTTGATGAAAATATCCTTCCCTCTCTAAAAATACTTTTTAAAACAAAAATCATTTATTAAAACCTTTTATTTCAAAATTATCCATTAAAATTTTTAAAGGAATCATCGAAAATCATTAAAAACAATTTCAATTTTTTTAAAAAAATTAAAATCATATTTATTGAAAATTATATAAAATTATCATTTTTGTATAAATTTTAAAAAACTTTTCTGATACATAGTTTTTGGACAACGTAGATTTCCAGCCGAAGATGGAGATAAAGATATATTTTCTTAAAAATTCATTATTAAATATCATAAGTATGAATGAGTATAAAAAGGTAACATTAATAGAATATATCCATAATAAACAAATTTTATGGGAATTAATAATGGTTCTTGAGGTATGGATCATAATTTTTAATCAATTTAAGAATAGTAATAAAGAATCCCAATAAATGATGAGATTATTGCAATATACCCTTACAACATTGGTGGTAATTTGGAATCAAAATACACATGATATAATATCATTAAATGGATCATTAAATATCATTAAAACAAGGTTATTCATGATAAAATATGTCAATGTTTAGTATATACATCTCAAAAAATAATATAGGAGCATTAGATAACATTTGTCTCAACGAAGGAATATTCTGAAAAAAATACATTACTAATTTGGAATGTTTTCAATTATAGTCCCCCTGAAAGAGAGAATATCAAATTATATTTTAATCCCAAAAAATATATGTATAATAATCATATAAAATATTCATGGGAATTAGGTACACCACGAAAAATGATTGCTGAATATGGAACATGTCTCACAGAAAAAAAAGTGATAGACTAGAAATCTCTTTAATACTTAATTATAACTAGAATCATGAGATATGGGATATAATAAGGTAAATTATAAATTTTAATACAATTAAAAAAAATTAAATTCATGAAATAACATGTCAAAGAGTATTATATAAATGAAATAAATATTATAATTGGTGAATATTGAATATATCTCACTGAAATAAATGTTAGATGTGAATACCCTTTCCTTAAGTCAGGAATTTCATCACACACATTCCAAAATACATTATAAAAACATATGATTATTATAAATATATCACAATACCATATTATTAAATAACATACAATACATTATTTTATTATGATTATAAATTATCCATTAATTAACAATTCATTTTTAATTTTACATTTCAAGTAATATTTGTTTTTTCATATATGTATTGACTAAATATTTTTGATCCTCTTACATAGATCACAATTTAATTATATGAAATATATAATAATATATATAAATTTCATTAATATTTTTATAAAAATATTTATTATATTCAGTAAAATATATAAATATGAAATGAAATACACCATTAATGGAGACACTAGGCCCTACCAATTCAAGTATGATATTTTTATATTATTTTCATATTTTTTAAATAATTATATTAAAATGGTATATATATATATTATATTTTTTACCATTATTATGTTATATATATAACATATGTTAATTAAGCCCATCCTTAAAACATTCTATGAAAATCGTGAATGAATCACCTCTCTTTGAGGAGGCGGTAGTCCAATGATCCACAACTGAAGTTATTGTATTCCCACAAAATTGAAATAATGAAGGTTTAAGTTATATAATATCTCTATAAGAATAAATAAATAATAAATAACATATATTTCAAATATAATATAAGTTTCATTATTACTATTTGACATGATATGTGGTAATGGAACAATGATCATCATTGGTCCTCTAGGTGGTAGTTCGCCATTCATAGGATCAATGATTTTCTGTAATGAAATATTTCAAAGAAAAACAAATTTATGTTAAACATAATCCAAAAATATTTTTTTGATGTTCCTAAAGGTAATATAATTCATTAATGAAGTGAAATACTATCTTCGAGTTTCATATATATAAATAATAACTTGTGTAGTATGCATTAAAATCCAACAATGAAATTTTAATTTATTCAAGAAAAAAATAAATCATCAAACATGGATTATTAATGAGTTACTAGTTGGAGTTCATTTATGAATATGACATTGAGATAGTCTATACTTGTTTAAAATGAAATGTGGTGACAAATAACAACATTAAAAGTTGTTGTTCTTACATGGCGGTGGATGCATTTGAGTAACTAGTTTATTTGAATCTAATCCATGTTAAGGAGTGGAGTATAGGAGTTATTCATTATATATAACTGAATCATCTTCTTAGTTATTATGTGAGGTAGGATATATTGAGAGAAAGAAATTTTGATGTACTAGGTCACCATATATCCTTTGGGGATGTAGTAGATATACTATATGAAGTAGGGGATCATGTCATCCTTTGTTGGGGATTTACAATTTTTTCAGTATGGATGTGAGAGGAAGTGATGTAGGATTTTTATAATTCCCACATAGATATACATCCCAAAGTGTAGAAGATGTACAAGCCACATCATAGGCAGTTTGGATGTTTTTCATTGACGTGGAGTTTCATCGAGTTTGTCTCCAATTTTCTCACATGATAGCAATTTAAGGTTTGCCACTAGGTTCTGGTAGGTACAATTTAGCCTATGAAGAAACTAGAGTGATATAGGATGATATATCCATGTATTTGTTTATAAGGATTCAACAAAAAATGAGAGTCCATGATTCCATCTTTGTGATTTTTGTTAAAAAAAATTGTCAGTACATTTCCTTCCAATAAGAGAGTAGGGTTTGGTAGATATTTTCGAGAATGTTTTAATGTGGGCGATCATCTGACTCTAAGGGGTACCAAAGAATATTATATTTTACTGTGATGTGTAGCTTATAACATGGTTGGGTAAAGAATTATAGGAGGACATTGATACAAATTTAAGGGTGATTTCGATGTTTTACCCCCTATAAATGGACAAACCAAGAAAAATATGTATGTGTTGGAGGATATAATGAGGTATTGTGTGATGGACTTCACCTGGAGTTGAGAGGGTCACATTTCATTAGTATATTTTTCTTATAATAATATCTATAACTCTATTATCAGTAATACACCATTTTATTATATGTATGGTAGACACTATTGGTCCCCCTTACATTGGTCCAATATTAGAGAGAATTATCTTTTTTGGCCATATATTGTACATGAAGAAAAAATGAATGTTTAAGTAATGTATGAGCAGATGAGGAAAGTTAAAAGAACTAATAAATCATACAATGATCAAAATTATAAGACCTTGAAGTCCATGAAATGAGACCATGTGTCCTAAGAGTCTCCCCATGATGATTATTGATGTGGTTTGTTCAGGAATGTAAGATATCTTCATGGTTCATCTAGATATTCAAGATCATGTGGAGAGTTGGTGAGGTTTTTAATTTCTTAACCCTTCACCCATAGTTGGTTCATATGCATGAAATCTTCCATATTTAATATCTGATGAGATATATGCAAGATCCATTGAACCATATTGATTTGGTTGAGAATGATTTTGTGTATTGATCTAAAAACAAGGAGTACATATTGGTGATTGAGGATTAACAAGAGAGGATCTTATAAGTAAAATTCATTCCCTTTGTACATATGTTTTGGTAGAATCAGAGTGCATATGAGAGATTTAGGGAGTAATGCAACCACATTTGGGAAAAATATCCCCACCTTTTTATTTATCATTTTCCTTGTAGTGGAAAATATATGATGGCTTGAAGAATGCAGTGACTCTGTTTTTCCCTTGTAAAAATATGGAATATATTAATGAATATTTTCAGAGCCTTGTTCTGATTTTAATGAGATTGTGATGTCTGTTAAGTACAATAATAATGTTAATAAAATATTAAATATCTTAATATCACATATGAGTATATTTCAAAAAATTTGCGAATAAATCCCTATAAGAGACTTTTATTAAAAATCTGAGCTATCTATTTATTGAAGAACACAATATTTACCCAAAGTGTGTGCTGTGTTTGGTTAGCAATGAGTGTTCGGTTAAGGAAATTGTTAGTGAGTACATTTAATGAAACATATAACTAAATTATATATTTATTTTATTAAATTTTCTAACCTGGAGAATCTTCAATAAGTATAAAAATTATCCATTGTTAGCCACATAATCCCTTGTATGATTAGGAGGAGATTTCATTATTCCTCACTGGAAGATCACACCAGAGGAAGACGGGTGATCATATCATGGTGGATCGAGAGTCCATGAACATAATGAGACTTCTCCATTTTTGAATGATTCAGTAATAACCAATAATATATCCAAATAATTTTTAGAATCATAAACTATTGTCTATTCCACATTCAATTAAATTTCTATAGATTGGATGAGACCAACTTTATTTGATCTATGATTATTATTAATTTACATGATCGTGGTATCTTTATTAAATTATTCAATTAAATTTATTCTGGTTGTGCCATGTTATCACACTGGTTTTCCTATCTAAATGATCATTGTTCAATATCCCTTAGTAAATAATATTTAAATATTTTTTTGTTCTTTTCACACACTTGTTCCTTTCATTCATTATCATTGGACCATGGGTTCACAATACAAAAATTACCAATGTTTGTTCATACATGATGAAACCTCTGTATTCATAGTGGTTGTTTTCAAAATGAATGTATTTCTATTTATTAGATTTATTGTAATGGATTAGAGGGTAAACATCATTATTAAGAGTCCAAGAGCATCAATAGGTGATGAGAGGAAAATTAGATGTGTAATGGCATTGATGTGAGAATTAGATTCCATTGTATACATACTAAATTCTAGGAAACGATGGATGAAGGGTTTTCAATTCATTATTGTGAGGTCAAATGGAGAGATCGATAGTAATGAGTATGGATATGGAAACTCGGTTATGAAATTTTTTTCTATAGAAAACTCAACTACAGGACATATAGAATGATGAACACACACTGTATAGTCTCCCCATTCTATAACACTAGGGTTTCATGAATATTTATAATTCACATGAGATGTAGCCATATTACCAGATGTGTGATACTCCGTAGATTGACATTCCATGTTCTAGTTAGAACATGTCTAAAACACTTTTCAATTAGACATACCATTTAATCATGAGAACATTGGTATGTCCTGGTGCATGATCATGGTCGAGTACATTTCATAGAACAATAGGAGAGCCCGAAGTACACGAGCATGACTTGAATCACATGGGAAGGACCCATGTATTTGAGACATGATGTGAAGGACCAATAAATTCCATTTAATATGAAATGGATTCCCAATAAATTTATAGTGTAGTAAAAAACATGTGACAAGGTGAAGTCGCATGTTGTGTGAACCTCAATAGACACTATTTATTCCCTCTATAAAAATATTCCTCTCACATAACATTCACTGTGAAACATACATTATCTTTTGAGTATATTATCCAAATATTATGTCCATGTAAAATGAAATGGTGGAATTATTTGCGGAATATGAGATACAGTAATAGGTGTCCTGAGAATGACTCTTCATTATGAGATGCCTGATGATGTTAGTGGTTAGGGTAGGATCATCATAGTGATACCTAGGTTGGAACTCTACTATCACAACATGTTGGGGGTCTCCCATACTTTTTATAAATATAGTGATGGTAATCCCATACAATGGGAATGAGTTCTCTCTCTATTTAGAGGTACTCCCCCATCTTTGAGCTATGATGGTATACAGGCCCTCCTTGAGAGTTGTGGCCTATTAATCATTGGATCATAGTAATGAAGGGTGAACCCCTCTAAAAACATTATTCTAATGTTGAGTCTTATGATGTAATAGTGCAGAAAATGTTTTTTACGTCGGTTATTTTTCATTTTTTATGTCGGTTTCTAGCTGACGTTAATACGGGCGACGTTATAAATAACGTTTTTGACGTCGGTTATTTGAAAACAGACGTCAAAAACATAAAATCTTGATGTTTATGATGTCGGTTATTTTAGAACCGACGTGATAAATAAAATCGGAAGGGTTTATCATGTCGGTGATTTAACAACCGACGTGATAAAAGGCCTGGAAAATGGTTTATCACGTCGGTTATTAAAAAACCGATGTGATAAAAGGACGGGGAAATAGTCTATCACGTCAGTTATTAAATAACTGACGTGATAAACCGGGGGGCGTGGGGTTTATCACGTCAGTTATTATAGAACCATTGTGATAAACAGGGGGGTTTATCACGTTGGTTATTATCGAACCGACGTGATAAACCGGGGGTGGGGGGTTTATCACATCGGTTATTATATAACCGCCATGATAAACCGGGGTGCGGGTGGTTTATCACATCGATTATTATATATCCACTGTGATAAAATGGGGGGATGGGGTTTATCACATCGGTTATTAAATAACCAATGTGATAAACCATTTTCCAGGCCTTTTATCACATCGGTTATTAAATAACCGATGTGATAAACCATTTTCCAGTCCTTTTATCACGTCGGTTACTAACTAACCGACCTGATAAACCCAATATTTTTTTTAATTTAAATGCAGTCATCTGCTCTCCACCAGAATCAAGAAGAAAACAAATCCAGATATTGTACCACAAAAACGGATGTAGATCAAAATTAAGCATGTACATTGATAACATATAAAACATACCCCCTAGACAGCCCCACCCTCATGTATACCCCATGGACAGCCCTCCCCCACCCCGTTGGAGCCCTCACCCTCATGTATACCCCATGTACGGCCCACCCCACCCCATTGGAGATCCCACTCTCATGTATACCCCCTTAGACAGCCCTCCCCCACCCCATTGGAGCCCCCGCCGCACTCCTAGACTGTCCCCCGACCCCCGGACAGCCCCAAACACCCCTCAACAACACCCCACCCACCTGAACAACACACCCTCACCCCCTCACCCCACTTGAAAGCCCCCACCACACCCCTGGACAGCCATTCCACCCCTTGGACTATCCCCCACCCCACCGAACAACCCTCCTTGACCGCTGGAAACCCCCCAACCCCACTGAACACACCCCCACACCCTTCGAACCCCTCCCCCACAGACCCAAATCCATACCAGAAAATCCATCATAAGTAAACCAAAACAAGAAGCAGAGCAAAATTAAACATTCACTTATATAACATTCAAAACTTACACGGTCAACTTCAAAAAAAACTAAATCCAACCTAAACAACTACCAAATACACAATTACAATGACAATATTCAAAATTACATTTTACATTACAAACAACTAAAATTCAATCAAACCTGTAAAATAATTTGACCACTCCACTTGTAATTGTTTTATGTCTTCAGCAGTATAGGGATTAGGGTCATCAAGAAGCTAAAAATGAAAAATAAAGTAGTTAATGTGTATAATTAATAAACCAAATATAAATATTATTGCAATGTTTAAGAGGAAATCATACCAGGTCAAACTTCAAAACTGTCCCAGTTGTTATTATTTCATACATAAATCATAACATATAATATCTGCATTCGATGGGGCCTTGTTTTTCATGAAAATTCTCTTTGAATGAGTGTAAATTAAATATATTATTTTTATGTAATAAATCAAAAACTACAAAATATAAATGGATATTTACCTTCACATTTACATATTTGATCTTTGCACTTCTTTTCATTGTGTTTTTTCGAAATTAGGCCCATGCACTATTAGAAAATAATACGAATGGGGTAAATTTAAAATTCATTATAATATATAAAACTATTGAGAAGGTGAAACTTACTTTTCCGATATATTCTTAAAACCTTCCCACACATCACCATGGACAAAGCATATCCAATAAAGGGCTTTCTCCCTTGGCCAAAAAACCCTTAACATCCAATGATCACTGATAAAAAAAATTTTGACGTTAGTGGTTTTTTCTGTTAAAAGATAATTAACTCTTTGAATGAAATGTGTTTCATAACTCTCACAAAAGGCATCATCCAACATTGTGTGATTATATTCTTTTCAAATCATTCAACAATATAAACCATTCTTTGTTCCTCATTCAATTCACATGCTTCAGGGGAAATCAATTGTGGGTCCATGAAACCATATACTTCTGTCACTCATTCTTCTCAAAAATTTTATAAAGATACCTAATAGAAAACATACATAAGTATACATTTTTAATAAATATAACATAGGGAAAAGGTGTTAAGACTTACATGGAAACAATTTGCACCATGTTGATGCCCAACTTATATCTAGTAACAAGCTCCATCATATCAGTTTTTATAATCCCCACTCTTATTTCATGTCCACAAACATGAGAATCCATTGGAAAATCATAATAACCCGACAACAAATGTGAATATCTTGATAATATGTCAAGACCATTTGAATCTGTATCTGATGTCATAGCCATTTGACTTTGTTGTTGTCTATATAGTATTTCATTACCTTTGAAGTATTCCAGTAAAATAAATTGAAATTTATATTAGTTTTCAAATGATAAAACAACTTTAATAAAAAAAATAGAATAAATGATATAACATTCATAATTCTATAGTAATGAGTCGAAGAAGTCTGGATGGCCAAATTAAAAATTGGTTGATACTCTGTCCAACTATCGCCACCTCATCTGTAGGTATTGGTACCCTAGCTGATCTACCTATAATATCATGTACAGTGACCCTCTGATTCTCTACCTCTAATTGTTGATGATGAACTGTATCTCCTATACAATATACCAACCCATATGCTACTATATGATGTTGAGAATCATCAACATACAACTCATAATATGTAGGAAGATGCGGTGGAGGCGTAGGATAAAAAATGGGGTCTGCAGGCTGAGGTGGGGGAGTGGGAGCTACTAGCGGAGGTGGAGGATAAATAATGAGGTCTACAGGGGGAGGTGGAGGAGTGGGAGCTGCAGTCTGAAATTGTCATTGCATTTCTGCAAACATAGACTGCACCGACTCTCTAATCTCGTCCTCCATCGTTGCATTAATATTATGAACTTCAGCCTCCAAGGATTATATTTTTTTATAAACCCCCTCAATGTTAGAAGTTGAAGAACGTGGCACCACTTTTCTTACTGATACACCTTCCATATATCCTCTTATATGACCAGGATGTTCGGGCCTTCCCAATGCGGAAAATAAAATATCTTCCCTCCCAGTAGCTGTAAATGTCCCCTCTAAACTCTACTCCTCAATAGAGTCCTGTATTAATTAATTGGAAATTTCTGTGATGATTGAAATTATATAAAGAAAATAGTTAACATAAATAAATAAAGTAGATATCTTACAATCCACTCAGCTACGATTATCGATTCTTCTGAAAGATATTGCCTTTTTTCCCTTCTGATCTCTCTTACATTTTTCATGTCTAGATGGAGGGGATGGAGGGGCCACCACTCCCGAGCTTGAAGACTATGCTCTTAGTTATTAAATTTTTTCCGCCATCGTTTTTTCTTCCAGTAATGCATACACTACCCGAGATAAACTATGAGGGTATACATTTTTAGATTGGATCTCCTGATGAGATTTCCTTGTTTGCTGTAATTTAATAATAATAAATCATTAACAAAACATTAATAAAATCATTTTTATAACAAAGTTTATACAATTTTACATTGCCCTTACCAGAAATTTCTCTTTTCTTCTACTTTCAAAAAACATTCTCAACATGTCTTCATCTATAAAAGGATATATACGACATGGATTGTCATGACTCCTATGACCATAAATGAAATCAGATGAGAGGGTTGATTTGAAATCCCTCCATCTCCTGGCATCCAATGATAAGTATTTCTTCATGACTCCTCCAGTGTCAGGAATATCAAATGTCATCTGATAAAGAATAGGTTAAACATATTATATATACTAGAAACATTAAAATAATAGTCAATCAATGACAAAAGATCTTACCAAAATCATCTCCCACGACTTAGAGATAATCTCTTTATCCACACTTCTCCAATCATCATACAGAATGCTTAATTTTCTCTTAGCTTGAGTTGCTACAAAACTCTTAAAATATTTTGCATTCGGACCTCTAGGAATATCATCATCATCAAACTCAACGACTATCCTCTGATACTGCGTACGGGAAAGTGATAATTTTGGTAAACGTGTGCACCCACATTTACCAACCTTTGAACTCTTTGTCGTAATATGAGCATGGGAATGTTCATCCCCAAAGGTATGACCTGCAATATGCTCCTCTCCAGAATCATGTGTTTGATCATTTGAATGATCTGTCATTATCCTTCAAATAAAAAAAACAAACAACAGTTCACAAATATAAAAATTCAAATATTTTAATACTACAGTAATCAGAAAATATAAAATTGTACAAAGTTACATAATAGTAAACATTGGTAATATGGTAAGCAAGTTAAACAATGGTAAAGATGGTAAAGATCGTCAAGATGGTCAAGATGGTCAAGATGGTAAACATGGTAAAAATGGTAAACCTGGTAAACATGGTAAACATGGTAAAGTAATTGTCAGTGAACAAAAATAATAGATATATAATTCATGTAATGGTTATAAACATGTTAAAGTAAACTAAAAAAACTTAAAACAAACATAAACATATACTTATTTTGTCTCAAAACATGTTTTAATTAATAAAAAACATACAATATCTAACATTTATGGAAAAAATAAAAGTAAAAAAGAAATAAACATATGTTACCTATAATTTTAGGTATGCACAAATGGATTGTTTTCCAAAATTCCTTCATCATGATCGTTCCTTATGGTACAAACTATGTCTTCAACATGATCATCATTATATTCTGTTAATCTTTCAATGGAAGTAGGTATCTCACTTAAATCAGCATTTTTATCAATTTCATCCTCACCAACATATTGTTTTTTCCCTTGTAAAACAACAGCCCACTGCATATCTGATTGATCTACTACATAGAAAATTTGTTTTGCATGTGTTTCCATTATAAAAGAATCAGCTGTGTCTTCCAATCTATTCAGATTAACAAGTGTCATTCCAAATTCATCTTGTCTGACACTGTTGTTACCGTTAAACCATTTATAGTTAAAAATTCGAACTTTAATTTTAAATTAATCAACCTCCCATATGTCTTCAATCACTCTATAATATTCACTTGATGCAGAAAGTGGGTTTTTGTCATTATCACTCGAAAAATGCATTGCTTCTACAAACACTGATACACCACTATTCTGAACTGCAGTACTATTATCCTGAGATTTTGTATGAAATGTATAACCATTAATGTAATAACCGGACCATGTTATCACATTTAAACATTGACCACCCACTATCCATTTTAATGTCTCTGATACATCTAATCTACCAAGCTAAGTCTTTTAATCCATGACAAAAAAGTTTTGTTGTTCTCATTCAAAATCCACATTTCTTTCTTCTTTGGATGACATTTTTTCAACTCATTAATATGCAATGTGATATACGGTTCAGCATCAGTTATGTTATTCAAGATGCATGATTGTAAATTCTTCATCTGTTCAGCTGACAATGATTTGACTTTCAAACTATGAATCCAATTTCCCTTATTATTAACTCGTTCAGGGCGAGATGGAGGGAAACCTATGTGTTGTGTCGCAGCCGAGTAACTCATACAAAAATCTTCTACCTCATAAATATTCATTTCAATAATTGAGGCTTCAGGTCGATTTAGATTTTTATCATTCCACTTTTATATTTTCATATAGCTTTCAAAAGGATACATCCAACGAAGATATACAGGTCCACAAAGCTTTATTTCTCGAACCAAATGAATCATTAAATGCACCATTATATCAAAAAACGATGGAGGAAAATACATTTCCAATTGAAAAAGTATAAAAACTTCATCCTTCTCCAAAATGTTCAAAGCATTCACATCAATCGCCTTGATACAAATTGAATTGAAAAAATAACAAAACTTCATTATAGTCTTTCTGACACGAATGGGCAATATTCCACGCAATGGAACTTGTATAATTTTTTGCATCATGACATGACAATCATGTTATTTCATACCTATCAACTTCAAGTCCATCAACGAGACTAAATTTTTTACATTAGAATAATAACCTTGAGTCACTTCGGTATCATGAAGACATTGACAAAAGCTAATTTTTCTCTCTCTTCGATAATGTATGACAAGCCGGGGGAAGAAAAGTTTGTCTTCCTTTAGGAGTGGGAGCTAACTCCAAACGTATTCCCATTAATAGTAAGTATAATATTGCATTCAACCCATCTTTAGTCATTCCTTTAATATCTAACAATGTTCCAATCAAAAAATCATAGATATTCTTCTCCACATGCATGAAATCAATATTATGTTTATCTTCATGATACCTCTAACATGGTAGCTCAAAAAAATGGACCTTTTCTTCAAAATATGTCTATCATTACCAGATTTCTATGTCTTTCCCAATGTCACATCAAGGTTTTTCACCCTCTCAAAATAAAGATCTGGGGATAATGGTTTTGGAGCAGTATCAAATTCTTGTGAGCCATTGAATGCCTTCTTTAGTCTTCTATAAGGGTGTTCCATAAGCAAAAACCTTCGATAACCCATGTACACTGTTTTCCTCCCATGATGCAATTGACAATATGACGTCTGTTGTTCACAAATTGGACATGCTTTATGCCCTTTAACACTATATCCAAGAAAATTTCCATACGCTGGGAAGTCATTTATAGTGAACAGAAGCACTGCATGCAGTTGAAAATATTCTACTTTATAAGAATCATTCACCCTAATACCATCATCCCATAACAGTTTCAAATCATCAATCAACGGTGACAAGTGAACTTCAATATCATTACCGGGTTGCTTTGGACCAGAGATCATTATACTCAACATGAAATATTTGCGCTTCATACAAACTACAGGAGAGAGGTAGTAAATTACCAATAAAACATTCCATGAACTATGTGTGATATTGAGGGTTCGGTATGGATTCATTCCATCTATGCACAACCCTAGTCTGAGATTTCTAATTTCATTTCCAAATGTTGAATACTACACATCAATTTTCTTCCATTATGGACAATCAGCTAGATGAAGTATTTTTCCATCTCATACCCGCTCTTCAGCATGCCATCTTAACCTTTTTTCATCATGTTAATTAGCAAATAAACGTTTGAAATGATTAATTATAGGAAGATACCAAAATACCTTTGAAGGGAGCTTTGTAATCTCAACAGCAGCCTGTGATTTTTCTTTCACCTTATACCGTGATGTCCAAAATTTAGGACACTCTGACAGAAATTCATATTCATTCCTATATATAATGCAGTCATTCGGATAGGCATGTATTTTCTTGTATCCCAATCCCATCGGGCATAAAATTTTCTTGGATTTGTAATGTGAATCTAGAGTATCGTTATCTTTTGGAAGAATGTCTTTCGTCAATTGTAGCAGCTCTATAAAACTTTTGTCACTCCATCCATGTTTCGCCTTCAGTTTAATCAATCATAACACCTCCGAAAAATCCATAAAATCTGTACAACCTGGATAAAATGTTTTTTCAGCATCACCATATAGATGCGCAACTGTCGGTTTTATCCCAATTTGTTTTGCTACAATATTGCGAATCGTTTCTTCCATTCCATCGGAGTTACCATCTTGCGAATCATCATTATCAGTGACATTCTGTCCAGTTTCACCATGCCAAATCCAAGGGCTATAACTCGGATTAAAACCATGATAAATCAGATGATCTTTTATCTCTCTACATTTCAACTTCTTCATATTCAAACATTTCAGGCATGGAAAGAAAAAAATGTCACTACTTGGAACATTTCGTTTTGCAAATTCCAAAAAGGCATCAACACCTTCCTCAAATTCATTGCTCATTCGATGTTCCGTAATCCAACTTGGACTAATTATTACCTATAAGAAATATCAACAAAAAATATATATTTTTAAGATAAGATAAATATATGTTTATATGAAAAAAATCATAATTTGAATGTAAAACAATTTAATATATAAAACAAATCTATGGGTATTTAAGAAAATATGCTTGAATATTATTTTTAAAACAGAATATAGTTAGATATAACTGTTTTAAATTTCATTGAATCAAAGAAAACCATTCCGCCTACATAGTTGATAGAAAATTGGAGAAAATGGAGTAATCCTGAGAATCACCCCCCGGACAACCCCCAAAACCCTTTGGACAGGCCCCCACCCCCATGGACAGCCCCCCACACCCACCCACCCCCTTGGACCACCCCTAGACACCCCCAACCCTCCGGACAACCCCCCACCCCTCTAGACACCACCCCCACCCTTCCTGGACACCACCCCCCACCCCTACCCCTTGAACATCCCCTAGACACCCCCAACCCTCTAAACAGCCCCCACCCCCGGACAACCCCCAAAACCCTCTGGACAGGCCCCCACCCCCGTGGATAGCCACTCACACCCATCCACCCCCTTGGACACCCCGCCAGACAGCACCCATTTCCACATCCTTGATATAACATATATTTTTTATAAACGTGACATTATTAAAAACGTTTCATGAAATATGATGAAGAGTCCAATTATATTTCTTATGAAATTTTTCTTACTAGAAAGGGTCTTAGTATTGGACAGATTAGTAAATAAAGTAGCATAAAACATAAATATAATCCTACAAAATTCAAATAATCCAGCATAAATATTTGAATAAATATGTTTGTAATCAACCATCAAATCCAAAAGGTGTATGAGAGAACAATTAGAGAAAAACTGGCAATGAGAGATCATAGTCATTGAGGGTGGATGGTGTCAAAGGAAACACAAAATCAAATAAACTGAGACCACTTTATGATGAAATCCATGAAAAAGAAATACCTACATCAAATAAAATCGTGAAACATCAAAAAACAAACAAATTCCCAATAAAAATAGAATCCAGTATCTTGATTCAGAAACTCTAAAAAATAAATAAATCACAATCTCATTGATTGAATCATGAATTTGTAAAATAGAACAATACACTGGTTTCACTTTGGTTGGTGGTGCAATTATTTGTTGTATTCGATCATCAATTAGTTTTGTGACATTAAATCAAAAAATCTTGTTAAATACATATATGTAACATTCATTATTCAAGTTCATATTTTTTTTGTAAAATTACCCATGTCTATATTATCATTAAAAAAAATTATCAATATTCTCAACTATAATCATGAGAATTGTGATATTCCCATTTTTATAAACATATATTAATGATGTTATGATAGAGTTTATCATAACTAATAATATTAAAAATGGTATACTTATCAATAGTAGAGTCATATCAGAAAAAATGGATGCACGATATTTCCGTGACATTTATATTTTTTAAAGGGATATAATGATGTTTAATACTTCCCAGAAGGGTGAAATTATAATGGATTTTAGTGTCTTCTAAAAATAAAAAGTGGGTTAAAGTGAATTTGTTTCCATTAAATAAAAAAAATGGTTTATCATAGATTTATTAGACTCTACGAGGGTGAATTATAAATATTTATTTTATTATGTTCCATTAAAACTCATGTGTAAATATTTATTTTAGTTCAATTAATGAATGCTAAATGGTTTACATTAATGGTTTTTGTTTTCTAAAAAAATGATATCTTCAATATGGATGATTGATTCCTATTATATGATAAGACATTCAATAAGGATGATTCACTATATATGATGATAATTTCTTTTAATTCTATAATCAAATAAACATTATTGGTTATCCAACTACAAAATTGTTAGATGAACCTGAGCGTTAAATAAAATATAGGATAAAAGGAATGGATGAATCAACCATACCTCAAATTTATTTTTGATAATGAAATTCAAACCGGTCAAATCAGGAAATATTCTAAATCTTTCCTTAATTGCGCCATATTCCTTCAATAAATAACCCCAAATATGTTTCCAACATAAGACATTTTGAGCCATTAAATGCAAGGTAATATATCAAAATTTTATTTATAAATAATTACAAAAAAAGACACTCTAGATAAAAACAAATTTCAGGTGCCAACGATATTCAAAAATATTTAATAGGGTTCGAAATGGAAGAATATAACCCTGTTTAAGCAAAAAAATTGCAGAACATAAATATAGACTATCCAGGGAAAAAACGAACGAAATAAATTCGTGGAATGATTACTTGAGTGTTACGATTTGAGATGATAAATCTGAGGAGAGTAAAGATGATAAACGATGAAGCCAAAATGAGTTTAATGCAGGTTGGTCGATGAGGCGATTAGGGTTTACCACGCGAGAGAGACGAGTTGGCGGACTATTGATCGAAAAATTGTAAATGACAGTCCACAGGGCTTTAGTTTTTTAAATGTTTTATGACGTTGGTTATATAATAACTGACTTTATAAACTATTTTTTAAATTTATAACATTGATTATTTTAAAACCAACGTAAAAAACCCACCGCGCTTTGGTTTTTTACGTCGGTTATTTTATAACCGACATAAAAAACCCGTAGATAACTCATTTTCTATGTCAGTTATTTTATAACCAATGTAAAACACCCCCCGTACTTTTCTTTTTTACGTCGGTTATAAAATAAACGACATAATAAATTCCTAGATATCTTGTTTTTTACGTCGGTAATCAAATAACCGACGTAAAAAACCCCCGCGCTTTGATTTTTAACGTCGATTAATTTATAACCGGCGAAAAAACCGAACACACGCGATTTTTTACGTCGGTTATTAAAATAACCGACGTTCAAAAGTTACTCAACACATTTGTTACATCTGTTATAAAATAACCGACATAAATAACCACGTTTCACGGATTCTCACATCGGTTATATATGACTGATGTAAGAAATGGTGGCGTAATTTTTTTTTTCTGCACTAGTGTTGAGAACTAGTGATCGAAATATGATTTTTTTGGATGACTCATTAACATTATCTTGGTAGTGATATATAGACCACCATTCCCTATCATATAGGTTTCCATATTAGCATGTATGTGTGCCTTATTGGGTTCATTTTCCCTCTTCTTCGGGGTTGTGCTGGCCCTTTTCGATTCTCTATACCACTCCCTTAGTGGTTTTCAGCATTCTCAATTGGGTATGTATATACACACCCCTAAATGGGTTTCCCTGCATATTCAACATCTTATAAAAATGATAGATAGATCGATAATGACTTTGGTAGAGCATAGGGATACATTAGTGCATTGATTGTGTATGATATTTGAGACAAAGAGATTATGAGTTTGGATATATATTTTTTAATTTATTCTAGTTATTAGCAGGTTGGGTGTTCATTTATGGTTGGGCATATGTTTTTTCACTTTATTTTCCATATTCAATTATATTGTAGTACTCTATTGTATCCCATAAAGTTAATTATTGGCACAATTTTCCATATATTTATTGAATTTTATATTCCACTACAATATTAAATCGATATAGTTGGGTGTGTGTGTATACGTATATTAGGAAAAGGCTTCGCAATTCATTTATGCCTTCTCGACACATTTCTCTAGCCCCCAACCTATTGGAGTAGGTATTGGGGTTGTGGTGGCCCAGCCTTCCACCAGTCAAGAAGGCATTGGTTGTTGGGTTCTCATATCGAGGTCCCACATGCATTAGCATGTAGGGCCAAAATCCATCAAATTACTTTATAGTTGATCCTAGAGCATAACCCACATTAAAAATTTTCCCCCTCAAATGGCATCCAGTATCTCCCATCTGGGTGTCCATTGGGATCTCTATAATCATTACTGTCTCACGTCAGTGATTCCCCCAAGATCTCATTACCAATTGGCGATAACATTTAAAATTGTTCATCCATACTATAAACCCCTTTGACATAGGTCAAATACATTCCAATACCCCCATCATTCCTTATCCCATTAACAAGTGACTATCCCAGGATAATGTGCTCTAAGACCCTTAGAATCCTGATATATAATTCCATGTATTGCCACAAAACCAACATGGAGCCTCTCTAATTTCTCCTATGGGAGATCCCTAAACACATCACACAAAGGAAACTTCTCCAAAAGCATCTCATCATATCCCATATGATTCATCCTAATCACAATACTCATTATGATCCTACACAAACCATAAGAGGGTGATTGTATTACACATGATAAAGTCATCTATCTTTTTTATTAATACATATCCCAATCCCTCTATCACCTAGTTTGTATTCCTAGAAGAATTCACCCATCATACCTATTATCACGTCTCAAATATCGGTGCAACATAGTGTCCCTCACCAACCTGAGTGTCATTATTGTCCCTTGGAGATATAAGCTATAGTGATCTGAAATAGTCAAGTAATTAAAATAACTTCTCTTACGAATAGGAGGATAAACTCTACCATTCCATTACTCCATAAATAACTTCCAATCCATATCCATTAGATATTAACCCATGAAACATGAATATAGTATACAAATCATATATTAACATGCATATGGGATTGTACTATGGGGATCACATACCCCCCATCAAATAGTTACCTCCCAAGAAATGTTCCATAGAACCTTGAAAAATTAATTGATGTGTTATCCAAGACCTTAAATATAAGTCCCCAGCCTTAAACCTTACTTAATCTTGATTTATTACAAGACTACTCATTGAGGATCTTTTCAGGTTTAGAGTTTTAGAGAATTAGATCATAAAACTTGCATTACATTCTACATTTAAACAAAGTGGTTACATAAAAGATAGTATTCATTTTTCCCATCAATGGAAACATATTTAAAATAAAACATAGATTCTTTCTTGACACTTCCATGACACTATCATCACATCATGTACCTTTCCCTGGACCTTTGAAATTCATTTCAAAAACATGGGATGAACATTAAAAGCTCAGTAAGGGATATAAAAATATGGAAAGGAAACATGAGTAAATATATACATAAGAATGAAATCATAATTTACCCATAAATCATAATCTCTTTGACATACCTCATCAAATCATGAATAAATCATAGAAATCATAAAACATTGAGCTAACATGAGGCATTCATAACATTCTTGCATAGGGAGTAACCCTCTTGGTTACGTTTGGAATACCCATCAGATTATATTCCCTAAATCTCTTCTGAGAAACCTTAACATTAAACTCCTTCGCGTTACCCAATTCATTGGAGAGCTATATCGGGATCATCCACCCTTAGTTTATTATGGAACCACCCATATTCATAACAATACCCATGAACTATAACATAATCGTACCACATAATACATGCATAATAGAAACATAACATTTCCACATTTCAATCACAAGATATCAATAAAACACATTGATATAAAAAAACATTATGAAAACAATTTTCCATACCAAAATAAAAGAAATGTAAAACATGGTATTTATTTATTCATTTAAAAAATTTTATGTCTTGTAGAGGAAGCCAAAACTCAAATAATGGTCACGACGGCGGAGAAGTCATGGTCACCGCATACGTACGAAAAAATCATTCACTTTTTTCATTTAGTAAAACACTTCATATAAATAAGATTCATTTTGAATAAGAATAAATGTCAATGGGGTTTATACACTGTATAAAAGAATGATGTGTATAAAACAAAATATTCCTCAATGAATGGAGATTGAGACGAAGTCCCATACCTCGGGTCCGACTTGACTCGATCTTTCTTTAAAGTCCTGAATAATAAACATGAGTTAATTTATACTTGCATAAGAACCTTTTTCAAGTTCAGTATTCCTTTTATATCACTTATTACCATATCATGAACACTATGTAATTATTTAAGTTAATAACTGTCATTTTAGCGATCATTGGCACTTGATTAAAAAATATGATCTTTATAATTACAATTTGTTCATGTATCCATTATGTCAAAAGTTATACTCATGATGTATATATCATATATATCATATATATCAATTATATAAATTCATTTATAATATTACATAACATTTAGAGGTAAGAAATGAAATGCACTGTTCATGGAGACGGTAAGTCGTACGTACGCATGAACGCTACTTTCATTTCTTTGTTATATTAAGGGAATTAAAACTAAATGAGAGATATGTATATTTTAATTCCAGAATTATATTCATAATTTAGATGTAAAAGAAATCACATATATCCATTATATATATGTACTTATAATAATACATTACATATGGGGATAATAAATGAAATGCACCGTTTATGGAGACAGTAAGTCGTACGTACGCATGAACGCTACTTCCACTTCCATTTCATATTTAATGGAATTAAAACAAAATTATACTTAATAGTATTATAAATCTAGTATTTCATCATATATAATATCACTAAATCTATCCTTTATACGTACCACATATATTATTAACAAATCAATCCACTTTGAGGGGGCGGTAGTCCGCACTTCCTAAAATGAAGATATCACATTTACCCATAATGGAAACAATAAAGGTATGCCATAAATGAAAAATAAATAAGATTAAGTAAAACATAAACATATTATATATCATATATAAATATATTTACATCTTAATGGCTACCTTTGAAGGTGTTATATGAGTGTTGAACAATCATCGTTTCGTGAGACAGAAATCCGTCATCCACAGAAACAGTATGTTCATTAATCATTAGATGTAGGTGTGTGTAAGTGTAGATAGAATACATATTATAACGACATATTAGTGTATTGAAGATACTTTAGTAGTTACAAAAGAAATTAATTTATGATTTTAGAGGGATGGAGAAGCAAAATTAAACATAAGAACACAAGAAAAGACAATACCTTTAAATCATGTAACTCTTTTTGATTTGAGATCAAATGCTTCCTTGGGAAGACTTCTGCCTAAAGGGAGGATTATAAGAGTTAGAGAAGTATGTGGAGAGAAAAAATGGTCAAGGGTTGGCTAAGCCAACGGCTGTGGAAGAGTGGGTAAGGAGGTAGAGGTGGGGGCCTTTTATAAGAGAAGAGGTGGGGCACTATTGGAAAGGTATAAAAGGTTTCTTTATTTACAAATGAGTTTCAGATTTTAAAGGTCACACATTGATGTATTTCAAGGATAAGGTGATAATTGTTTGAAATATACTCTTCCAATAGGACTTTGACAAGTGTATGTTATAGTTTTAACATTATATTTTCATTTTATTTAAATCATTTATTAATGAGGTAATCACTGCATCATCATGATGTCATAAATAATTTCATTTATATAATGTCTAAAAATTATAAAATAAAACATCAGGATGTAGGAAATATTTTTAGATTTCCAATTAATATTTATAGTCCAAAATATCAATTATGTAGTCAAAATTAAAAATGATTTACTCAGGTGATACATTCTTTGTTATATTTAACTTTCTTTAAAAATAAAAAGATAAAAAGTCACTTTCACACAAAAGTGATTCCATGGGGTCCCCATGTTTTGGACAAGGAATCCCATGGTCGTACATGAGACAACCAGTAGCATTAGGACACATTTTGTGTCATTTTTTATTATTATTTTATTATTTTATTTTCCTTAACTACTCGATTACTCGTTAATCAAGATAATTAAAGATAATTATCGTCGTTACTATTCATAATGTAAAAAAAGAAGTCTTAATTACATAATTTGGACCTTATGATTCCAAATATTAAATCCATTTTACCAAATTTCAAAAATATAAATAGCAATAATTAATTTAAAAATAATTCCCATTGTAAAAACAGAGAGCAGTTTTTTTGAAACAATATCTATGAAAAGTTTGGCACTTGTTTATGCCCAATTCCAATGTAAAATTAATCCCAATGACCACCATTGTATTACATAGTACAAATATATTATATTTACACTTTAAAACTAATTAAAAAGATAATATATCCATACAATTAAATTAGATGAAAAAGCAGTTTTGATGTAAAATGCAGTATTTGTCACTATTCATTAAAAATTGAACATTGTCAGAAAAATACCAAAAAAATATCCATTGTAAATTTCAATGTACCAATCCTAAAAAATAAGTTTATTTTGAAAAATATAGCTTATATAATTGTCAAAAGTTTTATTTAAAAATGTTTTTCCATCAAAAGGCAGTAAAACAATCTTTTAAGAATATTATTGTATTCCATGTTTAAGATTGGATTTATTCTCATTTTAAGCCTCTAAAACAATATCTATTTCATAAATAGACATAGATAAAAATTTATATTATTCATTACTTAATTGGGATGTTACATCCTTCCCACCATTAGAAAATTGTGTCCTTGTAATTTATTTACTTATCGAATAAGTGGGGGTATTTAGCCCTCATTGCATTTTCATATTTCCATGCGCCTCTTCAATCATGTGGTTATTCCACATTACCTTTACCTGATGAATCACCTTATTCCGTAACACTTTCTCCCTATTGTCAAGAATCTGGACAGGTTGTTCCTCATAAGATATGTTCTCTTCCAGCTAAATTATCTCTGGAATCAAAACATGAGATTGATCTAGCATATACTTCCTTAACATTGAAACATGAAAAACATTGTGTACCTGAGATAAACTTAGAGGCAAAGCCACTCGGTAAGAAACTGATCCAATTGTCTCTAGAATTTCATTTGGTCCAATGAACCTTGTACTCAGCTTTCCTTTCTTACCAAATCGCATCACACTTTTCGATGGTGAGACTTCGAGAAAAACATGATAACCTACCTCAAAAGATAGATCCTTCCTCCGGTAATCTGTATAACTCTTCTTCCTACTCTGAGCTGTTCTCATGTGTTTCTGTATCAGCTGAACTTTTTCTGCCAACTTATCTACCAATTCTAGTCCCATCAGCTTCCTTTCACCCACTTCATCCTAGAAAGCTAGCGTTCGACACCGCTTCCCATATAGTGCCTCAAATGGTGCCATCTGTATACTGGAATGAAAACTGTTATTATATGAAAACTCAACCAAAGAAAAATGTTGGTCCCAAATTCCCTAATAATACATCGAACAAGCACGTAGCAAATCTTCCAAAGTCTGAATTGTTCATTCTTATTTCCCATCTTATTGAGGATGAAAAGCTGTACTAAAAATTAATTCAGTACCCAACAACTTATGAAGGCCTTTACAAAAGTTAGAAGTAAACCTGGGATCACGGTCAGATACAATGAAGTGAGGAACTCCATGTAACCTGACTATCTATTTAATATATAAATATGAAATTTGATCTATGGAAAAAGTATCCCATATAGCAAGGAAATGAGCATATTTAGTCAAGCGGTCAACAATAACCTAGATTGCATTATTACCTCAAAGTGTCTTCGGCAATCCCACAATGAAGTCCATGTATATATTCTCCCATTTTCACACTGGTACTGGTAATGGCTGAAGAATCCCTTCGGTAACTACCGCTTTACTTTAACCAATTGACAAGTCAAACACTTCACAGTTAAATCAACAATATCTTTTTTCATTCCATCCCACAAGTAATACTCCTGCAGATCTCTGTACATCTTTGTACTGCCCAGATGAACTAAAAATAGAGAACTATGAGCTTTACATAAAAACTCTCTCTTCAATTTTAAATCACGAGGAACACACAATCTCTTCCAAAATCTCAAAACACAGTCAATATCAATGTTGAATTCAGGAAACTTACCTTTCTGAACTAGCTCTACCTTTTTCTTCAACTCACTGTCTTGCATCTATGCTTGCTTGATTCTGTCTGATAGAGAAGATTTCACTGATACCTAAAACAAACCAGAAGGACATCCTGCACTAACAACTTCTATGCCAAAGTTCATCAAATCCATAACCAAAGGATCATGTTCCAAACACAACATTTGTTAATGAGGCATTACTTTTTCGACTCAAGCATCAGCCACTTTATTTGATTTTCCCTGATGGTAATGAATTGTACAATCATAATCCTTGATTAATTCCATCCATTTCCTCTGTCTCATGTTCCATTCATTTTGAGTGAATATATACATCAAAATTTTGTTATCGGTATATATTTCACACTTTACTCTATAAAAATGATGCATCCAAATTTATAATGCGAAAACAACAACTACTAATTTCATATCATGTGTAGGGTAATATACCTCATGAGTTTTCAACTGTCGTGAAACATAAGAAATAAGCTGATCATTCTGCATTAGAACGCAACCAAGTCCTTTAAATGAAGCATTACTGTAGATAACAAACTCCCCATTCTTGGAAGGTAGTGCCAAAACTTGAGCATTCACCAACCTTCTTTACAATTCCTGAAAACAATCATCACATTCATTTGTCCAGATAAACTTAACACCCTTCTGAGTTAGCTAAGTCATTGGACTAGATAACCATGAAAAATTTCTATCAAACCTTCGATAATAGCCGGCCAAACCAAGGAAGCTACGAATCTCAGTTACATTTGTGGTTCTTGGACATTCTTCCACAACCTTTGTTTTTGCAGGATCAACAGTTATCCAATCTTTAGAAACAATATGAATAAGGAGAGAAATTTTTTGCAATGATAACTAACACTTGCTGAATTTTCTGTACAGTTACTTTTCTTATAAGGTTTTCAAAATAACCCTTAAATGTATTTAATGCTCCTATTTTCTTTTAGAAAACACCAAAATATCATCAATAAACACAACCAACATTTTTCACCTGAGTCAAAAGAGCCATCACTGCAACAAACTGTTTAGTTCTGATTCTGACCATCTCATGATACTGTTTTGATAGGTTATTTCCCCTGTGTGCCTTCCCATAAAATATGTTCTGTTTCCTCTATGAAAAACCATTATTAACAAACATGTCTTAGATAAAGCAACATGGTAATCTTCAAATGCTATATCATTTCCATTTGACCCAAAAAAATATATTTGGATAATAATTTAATAGAATTCTAACTCCTAATGTTATCTAAACCGACCTTTGATACCAACTATAAGGGCCCATCCTTAAAGCTTACTTAATCTTGAGTTATTACAAGTATAAGGCCCCAGCCTTAAACCTTACTTAATCTTGAGTTATTACAAGATTACACATTGAGGATCTTTTCGGGTTTAGAGATTTAGAGAATTAGATCATAAAACATTCATTACATCCCACATATAAACAAAGCGGTTACATAAACATAGTATTCTTCATTCCCATCAATGGAAACACATTTAAAATAAAACATGGTTTATTTCTTGACACTTCCTTGACACTATCATCATATCATGTACCTTTCCCTTGACATGTGAAAAACATTTCAAAAAAACATGGGATGAGCATAAAAAGATCAGTATGGGTTATAAAAACATGGAAAGGAAAAATGTGTTCATATATACATAAGAATGAAATCATACTTTACCCATAAAACATAGGCACTTTAACATACCTCAAAAAATCATGAATAAATCATAGAAATCATAAGAAATAAAGGTAACCTGAGGCATTCATAACATTCGTACGTAGGGAGTAACCCTCTTGGTTACATTTGGAATACCCATCACAGTATATTCCCTAAAATCTCTTTGGAGAAACCTTAACGTTTCACTCCTTTGCGTTACCCAATGCATTGAAGAGATATATCGGGCTCACCCGCCCTTAGTTTATCACGGAACCACCCGTCTTCATAATAATGCCCAAAAACCATAACATAATCATATCACATAAAACATGCATAAAAGAAGACATAAAATTTCCACATTTCAATCACGAGATATCAATACAACACATTGATATAAAAACATTTTGAAAACCATTTTCAATACCAAAATAAAAGAAAAGTAAAACATGGTGTTTATTTTTCTTTTAAAAAGAAGGTATGGCTTGTAGGGGAAGCCAAAACTCAAATAATGGTCGCGGCGGCGGAGAAGTCGTTGTCGCCACATACATACGACAAAAACATTCCCTTTTGATGTTTAGTAAACGCTTCGTATAAAAAAGATTCATTTTCTATAAATGTAAAAGTCAAAGGGTTTTATACACCGTATAAATGAAAGTTGTGTATAAAATAAAATATACCTCAATGAAAGGAGATTGAGACGAAGTCCCATACCTCGTATCCGAATTGACCCGACCATTCTTTAATCTCCTGAATAATAAACTTGAGTTAATCTATACTTGCTTATGAACCTTTTTCAAGTTCATTATTCCTTTTATACGATGTTATGAACATCATGTAATCATTTAAGTTAATAGTGTTCATTTTTTCGGTATTTGGTTCTTAAGTCAAAAATAGACTTCTTAGACTTACATGTTGTTAATTTGGTCAAAGTTTCATTATATCCAGAATGATATTAATGACTTGGATAACATATATATCATATATATTCATCATATACATGTATTTATAATATTACATCACATTTAGAGGTAAGAAATGAAATGCACCGTTCATGGAGGCGGTAAGCCGTACGTACGCATGAACGCTACTTCCATTTCTATTTCGTATTTCAGGAATGGAATCATAATGATATAAGAGTATATTGTAATTCCAGTATAATAAAATATATAATATCATTAACTTTATCCTTTACACATCCCACATATGCTATTAACGAATCAAATCACTTTCAGGGGGCGGTAGTCCGCACTTCCCAAAATGAAGATATCATGTTTACCCATAATGGAAACCATAAAGGTATGCCCAAAATGAAAAAAAAATAGAAGCTTAAGAAAATAATAAACATAATATATATCATATATGAAAATAGTGACATCATAATGGCCACCTTTGAAGGTGTTAAATGAGTATTGAACAATCATCGTTTCGGGAGGCAGAATTTCGCCATCCACGGAAACTGTATGTTCTTTAACCATTTGATGTAGTTGTGTGAGAGTGTAGCTCAAATAAATCTTATAACAACATCCTAGTATATTGATAATACTGGTGTTGTTACAAAATAAGTAAATAAAAAGAGTTTAGGGGGTTGTAGAAGCAAAATAAAAAAAATGAACATGAGAGAATGAATTACCTTTAAAAGTGTATCTCCTTTTGATTTGACCCTAAAGGCTTCCTTTGTAAGGATTCTGCCCAAAGGGAATCCTCTAGGATTAGGAGAGGGATGTGAAGAGGGTAAATGGGCATGGGTTGGCCGATCCAAAGGCTTGAGGAGTGTGTTAAATGAGGTAGAGGTGGGGGCCTTTTATAAGAGGAGAGGAGGGGCAGTTTTGGAAAGTAAATAAATATTACTTTATTTGAAAATGTGTTTCTGTTTTAAAAGGTCCCACATTGATATAATTCGTGGATAAGGTGATAAGGGTTCGAAATCCACTCATCCAATTGGTTTTGGACATGTGTAGTTTATAGATTTTACATTATCTTTCCATTTTATTTTAATTGTCAAATTATGATGTCATCGCTGCATCATTATTATGTCATAAATAATTTAATTTATTTAATGCCTAAAAATTATAGAAAAAATAATATGATGTCGGAAATCTTTTTAGATTTCCAATGACTATTTATAATCAAATATCTGTTCTTTATAACCCCATGTAAAAATTGTTTTCGTGAAACATATTATGTTTGTGTCATTTTTACTTTTACATTAAATAAAACGTTATTTATGTCATTTCCCAACCAAAATGTCTCCATGGGGTCCCCAAGTTGACCCATGGCTTTTCCTGGTCGGCCATGACACAACCAATAAGGTTGGGACATGTGTATAGGTCATTTCATATTATTAAAGCATTATTTATACCTTAAACTAAACTAATTACCACTAATCGCGATTAAAAACTTAATAAGTTACTATTCACCAAAAAATTATTTTAATCTCATTGAACCACATTTTACTTCTTAATTAAAACCATGTATGTCAGATTTTTGAAATTCAAAACACAATGATGGCGAAATTTCATTTAAACAGAAAATCAGTCTTTATAAGTACCACTTAGTGGTTTCACTATTTATCAAAAATTGATGTTTTTCAGAAAATTACCAAAAATTCACCCTAAGCTATATTTGATATTCCGAATTCAAAAATGAAGTCTATTTTACAAAATTAAAAACATATAAGTCACATTTATTAATTTAATAATTAATTACCACTGTCAGAGCAAATAACGTGTTTTTATGAAACAATAAGTATCAAATGATGGACACTAGTTTAAGTCCAATTTCAAAGTGAAATTGATTCCAATGACTACCATTGGATAAAATGGTAAAAATATATTAATATTACTGATTAAGATAAATTAAAAATATAATCTAATCATATAAATAAATTAGATTAAAAAGCAGTTTTGATGTAAAATGCAGTATTTTTCACTATTCATTAAAAAATGAACATTGTCAGAAAAATACCAAAAATTCACAAAAAGTAAATTTTGATGTCCCAATCATAAAGAATAAGTTTATTTTGACAAAAATATCTTATAAAATTGTCAAAAGATAGATTTAAAAAAGGTTTTCCATCAAAAGGCAGTAAAACAATCTTTTAAGAATATTAGTGTATTTCATGCATAAGTTTGTATTTATTTTCATTTTAAGCCTCTAAAACACTATCTTAATCGTTAATAGCCATAGATAAAAATATCTATTATTCATTACTTACTTGGGATGTTACATCCTTCCCCCCTTTAGAAAATTACATCCCTGCAATTTATTTACTTATCGAATAAATGGGGGTACTTATCCCTCATTGCATTTTCAGATTCCCATGTTGCCTCTTCCATCATGTGGTTTTTCCACAAAACCTTTACCTGGTGAATCAATTTATTCCGTAACACTTGCTCCCTGTGGTAAAGAATCTAGACCAGTTGTTCCTCATAAGATAGGTTCTCTTCCAGCTGAACTACCTCTGGACTCAAAACATGATTTGGATTTGGCATATACTTTCTCAACATCGAAACGTGAAAAACATTGTGTACCTGAGATAAACTCGGAGGTAAAGCCACTCGGTATGCAACTGATCCAACACTCTCCAAAATTTCGTATGGTCTAATAAACCTTGGACTCAACTTTCCTTTCTTACCAAATCTCATCACACTTTTCCAAGGAGAAACCTTGAGAAAAACATGACCACCTACCTCGAAAGATAGATCCTTCCTCCGGTTATCCGCATAACTCTTCTGCCTGCTATGAGCTGTTCTCATGTGTTTCTGAATCAGCTGAAGATTTTCTGCCATCTCTTCTACCAATTCTGGTCCCATCAACTTCCTTTCACCCACATCATCCCAGAAAGCTGGAGTTCGACACCGCTTCCAATATAATGCCTGAAATGGTACCATCTGTATACTGGAATGAAAACTGTTATTATATGAAAACTCAACCAAAGAAAGATGTTGGTCCCAACATCCTTGATTATCCATAGAACAAGCTCGTAGCATGTTCTCCAATGTCTTAATTGTTCGTTCTGACTGCCCAACTGATTGAGGATGAAAAGCTGTACTAAAATTTAATTCAGTACCCAACGACTTCTGAAAGCCTTTCCAAAAGATATAAGTAATCCTGGGATCACGATCCGATACAATGGAGAGAGGAACTCCATGTAACCTGACTATCTCTTTATGATACAAATGGGAAAGTTGATCAAGAGAGAAAGTATCTCGTATAGCAAGGAAATGAGCAGATTTGGTCAAGCGATCAACAATAACCCAGATTGCATTATTACCTCGAGATGTCTTCGGTAATCCAACAACAAAGTCCATGGATATATTCTCCCATTTCCACTCTAGCACTGGTAAAGGCTGAAGCATCCCTTTCGGTAACTGCCGCTCTGCTTTAACATGTTGACAAGTCAAACACTTCACAGTAAAATCAGCAATATCTCTTTTCATTCCATCCCACCAGTAATACTCCCGCAGATCTCTATACATCTTAGTACTGCCCGGATGAACTGAAAACGGACAACTATGAGCTTTACATAACAACTATCTTTTCAACTGTGAATTACAAGGCACACACAATCTCTTCCCAAATCTCAAAACGCAATCATTATCAATGTTGAATTCAGGAAACTTACCTTTCTGAACCAGCTCTACCTTTTTCTGCCACTCACTGTCTTGCTTATGTGCTTGCTTGATTCTATCTGATAGAGAAGATCTCACTGAAACTTGAAACAAAACAGAAGGACTTCCTGCACCAACAACTTCTATTCCAATGTTCCTCAAATCCTTAACCAAAGGATCACGTTCCAAACACAACATTGTTAATGAAGCATTACTTTTTCGACTCAAAGCATCACCCACTTTATTTGCTTTTCCCGGATGGTAATGAATTGTACAATCATAATCCTTGATTAATTCTAGCCATCTCCTCTGTCTCATGTTTAACTCTTTCTGAGTGAATATATACTTTAAACTTTTGTGATCGGTATATATTTCACACTTTACTCCATACAAATGATGCCTCCAAATTTTTAAAGAAAAAACAACAGCAGCTAATTCCAAATCATGTGTAGGTTAATTTACCTCATGAGTTTTCAACTATCGTGAAGCATAAGCATTTACCTGATCATTATGCATTAGGACGCAACCAAGTCCTTTCAATGAAGCATCACTGTATATAACAAACTAACCATTCATGGAAGGTAGTGCCAAAACGGGAGCATTCACCAATCATCTTTTCAATTCCTGAAAACAATCATCACATTCTTTTGTCCATATAAACTTAACACCCTTCCGAGTTAGCTTAGTCATTGGACTAGATAACTGTGAAAAATTTCTAACAAACCTTTGGTAATAGCCCACAAAACCAAGGAAGCTACGAATCTTGGTTACATTTGTGGGTCTTGGCCATTCTTCCACAACTTTTGTTTTTGCTGGATCAACAGTTATTCCATCTTTAGAAACAATGTGACCAAGGAAAGAAATTTTTTGCAACCAAAACTCACACTTGCTGAATTTACCATACAGTTTCTTTTCTTTTAAGGTTTGCAAGATAACCCTTAAATGTCTTTCATGCTCCTCTTTACTATTAGAAAACACAAAAATATCATCAATGAAAACCACCACAAACATATCCAGGAACTCATGGAAAATTCTATTCATTAAGTCTATGAATACAGCAAGTGCATTGGTTAGCCCAAAAGGAATTACTACAAATTCATAATGGCCATATCTCATACAGAACGCGGTCTTTGGAATATCTGCCTCCTTTACCTTCAGCTGATGGTACCCCGATCTCAAGTCAATCTTTGAAAACAACTGAGCTCCCTAGAGCTGATCAAACAAATCATCGATATGATGCAAAGGATATTTGTTCTTAACAGTGATATTATTCAAGGCTCTATAATCAATGCAAAGTCTCATAGAACCATCTTTATTTTTAACAAATAAAACAGGAGCACCCCATGGTGATGTGCTAGGTCTAATGAAACATTTCTCTAATAAATCTTGCAATTTCTCCTTCAACTCTAAAAGTTCAATTTGTGCCATTCGATAAGGGGGTTTTGAAATTGGCTTAGCATCAGGAACTAAGTCAACAGTAAACTCAACTTCCCGATCTGGTATTATTCCAGGCAACTCATCAGGAAAAACATCAGGATACTCATTTACCACTAGCACATTATTAATTTCAATAGTTCCTTTATTTTAAACGACGTGTGCAAGGTAACATTCATTTCCATCTTTTACAAGTTTCTCAGCCTCTTGATATGTTATCAAAAGTATGGGTTCATTCCTGTAAACAAACTGAAAGTCTTTCTGAAAAGAAACTTCTTTAGCTCTACAATCAATCATAGCATGGTAAATAGAGAGCCAATCCATTCCCAGGATAACATCAAACTCTAATAGAGGTAGAACAATAAGGTTTCCAAGTAGGTTCTTTCCATATATAAGGATATGAAGATTCTTATAAATTCTTTTTTCCTCAACATTTCCCCCAGGTGTTTTTACCAAAAGTTCAGGAGTCATTTCTTGAGATGGTATTCCCATTTTACTAGAAAAGTTTTCAGAGATGAAAGAATGTGTAGACCCCGAATCAAACAACACACTGGCATAATCTGAAAAAACAATCAAAGTACCTGATACAACATCATTTGATGGCCCGACATCTGCTGAAGTAGTTGCAAAGGATTTCACCACCCCTTTCTGCTTGTAGTATAACTGCTTCCCATCACTCAAGCTCTTTGTTGGACACATGTTTGCGTAGTGAACCATCTCATTGAACTTATAACATTTAACTAACTGTAAATCAAATTTGTTCTTACCTTCACCTTGATCCTTGTCAGTGCAATCACGAGCCTTATGTCCCATCTTACCACATCGGTAGCACTTTCCAGAATTCAGAATACATTCCCCAGCATGCCTTTTGCCACATTTATCACAAACTGGAAACTTAGTTCTCTTACCATCAGACTTTATTGAAGAATTCTTACCTTTCTCCTGCCACCTCGGTCTCTTCTTCTGCTGGTTGTTATAGAACACTTGGTCATCGGCAAAATCCATTTCCACCTTCTCAGCACATCGAACAAGCTTTTCATAACTTTTAAACTCACGAGAAGCTAATGCCCTACGATATTTTGGCTTTAATCCTGAGTAAAAACGATTTATTTTACTATCAAGGTCCCGGATAAAATTTGGAGCATACCTTGCCAATTGAGTGAACCTTTGTTCATAGGCAGCCACTGAGTCTTCCCCTTGCCTCAATTCCAAGAATTGCTTTTCCATCCTAAGTCGAACAGCCTTAGGAAAATACTTCTCAAGAAACATACCTTTGAATTCATCCCAGTCAAAGAGCATCAATCTCATTGGCGTACCTGATATTTTTAACCATATACCACCACTGATCTGCTTCACCCTCCAAACGGTAAATAGCAAGACTAACCTTTTGATTGTCTGAACACCCCATGACATAGAAAATATTCTCTAGTGCTTTAATCCACCTTTCAGCTAGCACAGGGTCAGATGATCCTCTGAATGATGGGGGATGTTGCCTCATGAAATGTTCCACCACTGACATGTTCCTCTGCGGTTGATCTGGCTGATCTCGTGTATGGATACCACCGCCATTTATTGCATGAGTCAACTGCGCCATTACTGCAACAAACTGTTCAGTTTCAATTCCGACCATTTTTGGATGCTGATTCGGAAGGTTATTTCCTTCTATATGCCTTCCTAGCACTGCTTCCATGTTTCCTCTGCGGAAAACCATTGTGAACAAACATGTCTTAGATAAAGAAACATGGTAATCTTTAAATTCTATATCATTTCTAAAAAAAATATTTTTCGATAATCATTTAATAGAATTCTAACTCCTAAAGTTATCTAAACCGACCTCTGATACCAACTATAAGGCCCCAGCCTTAAACCTTACATAATCTTGAGTTATTACAAGATTACACATTGAGGATCTTTTCGGGTTTAGAGTTTTAGAGAATTAGATCATAAAACATTCATTACATCCCACATATAAACAAAGTGGTTAGATAACGATAGTATTCTTCATTCCCATCAATGGAAACACATTTAAAATAAAACATGGTTTATTTCTTGACACTTCCTTGACATTATCATCATATCATGTACCTTTCCCTTGACCTGTGAAAAACATTTCAAAAAAACATGGGATGAGCATAAAAAGCTCAGTATGGGTTATAAAAACATGGAAAGGAAACATGAGTTCATATATACATAAGAATGAAATTATACTTTACCCATAAAACATAGACACTTTAACATACCTCATAAAATCATGAATAAATCATAGAAATCATAAGACATAAAGGTAACTTGATGCATTCATAACATTCTTACGTATGGAGTAACACTCTTGGTTACGTTTGGAATACCCATCACAGTATATTCCCTAAAATCTCTTTGGAGAAACCTTAATGTTTCACTCCTTCACGTTACCCAATGCATTGGAGAGCTATATCAGGCTCACCTGCCCTTAGTTTATCACGGAACCACCCATATTCATAATAATGCCCAAGAACCATAACAGAATCATATCACATAAAACATGCATAAAAGAAAACATAAAATTTCCACATTTCAATCACGAGATATCAATACAACACATTGATATAAAAACATTGTGAAAACCATTTCCAATACCAAAATAAAACAAAAGTAAAACATGGTGTTTATTTTTCTTTTAAAAATAAGGTATGGCTTGTAGAGGAAGCCAAAACTCAAATAATGGTCACGGCGGCGGAGAAGTTGTTGTCACCGCATACGTACGACAAAAACATTCCCTTTTGTCGTTTAGTAAACGCTTCATATAAAAAAGATTCCTTTTGGATAAACGTAAAAGTCAAAGGGTTTTATACACCGTATAAAAGAAAGTTGTGTATAAAATAAAATATGCCTCAATGAAAGGATTTTGAGACGAAGTCCCATACCTCGTATCCGACTTGACCCGACCATTCTTTAATCTCCTGAATAATAAACATGAGTTAATATCTACTTTCTTATGAACCTTTTTCAAGTTCATTATTCCTTTTATACAATGTTATGAACATCATGTAATCATTTAAGTTAATAGTGTTCATTTTGTCGGTATTTGGTTCTTAACTCAAAAATAGACTTCTTACACTTACATGTTGTTAATTTGGTCAAAGGTTAGTTATATCCAGAATAATATTAATGATTTGGATAACATATGTATCATATATAGTCATCATATACATGTATTTATAACATTACATCACATTTAGAGGTAAGAAATGAAATGCACCGTTCATGGAGACGGTAAGCCGTACGTACGCATGAACGCTACTTCCATTTCTATTTAGTATTTCTGGAATGGAATAATAATGATATAAGATTATATTGTAATTCCAGTATAATAAAATATTTAATATCATTAACTTTATCCTTTACACATCCCACATATGGTATTAACGAATCAAATCACTTTCAGGGGGCGGTAGTCCGCACTTCCTAAAATGAAGATATCGTGTTTACCCATAATGGAAACCATAAAGGTATGCCCAAAATGAAAAAAAAAGAAGCTTAAGGAAATAATAAACATATTATATATCATATATAAAAATAGTGACATCATAATGGCCACCTTTGAAGGTGTTAAATGAGTATTGAACAATCATCGTTTCGGGAGGCAGAATTTCGCCATCCACGGATACCGTATGTTCTTTAACCATTTGATGTAGTTGTGTGAGAGTGTAGCTCAAATAAATCTTATAACAACATCCTAGTATATTGAGGATACTTTTGTTGTAACAAAAGAAGTAAATAAAAAGAGTTTAGGGGGTTGGAGAAGCAAAATAAAACAAATGAACATGAGAGAATGAATTACCTTTAAAAGTGTAACTCCTTTTGATTTGAGCCTAAAGGCTTCCTTTGTAAGGATTCTGCACAAATGGAATCCTCTAGGATGAGGATAGGGATGTGGAGAGAGTGAATGGGAAGGGGTTGGCCGAGCCAAAGGCTTGAGGAGTGTGTTAAATGAGGTAGAGGTGGGGGCCTTTTATAAGAGGCGAAGAGGGGAAATTTTGGAAAGTAAAGAAATATTACTTTATTTGAAAGTGTGTTTCGGTTTTAAAAGGTCCCACATTGATATAATTCGTGGATAAGGTGATAAGGGTTCGAAATCCACTCATCCAATTGGTTTTGGACATGTGTAGTTTATAGATTTTACATTATCGTTCCATTTTATTTTAATCGTCAACTTATGATGTCATCGCTGCATCATTATTATGTCATAAATAATTTAATTTATTTGATGCCTAAAAATTATAAAAAAAATACTATATTGTAGGAAATCTTTTTAGCTTTCCAATTACTATTTATAATCAAATATGTGATCTTTATAACCCCATGTAAAAATTTATTTCGTGAAACATATTATGTTTGTGTCATTTTTACTTTTACATTAAATAAAAAGTTATTTATGTCATTTCCCAACCAAAATGTCTCCATGGGGTCCCCAAGTTTACCCATGGATTTTTTGGGTCGGCCATGAAACAACCAATATGGTTGGGACATGTTTCTAGGTCATTTCATATTATTAAAGCATTATTTATACCTTAAACTACACTAATTACCACTAATCGCGATTAAAAACTTAATAAGTTACTATTCACCAAAAAAATTATTTTAATCTCATTGAACCACATTTTACTTCTTAATGAAAACCATGTATGTCATATTTTTGAAATTCAAAACACAATGATGGCAAAATTTCATTTAAACGGAAAATCAGTCTTTATAAGTACCACTTAGTGGTTTCAATATTCATCAAAAATTGAAGTTTTTCAGAAAATTACCAAAAATTCACCCTAAGATATATTTGATATTCCAAATTCAAAAATGAAGTCTATTTTACAAAATTCAAAACATATAAGTCACATTAATTAATTTAATAATTAATTCCCACTATCAGAGCAAATAGCGTGTTTTTATGAAACAATAAGTATCAAAAGATTGACACTTGTTTAAGTCCAATTTCAAAGTGAAATTGATTCAAATGACCACCATTGGATTAAATGGTAAAAATATATTCATATTACAGATTAAGATCAATTCAAAAGATAATCTAATCATATAAATAAATTATATTAAAAAGCAGTTTTGATGTAAAATGCAGTATTTTTCACTATTCATTAAAAAATGAACATCGTCAGAAAAATACCAAAAATTCACAAAATGTAAATTTTGATGTCCCAATAATAAAGAATAAGTTTATTTTGACAAAAATAGCTTATAAAATTGTCTAAAGATAGATTTAAAAATGGTTTTCCATCAAAAGGCAATAAAACAATCTTTTAAGAATATTAGTGTATTACATGCATAAGATTGTATTTATTTTCATTTTAAGCCTCTAAAACACTATCTTAATCATTAATAGACATAGATAAAAATATCTATTATTTATTACATACTTGGGATGTTACAACAAGACTACTCATTGGGGATCTTTTCAGGTTTAGAGTTTTATAGAATTAAATCATAAAACTTTCATTACATTCCACATTTAAACAATGTGGTTACATAAAAGATAGTATTCATTTTTCCCATAAATGGAATCATATTTAAAATAAAACATGGATTCTTTCTTGAAACTTCCTTGACACTATCATCACATCATGTACCTTTCCCTTGACCTATGAAAATCATTTCAAAAACATGGTATGAGCATAAAAAGCTCAGTATGTGATATATAAATATGGAAAGGAAACATGAGTACATATATACATTAGAATGATATCATACTTTACCCATAAAACATAAGCACTTTAACATACCTCATAAAATCATGAATAAATCATAGAAATCATAAGACCTAAAGGTAACTTGATGCATTCATAACATTCTTACATAGGGAGTAACCCTCTTGGTTACGTTTGGAATACTCATCAAAGTATATTCCCTAAATATCTTCAGAGAAACCTTAACGTTTAACTCCTTCGCATTACCCAATTCATTGGATAGCTATATCGGACTCACCCAACCTTAGTTTATCAAGTAACCACCCGTCTTCATAACAATTCCCAAGAACCATAACATAATCGTACCACATAATACATGCATAAAGGAAACATAACATTTCCACATTTCAATCACAAGATATCAATACAACACAATGATATAAAAAAACATTATGAAAACAATTTTCAATACCAAAATAAAAGAAATGTAAAACATGGTTTTATATTTTTTATTTTAAAAAAAGGTATGCCTTGTAGAGGAAGCTAAAACTCAAATAATGGTCACAATGGCGGAGAAGTCATGGTCGCCGCATACGTATGACAAAAACATTCCATTTTGTCATTTAGTAAAATGCTTTATACAAAAAAAGTTTCCTATTGAATAATCATAAAATTCAAAGGGGTATATACACCTTATAAAAGAATGTTTTTTATAAATCAAAATATGCCTCAATGAATGAAGATTGAGACAAAGTCCCAAACCTCAGGTCCGAATTTACTCAATCATTCTTTAATGTCCTAAATATTAAACTTGAGTTATTATATACTTTCTTAAGAACCTTTTTAATGTTCAGTATTCCTTTTATATTACTTATTACCATGTCATTAACACTATGTAATTATTTATGTTAATAACATTCGTTTTAACGATCATTGGTACTTGAGTAAAAAATATGCTCTTTATAATTACAATTTGTTCATGTATCCATTATATCCAGAGTTATAATCATGATGTATATATCATATATACCATATATATACAGTATATACATGTATTTATAATATTAAATAACATTTAGAGGTAATAAATGAAATGCACCGTTCATGGAGACGGTAAGTCATACATACGCATGAACGCTACTTTCATTTCTATGTCATATTAATGGAATTTAAACTATATAAGAGATATGTATATTTTAATTTCATAATAATATTCATCATTTAGATGTAACATAAATCATATATATCCATTATATATATGTACTTATAATAGTATATTGCATTTGGGGATAAGATATGAAATGCGCCGTTCATGGAGACGGTAAGTTGTACGTACGAATGAACGCTACTTCCATTTCCATTTCATATTTAATGGAATTAAAACATAATGATACTTAATAGTATCATAATTACAGTATTGAATCATATATAGTATCACTCAATCTATCCTTTATATGTACCACATATAGTATAAACGAATAAAATCACTTTGAGGGGCGGTAGTCCGCACTTCCTAAAATGAAGATATCGTGTTTACCCATAATGGAAACCATAAAGTTATTGCATAAATGAAAAATACATAAGAATAAGTAAAACATAAACATATTATATATCATATATAAATATAATGACATTTTAATTAAAACTTTTAAGGTGTTATATGAGTGTTGAACAATCATCGTTTCGTGAGGCAGAAATTCGCCATCCACAGAAACAGTATGTTCATTAACCATTAGATGTATCTGTGTGTATGTGTAGTTAGAATACTTCTTATAACAACATCCTAGTATATTTACGATACTGGAGTTTTTACAAATGAAATGAATAAAAAGATTTTAGAGGGTTGGAGAAGAAAAATAAATCATAAGAACACAAGAGAAGACACTACCTTTAAATCGGGTAACTCTTTTTGATTTGAGCTCAAAGGCTTCCTTGGGAAGACTTCTGCCCAAAGTGAGGCATCTAAGAGTTATATAGGGATGTGTAGAGACAAAATGGGCAGGATTTGGCCTAGCCAAATGCATTGTAATGGTGGGTAAAGAGGTATATGTGGGGACCTTTTATAAGAGTAGAGGAGAGGCACTCTTGGAAAGGTATAAAAGGTTTCTTTATTTTAAAATGAGTTTCAGATTTTAAAGGTCCCACATTGATGTATTTCGAGGATAAAGTGATAAGGGTTCGAAATATACTCATAAAATAGGTATTTGACAAGTTTATGTTATATTTTTAACATTATCTTTTCATATTATTTAAATCCTTTATTAATGAGGTAATCGCTGCATCATCATGATGTCATTAATAATTTAATTTATTTAATGTCTAAAAATTATAAAAGAAAATATCAGGATGTAGGAAATATTTTTATATTTCCAATTAATATTTATAGTTCAAAATATAATTTATGTAGAGAAAATTAAAAAAATTTACTCAGGTGATACATTCTTTGTTATATTTAACATTCTTTAAAAATAAAAAAATAAAGAGTCACTTTCACACAAAAGTGATTCCATGGGGTCCCCAAGTTTGGAAAAAGGAATCCCATGGTCAGACATGAGACAACCAGTATAATTAGGACACATTTTGGTGTCTTTTATTATTATTATTATGATATTATTTTATTTTCCTTAACTACCCGATTACTCATTAATCATGATAATTGAAGGTAATTATTGTCGTTACTATTCATAATGTCCAAAAACAAAAGAGTCTTAATTACATAATTTGGACCTTCTGATTCCAAATATGGAATCCATTTTACCAAATTCCAAACTTATAAATTGAAAAAATTAATTTAAAAATAATTCCCTTTGTAAAAAAATAGCGGGTTTTTTTTGAAACAATATCTATGAAAAGTTTGGCACTTGTTTATGCGAAACTCCAAAGTGAAATTAATCCCAATGACCACCATTGGATTACATGGTAAAAATATATTCTATTTACACTTTAAAACCAATTAAAAATATAATCTAACAATATAATTAAATTAGATGAAAAAGCAGTTTTGATGTAAAATGCAGTATTTGTCACTATTCATTAAAAAATGACCATTGTCAGAAAAATACCAAAAAAATATCCATTGTAAATTTCAATGTACCAATCATAAATAATAAGTTTATTTTAAAAAATATAGCTTATATAATTGTCAAAAGTTTTATTTAAAAATTTTTTTCCATCAAAAGGCAGTAAAACAATCTTTTAAGAATATTAGTGTATTCCATGCTTAAGATTGGATTTATTCTCATTTTAAGCCTCTAAAACAATATATATTTCATAAATATACATAGATAAAAATATATATTATTCATTACGTACTTGGTATGTTACATTAAAAAAACACAAGATCCTACCTGACATCACATGACATAAATAATTATTTAAAATCAATTATTTTTAATTAATTAAACTAAACCAATGCAAGAAAACAGTTTAACAGCTGATTGTGAAAACTATTTAGAATAAAACCATGAACATCAATAACTGATGGTTCTAAAACACACTTATAACGCCAAACTATGTAAAATCCCTTAACATAAAGTATAAATCAATTTAAAAATAAAAAATATCCAATACTAAAGGATTATAAAATTCATTTTTGAGACATAATTCAATTAATACACTCCCAAAAAAATAATAACAATGTCTTGGGACCTCCTCCATGAAAGATGGGTAAAATATCCATTATTATTATTCAATTACACCATTCATTGGTGGAATCGAAGCAACATCATTTTTTAAATTCATCCATATTAGCTATCTATCATAAGTGAATAAAAATAGAAGAACATATTTTATTACATTTGATCAATGTAATATTATTCCAAAAACTACCCCCCTCATGGTGGAATAAATAGAGGGAAAAGACTCAGTGATTTGGTCAGATATGGCCCCTCTGAATCCCCTCCCATGCCTAAAACCGAAAGGCCATCAATCCTGAAAAGACTATTTTTATCCAACATAAAAAACCAACACAATTCCCATCAGCTATGTGATGTCCCTTACCACATAGTCAATGGTTCCACTATCCAACTGGTGGTGGATCACCTACTATTAATATTGGTAGTGTTCTTAGCCCTTATTGTTTCCACCATCTGGCCAGTGGGATTTGTGCTCAAATTCAGCACCATGAACAACTAGGCCTTCTTTCATTGATTCCTTATACCCATATAACCCCAACCAGTCCGTGAAAATCATTCAAAATCATAAATTTTGAATATTCAAACCATAAAGATCTTATTAAAAATCCTAGATAACAAATTGAATGATCCATTAAATGAGGAATTGATATTCCCTCTCAAAATAAAACAATTTTAACACAAGAGTACATTACAGTTAGATTAAAATACTCTTAAAAATAAAATGTGTTTGATTCTTTAAAATAAAAGCCTTTTTAAGATTTCAATAATAAAACTTGGTAAATCCTACCAAATATGGGTTCTCGTAGATTATCATTTTCAAGGAAATCATGTTATTGGTGACACTAATAGGATTAAATTCCTTATTTGATTCATGGTTGGGATAAAATTTCGATGAAAACTATAATTTTTTGTATAATATAAGAATATAATCATGTTTATCGATATAATGGATGTGGAAAATATATACCACGCAACTATACAAGAGTTATATATGAATTTATATGAAAATAACAATCCTAAATAGGTATGTGATGGGAGAAATATAATGTGATACAAATCATATTGAAATATCATCCATGCATAACTAATGGATATTATGTAATTTAAAATGGGTTAAAAATACAATGAGAGTATATTTACTGATATTTATTTTAAAATGAATGAAAAAAATACTCAACTAATAAAAGATTCAATTTTAGATAAAATTGAATCAGCATCATCAAAACGGTTTTTGTCAATATTATAAAAGTATACAACAAATTTTATTAACTTACATAAATGGTACATAAATATAATAAATACTAAAAATATATAAGGAACAATATATGTTTTAGATTAACCTTTTTTTGGAATATTCAAATGTTAAATTTGTTCAAAATTTTGTTATAGATTGTTATTAGAATTTCAATAAAGATACACATATGGTATAAAAGTATTGTTTCAATATAGAAATAATAATTTTAAATTTTTATTCAATAAGTGAGTCAATATTATTGAGTATCTTAATGAATTTGGGAGAGTGTGGATCCCCTTTATGGTTTTTTATAACTATTTATTCCACTCTAGAATTAAATTTTGAAATATTATAACTATATGAATTGTTTAAATAACTATTTAGATTACTTTCTCGATGTGTTGATGACAGGTCATCATGAAATTTTATGTATAGGATATTATTCATTTTTAATATTTCATGTCTATATGTTAAAAATGAATATTTTATTCTCCAATTGTTAGCCATGGTTATTGGAACCTAATGGAAGAGTATTGAATGAAGTATACTATTTCTATTATTAGGAAAATTTCAAAACAACTAATGTGGTTTAGTAAAATAAATATAAATTATATGTATCATCTTTAGGTTATAGAAATTAATTAATCATTTTTAATGTTTCTATTATTTGAAATTAAAATTAAAATTATTTATAAAAATGAATGTGTTTAAATTCAATGTCATAACAAATAGATCTTGTTCGTTATATTCAATTAAAGTAGAAAAAGGTTGCTATGAATGACATTTGAATGAAAATTAATATATTGGGAATATATGGGACAAGTTAAATGTTTGTGTTTTAATATAATTAATCTTACATTATGAGATAATTTACTTATAAAAAATGTGTGTTTATGAATAATATAATATAATGATCTTGATATAAATGGTCTATTATTCATCAAATTATTTAACATGTTTGCAATAGATAAATTTATAGGATTAGTTTTATATATTAATAAAAAATTTATACATGAAATTTGTTAAAATATGAGGAAAAGTTTTCTGGCCACCCAATAACACCATATTTTAAACAATATAATCTCTTTCTTAGAGTATTACTCTACACACATAAATGACCTTATAATATAATGCTATTAATAATATATTTTTAAGATACTAACAATGTTAAAAATAGGTTATATTTACTAATAAAAAGGATTGTGTATATTTTAGAATGATATTCAAGGAAAAATATTTTTTTCAATAGATAATTTTGGGAAACTGTAGACTTAAAAAATAAAAAATATTAAAAAAAAGTTTACAGTAGTCTAGCTAAAATTTTATGTCAGTTAGTATCGTAATATGTGTTTGATTGAGTTTGTAAACATATTAGTGGAAATGGATATATTTTGTAATAAAAATGATTTTAAAGGAAATATTGAATAGAAATTTTGTACATATTATGATGAAAAAATTATAATGATCAATATATAAACAATATAATATATTATAATTATAATATTTTAATATGTGAATTAATGATATTTGTATCAAACCATTGAATGGTTATGAATAATAGTATCTTTATTATTAAAACATGATTAATTTAGATTTTTTACCCATTAATGGAGTTTATATGTTGGTTTTATCAGATGGTGACATAGATATGTGATAAGAATTACATGGAGAAGTTATATTTTTCATTTACCCTTATAGTTCAAAATACACAAGGTCTATCTATGAATAATATCATATTTAATATAACTATATGATATCATATATGTGGGTTTAATAGAATTATTAACGTTTTTATGAATATAAATGATATAATGTTATATAAAATGGATAATTTATATTACCATTGTTTCATATTACATATACAAATACTCGTGAAGTGGAATGATAATTGACCTCCCAAAGTATAACATTGATTTATCTATGACAAATATTAACCCTGGAATATTATAGGTTATAATTAATTTTACTGTATAACATGGGTAGGATTATATATAGAGATTTATCTCATGGGAGTGAAAAATATTTATTTGAAATGGGTGACCCTCTAAGTATACCAAATAGAGTGTAAAAACATTGATTTTTTTATAAAAAGGTTGAATGATTCCTATTGAATCGCATGAATATAGTTTGAAATATTGCTAAAATGAGAACCTTCATATAGTGATAAATTTCTTATTCTAATGAAGAGTATGAGAACATTTGGGGTGTTTAGGTTTGTTTCTCTTCATGGCATTAGTTATTCTTTTACCAGAATGTGAATTTTCCTCTCATATGATGAGAATAAAACATAGGGCAATGATTGAGTTAGAGAGAGGAATTATATACCCATACCTCAGTATAGTTTGTATGATGTGATTATTTATTTAGATTAGGGAAGTGTGATATGATCACACACTTGAGTGTTTTACATAATATATGTACATTTTTTTGTCAGTCTATACATGGAAAATGTAGAATATATGATTAATATATATGTTATTGACATACTCCATGCCATATTGTCACTCGAGGTTATAGAAAATGGATTATATGATTCTTAATTCATGTTTGTGATACAAATCAGGGTTATAGTTATTTAGAAACATGTGTTTTATATAGAAAAACCCATATCCCTTTTTAATTTATATTACATTGATGATTTACTATAGGATGATATTTTCTAGAATTTATGGATTTTAGTATTCAAAATTGATGAAAATTGTATAAAATATCATGGGATTACAAATTTTAGTTTTAGGAATACTTATTAGATATTGTTACATGGATTCTATTCAAAATATTATAAGCTACTATGAATGTGTTTTGTTCGATATCTGAAATATTTTTTAGATGAATTTTCAAAAGGTATTACATATGATGTATCATATGGTGAAAATTTATTATATATCGTTCTAAAGGATACATTAAATTTATTCAATTTTTTCGATATTATTTCTTACATATGATATTATATTTAGTCCAAAAGTTCTATGTCTATGAGTAATTTGTGAATGTGGTAGATTTTATATGTATGCACTAAAGGATTCACCATATAATGGTGGTTTATAAGAAATCATATTATATACTATGATAAACCATGGGATTTTCAATTTCACCACATCACACAGGTGTTCATGGAAGTTTCTGTGATTTTATGATTTAACATGGTTCAACTACTTTCCTAACTATAATATATTATGTATTGTTTTACCATAAAGTGATGATAATTTATTGAATTTTAATTACTGATACATTTATCTAAATATTAAAAAATAATTTAAATTGATTATTTTTAAGAAACCAAGATTCTTATCTAGTGAAACGATTATAATATTTTTTTTTCAATGTAGATTAATTTTTATAATCCAATAGGCCTCCTTATAATGACATTTAATGAGGCACATAGATTTTTTTTCGTTTATTCAAATGTTGTGAAACTCCTTAGTTAAATTCTATTTCAATCTCACACTCCATATCATTAAGTATAATGTTCTATAAAATTATAATGAATAAGTAATTATTCCCATGTATTGGATTATTGGTAGATCTATTAAATACCCAAGGATAATGGAGTTCATTTGTCTCTTATCATTTACCACTATGAAGCTTATGTTTAAGACCACATATTTTATCAAATGTATATAGAATAGAATACATTATTAATCATTAATTTAACTAAAATTCAAGTGAATACATATAATTTTTGGATAAATATGTTTTTTCAATATATGTTTATTTTTTCTTACACTATTATACCTTACAGAGCCTTCTAATTAGTTTTTTAATAACCCCATTAATTGAATCAATTCATGTAAGAGATTAGATAATCAACACACAAAAAACTATGAAAACATGAGTTTTTTTAGGTTTCATGTTATTACTACCTTTTAAAAACTAACACACATTGTGTAACAAAACTAGTTATCATAAATTTAATAATTTACTAAATGATACATTGGAAACCCACTAGAATTTATTCAGGAACCAATTAGATTTCTAGAAAATTGAATATTGTAATATAATAAATAATACTCTTACAACATCTTCTTTATTCCAATAATTGGTCCAACACAATTTTTTTATAAATATAATATAACTGGATAAATTTCAGTAAATATATATAAACACTATATCAACTAACACTATATTTCTAAATTCAAATCTTCCCATTGAGTATTCATACTTTTCACTATATCAAATATATTATAGAAACATTATTAATTCATTAATCAATGAACATATTCAACTGATCTCATGATATTCCTTTACTTCACTTTCATTTTAATATTATTTAATATGAGTAATAAAAAACAATTTCTATTATAAATTTTATCATTACATCTATATTATTGAAATAATTATTTTTTCCCTTTTCTTATTTAAACATCAAATATCATTGTCCACTAGTGATCTATATTTATACCTAAATGATTATAATCTCTAATGGAACACCTTATAAACATATAACATATCAATATTCAAGGTAATTTAAAGGAGTTCTCTTCTATCATACACTCATGTTATTATATAAATATCATATTACAATGGAATTTTATTAATTTTACACTAAAAACAAAATTATTTCCCCCCATATTTTATAGTTTCACTAAATAAGTATAAAAACATGATAAATTAAATTAAAGGAAAATCCAAAAGACTATGTATTAGGTATAATTCATGTGAAAACGTGATATCTACTAGAAAACCAAAACATGTGGTACAGATCTTACAAGGTAATATTTTAAAAAGGAAATAAATTCCACTATATTTTTAGAAAAACCAATTTTTATAACATGTACATCTTTATGGAAAATGGAGAGTGATGTTATAGACTCTTTACATATAACCATATCATGATAACCTAATATGAGTGTTGAGAAAATCGTTTTGTAGACAAGGAAACAATACAATGGTGGAGTTGATTAGAAAAATATCAACATATGATAATGATTAAATCTCTTAAAGTATGAAATATTATGAAAATGGGTAATATAAGTTAATCTTTGAAAAAATAAACAACATATATAGATTAGTAGAAAGAATACAAATAAAAAATTCATATCTCATTCCACTTTTTAACATCAATGATATATTCTTGACATATAATTTGTCTTATATGATGGAACATTACTACATTTAATGTGTATGATCTATATAAAAAATATAGAGAATATATTTTCATATATTTTCTATGTTTTATATTAATTAAGATTAAATTTTATTTGTTCAACATAAATGGTGATTATACAAATATGAGAGAAATAAATATAATATAGAAACTATTTTGATATACATATAACCTCATAATATTGAATTTAATATATGTATAACACTTGATGATAAGAAATATGTTCATATCGACATGGAGCTAAATAGAAATCTCATTCCTTGTTTAGTGTGTTAGAAAAAATTGTTCTTTTCATTACAATGGTATATGATATAAATCATGTTATACCATTTTTATCAATGCAATGAGTTTTTGGAAAATAATATGAAGTGGTCTTTGGAAATGGATGTAATCAAATAAAACACTTGTAATAACATAAAAGTGGATTGGTTATAATTTGTACACTAACAATATTCTGGGTATATTCATTGGGAATAGACCATTGGATTAGATAATAAAAAGTACACAGTCCCATATAAATTATATTTAATTAAATATTAGATATTTTTTTGTATAATTAATATATTTATATGTTAATGAATCATATTATCAAATTTTTATTAACATCAATTCACCCACCTTTCAAGGTTTTTGAGACCTTGGTCACTAAACATATCAACATATAACTTTCAATGAAATGCATTTTCTTTATAACCATTTTATTATCAGAAAATATTATAATCCCTTGTAAATATTATTTCAATAAAGGGTTTTTAAGTACATCTATACTCACACATTTATTGGATGAATTAATAAAACCGCATGCTAATATATATTTTTTATTAGTGGTTTATTAGAAAACATAATGAATAATGCATATCCCTTACAATAAAGAAAAGTCTTATTCATATTGAATATATTATATGAAGATCCCTGATAATAATAAATGGGTGTATATATCCATATGTTTCCAAAAATAATCTGTATCACCATCATCCATTAGTAGGATCACATTTCTCCCATTATATGTTAGTGGCTCATCTGGAAAACGAATGACAGGATGTAAGAGATATTTTTAAATGGATATCTTAAATTAAATTAAATTTTAATACTTTATATTTTTGTCCCTTAATTTATACATGGTTCATGTAAATAATTACATAATTACAAAAATTATCTGAGAAGAAAAAATATAGTAACATATTTCTTATTAATCTATATCAATTGAAAAGGTATTAACAATTTTTAAATATTATTTCTGATGTTCTATAAAAACATAAATTCATTATGATTATCCAATTGTATTATATCCTTATTTATAATATATGAAGAAAAAAATTGTAATTTATTATATTTAATTCATATCACTCTAAGTGATATGCTCATTTTTTTCATGGTGATAAAAACCATATTAGTATATAACTATAAATGAATAAATTTTATCTTATGAATTTCTATTATATCACATATAATGATATATTCCTATTTCATGTAATTAAATTTTTATATTTCATATAATGATATGGATTTATTTTATAATATTTTCTTTAATTTGGTGTCATTAGAACATAGGACTTTTTGACGAAAATGTGAAACTAGATTTTTTTATGTGGGACTAAGGTTAAAAGGGGATCCCATGTGATGTATGGTGGTATATTATGCTAGATGACCCTATAATTTTTATTTTCATATATGATAGGTGTCTTGAACAATGAAAGGAAAATATGTGAATAGTGTCACATACATCATGTAGTTAAATGTTGGAATTATTTTGTATATATGTGGTTTCTTATATTATGGTGATAGTTTGACGTCTTTTCGGTTGAATCAGACATAATTGGTATGAGACATAGAAAATATACATGGCCTTTAAACAAGGAAAACATGCACATATCACGATATTATATTTATAAATATTAATTTTAAATATTTCATGATGTTATTGAATTACTATTTTTTAATTTTTTTGAATGGAAATATATTTTTCAATGTTTATGTGATTTTAGAAAATTCACCTGTTTTTAAAATTATGTATACATCCCCATTGATATTATATTTATATTTTTTATTTCACATTGGTTTAATTAAATAATTTAAAATTAATGTGATAAGTACCAATTATTTATTTTTTTTGTAAATTTATAAATTTAAACATGTTATTTATTAAAACCACATGGAATATATTTAGATTTAATGTAAAATAGTTTTGAAATAACTTTTATGAATATATATTTTTTAAATCATATTTTTTGTCAATTTTCCTAACACACCATGATTTAAAATTTAAATTTCAATGATCATTGGTATGTGAAGATAATTATAAATTGAATTATGAATTTCATTCCATTTAGGTGAATATTCATTTTGGGAATTTATTGGGTTTTTAAAACTAGTATATTTTTATATTGTTTTCCAAAATACATATTGATTTGAAAAACATTTATAGATGTATGATTTAATTTGGAAGCCTCGATTAATTTTGGGCTATAGATTTTGGTTTTCAGAATCTGATAAAATTGAATATTATTTTTGGAGTGTATTAACAATGTTTTATGGTATTTTGAAATTGATCGGATATTTTTATTTTGTATTTATAAAAATAAAGGATTTGGATTAAATGAAAATTAATTGAGTTATTATTTAATTATGAATTAAATAATTATTCTAATGACATGATAATTAACAGTGATTTGGATTATTATTTTGGAATCATAATAACTTACAATATTAGAGATAATGTTATAGTTTTTATAGGAGGTGTTGTGTATATTCCATAATGAATGATTTAATGAGATTATGAAAAGTGGATAAAGGGGTATTAAATTATATTAGCTAACTTGGATTATCCGTATTTAAATTTAAATGATATAATAGATAAGTTAATCTTATAGTTAATATATTAGAATAATTGTATGGATTTGAGTTGGTTAATTTATCCAATAAAATATATCTAAATAATTCTGAAATTTGATTTGGTAACCCAAATATTAAAATTATAATTATAATTATAATATTGAAAATTAATGTTATGTTCATGGTTTATTGATGGGATGTGTTTTCTTGTTTTTTATATTTGGGGTGTGTTAGTAATAATGGAAATTGGGAATTGAAATAAAAATATTTCATTATTGTTATTTTATTTATAATTTTTAGTGAATTTTGTGAACATAATGTGATAAGAGAAAATGAGGTATACTATAATTAGGTGTACATGATATGAATTCTTTTTTATAATTAAAGGATAATTATTTTGAAGGTTTTTTAAAATATGGTGAGAATTGAAGGATCTAATGATTTACCATATAAAGTTTATTCTATGTGGGGTTTAAAGGTTGGAATAGACCTTATTTAGGTATATTTAAATGTTATTAACATCTCAAATTAGTTTTGAGAAAAAAATTTATATTCCAAAGTTTGATGTTGAGTTAAAAAAATAAAATAAAATTAGTTTTCAATGTTTGTAAACACATTATTCTGAAATTTTTATAGTTAATTTCTAAAACACATATAGTTGAATGTTTTCTAAAAAAATATTTTATCATATTTTTTTCTATTATAATATTTTTGGTAGTTGTAATGAAATATAAAAAGATTTTTTATACAAAAATAATCCAAATACTTTTGATTTATAGGCAATATTTATTTCAAAATTTTCTTTTTGGAAAAAAATACATTAGGGAAACAAACATTTTCAGGTATGAATTTTATTATTTATGTAATATGTTTTCAAAAAAAATTCACTCAATATTATTTCATAGAACACTTAATGATCGATTAATGTACCTATCGTGGAGAAAAGTACCAACAAAACCTAAAAATTTAAATCCAAATTTAAATGGTTATAACCTCTAAATTTGGTATTTTTAGGATACTAATGTGAAAAAATTTGTAACAAAAATGAATCAATTATACTAATTATTGATTAAGTATATTTATTTTTTTTCTATGAAATTGAGAGGACTAATAGAGAGTGTAAAACTATGTGGTGGGGTTATTATCAATGGTCACAAAAACACAATATCTCACAAACTAAGTGATCCATATTAGTAGTTTGTTTGAATAAATAATGATGGTGATAATTTGATAATGAGAGATTAAGAGATTGAGAGCATTAAAAAAGAAAATAATTTATTACATGATTCAGTCATCCTTATTTTTAAGTGGCTAATCCTTGGTGTGTATTAGTTGTAATCTTTCAAAACAAATTCTATTTTATTATAAAAGTAATAAGAAAAATTAAAAATTATATTATATAATTCTCAATTACAAGATTATAAAAATATATAAAAAAGATGAATATTATTCACTTTTTGTAGCTAATGTGCCACTGGAATTTGTACTTTATGTCAAAACATTTTCATCATCAAAATAAACAATCAAATTAAAACTAAAATAATGGTATTATGCCTCATATTATGTACATTTCATCACATTTATTATCTAGCAATGTTGCTATAGTTTTATACACAAAAAATGAATTGTCATTTAACACACATTCATGTGGTGTGGACCTCATATATAAATGATATTGAAGATAAATTCAAATTTTCATAGTGTGTTTAGTAATATATTTGAATGGATTTTTTGAATGATAGTTATATTTAATCAAGTAATATTTACCAGTCTAAAACCAAAAATCCCCCAATATTATCCATTCCGACTCAGTACACTGTGGATTGTTCACTATGGCATAGTATGATTAAATCAATAGAACCCAAAACAAATACTCAAAAAATGTACCCAAGGTTATATAATCATTGTTTTCCTAACTAATACATGGTTATCTTACCATTTTTATAAAATGTGTTGCAACCAAAACTATAACACCACATGTTATTCTAAATTATTATTATTTCGAATAAATTAAAATTCTTTGATGGATTGTACTACATGATACACCATCATAATATTTATCTATAAAAAATTACAAGTTTAGATTGATATACATGAAAAAATTAGACTACCTTTAAATATATACAACACTATGTTTTCCTTTTGTTACACATAATTGAGATTTCCTTCGATTGATTAAATCACACATAAAACTGACTTTTATCGAACTACAACATTATTATTAAAATAATGTTATAATTAGCATATGGATATTTGAGTGGCCGATATGAATAATATTAAAAAAATTATGAAAATATGGTTAACACATGTTTATAAAATGGGATTATTTCTTATAAATTAATTAATAGTGTTAATAAATACCAATTGAATATAAATGACGTGTTTTTATTGAATTTTTCATTCCCATAATGGTGTTCTATCATATAAATAAAATCCATCACAATTATTGCGATATAATAATTAAATTTATATATTATAATTTCAACCAAATGTTTTTTAATTTATTCAATGTGTTTTATATACATAAAATAAAAATAATTCCAATTTTATACAATAATAATTGTACTATTCTAAAAGATAGTTTTATAGCCATTTAATTGAAAAACTATTTTAATACTAATTTTAATAAATATTTAATTTTTATCATTATAAAATTAAATTATTATTCTTAAAATCAAATTTTATTTGTATGATTTTTTTTTATTTTTATAATAATTTTAATTTTTAAGGAATCGTGAAAAACACTAATATTAAATTTAAAACTAAATATATGTTTTATTTATTTATATAAATAAATAAAAAATATATTCAATTGTGTTTTATTATATTTATGTATAATATACATATATTAAAATATACATATAATTGGAATCAATTTCAAATTTTAATTGGATATTAAATCATTTCAAAATATTGAACATTTTCACCTCAAAAACACATTCTTCCATCCTATCTACAAGAATACATTTTTTTAAAATTATTTTCTTCCACTTATTTTATTATAATTTTTAAAAATAGTTTACATATTTTTAAATAACATAACTAATAATTTTTAATAAGGTTATGTTTGTTTTTAAAAGAAATACTAATGATTGAAATTGAATGTTATTATAATTATTAAGAGATAAAATATTATACTTAATTGTCAAAATATAAAACATTGGATATAAATTACATATAAACTTGAAAAAATCCATTATATAACTTTTTATACCATTTCACATATTTTATATAAAATAGACTTATAGTTTTTCCTAATGATGTTAGGGATACCTCTCAATAATGTATACCTTTTAGTATTTTCAATAATGCCATTCATAATCCAATATAAAAGGGAACTCACTGATGTGACTTGTTCACACATCTCAATCCCTTTGTATCATCCAAAAACATCCAAAATAATGTCCCAAATTTCTTAATCTCATCCCAAAATCCAAAATTTCAATAGAAAATAAACCAAAAAGTCCCTTTCTAGATAACCAAAATGATTACCCAAATAAAAGGTAACAGTCTTCATTGAGAATCTTTATTTATTTTCATTCTCCACCCCATTAAATTAATAATATATCATGATTAAATAATAACCTCAATATCATTAATATACTTATATATTATTATGTTATGGGTAAGACATGCACCTTCACACAAATCCACCAAATTGGATATGCAATCATCATTTGTGTGTACGAGGAACTATAGTTGGGCAAACATATCTAAGTAATTACATTATTATAACCTCTCATTGTTGTTAATAATGATGTCAATACTTATATTGTAACATCCTAGGTAAATAAAGAATAAATAATTTTCATATATATTAATATTAACGAATTAAATATTAATTTTATTTTAAAGGGGTTTCTATGTTCGATAGTGTACCCGATACGCAACGATGACTTTCTTTGAAACTTACGTAGCACACTAGTAATAAAATTATATTATTTTAAATGTTAGTTAACAATAGTCGTTGTACTGGCGGGAATGGATAGAAATAACTAAAATATGATTATATATGTTTTTAAATGTTTTTACATTTATCCAATAAAAGATAAAGGCTTAAAATACGGAAAGAATTCAATTTTAGGCGTATATGCCCTAGTTTTCACTAAAGGTTCACTTATCACCTTTTGACGGCGAACCGTCATTAAATATAGTTTTGATCACTCTTATACTTTATTTTGGATCAAATATAACTCTTACTTATGATTGGGACATCAAAATTTACCTTGTGTGAATTTTTGGTATTTTTCTGACAATGTTCATTTTTTAATGAATAGTGAAAAATACTGCATTTTACATCAAAAATAATTTTTAATATAATTTATTTAGATGATTAGATTATGTTTTGAATTGGTTTTGAAGTGAAATTAGAATATATTTTTACCATTTTATCCAATGGTGGTCATTGGAATCAATTTCACTTTGAAATTAGACTTAAACTGGTGTCAATCTTTTGATACTTATTGTTTTGTAAAAACACGCTATTCGCTCTGGCAGCGGGAATTAATTATTAAATTAATTAATGTGACTTATATGATTTGAATTTTGTAAAATGGACTTCATTTTTGAATTCGGAATATCAAATATAGCTTAAGGTGAATTTTTGGTAATTTTCTGAAAAACGTCAATTTTTGATGAATAGTGAAACCACTAAGTGGTAATCAAGCAAACTGATTTTTCAGTTAAATGAAAGTTTACCACTAATGTGTACTGAATTTTGAAAATCCGACATACATGGTTGTCATTAAGAAGTAAAATGTGGTTCAATGAGATTAAAATAATTTTATTGGTGAATAGTAACTTATTAAGTTCTTAATCACGATTAGTGGTAATTAGGGTAGTTTAAGGTATAAATAATTCTTTAATAAAATGAAATGACCTAGAAACATGTCCCAACCTCATTTTTTGTGTCATGTCCGACCATGAAATGCCATGGGTCAACTTGGGGACCCCATGGATCCACTTTTGTTGGGAAATGACATAAATTACTTTTTATTTAATGTTAAAGGGAAAATGACACAAACATAATATGTTTTACGAAAACAATTTTTAATTGGGGTTATACAAGTCCACAATTTGATTATAAATAGTCATTGGAAAGATAAAAAGATTTCCTATATCATAGTATTTGTTTTATAATTTTTAAACATTAAATAAATTTAATTATTTATGACATAATAATGATGCAGCGATGACATCATTATTTGACGATTTAAATAAAATAGAAAGATAATGTAAAATCTATGAATTACACATGTCCAAAACCAATTGGATGAGTGGATTTCGAATCCTTATCACCTTATCCACGAATTATATCACTGTGGGACCTTTTAAAACCGAAACACATTTTCAAATAATGTAATATTTCTTTACTTTCCAAAAGTGCCCCTCCTCTCCTCTTATAAAAGGCCCCCACCTCTACCTCATTTCACACACTCCTCAAGCCTTTGGCTCGTCCAACCCCTGCCCAATTACTCTATACACATCCCTCTACTCATCCTATTGGATTCTCTTTGGGCAGAATCCTTTCAAAGGAAGCCTTTAGGCTCAAATCAAAAGAGAGTTACACTTTTAAAGATAATTCATTCCCTCTTGTTCATTTGTTTTATTTTGCTTCTCCAACCCCATAAAATCTTTTTATTTACTTCTTTTGTAACAAAACCAGTATCATAAATATACTATGATGTTGTTATAAGATTTATTTGAGCTACACTCTCACAAAACTACATCAAATGGTTAATGAACATACGGTTTCCGTGGATGGCGAAATTCTGCCTCCTGAAACGATGATTGTTCAACACTCATTTAACACCTTCAAAGGTGGCCATTATGATGTCACTATTTTTATATATGATATATAATATGTTTATGTTTTCCTTAATCTTCTGTTTTTTTATTTTGGGCATACCTTTATGGTTTCCATTATGGGTAAAACACGATATCATCATTTTAGGAAGTGCGGACTACCACCCCCTAAAAGTGATTTGATTCATTAATACCATATGTGTGATGTGTAAAGGATAAAGTTAATGATATTATATATGTAATTATACTGGAATTATAATATACTCTTATATCATTATGATTCCATTCCAGAAAATATGAAATAGAAATGGAAGTAGCGTTCATGCGTACGTACGGTTTACCGTCTCCATGAATGGTGCATTTCATTTCTTACCTCTAAATGTGATGTAATATTATAAATGCATGTATGTACTGGATATATGTTACATATATGATATCTAAATCATGAATAACATTATGGATATAAGGAAACTTTGACCAAATTAACAACATGTAAGTATAATAAGTCTATTTTTGACTTAAGAACCAAATACCGACAAAATGAACATTATTAACTTAACTGATTACATGATGTTCATAACATGGTATAAAAGGAATAATGAACTTGAAAAAGGTTCATAAGCAAGTAGAGATTAACTCACGTTTATTATTCAGGATATTAAAGAACGGTCGGGTCAAGTCGGATTCGAGGTATGGGACTTCGTCTCAATCTCCTTTCATTGAGGCATATTTTATTTTATACACAACTTTCTTTTATACGGTGTATAAACCCCTTTGACTTTTATGTTTATTCAAAAGGAATCATTTTTATACGAAGCGTTTACTAAAAAAAAGGGAATGTTTTTGTCGTACCTATGCGGCGACAACGACTTCTCCGCCGTCGTGACTGTTATTTGAGTTTCGGCTTCCTCTACAAGCCATACCTTCTTTTTAAAAGAAAAATAAATACCATGTTTTACTTTTCTTTTATTTTAGTATTGAAAATGGTTTTCATAATGTTTTTCTATCAATGTGTTGTATTGATATCTCGTGATTGAAATGTGGAAATTTTATGTTTCCTTTATGCATGTTTTATGTGATATGATTATGTTATGGTTCTTGGGCATTATTATGAAGACGGGTGGTTCCGTGATAAACTAAGGGCGGGTGAGCCCGTAATAGCTCTCCAATGCATTGGGTAACGCGAAGGAGTGAAACGTTAAGGTTTCTCCGAAGAGATTTTAGGGAATATACTGTGATGGGTTTTCCAAACGTAACCAAGAGGGTTACTCCCTACGTAAGAATGTTATGAATGCCTCAAGTTACCTTTGTGTCTTATGATTTCTATGATTTATTCATGATTTTATGAGGTATGTTAAAGTGCCTATGTTTTATGGGTAAAGTATGATTTCATTCTTATGTATATATGATCTCATGTTTCCTTTCCATGTTTTTTTTATAACCCATACTGAGTTTTTATGGTCATCCCAAGTTTTTGAAATGTTTTTCACAGGTCAAGGGAAAGGTACATGATAAGATGATAGAGTCAAGGATGTGTCAAGAAATAATCCATGTTTTATTTTAAATGTGTTTCCATTGATGGGAATGAAGAATAATATCTTTATGTAACCACTTTGTTTATATGTAGAATGTAATGCAAGTTTTATGATCTAATTCTCAAAAACTTTAAACCTAAAAAGATCCTCAACGTGTAATCTTGTAATAAATCAAGATTAAGTAAGGTTTAAGGCTGGGGCCTTATAGTTGGTATCGGAGGGAGGTTTAGACAACTGTAGGAGTTAGAAAAGTGTTAAATTATAATATAATTGAAATGATATAGCATTTACGGATTACCATGTTGCTTCGCCTATGATATTTCTGTGCTCAGAATGGTTTTCCGCAGAGGAAACAAAGCAGCTATGTTGGGACGACATCAGGAGGAAGATAACCTTCCAAATCAGCATCCAGAAAAGGTTGGAATTGGAACTGAACAGTTTGTTGCAGTAATGGCACAGTTGACTCAGGCTCTAAATGGTGGTGGTATCCATGCACAAGATCAGCCAGATCAACCGCAGAGGAACATGTCAGTGGTGGAACATTTCATGAGGCAACATCCACCATCATTTAGAGGATCATCTGACCCTGTGCTAGCTGAAGGGTGGATTAAAGAACTGGAGAAGATTTTTGATGTCATGGGGTGTTCAGACAATCAAAAGGTTAGTCTTTCTATTTACCGTTTGGAGGGAGAAGCAGATCAGTGGTGGTCTATGGTTAAAAATATCAGGGACGCTGATGAGATTGATGCTCTTGACTGGGATGAATTCAAAGGTATGTTTCTTGAGAAGTATTTTCCTAAGGCTGTTCGACTTAGGATGGAAAAGAAATTCTTGGAATTGAGGCAAGAGGAAGACTCAGTGGCTGCCTATGAAGAAAGGTTCACTCGATTGGAAAGGTATGCTCCAAACTTCATATGAGATCTTGATAGTAAAATAAACCGTTTTTACTCAGGATTAAAGCCAAAATATCAAAGGGCATTAGCTTCTCATGAGTTTAAAAGTTATGAAAAGCTTGTTCGATGTGCTGAGAAGGTGGAAATGGAGTTTTCCGATGACCAAGTGTTCTATAACAACCAGCAGAAGAAGAGATCGAGGTGGCAGGAGAAAGATAAGAATTCTTCAAAAAAGTCTGATGGTAAGAGAACTAAGTTTCCAGTTTGTGATAAATGTGGCAAAAGGCATGGTGGGGAATGTCTTCTGAATTCTGGGAAGTGCTACCGATGTGGTAAGATGGGACATAAGGCTCGTGATTTCACTGAAAAGGATCAAGGTGAAGGTAAGAACAAGTTTGATTTACAGTTAGTGAAATGTTATAAGTGCAATGAGATGGGTCACTATGCAAACGAGTGTCCGACAAGGAGCTTGAGTGATGGGAAGCAGTTAGACTACAAGCAGAAAGGGGTGGTGAAATCCTTTGCAACAACTTCAGCAAATGTTGGGCCATCAAATGAAGTGGTATCAGCTCCAGGGAGCTCAGTATTTTTCGATGATTGACTTGAGGTCGGGGTACCATCAGTTGAAGTAAAAGAAGCAGACGTTCCGAAGACTGCGTTCCGTACTATATATGGCCATTATGAATTTGTAGTTATGCCTTTTGGGTTAACCAATGCACCTGCTGTATTCATGGACCTTATGAATAAAATTTTCCATGAGTTCTTGGATAAGTTTGTGTTTGTGTTTTGAGGTTATGTGTGCCTTGTGATTCACAGTGAAGAATGAGTTGTTATGTGAGGCTCATAATTCCCCGTTTTCAGTTCATCCTGGAAGTACTAAGATGTACAGAGATCTGCGGGACTATTACTGGTGGGATGGAATGAAAAGAGATATTGCTGATTTTACTGTGAAGTGTTTGACATGTCAACAGGTTAAAGCAGAGCAGCAGTTACCGAAAGGGATGCATCATCCTTTACCAGTGCCAGAGTGGAAATGGGAAAATATATCCATGGACTTTGTTGTTGGATTACTGATGACATCTCGAGGTAATAATGCAATATGGGTTATTGTTGATCGCTTGACCAAATCTGCTCATTTCCTTGCTATATGAGATACTTTCTCTCTTGATTAACTTTCTCGTTTGTATCTTAAAGAGATAGTCAGGTTACATGGAGTTCCTCTATCCATTGTATCGGATCGTGATCCTAGGTTTACTTCTAACTTTTGGAAAGGCCTTCAGAAGTCGTTGGGTACTGAATTAAATTTTAGTACAGCTTTTCATCCTCAATCAGATGGGCAGTCAGAACGAACAATTCAGACATTGGAGGATATGCTACGAGCTTGTTCTATGGATTATCAGGGAAGTAGGGACCAACATCTTTCTTTGGTTGTGTTTTCATATAATAACAGTTTTCATTCCAGTATACAGATGTCACCATTTCAGGCATTATATGGGAAGCGGTGTCGAACTCCAACTTTCTGGGATGAAGTGGGTGAAAGGAAGTTGATGGGACTAGAATTGGTAGAAGAGATGGCAGAAAAAGTTCATCTGATTCAGAAACACATGAGAACAGCTCAGAGCAGGCAGAAGAGTTATGCAGATAACCGGAGGAAGGATCTATCTTTCGAGGTAGGTGATCATGTTTTTCTCAAGGTTTCTCCTTGGAAAAGCGTGATGAGATTTGGTAATAAAGGAAAGTTGAGTCCAAGGTTTATTGGACCATATGAAATTCTGGAGAGAGTTAGATCAGTTGCATACCGGGTGGCTCTACCTCCGAGTTTATCTCAGGTACACAATGTTTTTCATGTTTCAATGTTGAGAAAGTATATTCCAGATCCATCTCATGTTTTGAGTCCAGAGGTAGTTCAGCTGGAAGAGATCCTATCTTATGAGGAACAACCGGTCCAGATTCTTGACCACAGGGAGAAAGTGTTACGGAATAAGGGGATTCATCAGGTAACGTTTTTGTGAAAAAACCATGTGATTGAAGAGGCAACGTGGGAATATGAAAATGCTATGAGGGATAAATACCCCCACTTATTTTGATAAGTGAATAAAATTGCGAGGACGCAATTCCCAAAAGGGGGGAAGGATGTAACATCCTAGGTAAATAAAGAATAAAGAATTTTCATATTTATTAATATTTACGAATTAAATATTAATTTTATTTTAAAGGGGTTTCTATGTTCGATAGCGTACCCGATACACAACGATGAGTTTCTTTGAAACTTACGTAGCACACTAGTAATAAAATAATATTATTTTAAATGTTAGTTAACAAGTAGTCGTTGTACTGGCGGGAATGGATAGAAATAACTAGAATATGATTATATATGTTTTTAAATGTTTTTACATTTATCCAATAAAAGATAAAGGCTTAAAATACGGAAAGAATTCAATTTTAGGCGTATATGCCCTAGTTTTCACTAAAGGTTCACTTATCACCTTTTGACGGTGAACCGTCATTAAATAAAGTTTTGATCACTCTTATACTTTATTTTGGATCAAATATAACTCTTCTTTATGATTGGGACATCAAAATTTACCTTGTGTGAATTTTTGGTATTTTTCTGACAATGTTCATTTTTTAATGAATAGTGAAAAATACTGCATTTTACATCAAAACTACTTTTTAATATAATTTATTTATATGATTAGATTATGTTTTGAATTGGTTTTGAAGTGAAATTAGAATATATTATTACCATTTTATCCAATGGTGGTCATTGGAATCAATTTCACTTTGAAATTAGACTTAAACTGGTGTCAATCTTTTGATACTTATTATTTTGTAAAAACACGCTATTCGCTCTGGCAGCGGGAATTAATTATTAAATTAATTAATGTGACTTATATGATTTGAATTTTGTAAAATGGACTTCATTTTTGAATTCGGAATATCAAATATAGCTTAGGGTGAATTTTTGGTAATTTTCTAAAAAACTTCAATTTTTGATGAATAGTGAAACCACTAAGTGGTAATCAAGCAAACTGATTTTTCAGTTAAATGAATGTTTACCACTAATGTGTACTGAATTTTGAAAATCCGACATACATGGTTGTCATTAAGAAGTAAAATGTGGTTCAATGAGATTAAAATGATTTTTTGGTGAATAGTAACTTATTAAGTTCTTAATCACGATTAGTGGTAATTAGGGTAGTTTAAGGTATAAATAATACTTTAATAAAATGAAATGACCTAGACACATGTCCCAACCTCATTGGTTGTGTCATGGACGACCATGACATGCCATGGGTCAACTTGGGGACCCCATGGATCCACTTTTGTTGGGAAATGACATAAATTACTTTTTATTTAATGTTAAAGGGAAAATGACACAAACATAATATGTTTTACGAAAACAATTTTTAAGTGGGGTGATACAAGTCCAAAATTTTATTATAAATAGTCATTGGAAAGATAAAACGATTTCCTATATCATAGTAGTTATTTTATAATTTTTAAACATTAAATAAATTTAATTATTTATGACATAATAATAATGCAGCGATGACATCATTATTTGACGATTTAAATAAAATAGAAAGATAATGTAAAATCTATGCACTAACCATGTCCAAAACCAATTGGATGAGTGGATTTCGAACCCTTATCACCTTATCCACGAATTATATCAATGTGGGACCTTTTAAAACCGAAACACATTTTCAAATAATGTAATATTTCTTTACTTTCCAAAAGTGCCCCTCCTCTCCTCTTATAAAAGGCCCCCACCTCTACCTCATTTCACACACTCCTCAAGCCTTTGGCTCGTCCAACCCCTTCCCAATTACTCTCTCCACATCCCTCTCCTCATCCTAGAAGATTCCCTTTGGGAAGAATCCTTTCAAAGGAAGCCTTTAGTCTCAAATCAAAAGGGAGTTACACTTTTAAAGGTAATTCATTCTCTCTTGTTCATTTGTTTTATTTTGCTTCTCCAACCCCCTAAACCCTTTTTATTTAATTATTTTGTAACAAAACCAGTATCATCAATATACTATGATGTTGTTATAAGATTTATTTGATCTACACAGTAACACAACTACATCAAATGGTTAAAGAACATACAGTTTCCTTGGATGGCGAAATTCTGCCTCCCGAAACGATGATTGTTCAACACTCATTTAACACCTTCAAAGGTGGCAATTATGATGTCCCTATTTTTATATATGATATATAATATGTTTATGTTTTCCTTAAGCTTCTGTTTTTTTTATTTTGGGCATACCTTTATGGTTTCCATTATGGGTAAAACACGATATCTTCATTTTAGGAAGTGCGGACTACCGCCCCCTAAAAGTGATTTGATTCGTTAATACCATATGTGGGATGTGTAAAGGATAAAGTTAATGATATTATATATGTTATTATACTGTAATTATAATATACTCTTATATAATTATAATTCCATTCCAGAAAATATGAAATAGAAATGGATGTAGCGTTCATGCGTACGTACGGCTTACCGTCTCCATGAACGGTGCATTTCATTTCTTACCTCTAAATGTGATGTAATATTATAAATGCATGTATGTACTGGATATATGTTACATATATGATATCTACATCATGAATACCATTCTGGATATAAGGAACCTTTGACCAAATTAACAACATGTAAGTATAATAAGTCTATTTTTGACTTAAGAACCAAATACCGACAAAATGAACATTATTAACATAACTGATTACATGATGTTCATAACATGTTATAAAAAGAATAATGAACATGAAAAAGGTTCATAAGCAAGTAGAGATTAACTCAAGTTTATTATTCAGGATATTAAAGAACGGTCGGGTCAAGTCAGATACGAGGTATGGGACTTCGTCTCAATATCCTTTCGTTGAGGCATATTTTATTTTATACACAACTTTCTTTTATACGGTGTATAAACCCCTTTGAATTTTATGTTTATTTGAAAGGAATCTTTTTTATACGAAGCGTTTACTAAGCAAAAAAAGGGAATTTTTTGTCGTACGTATCCGGCGACAATGACTTCTCCGCCGTCGTGACCGTTATTTGAGTTTCGGCTTCCTCTACAAGCCATACCTTCTTTTTAAAAGAAACATAAATACCATGTTTTACTTTTATTTTATTTTAGTATTGAAAATGGTTTTCATAATGTTTTTATATCAATGTGTTGTATTGATATCTCGTAATTGAAATGTGGAAATTTTATGTTTCCTTTATGCATGTTTTATATGATATGATTATGTTATGGTTCTTGGGAATTATTATGAAGACGGGTGGTTCCGTGATAAACTAAGGGCGGGTGAGCCCGTTATAGCTCTCCAATGCATTGGGTAACGCGAAGGAGTGAAATGTTAAGGTTTCTCCGAAGAGATTTTAGGGAATATACTGTGATGGGTATTCCAAATGTAACCAAGAGGGTTACTCCCTACGTAAGAATGTTATGAATGCCTCAAGTTACCTTTGTGTCTTATGATTTCTATGATTTATTCATGATTTTATGAGGTATGTTAAAGTGCCTATGTTTTATGGGTAAAGTATGATTTCATTATTATGTATATATGATCTCATGTTTCCTTTCCATGTTTTTTTTATAACCCATACTGAGTTTTTATGCTCATCCCAAGTTTTTGAAATGTTTTTCACAGGTCAAGGGAAAGGTACATGATAAGATGATAGAGTCAAGGATGTGTCAAGAAATAATCCATGTTTTATTTTAAATGTGTTTCCATTGATGGGAATGAAGAATAATATCTTTATGTAACCACTTTGTTTATATGTAGAATGTAATGCAAGTTTTATGATCTAATTCTCTAAAACTCTAAACCTGAAAAGATCCTCAACGTGTAATCTTGTAATAACTCAAGATTAAGTAAGTTTTAAGGCTGGGGCCTTATATATATTATATGATATATATGATATATATTATGTATTTATTCTTCATAAATTATTATATAACGCCAACCATCATTATTTAACTTTTTGGATAATATGAGAACATTATTTTTGGATATGTGGACTACTGCCTCATCAAAACGATGTGATTCATTCACATATAACATAGAATTTATTAAGGAAAGTTTTAACCAAAATATGTAATATTTATGAAAAAATAAATGTACTGTAATTATAATATATGTGCATATAAATATAATTCATTTAATTTATTTCATTTAATATGAAAATAAAATAGAAACGAAAAAATTACGTACACCCACTGTCTCGTTGAACGACGTATTTCATTTTTTATTCGTATATTTTTTTATTATTTTAAATAAATTTATACTGAATATATATGATATTTATATCATGGTTGATATTATTGGTATGAGGGATTCATAGTCAATGAAAAAGGACAAAAAATATATAGTCAAAACATATATGATAAACAATGTGGATATTAAATGAAACATAACTCTAACATGATATTGATTATAAATAATTAATAAGGATTCATAATAATATAATAAATGGTATGATTTATAATAATATTTTTGTGTGGTATATTCATAAAAAAATATTATTTATTTTTCAATTGGATTCAAAATCTACAAATAAACTCATTACTTATGGTATGGATTTTCTCGTCTGAAATTTATTTCTCTGATATTTATTATATATTCACAAATGATTATTATTTTGTGTTGTATATATTCAAATATTATGTATGATTTATTTAATTCAAATTATTCTATTATGTTCAATGTTTCAATTGTTGTTATTATTTCACAGATCCCACAATTAAAAAGCAACTCATGTGATTAGGAGATTTATAGTCTCACTTTTATTTATATGAGACTTATTTAATCTTCACCAATCATATATATTTTTTGGTTCTATATACTAGCCATGAATATATTCTATGATTACTATTCTTAAATTTATGCTTATTTACATATCAATTTTATGATCTCAATTTCATGTTGTTTACAATTCAAAATTTACCAAACCGGTAATGTAATTTTTTCTTAATATTACTTCGTTGAGACACGTGTTATGTTATTCATCTGTATTATTTTATGATGTGTATATACTACAATTTGAAATTTTTTATAATGAATATCATTATTTTTATTATATTTTATGCTTCATGTAATGGTATTTTCTCATTGGTATTATGATTCAAAGTAACCAAAGTAGTAAGAGTTTGTTACTACAATCTCATTGTTTATCAAGATGGTTTAAGATTATTATTATATTGATGAACTATTATGATCCATATATCAATAAATCTCATGGAGTTAGTTATTTTATAGATATACATGATATATCCAAGTAATTTGACAATTTTACACTCTTTCATACATAATATAATTGTGACTGTATATTTATGAAAATCAGACATTAAATCTCTCTTCGTTCGGGAATTCGCAATATTCAAAAACAAATTATATTTAAATAAAATTAAAAAAAATAATATTTTCAGATTACTTTTAACAAAAATGATTATAATTTTTTTATGTTTTTTAAAATTTGATGAAATGATTTACAAATATTCCATTATATGTTTTGAAGGATACTTTCAATGAAATAATTTTTCAAATTCTTTAATGTTTTAAAAATAATTCTCAATAATTAAAGTATAATATCATCATGAAATTATTTAAATGTTCTTTTATAAAAAAATCACTTATGACTAAATACCTTTATATATTTTATTTATTATTTAAGACATGATCTTATGACACAGTTATTATTATTTCATTGAATGGTTTACGTTTATGATGACAATTTTCTTATGAAACCCATTTATATTCCATGGATTATTCCCGGATAAATTGTTTATGAAAAATAGTTACATTCGTACAATGTGATATGATGAAATTATTGTGAAAATTTTATATTCTCGGCAAGTCATTATAGGATGAATTAGTTTTAATGCCCAATTCATTTCATCGGTTATGATATGATGAATATTTCTATTCTTATGGAACACATGTGTATGATTTAATTATGTGATGGGGGAGACCTATATATCCCAATAAATTGATTGGGTATAGATTTATATCTCATTATATAATGATGAAAAATAGGTCAATGGGCTGGATCCGTTATGGGGATAATGTGTAACCAGATCCACTATGGGAAGAATGTGTACCATGATCCACTATGAGTAAATGGATTCCACCGAGGATGGAGGCATGTCCCAACCAATATATATCCATTGTTTATACTTAATGAGAATATAATCTCACTATTTTTTTATTTTTATTATTTCTAGGTTATGAAAAATGGTTTTATGTATGATTTTTTAAGGGGACGATCCTTTGGGGATATGTTTAATATATTTTACCAAGTTAGAAGATTGTATTTCCATGTATCAATAGACACTAATCTTGTATGGTCCATGGACATGTAATATTGGGATTTGAGGAATATTCATCTCAAATGATGAAATATCCATTTATGAGAAGAAACAATATCTAGAGTGTGAATAAATGGAATTTTTTATTATCCATTTGAAACTAGGATGAGAAAACTATAGTGAGATCTCTATGGGTACTTATAAGGATGTGTTTAGGGATGTCTATAAGGATAAGAATGAGGGTGAGTCAATGTTTAGGAAAATTGATTGGAATTTTGGTGGCATATCGAGAGAGTTCCTTCTGGGGAATCCCCTCCCTATTTAGATTCTATTTTTGGTTGTCATAAAACAATAGGATGTTCTTTAAACTGAAGAAAACAAGGACACAAACTGAGTAACTATAAAGTTAAAATGAATTATTCATTTAACACAATGGATAATGATATTTTACTCTATAAGGAATCACCAAATTTCATGCGATTCAAATTTATAATTTAGTGAAATTAATAAAATAACTCTATTTTTGGGAAATTTCATAAATGAAGTTAAACAAATTTTAAGAATATTCCATCTTTATATGATGATTAAGAGACTATAAGCGGCATATGAAAGGTGTAATCAGTTCTAAAATAATTTTTTATAATCATTATTATGTTGAGTTAGATGAATGTTATGTCATTATTTATTTTTCATATTTTAGGAAAGAGTTACCATGGAATAAGATTAAGGATTATAGTTACTGGTTTGAGAATGAAGTAGGTTGATTTAAGTAAACTTGTATTTGAATTCATGAATTATTTCATATTAGTAATAAAGTATATATTCATTATGTATTTGAAAAAATATATACAATTTTTTTAATAACATAAAAGGTTTATTTAGTGGATAGGTAATATTGTGATCAAGGGAAGATAACCCTTAACATGTTTTTTATATTCATAAAATGGATTTTACGTTGTAAAAATAGAATATTGACAAGGATAATGTAAATTATAAAATATTTATGACCTGAAAATTGATTAAGGATTTTTTGAAAACGTGGGTTATGTTACTATTAATGATGATTATTATATTTTTTTTATTTAAGGAATATATCCAATAATCCATGATATATATTCATAATGAGATAGAATGTATGTATTCAACATGGATTTTTTGTAATTAATCTTATTACTTTCATTGAACAAAATATATGATGAAGTAATTCACATGTTTTGTATATGAAAACCAATATCCACATTATGATATACATGAGATCAATGTTATGATGATTTTGAGAAATTTGGGGACCATATATCTAATGTTTTGAAATTTCAACTTTCAAAAGGGTAATATGGATATCCATTTTCATTATTGTTTGAATTTAAATATGGGGGATGTTTTAGAGATTAGCATATTACTTCATCGTATGAATATTTGTGTATATTGACTAACCATTGATAAAAGTTTTTTTATAGATGTAATGGATTTTCTATCTATCTATGGGTATTAGGATCCCTTAATATTTCATGGATAAATAATGCATCTTCATTTCTTAATAAATGTTTCTATGTTTAAATTGATCAATGAACAACTAAAATTTGATATTTTTCATATGAAATGAATTGAAATCATGTAAGATTATCTTATCACGAAAATTATTCAACTATAGAAACAAGGTCTTGAAATAAAATTTTGCCCAATTATTCTCATTTTTATGATATGAATGATCATTTTCAAGCCCCTTTGGTTTAGTGCATTGTGATTCTTCACATTTACCTAACTATGTTCTTTATCACTCTCTATCAAATCATTATAGCTATATTTCTCTTCCATGTCAATGTTTTCACTTTCGGTGTATATTCACCTATCTGGAAAGCTCGTTGTGTGTTTCATTGTGTAAACATTATATTTCTAAAATTCCTTTTAAAAAAGTAATTTTTTGTGTTAATTTTATCAATGTGTGTTTCTATGAAATGAAATATTAAGTGTTAATACTTTTACAACCTAGATGAATTTAGAGGGTGAAATTCATTATAATGGTTGTATAATGTAGCACCATGATTTTTTATTAATTAATATTCATTGAATAAATTACAATTATTTGTTGGATTTCATTTCATACTACACCAAGTCAATATTTATTTGAAAAGAACCTCAAGAATATATTTCACTACATGAATCACCAATATTATCATTCAGTACATGAAACACGCTGTTTTTCTTATGTTACAGACAATGCTGGGTTCCATCAATTTCTTGTGTTACATACAACATTGGGTTATTCAAAACTACAATAGTATAATTATTATATTTTTATAATTATATCCCAACCATTGGAGTGGAATATATGAATAAGATAAAATATATTTTGAAATTGTTTTTTTACACATGTTTACAAAGTGAATTGTTTTATTATCAATTAATGGCGAATAAAAATATAAACCAATTGAATGTAAATGAATTTTTTAATTAAAAAACTATTTATGTTCCCCCAAATAAATTTTACCTTAATAAATTAAATTAATAAGTATTATAGAGATATATTAATTAAATTTGTATTAAACTAAATCAAAAAAATTTATATTCATGATATATGTTTCATAGGTATAAAATAAGATGAAGATGTGGATTAAATCATATGAAACTGAATTATTATAAATGGTTGTCTTACCGTCTTTTAGTGGAATGATTATATTGAAAATAATTTTATAAAATTTTAAAAAATTTATTTGGAAAAATAAAAATCAAATTTTTATTGGAATTTCAAAATTTACTTTGGTTTTTTTATTCTCCTCATATGTTTCATTTTTGATAAATAGTGAAAACAAATGAATTATAATTGAAAACTGATTTTTCGTCTAATTTATTTATATAGATAGATTATATTTCAAATTTGTTTTAATGTCTATTTAGATAAATAATACATATATTATAATAATATATTTCATAGTTATATATTTCACATTTAAATTGAATATAAAAATATTTCATACATTAAAACATTTTCACTTTAAGAACCATTTGTTTAGTCTAATCAACCAAATTATATTCTAAAACTAATTTCTTCCACTTATGTGATTGAAATATTAAAAAATATATTCCTTATTTATAATCAAAATAATTTATATTACATACTATGTTCAAATTCTTATTTTACCAAAAACAAGTTTGAATGTAATTAAAATTACTTACAACGATTAGGATAATAATGAGTTTACTTAGAGGCAAAACTTTAATCTTAAGGAGAACTATGACCTATAAATGTGAAAATAAAATTGTTCCTGTATTTATAGAATTTATCTGATTTAATAAAAATTTTACCATTATTTGATGCACATTTTTTAATGTATACCTATGAAGAGGGTTTACATTTTTTTAATTATAAGATTTGCACTCCTACTCTACTATAAAAGGGATATAAACCACTCACTTATTCACACCACTAAATCCATTTTTATCATCTAAACACTGAAAAAATAATCTCTAAAATTAAATAATATCAAATTTTAATCCACACATTAGTCATAAATAAAACCAATTATGTTCTTGGGATCAAACCAAAATGAGTTTCCTAAAGAAGAGTTAACGTTTTTCAATGAGTATATAATTATAATTTTTATATGAACCCACATAAATTATTATGATATTAGGATTGTGTAAAAAAATACAATTATATATATAAATCTATATATTTATGTTTAAGGAATGACTTATACCATTACACACTCTATCAAATTGGATATGAATTCATCATTTGTGTGAACATCAAACCACCGCCTCACGAACCTAAGTGTTTCATTCATCCATTACGACCTCATAAATATGTAAATAATGATGTAAATACTAGTTTTATATGATATATATTATATTTGTGATGTATTTATAAAATTATAATTAATATATAACACATACCATCTTTCTATCAATTTTTTAGGAATACAATCACATCGTTTGGGATGTGTGGGATACAGCCACCAGAAATAAATGTTATACACTTATACTTTTCATGGAAGGTGTTATGCATGTGTGTAAAAAATATGTGATATAAATGAAATAATAATTCTAATATAATGAAATATATATATATATATTTCATTTTATTTTTTTCTTTCTAAAAAACAAGAAAACTGAAACATCATTCATGTGTACGTACAACCTTCCATCATCATGAACAATGATTCAAATTTTCTATTTTAAACATTTATAGATTATTATAAATACACATGTAATGTATATATATGATATTAATATCATGTTTTTCTTTCATTATATAATTAAATGGTGATCAAATAAAAAGGACTAAAAAATAAGTAACAATGTATAAGAAAAACAAAGGGGATATTACCAAAAACAAAACATCAATATGGAATTATTATTAAATATGTAATATAAAGTGATCATAAAATCATATATGGTATGTAATATAATAATATTTCTATTTTTATGATTTATAATTAACCTATATTTATATTATATTTATTTCAACATGTATGATGTATGTCATGACTTAATGTAAAGGTTTTCACATCTCATTTTATTTATATGTGATATATGGTATATTGAAAAATAACTATTGTTTTTTACTGTATATAATTAAATATAAATTTATATAACTATTATTTACTTCATTTTATGATATAAAAAGTTTCAATTTCTGTTATTCATTCATGAATATCATGATTGAAATTTTACTCAAGTAGTACGTAGATATTTAGTCTCAATTATATATCTGTGAGACTTATACCATACTCGGCACTAGTTTATTTTTTCTAGTTTATATCTGACCAATGAATGTATTATATTATTACAATACCGAAATTTATTGGTATTTATCTATCAATTTTATTATCTATATTTCATATGTTTTATGGTTAAAAGGTTTCCAAATCGGTAAAGTAATTTTACTTCAGTTTTCTTTCTTTGGGACACATGTTATGAAATGAACCTATATTTCTTTTATATTTAGTATATACTAAAAGATGAATTTTTTTATCATGAACCTCATTATTTTAATGATATTTTATTATTGATAAATTATTTTCTCTAATGGGGACTATGATTCAATGTTACCAATGTGGTAAGACTTTATTAATACAATCTCACCATTTATCAGTATTATTTATGATTATGCTTCCATTTGTAAAATACAATGATCCATACAACAAAAAATATCATGAAATTTATTCTCCTCTATTTATTCATTGTATATAAAATTAAATGGAAAACTTTTCAATCTTTGATACTTATGATAATTAAGAATTTATTTTTTTTAAATTTGACTTTATATATCACTTCGATTAGAAATTTGTAATATATAAAAAACATATTTTATAAAATTGTTTTCAAAAGATTATTTAAATAGGTTTAATGTTTTAAACATATATTGTCAAATTTTAAAGGATATTTGACACAAGAAATTGTTTAAATCATCGTTTCAAAATTATTTCCAACTAAGATGAAATCCTTTGATATTATTTATTAAATTTTTTGCGATATGATCTAAGAACACAATTCATATTCTTTCTTTGAATGGTTTATGTTTATGATGAAAATTTAATTATGAAACCCATTTATCCTTCATGGGTTATACCATGATAAAATGATTTTGAAAAAATTTTCCATTCATAGGTTATTATATGATGAAATAATTCTGAATCATATCTCTTTTACATTAGTTAATGATATGATTAAGTGTTGATAATACCCAATTTATTTAATGGGTCATGGTATGATTATTTTTTATCAACTTGTGGCACACAAATATATGATATAATATTATGATAGGTGGGGAATATATCTTCCTCAGATGCATTGGGTAAAGATTTATATTTCATGATATAATGATGGGAAATAAGTCAGTGGGCTTGATCCACTATAACGAGGATTAACCAAATCCACTATATGAAGAAGGTGTAATGTAATACACTATGAGTAATGGGATTCCATTGGGGATGGTAGTGTGTCTAAACCAAGATTTTTATCTGCCTAGGTGTGGTCCTAATTGGTTGTTCACAATGTTGTGTTTGAACCAGATTCCAAGATAACATTATTATAAGTGACCCTTATTATCATGAGTTGACATGATTCTATGTGGACAATGTTATGAGTGAATTTGATTACATGTTCAGAATATTATGTATGAATCTAATTAAAAGTTAATGGTTTAATTTGTGAACATGATTAAATGTTCACAATGTTATATTTGAACTAGATTAATTCCAAAAAGTTTATTAGAGGATTTGATTTCATGTCCTCATCATGTAGAATCAACCAATGTAAATTTACAGATATACAAAATGCTAAATGAAGATGTGTACACCTTACTACAATGTTATTCTCCCACGAATCATGTTATTTAATTTCATTTTGATTCATGTCTTATAATATACCAATATTTATTCCCGAATTCTTGTACATAATCATTGATTTTATATCCATGATCTTTAAATGTTATTGTTATGTTATCATATACTTATGTTCATGTTATGCTTACATATGATTGTTGTTTACTATTAATGAGGATCTTAGCTCACCCTTTATTAGGTTTCCTTTCCCTAGGTTATGAATAATGGATTTAATTATGATTACTAATGGGGATGATCTATATGGGAGATGTTGAATATGTTTCACAAATATAGAATATTGTGTTTCCAAGAATCCAAGGTTATTAAACTATTATGGTCCTATAGCATATACTTTTGTAATGTGATTAATATTCATCTAAAATGATGCATTATCCATTTATATTAATTCGGAGTCACTATAACAACCCTCATAATGGGATCTATTTTTACTATGGAATGTATTATTCAAATATAGTATGAGATCACATAACTCCCCAAACTATTGTGGTATATATATATCATGGGGTGACATTATGGTGAAACCTACTTCTCATTAACTCCACAATGAAAAAATATTAGTTGATGCATTTACACTACATCGAATACATTTTTGTTATGTTAACACCTTCATGAGTTATATTTACACTACATAACATATATATCATTTTTGATTAACTCATTTAACAATTGGAATCATGACCATATGACCAGCTCACCCATGGTGTGGTCCATGTTACATGAGATTACTCATTTCTTATAGGAATAAATTATGGATTCCACCATCATTCACCAAATTATGTCCTTTCCACATGAGATTAAATCAAACATAATACTATATGAAACACATCCATGTCCCCACTATTTAGTCATCTGTTGTAAAAATTCATAAATTTCATTACTATTCATCTCAACTGAACTCCAAAGAGTATCCAAACAATCCATGTTATTGTTTTCAATGAAAAAAAATTAATCAAAAAATATTATGAATTAATTTACTCAAAAAATAAGTCATAAACTTCCTCCAATATGAAATTCCTTAAAACACCCCACCATTGATAAAATGTGACATTGAGAAAAGCAAATCCATTAATGTTTGACCAATTACATATTGGTTATGTCTAAATTTAGGTGAAATGAACTCCTTATTTTCCAAATAACTTCATTAGGATACATCAATCACCAATATTTATAAAGGGATAATCAATATCCCACTTTTATATTTCATGATAACTTGCAAATTATCACATGATTTATTCTCCACCTTTTTTTAACAACACCTTATCAACCCCAAATTTAGAAAACTTCTCAAAAGCTTACACATTAATGATTTCATATAAAATAAAATATTTATTCACACCCTTTGAAAGAATATATTTTATTAAATTATCCTTATTTTTTTAAAAAAATGAAAATTAATAATGGTGGGATAGAAAAAAAATCATTTTGGTACTGTAGGAGAAATAAACTCCTAAAACACAATTATGTGCTTTAACGAATACATGAAAATAGGTTTTGTTATGATATTTATAAACTCAGTATTTTTTTAATAATATTAGAATGAATATTTACAACATTTTACCATATCCTCAATGAATTATTTACTAGAAATCAATTTGACTCAACCAAAAATGTTACACTATATTATTTGATACATTTATTATATTTTGATTATTACATCAAATCATCAATGGTTTTTTTGGATAAACCATTAATTTTTTGTTTGAAAATTCATCCATATTATTTTATTTGTGTATTTTTATTGAAAAACATTCAATTATTCTTCATATATAAGAGTGAAAAAAAATTCTTTTTAGTTCCATGCAACACATCTTCCTCCAATAATGGAAGAACCTCAAAATTTTTACATCCATCTCAAGCATATTCTACCCATTAAAAATTGTTTTAGTAATAAACATATAATTATTTAAATTTAAAATTACTTCATTAGAAATGGTTCCATTATTATAATTACATATTTATTTCCCTTCTAAAAGATGTTATTTATTTGGAATTTTATGGAATCATGGAAAATATGTAGCTAAAAACACAATGTTTTGTTTTGAAGTCACCAAATAAAGTAATATTCCAGTGAGACTTCAGGACTTCATATTTTTGAAACTCCATTTAAAAGATTTTAATCTCTAAAGAACATGTTATGTACATGACATAAAATTTATAAAACTCATATGTGAAAATTAATCAATAAAAATCATATATTAATATTCCCAATTGGTTTGTGTAATTTTTATTTATCAACTCACATATACATTAACTAATTCATGATGTCTATTCAATTGTATATAAAAAAACTTATGCCACTTTTCACTATTTTTTTCATTATGATAGGTGAATCATATGTTTAGTCCCTCATGCAGTGGAATCAATAGATTTCTGACTACTTTATTTATGTCTACAGTAGCTATATTCATTCCCAAATATTTCCATGTTTCATGCCAAATATTGTTATCAACATTTATTCATAGGAATCATAAATGGGTTTCATCATAAAAATAGAAAAATATAACTTTTGGATACTTCACATTTATAAAAATTATTCAAAATTTCATGATTTTTGTAAAAAATTCATTAAATTAAAATACCACCTCATTCCCATTTTTTGGTATGTTATGAAAAACTAGGAATATTATCCCTTAACCCCTAAATACAGAATTCCTTAATGGATTATTTCATACAAATCATGGTGTATCCAAAACCATTAACATTCAATTATCCTTCATTTATGTCGTTAATATCTTTTTATATTTTCTAGTATCATGTTAGTAAATTCATTTATGGTATTTCTTGGTTTATCACACCTCCAACATGCCACCTAAAGATAATCAACAATACTTTTCATTTTTTCACTATTTTTTAGTAGTTTTATTTATTATACTATATGAATTTCATATATACTCCTTCTAGTATTAAAAAATATGTTATTAATTGAGTGTTAAATTATACAATCATATGAATGATTTTTTTACAATGGACTCTAAAACAACAAAAAATTCCTTCAAAATTAAACCTCATATGATTGATAATTTATTCATTTTGATATTCTAATTGAGTTCTATTATGATTAGATATTAACTATTATTTGTAAATTTTTCCATTCTTATGATCCCTTTTTTAATGTAGACATTTACATTGGGAATTAATTTAGTTTTTTGTCATTCAACACTTAATTATCTTTGAAATTTCTAGCAACATTATCTATCATTTCAATGGGGTTTTTATCTCTTTAGTTTATATAATAATCTTATTATTTAATTTTATATTAATTCCTTTTTATATCAAAGAATATATTGTGTCCAATGAATTCTTCTTTTAATCATGGAATTTTCCTAGGGATTCATAGTATCATTAGATAATTTCAATGATATTTTTTATATATTTTTCATAATCATTCACAAAATTCATAAACTACACAACATTTTGTTTACTCAAAACAACTTTTATATTCTAATAGTTTTAAATCTACATATTTCAAATCCATATTAAAGGAGATAATATATTTAGTTTCAATTTAAATTATATTAGATCCATCTTCAATAATATTAGTGTGATCTCAAAATTTTATTGATATGTCATAATTTTATAAAAACATAATATCATTCTACATAATGTTTACCATTTAGATTGACCAATAAATTCATATAAATTATCATAATAAAATTTATTATATTTTGTTTCCCTTTTGAGTATTTTTTTATCATTCAGTTAGATGTTGATTTCTACTTTATGTAAAAAAAATTTTTGCACCTCCACATCACTGTATTCCAATTAACTAGTCCCTTCTTCTTCCACTTATTCTTATTCTAATATACATGAGGTATAATTGGGCTATTTTATATTTTCAGGCATATTTTTCACTTTATATATTGAGTGTTCTTTTTTTCTATTGATATATTCAACAAAATATATTGAATATTTTTTAGGGAAAAATATTTTTATTAATCATTGTATTTTATTTTCATTTGTAGAATCCTTCTCCAATGTTACGACTAGTTATGTTTATTTTTAATGATGTTCTTTTGAATATATCATAATTTTTATATTCTTATTGGTTATTAAATAAAACTATTAAATATTAATAAATAATTCTATAATAAGAGAATTTTGATAGTATATTTCATGTATATTTACCTCTACCTCATTTAAAACCTATTTACAAAAGAGATAAAATTATTTAAATTTTATAGAATAATCTTCATCCTTAGTTTCTTCCTCAATATAATTAATTTAATTGAAAATTATCAAGCCTATTGAATAATTTCATTTTCTGTCATTATGTGGTATTTATTTTATCTTTTTGTTTAAACTTATTTTCTTCTAAAATGTGATTAATATATTGTTATGTTTTTCAATAGTCAAGTCATCTATGTCTTGAATCTCTATTGTTAAAATCTGTGAGTCAGATTTATCAAAGCGTATTCTCATATAATTATTCAAAATTCTATAATCTTCAAGAGTTTAACTGTAAATTTTAATAAATAATAATATTTAATATATTTGAAAAAGAATTCATATTCTAATTTGTAACCCCAAATATGATATATTTAGATTTTCCATGGTATGTTTATAGATATTTAAACGTCACCTTTTTGTCTCTATCATCTATATAATGTATTTTTTACTATATTTATATTTCTATCATAATTCCCATAATGTTTTTCATCATTTTCTATCAGAGCGATTAGATTAACTGCATTATTTCTCTCTCTTACACTAAAATATTATTTTTTTCAAGAAATATAAATCCCATTCATACATTAGAAATATTATCACCATTCTTGAGGACATCTAGAATAACCAGGATAAGTGATGAAAGATATATAACCATCCTATATATCCATATATGGATTCTCTTATAATGGAGGTAATCTATTATTTTTTATGATATTTAATAATTCACTGAATCTCATAAAAATGGAATTGAACGAAAAATAAGAACTAAGGTAACAAATCCTAGAAGCATTCCAAATTTTCCTGAAACAAATTGTGATCCCCATGAGAGAGTAGACCACCACAAAGAGGTAGTGGTCAATCTGTGTTCTCTAAAAAGAAAAAAACTCAAAATTTACATTATTCTTGACACTAATAACAATGAATAGATATCAATGGCAATGATGAGATGTAAAGAGATTGACTGATATATTAAACATGCGGACAAAGATGTTTTTGACATATTTCACTCACCCTTATTATTAGGTTACTAATCGATGGTGATTAGCCGTTGATATCTATCTACCTAGATTGATAATTATTATCAATGTAAAATATAATGAAGAAAAGATATTTTTTTGAACTCCAAATTATAAGATAAAAAACTAGCATAAACATGTTTCAAAGTATTTTATTTATGTACCACAACTACATTTTGAATATGGATATGGTGTACAACCGTTTTTATTCTGCTCAAAATCATTTTAAATCCATATTTGAATGATTTATGTATCCATAAAAATATGTCATTGTCATTAAAAAACTTCTATGGTGGGGTCACCATATATTTTTAGACATAAAATGAATTGGGCAATGAGTATTTTTTCACATACTGACTTTAAAAGACAATGGATATAGAAGAATAATTACAAATGATATCATATTACATCATAATATATTTGGATATATATTTTTAATTACATGTATATTTCAATTTTTCATATATTTTAATTTTATAGTAAAAAGAGTCTACCATTTTTACCTAGTGAAAATCATTGTATTCAAGATTTTGCAATATGATATGCCATGATTTTTTCTCTAAAACCAAAATATACTCCAATATTTAAATAATATGTTGATGTTTCATGGTTTAACTCTCTATGGAGGAGTCTCAGCACATTATGTAGAACCTCTTTAACAACCATAACTCTCATTCCATGATAATGTTTTACTGTGGAATGGATTATTGAATAACAGAGTGAGAAAACATGACTTCCAAAAACCATGAGACACTAATCTCTCATAGCCTTTATTCATGGAAAAATAATATTTTCTTCAACTCCTAAATCAATAAATTATGGTGAATCTATTTTGGTTATGGTGTGATTCAATTTGTAGTCGATTAAATTATTCCCATGATAGGCTAACTCTACAACAAAAATCTCTCATGTCATGTTAACTAAATCAAATATTCTCACCATCATAGTGTGATCAACATGTCTATGGACTGATCCACACCATGTGTGAATTACTAATTAATATATTAGAATTTCTAATCTATGTTGTATTCAAAATTCTGATAGTGGAATTTCTACATGAGATAATCTATATCATGTTATGGTTTTATAAACAACATTCAAACCATAACATGTTCAACTATAACAAAATTCTCCCCTAAATTCAAATAAATATCTGACCATCCCAATGAGAATCCAGCACATCCATGAGCATGTTTCCAATAGCTAAAATATGAAATCATTTTAAACTAAAGAATGAATTACCTTATGAAATAAGTCAAAACAGACATCTAAAAAGACACTAAATAAACACTATACTATAGGATATAATTGTTGATTGTGAGATAATACAATATGTTAGAGTACAATTAATTCCATTTAGACCATGTCTCAATTGATATATGCTCTGCTCCACCTCTTTCAGTTAACACCGGAAGGATCATTTAATCTATAATAATATCAAAGGGATAATAATATTTTGTCAAGATGTCATCCAAAATTATATTAATTATATTTTAAATTTGTTTTAAAGTGTATTTAGATAAATTATACATATATTAAAACAATATATTTCATATCTATATATTTCACATTGATATTGGATATAAAAATATTTCATACATTTGAACATTTTCACTTTAAAACCCCTTTGTTTAGTCCCATTAACAAAATTATTTTATAAAACTAATTTCATCAACTTTTGTGATTGAAATATTGAAAAATATATTCCTTATTTATAATCATACTAATTTATAATATACACTATGTTCAAATTGTGTTTTTACCCAAAAAAAATTTGAATACAATTAAAATTACATACAATGATTAGGATAATAATGAGTTTTCCGAGAGGATAAACATTAATCTTATGGGTAATAATGACCTATAAATGTGTGAAAAAACAACAACTGTGCCCATATTTATACAATTTAACAGATTTTATATAATTTTGACCATTATAAGATGATCATTTTGTAATGGATACCTATGAATAGGGTATATGTTTTTATATTTATAATACTTTCACATCGTCTCCACTATAATATGGATATCAACCCCTAACGTATATACACCACTAAATCCATTATTATCTTCAAAACACTGAACAAATAATCTCTAAAAATAAATAATATTAACTTTTAATATATACTTCTGGAATAAATCAAATAAATTATGTCCTTTTTTCAAACCAAAAGCAGTAACCTGAAGAAGAGTTAAATCTTTTAAATGATTAGTTTTCTATAATTTCTATATGAACCCACTTAAATTATTCTAATATATTGATTTCCTAAAAAACATTACAATATATATATTTTTATATTTTTATGTTTTAGGTATGACCTATACCATTACAAACTCCATAAAATTGGATATAAATTCCTTATTCGTGTTACCAACAAACTACCGTCTCATGAACTGGTGTCCTTCATTATTCCATTAACACCTCATAAAAATTTGAATAATGATGGAAATACTATTTATAAATCATATATATGTTATTTATGATGTATTTACGAATTTATAATTATTATATAACACAAAATATCTTTCTTTCCATTTTTTGAAAATATGATCACATCATTTAGGATTTTTGGGATACTGCCACCACAAAGTGATGTGATACATTCATACTATACATGGAAGGTGTTATGTATGCGTTCTAAAAAAATGTGATATATTTGAAATAAAAATTCTAATATAATGAAAAAATATATATACATATATTTCATTTAATTTTTTTCTTTATATACAACAAGAAAATTGAAACATCATCCATGTATACGTATGACCTTCCGTCTTCATGAACAATGTTTCTAATTTACTATTTTTATCTTTTATATATTATTATAATTACATATATGCTGAATATAAATTTTATTTATATCATGTTCTTCATTATTTAGATAAGTAGATAGTGATCAAAAATATATGACAAAAAATAATAATTAAAAATTTCTAAGAAAACCAAATCAGATATTACCCAAAACATAAATTCAATATATAATTATTATTAAATATGTAATATAAAGTGAAAAAAATAATATATGCTACGGTATATAAGAATATGGTTATTTATATGATTATTAATTAACTTATATTTATTTTATGTGTTTGTTTGACATTTATAATGAAATTCACAACCTAAGGTAAGGGTTTGCTTGTCTCACATTTATTTATATGAGATATGTGATATATTAAAAACAAACTCTTGTTTTTTAGTGTATATAATTAAATAAAAAATTATATATCTATAACTTATTTCATTTAGTGATATAAAAAGTTTCTGTTTCTTTTATTCTTTCATTAATATCACGATTGAAATGTTACTCAAGTAGTATGTGGATTTTTAGTCTCACTTTTATATCAGTAACATTTAAGCCATATTCAACACTAGTTTATTTTTTCTAGTTTATATAAATCCCATGAATGTATTATATTATTACTATACCTAAATTTATGGTAATTTAAATATCTATTTTATTATCTATATTTCATTAGTTTTATGGTTAAAAATTTACCAAACAGGTAAAGTAATTTTACCTCTGTTTTCTTTATTTGGGACACATGTTATATTATTAACCTATATTATTTTATGATGTGTATATACTAAAAGTTGAAAATTTTTATCATGAATATAATTATTTTCATTATATATTATTATTCATGACATTATATTCTCTCATGTGGACTATGATTCAGTGTAACTGTTGTGGTAGTATTTTATTGATACAATCTCACAACTAATCAGTATTTTTTTTATTATGCTTCCATTTCTGAAATCAGATGATCCATACCACAAAAAATATCATGAAATTTTTTCTCCTCTAGTTATTCATTATATATAAAATTTATTAGAATATTTTACACTCTTTGATAGTTATGATAATTAAGAATTTATTTTTATTAAAATATGACATTATCAATCTCTTCGGTTATAAATATGTTATATACAAAAACCATATTTTATTAAATTTTTTTCAAAAAAGGTTTTAAAAATATTTTATTTTTTAAAAATAATTTCCAAATTGGAATGAATATTTTACTCATGAAATGTTTTAAATGATCCACTAAACATTTTTTCCAACTAAGATGAAATCCTTTGATCTTATATATTATTTATCTACGATATGATCTAGGGACATTATTCATATTCGTTAATTGAATAGTTTATGTAGATGATGGAATGTTAATTATGAATCCCATTTATCTTCCTTGTGTTATCCCATGATAAAATGATTTTTAAACTCACTTACTTTCATGGGTTATTATATGATGATATAATTTTATATCTTATAACTTTTACATAGGTTAATGATAGGATTACATGGTGATAATACACATTTCATTTTATGGGATAATGTATGATGAATTTTTATCATCTTGTGGAACACAAATATATGATTTAATTTTGTGATAGTTGGGGACTATAACATCCTCTGATGAATTGGGTAATGATTTATATTCCATGATATAATGAAGGGATATAAGTCGGTGAGCTTTTCTAATATGGTAATGAGGTTTATCCAAATCCACTATATGAAAAAGGTGTATTGTAATACACTATGAGTATTGGGTTTATATTGGGGATGGCAATGTGTCCCACACAAGAGTTGTATCCCCCTAGGTGTGGACCTAATTGAATGTTTACAACTTTATGTTTGAACCTGATTACATGTTAACACAGTTATGAGTGAACCTTATTATCATGTGTGGACATGATTTCATGTTGATAGTGTTATGCATGAATCAAATTACTTGTTCACAATATTTTGTGTGGAACTAATTAACTGTTCACAATATACGTCGCGTACATGATTAAATGATAAAAATGTTATATTTGTGCATATATTCATGACCACAAGTTTATTAGAGGGCATGGTTTTATGTCCTCAACCTATAGAGTAAACCTATGTCTTTTTACAAATGTTCAAAATGTTATAAGAAGATGTGTACACCTTATTAAAATTTTATTCTCTCTCAAATCATGTAATTTAATTTTATTATGATCCATGTCTTATAATCTAGCAATATTTACTCCAAGACTCATGTACATGATCTTTGATGTTCCAGGTATGATATATAAATTTTATTATTATGTTATCATATCCTTATGTTCATGTCAAGATTACATATTTTTGTTATTTACCATTACTGAGCATCTGATCTCAACATTTATTATGTTTCCTTTCCCTAGTTTATAATAAAGTATTAAATTATGATTACTAATGGGGATGATCTATATGGGAGATGTTGAATATCTTTCAAAAATTTATAATATTGTGTTTCCATGTACCCAAGGATGTTAAACTATTACGACCCTCAAGCATTTATTTTTGTAATGTGATGAATTTTCATCTAATGTGTTGCAATATCCATTTATGTTATGTCGGTGTTACTATAAAAACCATCATAATGGGATATATATTTATTTTTGAATGGATTGTTGCATTACTATATGAGATCCCATAACTCCTCAAACTAGCGTGGCATATAAATCTCATGGGGTGACATTATGGTGAAACCTAATTGTCTTTAACTTGTCAATCAAAACTGTTTAGTGAATGAATTTAATCTATATCCGGATATATTTTATGTTATGTTAACTCCTTCATGAGTTATATTTACACTACATCACAGATACATCATTTTATATTAACTCATTTAACAAATAGAATCATAACCATGTGACCAACTAATCCATGGTGTGATCCATGTTATGTTATGTTACTCATTCCGTGTAGGAATAAATTAAGGATTCCAACATCATTAACCAAATATTTTCCTTTCTACATGAGATAAAATGAATCATTCCAACATATAAAATCAATCCTTTTACTCACTATTTAGTCATCTATAATAAAACATCACAAATTTCCTTCATATTCGTCTCAAAAGAACTCCAAAGTGTATCCAAACAATCCATGTTCATGTTTCCAATGAAAAAATGAATTTATAAAAAAATCATGAATTAATTTACTCAAAAAATAAGTCAGAACCTTCCTATAATATGAAATTTATCAAAACCCCTCACCATTGATAAAACATGACGGTGAGAAAATCCAATCCCTTAATTTTTGATCAATTACATACGGGTAATGTCACAAATTTAGGTGAAATGAACTCCTTATTTGTCAAAAACGATCATGAGGATCCCTAAATATCCAATATTACCAAAGAGATCATTAATCTCCCCCTTTTATATTTGATGATAACATGAAAAATAGCACATGAGTTATTATCTACCATTTTTTTAACAACACCTTATCGAACCCTACTTTATAAAATTCCTCAGTGAATTTCACTTTAATGATTTCATATATAATAATATATTTAATCACACCCTTTAAAATAATTTATTTTATTAAATTTTCCTTATTTGTATAAAAAATAAAAATTTATAAATGTGGGGTAGAAACACAATCATATAGTTACTATAGGTAAAATGAACTAACAAAGCAGTATTATTTTCTGGAAGGAATACATAAAAAGTGGTTTTGTTAAGATATTTATGAACTCATAGTTTTTTTAATAATATCATATTGTATATTTACCACATTTTACCTTATCCTCAATGATGTTTTTACTTGAAATAAATTTGATTCAACTAAAAACTTTTCAGTAGATTATTTGATAGATTTATTTTTGATTGATTGTCACAGCTAATTATAGATGGGGTTTTAGTATAAACCATCATTTTTTTGTAAGAGAATTCATCTATATTATTTTATTTGTGAATTTTCTTTGTAAAATATACTAATATACTTTATATATAATATTCAATGAATTATGCTTAATGTAGGTCCTTACAACACATCTTCCAACAATAATATAAGAACCTCCAAAACTCGACATCCATCTCCAAAATCTTCTACCCAATACTAATTGTTATAGTAATAAACATATAATTGTTTTACTATCAAATATTATTCCATAAACAATGGTTCCTATGTTATAGTGAAATATTTATTTCCCTTCCAATAGATGTTATTTATTTGTATTTTTTTTGAATCATGGAAAATCTGTAACTACAAACACAATGGTATGTCTTGATGTCATCAAAAAAAGTAAGTTGCCATTGAGACATCAAGATTTCATATGATTGAAACCCCATTTAAATAATTTTAAACACTAAATAACATGTGAAATACATTAAATAAAATATATAAAACTCTTATGTAAAAATGAATCAATAAAAACTATATATAAATTATCCCAATTGGTTTATGTAATTCTTATTGATCCACACACATCTGTATTTACTAATTCAAGAGCTCTATTCATTTTTATTTACGAAAACATAAGACACTTTTCAAAAAAAAATCTCTATGATAGGTGACAAATTTGTTGAGTCTCTCATGTTGTGGATTCAATATATATCTAAATACTTTATTCATGAAAGTACAAGCTATATTCATTCCCTAAATGGCCATGTTTCATGCCAAATTTCGTTTTAAACCATTATTCTTAGGAAACATAAATTGTTTTCTTCATAAAATAAAAAAATATACCATTTGGATAATTCCCATTTATCCTAATTATTCAATCATTCGTGATTTTTGATAAAAAATCATTCAATTATAATATCACCTCTTTCCCATTTTTGGTATGTTATAAAAAACCATGAATATTATACCTTAACCCCTATATAAAGAATTCCATAATATATTATTTCATACAAACCATGGTGTATCCAACACCATGAAAATTTAATGATCCTTAATTTATGTAATTTATATCTCTTTATATTATCTACTAGTATATTATTAAATATTTTGATTGTATGCCTTGGTTTATCACACCTCCCACCCGCCACCTAAAGATAATCAACAATATTTTTCCTTTTTTTCCCTCTTTTATAGTTGTTTTATTTATTAGAGTTTGGGGATTTCATATATAATATTTCTAATATAAAAAAATATTTTATTAATTGAGTGATAAATTATACAGTCATATGAAATATTTTTTCCCATGGAACTACAACAACAACAACATCCTTCAAAGTTAATCCTCATCTGATGGAAAATTTATTGATTTAAATATTCTAATTCAGTTCTATTATGATAAGATATTAACTACTATTTTTCAATATTTTCATTATTAAGAGACTTTTTTTATCTTTACCTTAAACATGGGAATTAAATTAATTTTTCTATCACCCCACACATATTTATCTTTAATATTTCTAGCACCATTATCAATCTCTTCAACAATATTTTCTATCTATTTAGCTGATATAATCACCTTATTTTTTAGTTTTCAATCAATTATGTTTTATATCAAACAAGATAGTGTATCCAAAATAATTGTTCTTTGAATCATGGGTTTTTCCTATGGATTCATTGTATCATTTAGAAATTATGTTGATATTTTTTATATCTTCACATAATCCTGCATTGAATTATTCAACCACAAAACATTTGGTTTCCTCAAAAAAATGTCTTCTTCTAATAGTTTAGACACTATGTATTTCCAATCATTATTCATGGAAATAATATTTTTAGTGTTAATTTAATGTATATTAGATCCATCTAATATTAGTTTATTTTAGATATCATTACTTTATTGATATATCTTTCCTTTTTTAAAACATAATATCATTCTGCATAATGTTTTACTCTTTTGATTTATCAATGAATTCATATAAATAATCATTATAAAATTTATGATATTTTTTCCACTTTTGGGTATTCTGTTATATTTTAGTAACACATTGAGTTCAATTTTTTGTTAAAACTATTTTTTTACCATAACATAACTACCTTACAATTAACTAATCTCTACTTTTTACTCTAATTATTCTTTTTCTTTATATGTGGTATTATAGTGCTATTTGATATTTTCATGCATATTTTTTACTTTATAAAATATGCATTATTTTTTTCTTTTTATTTATTCAACAAAATATATTTAATATTTTTAGGGTAAAATATTTTTATTAATTAATGGATTTTTTTATTTGAAGAATCCTTCTCTAATGATACAAGTAGATATGTTTTTTTATGGATGCTCCTTTGAATAGATCATAATTTTTATATTCTTCATGGATATTAATTAAAAATTCAAAAAATTCATAAATAATTCTATAATTAAAAATGTTATAGTATATCTCCTTCATATTTACCTCATCCTAATTTCATACCTTTTGAAAAAATAGATAAATTGTTTTAAATTCCAAAGAATAATCTTCCTCATTAATTTCATCCTTAATATAATTATTTTAATTGAAACTTTTCAAGCCTATTGAATCATTGAATTTTGTGTCATTATGTGGTATTTATTATTTAATTGTGGTTAAACCTATTTTCATCTAGAATGTGATTAATATATTGTTTAGATTTTCAATAGTCATGTCATCTATGTCTTGAAACACAATGGTTGAAATTGGTGTGTCAATTTTATCAATGAGTATTCTCATATAATTATTCAAAATTCTGTAATCATCATGATTTTAACTATTAATGTTATTAAATATTAAAATTTAACATATTTTAATAGAGAATTCATCTTCTAATTCGTATCCCCAATTAAGATATATTTAAATTTACCATGGTATGTTTGTAAACATGGAAACTTCAACTTTTGTCTCTATCATCTATATCATGTATTTTTCACTATAATTATATTTCAATCTTAATTACCATTACTTTTTTCTTCATTTTCACTCAAATTAATTAGATTAACTCCATTATTTCTCTCGGGTACACTTAAATATTATTTTTTCAAGAAATATAAATCTTATACAAACTTCATAAATATTATCACTATTCTAGAGTACATTTAGAATAACTATGAAAATTGATAAAAGATATTTATCCATCCTATATATCAATATATGGATTATATTATTATTGAGGTAATCTATTATTTTTTATTATTTTATTAATTCAATAAATATCATCAAAAAAAATATAATAAAATGAAATAAAATTCAGAACCAAGGGAATAAATCCTAGAAGCATTCCAAATTTTTATAAAACAAATTGTGATCCCTATGAGAGATTAAACCACCACAAAGAGGGATGGATGAATTCGAGGTCTCTAAAAAAAATAAATCTCAAAAATTAAATTATTCTTATCACTAATAACAATGAATAGATCTTGATGGTAATGATGCTATGAAAAGTTATTCTGTGATAAAGAAAACATGTGGACGAAGATTTTTTTGACATATTTCACTCAACCTTATTATTATGTTACTAATCCTTAGTGAGTTGTAGCTGATATCTCTCTAACAAGACAGATAATTATTATCAAAGGATAATATAATTATGCAAGGATATTTTCATGATCTCTAAATTATAAGATAAACAACTTCCATCAACATGTTTCACTATCATTTCATTATGTACCCCAACTACCTCTGGAATTAGAAGATGGTGTACAACAATTGTTATTCTCCTCAAAATCATTTTAAATCTATATTGAAATGATGGATGTATCCCTAAAAATATTTAATTTTCATTACAAACCTTCAATGGTTGGGTCACCATATTTTTATAGACATTAAATGAATTGGGGAATGAGTCTTTTTTTCACATAGTATTGTTTAAATCAATAGGATATAGAAGAATAAATATGAAAGATATTATATTACTTATTAATATATTTGATTATATTTTTTTAATTACCTATATATTTCAATGTTTCATATATTATAATTTTCTAGTAAAAATAGTCTACCATTTTCTCTAGTGAAAATCATTGTATTCTGGATCGTGCATTATGATATGCCCTGATTTTTTCTCTAAAACCAAAATATAGTCAAATATTAAAATAATAGGATGATGTGTCAAGGTTTATCTCTCGATAGAGGAGTCTCCTAACATTATATAGAACATGTGGAACAACCACAACTCTCATTCCATGATATATTGTTTTTGTTGAATGGATTGTTGCATAACGGAGTGAGCTAACAAGACTTCAAAAAACCGTGAGACACAAAACTCTCATTGGCTTTATACATGAAATAATAATATTTTCTTCAACTTGTAAATCAATACATTATGGTGAAACTATTTTGGTTATGGTGTGATTTAATTTTCTTCAGATTAAATTATTTCCATGATAGGCTAACTCCACAACAAACATTTCTCATGTCATGTTAACTCAGTCACATATTTTCACCATCATAGTCTGATCTACAAGCCTATGAACTGATCCACATCTTGTGAGATTTATTAATTTATATATGAGAATAAATAATATATGATGTATATTAAATTTAGATATGGAAATTTCTAACTGAGATAATCTCTATCATGTTATGGTATAATAAACATCATTCAAACCATAACTTTTTCTTCAATAACAAAATTCCACCTTTATTCCAATTATATTTTATCATCCCAATGAGAATCCAACTCATCCATGAGAATGATTACAATAGATAAAACATGAAATCATTTCATACTCATGAATGAATTACATTATTAATTAGGTCAAAATTGACATCTAATAAGAAGCTAAATAAACACCATACTATGTGATATAATGGTGATAGTGAGATAATTAAATCTATTAGAGTAAGATAACTTCCATTTAGACCATGTCTCAATTGATATATTCTCTACCCCACCTATTTCAATTAACCCCGAATGAATCATTTAATATTTAATACTATGAAAAGGATGATAGTATTTTGTTGAGATGTCCTCTAAATATATAGTAATTATTTTTGTATGACAGTTTTTATTCTCGTGATAATAGTTCATGGTGATTAATATGAGTACCTACTATATCTGTTTGGGAACAAAATGAGTTATATATAAGGATAAAATATTTATTAAAGTTATACAAATCTAATTATTATAAATTTATATAGAAGTTCAGTGGTTATTGATTATACTTTTTCTTGAAACTCATTAAAATAAGTGACCATGTATCATGTGTGATTATGTTAATGTTATGTGAATGGATTCTTCAAATGTAAATAAAGATATAAAATAGAATATGTATCATAAATTTTTAATGTGTTTTTCATCTAGTTGGTATGATCATGTGAGGTTTAAATCAATGTGTTGTGAAATTAAATTTAGTATGTTGACTGAAAATAAATTTTAGTGTCATGGATAAAATACGCCTTGGTATACATGAGAAAAATTTGTATTCAACTATTTAAATATATATATTTCGAAAAATGTATGGCGGTATTTGTTATTTTTAGTGATAATGTGAATGATATGTCAATTTTATATTAATAATGATGTTTACCAATATAATTAAAAATCATATATCCCTTGCAAAATTTACTCAATATGTAACCATCAAGAAGAACGTCAATATTTAAAAAACGTAACTTCAATGGTACTATTAATAAAAAAATAAGTTCCCATTAGTTTTTAATTCATTTATTACCTGCTTATAAAACAATTAACTATTTTATTCATGGATATTACTTATGTTTAGATGGAGTGGATAATGATTCAATTATATTTCATTGATAAATTGGGGATTTATGTATTTTACCTCAAGGAGGATCATGGTTGTGTAGGATGGTCTCTAATGTACATTAATTATCTCAATACCATTGGTTGTGTATGTTAAAGTGAGATTTTCTATTTAAGGGATAAAATAATTATGAATTTTAATTGTGATAATAATCTAAGATTGATCATTCATTTATTAAAGGTGGTTTAACATGATTTTTTTATGTGAACAAAAGTATAATGTCTTAATTTAATTTATTTATAGTTAATAAACCACTATGAAAAATCAAGGTGTCAAATCCTAGAATTATTCTAGTTGAAATCCCCATGACTCCCTCTAATAAGAACGGAGAATGGAATTAGTTTTTTGGTGTCAAAATAAAATCATGGAATTCATTTCCCTAGATAATAACTAGTCTTCTATTAATATTATACCTAATTAATCATAGTATGATGAATGACCAACAATTTAATAAAAAAACACATAAAAAATATATATGACCATAACAAAATATAGTATATATATATATATATATTTATATTAGTAAAAAATCATGATTTTATAACAATAGATATAAATTAAGAAAGTATGGAACCAATGTTGTCAACATAAAAAAGATATGAATACATTAGATACTATATTTACCATAAGTCACCAATATCTAATATTATCACTCAGCTACACATGTGAATCTAATTGATCATAATTGATGCATAAGAAAAATTTCACATAAAGCGGTGAGTAATAATTCATTGAATATTCATAACATGCATGTATCAAAATACCTTATACATCTAATTTATTCTAAATATATAATGTATTGTCTTGGTGACACACCATGAAATGTGTCATAAAACATCATTTTAAAATCAATAAATCATTTTATATAAGGAACTCCCTTTATATCCTATTATCATGCTCATAAAATAGTAATTTATATATAAGTATATAAATTTACTATATAACATTACAATGAAAATACACCCCTCCACACAGAATATATCCTGCTAGAGGCCCCTTGGAACTCAATCCCTTAATCCATTCCTCTATGATGTCCTCAAACCCAAATAGTGGCAATTGTCGTATCACTCAAAAAATCGTGGGAATAGCCATATGCCTCCCATAATGGATTTCTGAACCCATTGAAATTATATAAATATATAGGTCATATCAATGACATAATGTAATGAAATAATAATATTATGATAATTACCCGCACATAAATTTACTGTTCAACGATTTATATAGGATGAACCACTTTCTCATATTAGGGATATATATATATATGGGTTGAATCATAGTAATGAATCATTTATATTAGTAATCTACAATAACCCTAGAGTTTTAGGTGATAAGAATAATTAATTAGTTTATCATCATCTACCTTGAATTAATGACATAGGATAGAAAGAGTGAAATCATTAATGTGAATTATCATCCACCTCAAAACAATGACTATATATGAGGATAGGATCAAAAACTTCTGTTCATCATCAATGATTTTTTACCAAATCAATTGGTGAAAGGATGTATAGATAAAACTATCATGATTCATTAGTCTCCAACTGTAACATCCTAGGTAAATAAACAATATGACATTTTTATATTTATTAATATTTGTAAATAAAAAATTAATATTACTTTAAAGTGGATTCTATGTTCGAGGACATACCAAATACGCATCAACGAGTTTCTTAGAAATCTTATGATACACACTAATAATATAATAATATTATTGAAAATGGTAGTAAATGCCGAGCCATTGTAATGGAAGAAATGAACAAAACTAACTAAAAAGTGATTATATATGTTTGTTAAATATTATTACATATATCCAATAAATGTTAGAGGATTAAAATGCAAATGAATCCAATTTTAAGCAGAAATATTCTAATATTCATTAAAAGGACGATTAACTACCTTTTAATTTAAAACCCATTTTTAATCTACTTTTTGTCACTTTTATATGTTATATTTGAAAAAATAAAATCCTTCTTTAAAATCAAGACATCAAAATTTACTTTGTGTAAATTTTTAGTATTTCTCAGATAATGCTAATTATTTAATTCAAAACCTCTTTTTAATCTAATTTATTTATATGGTTAGATTATCTTCTTAATTGGGTGTAAAGTGTAGTTGAAATATATTTTTACCATTTAATCCAATGGTGGATATTGGAATTAATTCCACTTTTAAATTGGACATAAACAAGTGGCAATCTTTTTATAGATATTGTTTCTTAAAAACACGTTATTTGTTTTGAAAGTGGGAATTAATTATAAAATTAATTAATGAAAAATATATGTTTTGAATTTGGTAAAATGGACATAATTTTATAATTTGGAATATAAAATTTACTTTGAATAAATTTCTTGTATTTTTCTGACAAATGTTCATTTTTAATGATTAGTGAAAAATGCTGTATTTTACATCAAAAATGCATTTTCATATAATATAATTACATAGAATTATTTTCCTTTTAATTGGATTTAAAATGTAATTTAATTATGTTTTTATAATTCAATACAATGTTGTTCATTTTATGTAATTTCACTTTTCAATTGGACTCAAAAACCAGTCAATCTTTTGATAAATTTTACATCATAAAAATATGTCTTTGGTTTTGACAACATGCATTATTTTTTAATTAATAACTTCAATTAATATATTTGGAATTTGGTAATATGGATTCCATATTTTTAATCCGAAGGTCCAAATTATGTAATTAAGACTCTTTTATTTTTTAACATTATGAATAGTAATAAATGACAATTATCTTTAATTATCAGGATTAATTAGTAATCGTGTAGTTATGGGTAATAAAATGATATTATAATAATAAAAAATTACCCATACATGTGTCTTAATTGTATTTTTTGAGTCCTGGCCGACAATGGTATGCCTTGTACCAACTTTGGGTCCCCATTGAATCACATTTGTGTGATAGTGACCTTTTATAATAATATTTTTAAAGAAAGGAAAATATAACCAAAGTATGTATCACCTAAGTAAAGAATTTTTTTTGTTTTTATAAATGATATCATTGAAAATAAATATTTATTGTAAATATAAAAATATTTCCTATATCATGAAATTTTATTTTGAATTTTTAGACAATAAATGAATAAATTTATTTACGACACCATGATGATGCAAGGATTACCTCATTAATGAAGGATATAAATAAAATGAAAAGATAAGGTAAAATCTAAGACATAAACTTGTTGAAAACCTATTGGATGGATGTATTTATAACCATTATCACCTTATCCTAAAAAATATATCATTTTGGTGCCTTTAAAATCCGAAAATCATTTTATAATAAGGTAACATTTTAAGACATTCCAAAAGTGACCCTCCTCCATCTTATAAAAGGCCCCAACCTCGACCCCCTTACACAAACCTCTAAATCCCTTGTCTCGTCCAAAAACATCTCATAGTATCTCTCCACATCCCTATTTTACTACTATAAGCCTCACATTGGGCAAAAGCCTTTCCATGGAAGCCTTTGGCTAAAATCAAAAAAAGTTACCCGATTTAGAGGTAATGACTTCTCTCGAGTTTCATTCTTGAATTTTTCTTATTCACTCCCACTAAAATTATTATTATTTTATTAAATAACAAGACAAGTATCCTAAATATACTATTATGATTTATTATAATGTTTTTAATTACACTTACACACACCTCTGTCTAATGGTTAAAGAACATATTGTTTCTGTGGGTGGCGAATTATTGCCTCACGAAATGATGATTGTTGAATCATCTATTAACACCTATCATGGTGTCTATTATGATGTAACAATATTTATATATGATATATTATATGTATTTCCTCTATATTCTTCTGTATTTTATATTTAAAACAAACCTTTAATCTTTTCATGTTGTGGAACTGTGATAATTTCATCTAAGGAAGTGTGGACTACCGCCCCCTAAAGTGATGTGACTCATTCATGCCATACATGGAACATATAAAGAATGGAATAAATGAACTTATGTGACCTATATAAAATATGTATTGTACAGTAATTATAATATATACATGTCTCATTTAGTTTTAATTCCTTTAATATGACAAAGAAATGAAAGTAGTGTTCATGCGTACGTACGGCTTACGGTCTCCATGAACGGTGCATTTCATTTTTTATCTCCAAATGTTATGTAATAGTGTAAAATTAATATATATACTCGATATATATGTTATTAAAATCATTAATATCTTTCTGGATATGATTTACGTATAACTACATCGACAATTATTTTCAAAAAAGTTCATTTTTGACTCATGTACCGAATATCGACAAAAATGTATGATATAAACTAACATAATAATATAATTATTATAGAAAGATAATATGTTATATTAATTGAATAATAAATTTTAAAGGATGTTCTTAAGAAATTATAAATTTCCCAATGTTTAATATTCATGAATATAATGAAACGAATAAGATAAGTCAGACTCGATGTAAGGGATATTACCTCTCTCTTTCTTTTTAAGTACTCTATTTTATGTAACTTCTTTTATGATCTTATTTATTATGTTGGGGGATATTATTTTATATTCCTCTTACTATAATTTTCATATTCATGTGATGTTATACCCTAATTGATCTCATCAATCCATTTTTGGATACTTTATGTGGCGTCATTCGGCTGCTGAATTTTTGTAAGATATTTCTTATCTTGCTTTTTATTCCATTAGATTTATATTATTTTCCACATATATATTTCATATGATGTATTGTGTACAGATATTTGATATATATTATCATTATTCTATTTATATTCATGGAATTATATGATTCAATTTTTCTTATTGTCTTTTGGTCATACGACTTGATTGATTACAACAAGGTAAGGAGTTCTCACCTCACTTTTTTTCCATGAGACTCATGCTAAATTATCCACTATTTAATTTTGTGGGGTGAATTTACTTCCTATAATGGTATCATTTGTGTCATAAAATTTTATTTATGGGAATTTACATCTTCATTGTATGATCCTTCTGTCATGGGGTATACGTTTAAAAAGTGACCCAAATCGGTAAGGGAACCTTTCACCCTCCTCTTTTTAAAAGACTTATTTTTTGTTATGTCTTTTAATTTACATCTTATTATATTGGGATATGTTCTTATATATCCTTATTGTTGTAAATTTTATATCCAAGTGATGATATAACCTTTTTATCTCTCATCTACTCGTTTTATGAATTTTAAAGTGACGATGTTAGGCAGTCGAATTTCTGTAAGGGAACTCCTTAACCCAATTTGAATTAGTTAGGTTAAACCTCTACTTATTGACTATATTGTGCAATGAATATTTTTGGATGACCTCTGATTTTTTTACACTTAATATCCACTGATATTGGGTTTATTTATATTTTTAACAAATAATTATGTAATTGATTTATCCTTAATCTAAGGATACCATCTTTGTATGTGTATTCATCTCAATCTAATTTAATTGAGGAATATTTTTTTTTATACACAACTTTATTTTATACGGTGTATAAACCCCTTTGACTTTTACTTTTATTCAAAATGTAATCTTTTCACTACGAAGCATTTTACTAAATGAAAAAAGTTTGTTTTTGTATCGTATGTGGTGACAATAACCTTTCTTCCGCCGTGAGTATTATTTGATCTTCAACGTCCTCAAAAATCTATAATGTTGTTATAATAGAAAATAAATACCATATAATCTTTTACGTATTTTGTTATTGAAAATGGGTTTGATAAAGTATTATTTTATTTCAATATATTTAAATGATATATTGTGATTTAAATGTGGATAAGTTTTCATTAATTTATATTGGTTTTATGTATTATGATTTTATAACGGTACTTGGACATTTGACAGGTGGTCACGCGATAATCCAAATGACGAGTAATCCCATTAAAACCTAAATGGGTGGTTATGTTATAACCTTTAATGCATTGGGTATGGATGCCGGTTGTATGGCTATTCTATTTAGTGACATGTGTGGAAGTCGAATGTATGGTTATTACATTTAAGTATGTTTGTCCAAAGTTACCTTTATATATTATGTGTTGTTTATATGGGTTTTATGGTAATCTTATTGGTTATGAAAGGGTAAGTAACGATCTTTTATTCAACGAAGAGTATTTACTACTTTATAAAGGTTAAAAATATTACATATGATAAAGTATTTATGATTTACTTATTGTTTTGAAAAAACTAACAGTTTTTCTTATTTATGTATCTCTTACATAGATTTTTAAGCTCGTATCATGTTTTTTAAATGTTTTCCATGGTATTTAAAGATGAATATGGTAAAGGATGGGATCATGGAAATACATTCTATCTAAAACATGGAACTAGAGATGTTTCTTTTTATGAATTTTTATTTTATGAAAAAATGTAAACTGAGTAGAAGAGTCTACTTTTTAATCTTTTGAGATGTAATAGTCATGTCATAATTCTATGAAACTCTAATCCTGAAAAGATCATCAATGTGAATTATTCATTTAATTCCAGATTATATAATTTTTTAAGGGTGGGTCCTCATAGTTGGTATCAGATGTCGGTTAAGATAACATTATAGGTTATGGTATTCTTTAAGAATAAGTTTCATTACCATAATGGTTAGGATTTCAGAAAAAACCATAGTTTTTCTATAGATAACGTAAACAAGTTTAAATAATATGAATAATTATATCTTAGTATTTTCCCTCCTCAGAAGATATTATATGATGATTTTACTAATATACGCACAATGACCATTTTGGTTTTTGTTAGTGGATGGATATAGCAAGAAATAATGTAACAGTGGTTGTGAAGAAAACCTTGACGATTTTAATGAATGAGCAACTGAATGATATGGGAGTTGCAATGAGAACTCTTGTGGTTATTCTCAAAAAACTATCTGGAGCCATGATTAACCACATGAACCTTACTGATGTTAATAAGGCATCATATATTCGAGAATCAAATCCCTATGGAAGTTCAGGAAATAATCATAATGGTATGTATGTTCAAAAATATATTTGTCAAAGATGTGAAAAGAAACACCTAGGAAAATGTTTCAAAAGGATAGAAAGATGCTATATATGTTAAAATGAAGTTCATAAAGAAATAACCTACAATGGAAAAAGGAAGAACCCAGTTGACTCTAGGAAGGGGAATGAAGTTCATTCTGAGGAATTAATTGAATGCTTTAAATGTGGTGTGCATGGTCATTTTGAAAACACATGTACTATGAAGAAGTTTCTAGAATGAGATCATCAGGATCGAACAAATATTTCTCTACCAATACCTAATTCCATTCCGATTAAGGATAAAGAAACTGACAATGACAAATGCAAGGTATGGATTATTTCTTAACATATGTTTTCATATTATTGAATATTAGGCTATGATTCATGATTTAGTTTGTACGAATGAAATATTTCAGAATAAGTTGTAAAGTAATGGTTAATGTATCATGAAGAATGTTGAATGATTAATATGTCCACGTATAAGGGATTCAAGAGTTGTGGTAGATTTTAGGAAGGTGAAATTCTTAAAAGTATTAAGGATCTTTTGATGATGATATTAAATTTCAAGACTTTTTATAGTATGTGTAACCCTGATGTCTGATATATGAAAATTTTATTCAAGGAATAATTATCCTTTTTATTGTGGATATAATAATAAAGAACCATTTTGGTTTATATGATCCTGAATTTGAGGCATTTACAAGTTAATACAATTTCGATTTAAAAATGAATGTTATTAAGTAACATTTGTTGTTAAAATATTTTATGGTTATTTTTGGTGAATTTATATATTTTAGAGGAATTTTATAAAAATATATAGTTATTTAAAAGGGAAAACACGCAGACAGTGTGACAATGCATCGCATCAGAAGAAGCTGTGGAAATCGAACCCACAACCAAAATGCAACCATTATTTATCACCTACCAGTTGTCTACCTAAAGTCCCTAGTTAGTATGACTAATTCTTTTAATTTAAAAGATTTTATGAATCAAGTATAATTTTATTTTGGGTTATCTATGGAAATGTTAAACCTATCATGGAGATATGTGATAATGTTAATTACTTTTATATATGATACTTTATGAGTAACTAACATTATTTGAAGATAAATGTTAAGATTTATATTGGAAGTCTATGTGATTAAATCCTTTGAAGATTTGGGTTTCGATCATAGTTTGGAATAATTTGATGAATTTTATGGATAGCTATTTATTATATAGACTTTTATGAACTTTTGGTTTTGTTGGACCAATTTTTGAGATTAAGAGTAGTTTTTTGTTTTTGTAAAAGATTATCCTTTTTGGGGGATTATCTGATCTAGTACTAACCATTTTGGTTTTTTTTAATTATAACTAAATGGGAAATATAAAGTTTATCTTTTTTTTGGATTAGGTGATTCTCAAGAATTTGATTATAGCGCTCTTAATGTGAACAAGTCCGCCTGAATACTCATCGTTTGGAGAAAATATTTTTTTTTAGAAATATAGTAAAGGATGAAATTCTACATGACAAGTAAGTATGTTTCCTTATGTTTTAGTTAAGACCATACATAAATTACCCAATGAAATGTAACATAAAACAAAAAAGTAGTCTGTTAACTTTTCCTACTGGGGAATCAAATACCGTTTAACCCATTACCGGTTTCTAATTTTCTGGTGGTTAACTTCATCCTATACAAGTTTTTTATCACTCTCCATTATAACTTGATGGATTGTTTTTCTCCTCCACATCCATATTTTAATGGTATCCTTGTATTAGTTATCTCACGTGACCACTGTACTTCTCTTTCATTGTTTTAAAATGATAGTCTTATTGACTCCTTTCCTAATGTGGGGCTTTCAAAGAAGTTTACGAGCCAAATTTTAAAATTGCGAGGACACAATTCCCAAAAGGGTGGAAGGATGTAACAAACCAGGTAAATAAATATTATGAAATTTTCATATTTAATAATATTTGTGAGTAAAATATTAATATTACATTAAAGTGGATTCTATGTTTGATGGAGTACCCTATATGTAACAACGAGTTTCTTTGAAATCTTATGATGCACACTAATAATATAATAATATTATTATAAATGGTAGTAAACGCCAAGCCATTGTAATGACAGGAATGAAAATAACCACCTAAAAAGTGATTATATATGTTTGTTTAATATTTTTACATTTATCCAATAAATTTTAGAGGCTTAAAATGCGAATGAATCCAATTTTAATAATAAATATTCTAGTATTCATTAAAAGGTCGATTAACATGCTTTTGATGGGAAACCCTTTGTAAATCTACTTTTTGTCACTTTTATATGTTATATTTGACAAAATAAAATCTTTCTTTAGAATCAAGACATCACAATTTACTTTGCGTAAATTTTTGGTATTTTTCGGATAATGTTCATTTTTCTAATTCAAAACCCTCTTTTATTAAAATTTAATTATATGGTTAGATTATATTATTAATTGGGTTTAAAGTGTAGATAAAATATATTTTTAACAGTAAACCCAATCGTTGTCATTTTAATTAATTTCAGTTTGAAATTTGACAAAAACAACTGTCAAAATTTTGATAGATGTTGTTTCATAGAAACACGATATTTGTTTTTACAGTGGGAAATAATTATAAAATTAATTAATGAAACATCTATGTTTTGAATTTGGTAAAATAGAAATAATTTTTTACATTGTAATATCATATTTACTTTGAATAAATATTTTGTATTTTTCTGACAACTGATCATTTTTAGTGAATTGTGAAAACAACTGCATTTAACTTCAAAACTGCTTTTTCATCTAATTTAATTACATAGTTATAATTTCCTTTTAATTGATTTCAAAGATTAATTCAATTATTTTTTTCACTTAATTAAATTTTCTTCATATTAAGTAATTTATCATTTCAATTGGTTGTAAAAACAAGTCAATCTATTGATAAATTTTACGTCTTAAAAACTCGTTTTTGGTTTTCACAACGAGAATTATTTTTATCATAAATACCACAATTTCGGCATTTGGAATTTGATAAAATGGATTCCATATTTTTAATCATATGTTCCAAATTATGTTATTAAGACTCTTTTGTTTTTGGATATCACGAATAGTAACAACGTCAATTATCTTTATTTTTCATGATTAATAAGTAACCGGGGGGTTAATGGTAATAAAATAAAATAATAATAATATAAAATTACCCATACATGTGTCTTAATGCTACATTTTGAGTCATGTCGGACAATTGGATTCCTTGTTCCAACAATGTGACCCCATGTTTTTAATTTAGTGTGATAGTGACCTATTATCATATTATTTTTTAATGAAAGGAAATATAACCAATGTATGTATCACCTGAGTAAAATAATTTCAGAGTTATTTATATACATGATATAATTTACTATAAATATAAATCGGAAAGAAAAATATATTTCCTACATCAAGGTATTTTATTTAAAATTTTTACACAATAAAGGAATAAATTTATTTTTTCCACCATGATGATGCAGTGATTACCTCATTAATGAACTATTTAACTAAAATGAAATGATAAGGTACAATATAAGACATACACTTGTCAAAAACCTATTTTATGGATGGATTTGGAATTATTATCACCTTATACTAAAAATATATCATTTTGGTACTTTTAAAAACCGAAAATCATTTTATAGTAATGTAACATTTGAAGACATTCCAAAAGTGAACATCTCCCTCTTATAAAAGGCCCCCACCTCTACCCCCTTACCCAGACCTCTCAAGCCATTGGAATTTCCAACCCCTTCTAATAGTATCTATCCAAATCCCTCTATTACTCTTAGATGCCTCACTTTTGGAAGAAGTCTTCTCATGGAAGCCTTTGGCTCAAATCAAAATGAGTTACCTGATTTATAAGTAATGACTTCTCTCGAAATTCTTTCTAATATTATCCTTCTACACACCACCTAAAATTATTTTTATTTTATTCCATAACAACACCAGTTTAGTCAATATACTAGGATGCTTTTATGAGATTTAGTTGATGTACAATTACACACACCTCTGTCTAATGGTTAAAGAACATACTGTTTCTTTGGGTGGGGAATTACTGCCTCACGAAACGATGATTGTTCAATAATAATTTAACACCTCTCATGGTGACAATTATGATGTAAATATATTTATATATGATATAAATTTTATTTATTTACTCTATATTATTTTGTATTTTATATTTAAAACATACCTTTATTATTTGCATGTTGTGGAACTGCGATAATTTTATCTGAGGAAGTGTAGACTACCTCCCCCTCAAGTGATGTGACTTGTTCATGCCATACATGGAATGTATAAATAATGTAATAAATTAACTTATGTTTCCAATATAAATTATATATTATACTGGAATTATATTATATATATGTCTCATTTAGTTTTAATTGCTTTAATATGACAAAGAAATAAATGTTGTGTTCATGCGTACGTATGGAATGCTGTCTCCATGAACGTTGCATTTCATTTTTATCTCTAAATATAATTGAATAGTATAAAATGAATATATACTGGATATATATTATATTTAAATCATTAATACCATTGTGGATATAATGTAATTATAAATACATGGACACTTATTTTCAAAAAAGTCAATTTTTACTCATGTACCAAACGTTGACAAAAACATCTGATATGAACTGACATAATAATCAAATTATTATATCATGATAATATGTGATAATAATTGATAATAAAATTTAAATTATTTTATTGAGAAATTATAAATTGACCAATGTTTACTATTCAGTAATATAAATAAATGAACAAGACAAGTCAGACTCGAGGTAAGGGATCCTACCTCTCTCTTTCTTTTTATGTACTCTCTTTTATGTCACTTATTTTATGATCATATTTCATAAGGTGGGAGATGTTATTTAATATTAATATTACTTTACTTTTTATTTTCATATGATAATAGACCCTAATAGATCTCATCAATCCATTTTATGAGGTTTTATGTGGCGTCGTTAGGCTGCTGAATTTTCGTAAGGGATTTCTTATCTCACTTTTATTTTTGTGAGATTTCTATTATTCACCAATTATTTATTCAATTTGGTGTATTGTGTACTGAAATTTGATATATATATTATCATGGTTCAAATTATATTCATGGTATTCTGTGATTCATTTGGTACTTATTATCTTTTGGTCATACGACTCGGTTGATTACAACGAGGTAAGGAGTTATCATCTCACTTTTTGTTCTGTGAGATTCATGAAATATTTTCCACTATTTCCTTTTGTGGGATGTATGTTATACTGATAATTTTATTCTTTATAAAATATAATTTAATTTATGAGTATTTACATCTTCATTGTATGATTCTTATGTCATGGGGTATAAATTTTGAAATTTACTCAAATCAGTAAGGAAACCTTTCACCCTCCTCTTTTTAAAAGACTTCTTTTTGTTAGGTCTTTAAATTTACATATTATTGTGTCGGGATATGTTCTTATATATCCTTATTGATTAAAATTTTATGTCCTTGTGTTGATATACACTTTTTATATATCAACTCATTTTATGAATTTTAAAGTGACGCTATTAGGCTATCGAATTTCTGTAAGGGATCTTCTTTAACCAATTTTTATTCTTTGGGATTAACCTCTACATCTTGATTATGTCATGCTTTGAATTTATTTTGATGAACTATTATTGATTTAAACATAATATCCACATATATTTGGTGTATTTATATTTTCACACATAATTATGTAATTCATTTATCCATAATCTAATGATATCATCTTTGTAAGGGATTACATCTCAATCTCCTTTCATTGAGGCGTGTTTTGTTTAATACACAACTTTCTTTTATATGGTGTATAAAACTCTTTTAATTTTACTTTTATTCAAAAAAGAATCTTTTCTTTATGAAGACTTTTACTAAATTAAAAAAAGTACGTTTCTTTTTAACATACGTGGTGACAACGACCTTTCCGCCGCCGTGAGTATTATTTGATCTTCGGATTCCTCAACAAGATGTAATATTTTTTTAATGAAACTAAATACCATATACACATTTATGTATTTTGGTATTGAAAATGATTTTGATAAAGGATTATTTTATGTCAATATATTTAAATGATATATTGTGACTGAAATAGGAAATGTTTTCATTCCTTTATATTGGTTTTATGTATTATGATTTTATAATGGTACTTGAAAATTTGATGGGTGGATACGTGTTAAACCAAATTACTGGTGGTGCCGTGAAAACCAGGATGGGTGGTTATGTTATAACCTATAATGCATTGGGTATGGAATTCGGTTGTATGGCTATTCTATTTACTTACATGTGTGTAAGTCGACCATATGGTTATTCCATTTATGTATGTTTGTCTAAAGTTACCATTATATGTTCTATGTTATTTGTATGGGTTTTATGGTATTCTTTTTGGTTATGAAAGGGTATGTAACAATATTTTATTCAGGGAAGAGTATTTGCTACTTCATAAAGGTGAAAAGTATTACTTATGAGAATGTATTCATGATTTACATATTGTCATGAAAAAACTAACAGTTTTCCTTATTTGTGTTTCTATTACTATGATTTTTATGCTCATCCCACGTTTTTGAAATGTTTTCCACATGACTTAAAGATGAATAAGGTCAAGGATGGGATCAAAGAAATACATGCTCTCTAAAATATTGAACTAGACATGTTTCTCTTTAAGTGTTTTTATTTAATGAAAAAAATTGAAACTGATTAGAAGTGTCTACATTGTAATATTTTGAGATGTAATAGTTATGTCCTAATTCTCTGAAACTCTAATCCTAAAAAGATACTCAATGTGATTTATTCTTTTAATTCATTATTATGTAACTATTTTAGGCAGGTTCATTATACTAACATAGTTTGTGGAAGAGGAAATAATAAATTCATGAATGTATTCAATTTTCTATTACCATTTAATGTTGGTGAGCATGCGAGTAAAAAATCTAGTTTGAAATCATTTTTTAAATCATATTTTTAATATATCACACATACAAATTAAAGTGAGCAATAAATTAAATCAAACCACTATATCTATGATCCATCTTTATTTAAATAGAATTTTAACATACTAATCGACAAGCTATCATTATGTTCAACAATATTTCCATATCCAGAGAATACCAAATTCTTGTGACAAGTTTTTTTCATTTATAGGATGATCCTAGTTCACCATATAACCATAATAAAATTTTTTGATATAAATCTAATAGTATTATATCCATTATATTTGGATTTATTAAAATTTTCATCATGAGATCCCACATCATAATCATATTTTATTTTTATCATCTTCTAAGGAAAAATGAAACTATAAAAAAGAGGTTTTTGTCCTAATTATATGTTTTCATCATAATAAATAAATTTTATAAATTTGTTATCAATGACATTTCCATATTAAATTTAATTCACCACATTAATATTTCTATATAATGTTTTTCTTTATCTACATAGATAAATTATGTTATTACAATAATTCCATATCACCATCTTATAATATCAACATCGTAACAAGTATTATTAGCTCAAGTAAAAATGGGAGAAAAATAACATTATTCAAATGATTCACATAATTTAATAATCTATAAGAAGTCTAAATTATCACTTTTGAATTGAAATAATATATTATACAAAAAAAATACTACGATCAACTTATGAAAACACATTAAATTCACAAATTTTCATAAAATGTGTCTATCAAGAAAACATTGACATGAAAATTAAAAAAATTAGAAAATGTGCCTTTCATTTTAAAATTTTTATTTTAGGAATCTTTTCATTATAAGGGTTATACATCATTCATATGAAGACTATATAAATTTATAGAATATTGAATCATTGTCATAAATCAAAAATTATATTATCATTATTCATGAAGATCATTAATTACCTAATATAAGGGAAATTAAAAAAAATATTTATATGCATCAAAATAAAAAAATACATTAATTTAAAGAAAATTCCATTTATCTTATTAGAAATAATTTTAATTATACAACCTATTACCCATTTTATATTTAATAATAAATATCATTATTTAAAGTAAATCATATCCTCGAAAAGTGATATATGTCACCATATGATCATCATTCAATTTAATAATATTTTAAAACTTATAATTGAAACATAATCTATAATGATATTGAACAATGAAATCATTAAAATTTAGTGATAATTATAATAATTAGTATCAATGATAAATAAATATATATGGATGATATCTAATATTCTATGAGTGGATTCAATGTCAACACTAAACTGTACCTAATTTAACAATAATGAATGTCATCAAATTTTTGTATGATAATAATTCACCATGACTTCATGAGTGAATGTAGAAAATATTAATCCAAATTTTACTAACAAACATCATTAAAATAGTGTAATAATGGGTCTATATTATAAAATATGTAAAATGATGTTTTTTATTCTCAAACAAAACCTCGAATACAAATCCACACAGCTAAAGAAGTTTATATCCAATTAAAAGGGTCATCTAGAACCCTATATATATCCTAAACCCCATTATCATGAAAAATTATCACCTCTATAAGTCACTAATAATTTACTATTTAATCAATTTATCTAATGGTCAAAGACATAGAATTTAACAACTACTAATGTAATCAATTCAAATTTATATTTCCTTATATAGATATGTAATATTAAGTAATATAATAGTATATAATTTCAATTCCCAACAATGTAAAACAAACTACATTTTATTATATTAATTTGAACATTACATTTAAAGAAGAAAAATAGATATAATAATTTATAAAATTTTAATGGGATGGAAAATAGATTATAACATAATTAAAAAATGAATATTTTGATAAGATTGGTATTCTTGAATAACTGCACTCACATAAAATGATATAAACTATAACAACCTTGACTCTACTATCCTAGAGTTGTTTCCCAATTAATATAAATGAAAATATATAAAAGCTTTATCATCCTAAAGGATTTATCAGTTATTTTTTTTAGAGAACCATATCCATACAAGACATATATTGTACATTTCAAATAAAGTCAAATAATAGAAATCGAAAAAAACATCTTACATTAAGTCATTGAAATAATTATTATTCAAATCTTAGGGAAAGGAATAAAAATAATGGTGAGCTCATATTATTATTATGGGTTACATAATGTGATGCTATCATGATTCGATAACGAATAATAAATATGGTAAGGTAAATAACATAAAATACATGAAATTTCGTTAATAACATGACAATAAAAAATAATATGGATGGAATAAATGGTTATACAATAATGAAATATATATAATCACATGATCATGAAGATGATTTATCTATAATAACAATGAATTAATCTCATAGATAATGAAAAAATACATCTCATTGAAGGAAATGAAAAACATTGGATATTATGTTCCTATACATCATGATATTTACACCATTAATACAGGGCTATAAGATAGATTAAAGCTACAGGTAAACACCCTTTTAATTTGGACAACTAATTTCTATCATTAGGTTTATCGATGAACCCACTATATATATAATTTTATTCCCCAACCATCAATACATGTCCAATGCATTCTGCATATACCAAATGATTGATTCAATTAATAAACACTATTCTATCACAAAAAATATATTTATTAATTAAATAATATATATTTAACAATATTTCCGTAGTTGATAAAATAACTATAAATGTAAAAGAAATATATATAAATTAAATACAGTTTTGAAATAAGAATATCGATTTAAAAAATTGATATTTAAGGGATATTAATTGTCTAATTATCATATGATAGTTAATGTTTCAATATAAAGTTAATAACAATTATATCAATGTGATATAATATATATATTGAGATAGATTCAATCTTTTTAAATAATAAAGTGAAATCATGTAAAATGTTAAAAATAATATTTCAGGAAATATGTATATTTTTAAAGCCATTGAATATATGTAGAATAAGATAAAAGTTATAAAATAGTTATGGTTGTAGGGAAGACTATTATCACCATATAATATAAAAAAAAATCTTTTTGTCATTTTTTAAATAATGTATAAAATTTCCATTTTAGAAAATAGTTCAAAAAATTCATTAAAATTATTTTCAAAATACAATGATAACTGAAAATTTCTTTAATGATTAATCTGGGTAAATAAAAGGGCATTTGTAAAGTAAAATTGAAATATTTATATATGAAAGAGAATTTTGTTCAACTAAAAGAGAAATAAAATTGGCGTTTCGATGAAATATTTATTTTCTAAAATAAAGTACCCCTGAGATGAAAATATGGAAGAATATATTATAATAGAATGTTAGAGTACTCAAAAATTTGAAATTCAAAATTAAATCCTTACATATATTCTAAAAATAAACTGGTAAAACTATGAATTAATATAATTGAATTGATACATTATTCATAATGAAAAATAATAATTGATATTATATATCAAATGGGTAGTATATACACCACATAATAATCAATAGTTTCATAATATCAAATATGTATCAATGGAGTGTAAATTGAGATAAAACCCTTTACAATGATCACAACATTTTAGTGATAATTAATCACTGATTTAATTATGTATATAAAATTTAAATCCATAAAAAACCCATTTGAAATAAAACATAATATAATCAAAAAACATTATATATGTAATATTTCAAGGTCAAAGACAATAAAGAAGTAATATTATCCAATGAAAAGAAAATTAGTGAGGAAATTACTTATAACATTGTCACTTTCATGTAAAATCCACATGGTTGATATAATTTAAATTTAATGACATAATACCCTGAATTAATAAGGATTTATTATATTACAATTAAAATCGATAGTATATATACAATTTTAAATAAATTAGGTTCATGCCATTTAAATATGACTCAATGAAAGGAAATTGAGATGGAATCCCATACCACACAACTCCCATTAGTTGATGATGATTTAACATATTTTTTTAATGGTTTTAAGATTTTATTAATTTTTAAAATAACAATATTAATATCATATATGATCCTCTTCTAACATCTTTTCCCGTGTTTGTCTGTAATAAATCACTATTACCATTGTTTCTGGTGTTCACTACATTGTTTTGGAATGCATGTTTTTTCATTTAAGTTCATGTTCTTAGGAACATGTTATAGATATATCAACTAATAAATTCAAAATAATATTATCAATATCATATTTTTTACATTATATAATTTTTTTGAATCATTTTCTAAAGTTAGACAAGGGTAATGAATTGTATCACTACGTAGAGACTGTAGGTCGTACGTATACATGATTGAGGATTTCATTATGTTAATAGATGAAGGGGTTAATATGTTGATGATATATTAATATTATCGAAGTAATTTCATTTCATATAAACCATATATATTCTTTTATTATATAAAATTACTATCAATGTGAGTCTATGATGGAAGAAAAATTATATAGGTTCACATGGCGATAGTCCACCGTATACTAGTGCAATGGAATTGTTTACAATTTTATTGAGGATGGTATAGAAAAATAGTATTACATAAAAATAATAAAATCTTAGTGTATGGGATAAAATATTTTTATAATATTTTTATTTTTAGTACATAATATATGGTAAAAATGAATTAGTAAAATGATAGAGCTTTATGATGATGATAACCATCCCTTAGAGAAACCACATTTGGATGTCCTATTAAGAACCTCAAGATTGGTATTTTTGTAATCCCAACACCCATATAATATGTGTAAGGATTTTGGGGATATATTTTGAATTTACACTTCAAGTTAAATTTCTTGATATTTTTAAATAAATGAGGGGATGATGTTCCGTTTTATAATTGGGAATGATTGGAATTTTCATAAATAACAAAAACTATTCAATAATGTAAACTCACACTAAACTGAAGTCCTTAAAAATTGATAAATAATTATATTGAGGGAATAGAAGATCATCACAAACCATCACCACTAAAAATATTCATTTTTAGAAACATGTTATTTCCTTTACCTCAAAGGATGCATAGTTTTGCCATTTCAGTTTTCACCACGGTAAATGGTTTTTAACCTATGTAATTTTACTATTAAGATAAAATAATATGGGCCTTATTAGTAAATTTTTACCCAATTATTATAAACATAAAATAAAATTGATAATATATAAATCCCATGTGCATGGAATATTAATTTTAATAGAAGCACATGTAACACAGAAAACCATGTGTTAACCTTAACGACAATAAATAATGATTAATTTTTTTCTTTTCATTAAGGAAAACAATTAGGATGAAATAATTACATATTTTTTATTATGATCATGAAAATAATTTAATACATATTGTCAAATAAAATTTACATATGTGTTTTAATTTTTTTAAAAGTATACCTACATTCGGGATGAAAAAATGGGTTCTCAAGAAATGAATTGTTGAAGCATAATATGATATTTCATACACTATATGAATATTATTAATCATTATATGGAATTAATTTATGATATCTTGATATATAATATATAAATATTATTTACACATGTCCAAATTTTATTCTTTTTTAAATAAATTAAATGGGTAGACACTGTATTTTGAAACAAAAATAGGTTAAAAATATTTTATGTAAGAATCCTCCTTTTTACCTCAATAATATTTTATCATTATTTCTATAAAATTAATAGTTTATATAATTATAATTATATTTTTTAATAAAAATATTACTAATTAATGTTGTATTAATTAAATATTGTATTTTAAATTATTAATAAAGTATTAAACCTAAGGGAGTATTTAAAAAATTAAGTATAGTCATATTTCTACTTCATTAGAAATCAATATTTATCCTACAAAATTATAATTTTTTCCCATTAAATATTAAAATTTACATTATTTTATAGTTTCACTAAAATATCAATTTTACTTACTATAAATAAGGCTTGGGTGTCACATTATTACCTAATTTAAAAAATATAACCTCTAAAATTTCATGGATATTAATTATTAAAAAAATTAGTTTGGTTCTTATTCATTAAATCTTTTGGTTCACGTGTTTCTTCCTCCATTTTATGTTTCCCAAAATTATCTTTACTTTTCAATTTATCCAACTCATTGACACATTATGTCTATCTTCAAGAGTCTATATGATCCCTACATGGTAATATAAATCTAGTTCAAATTCTATTTTATCCATGGTGATAACATGTTTCTTTTCAATCATCTACTTCCTTAATAATTATATATAAGCACATCATATAAATTAGAGAGGCTTGGATGAAATTACAATAGATTATCCAAAACAATAATTATTTGAAAAAATTTTATGTATATGATCTACCAATAGCGTAGTTCCCCATTCTTACCAAACTTTTGACACCCCTCAATGGAGAAACACATAAGAAAACGTCATCTCCCAATTGAAATTCCAATTGTTTCCTCCAACAATCAGTATAAATATTTTTCAATATTTGAATCGATTTAATATGATCCTTAATAGACCTTTATTTTTTAATTGTCTCTTCAACAATTTTTAGTCATATATATTTCATTCACCCACATTATCACTACAAGTTGGATTACAACATCACTTTCCATATAATTCTTCATAACATCCCATTTGAATACATTAATGGAATTTATTGTTAGAGGAAACTCTACCAAAGGTAAATAGTAATGTGATAATCCTTGAAAGTAGAGTAATCATGATCTCATTATATATTATATAATTTTATTAGTACATTTTTATTATCAATTAGATTGAATATAAAATGAAATCCCCAAATGAATCTCAATATCAAGAGACTTCAAAATAATTTCCTAGAATTTTGATATTAATTAGGGATCATGATTTCACATAATTTAACTAGATTCTCCATAATGTCTTAGAAATTTATCAATATAGATCCCTATCAGGATCTCAAGTGGTATATATTATTTTATATAGGGAAATGTACATATTTGGTAAGGAGAACAACAGTAACTCATATTACTTCATTCCTTCATCGAGACTTTTCTAGTCCAGTAACAATTTCATTTTTAATATCATCCCATTTATATATAGAAATATAAAATGTTTCATAAATCATACAGGATATTATCTCGTAGCCTTCACCATTGGGGAAACCAAGAATCATGAAAAATATTTTTTTATTTCTATCCTCTTGTTACCCAACCAAACAAGTTCCCTAAAATATGTACACATATTGGTGCTACAATAGTGTTTTTCCAAATTCTAGTTCTGTTAATTATCCAAAAATAAACTTTTTAACTTTATTATATAGGGAACTCATCTCCTCTATTGAAAATTTCTGAATTATATCTTCAAAAATGAAGTCTAAATTTTTCCCAAAATATATGAATTTAAGTTCAATTTTGAAATTCTCATCATCAGATTAGGAATTTATCTTGTACAATAAAGAATATTTTTTAATCATTCGATAAGGATTGATGTATCTTTTTATTATTTCCCATATCAATATTTTTTACAACCAGGAATATATAATCCATATAAATCCCCATTTTACCTAGAAATCCCTAATCCTTATTTCTCAGTGAACATTGTACCGTATATCCCTTCCCAGGTGGAATTTTATTGATAACTAATCATCCATGAGTAAATTGAGCCACTACCATTACCTAATATTGAACCCATTTTGAGAAAATATTTATTTTAGGATATTATGGTTTATTTATAAGACACATAATTCTCAAAATAGATAATTTCACCATATCCTCAATGAAAATATTATCGAAGACAAAAAATTAAAATGAGTTAGCCAATTATGTGTAATATTTCTTAACATTCTTGATGCATATGTTATAACATCATTATTTTTAATAAAGTCACAATTAAATATCTTATTTATTTAATCAATATATATCATAAATCTCTAATTTTCTGAAGCTAGACTCAAAATTCATACATTAACCAATCTCATCATAAATAATTTAAAAAATTTTTGTATTCCATTTTCTATATGATGATAAAAAATTTACATTAATCATGGTTAATGGGTTATCCAATTGATAAAATGTAAGATTGAATTTCTAATTGTAACCTTCCAAACTAGTGAAACTCTATACTTTAGATATTATTGATGGTGTGTGTTATCATTTGAATACATTTTCCTTAATATTATCAAATTAGATTCTATCCTTACAAAAAATATAGTCATGAAAATATAATTACTGACGTGATAATTAAGATTTATAAATTTCCCACACAATTTATTCATTCTGAGAGTCTAAAAAATGATCTGAAAGTGATTATCATGATACTAATATCTCTTAATGTATATAAATATGTCATCAATTAATACCCCAATGATGTTAACAATATTTCCCTTGAATACTCTTGTAATTATATCCCTAAAAACTAAGGGTTCATAACATAATAAAAATTGAATTACTATAAAATTACAATGTCTATAACTTGTTCCCAATTATTCCTTATTTATAAAATATTTTTTACCCCAAATTGATGATACCCTGAGTGAAATTAAATCATTGAAATTTTTTTATCTCTATGAATATATTCTATCATGTCATCAATGTAACTAAGATGATACATTTTATTCATCACAATAGGATTAATTTATCTTCAAGTAATGCAACCCCTCATGGATCTATAATTGTTCTTAATGATAAAAAAATATTCCCCACGGTGAGAAATAATTGAAAATAAATACATTATAACAAAACTCCTCTATTTTTTAGCTCTAGTAAATATATTGTATCCATTAAATATGGATAATTTTATAATGGTTATTCATAGAGAAATAAATCATTTGAAAATTAACTTCACATTCTATAGGATTTCTAGATAATTCCTTATGAAATATATCATTGTATTCATATAAAACAGATATATCCTCAAATTTATCATTACATTTTCTATCTATATATTGTGTTTGATATTATTCTCCAAGAATATCATGAAACCTTTTAGAGTGGGTGGATGTAGATATAACGTAGATGATGATGAATTCAATCTATGTATAATGAATTACACATCATCATCATGAATTGTAATTTATTTCTCCGATCCACAATTTTCTGCATAAAATTATGATATAAATTATAAAGAAAATATTATATGATTTTTTTAAATAGGAATTATAACTAAATTACAATAATATATTAATTTTATATTTCATAATGGGATCATTTTTACGCACCCTTTTTTGTATGGAGATTTACACTAAGAGTTTTGTTGGGATAATCCTCTATTAATGTAACAGATATATTTATAATTTTCATTTAAAACATAGAATATATAAAAGAGTGTATAAAATATAGTCAAATAATTATTTAGATATACTTGATTCAATGTTTAAATTACCTACCACCAAAAAATTTCACACTTCAACCATAGTTATAGGGATCACATAATCATGGACTTCTCCCCTAGAACTCTTCTATGGTATGTTACCATGATGGTTGTGGAATTAGTTTGAATAATTCCCCGTGGTATATAGTTAAAGTACTAGACATCATTGATTTAACTCTTTATATTTAATTCATTTTCCATACGACCTTTATCACAACAACTGTACAAACCCCTGACCCTTTGAACATATAATTTTATTTTTCTTCCCTCAATTTTCCCATGATGGAAATTATTTAATAATATTATTACTCTTTGATGTGTTTCCTCTTCCATAGTGTTGAAACAATATATTAGTATTTCCTTTCCCATTGAATATTTAGGTTATATAAAAATATTTCTATGTTTTTATGGCAAATAAAAATTCTATGTCATTTGTGAAAAAAGTTTCAGAAAGCATCACACTTAAGAGAATTGTGTTAATCCCATCAAATAAATAAATAATCGTGCATTTTGTAATGTTTATTTAATCATTACCATAAATGGATAGTATTTTAAATGTATTCACATACTCCAATATACATTCCCCTTTTTTGATAAAAGGAATAATATCTTTATTTCAATTCACTGACCATCATAGAATTATTTAAAAAAAATTATTCATAAAAAGCACTCCAACACATGTTTTCTATTTCATCATCTTCCTTAGTAATTTGTATCAACATCCAACCAGAATCAAAAAAACCCTTAAGAAAATATATTTCAATCATATCAGTTTTCTATTCATTATTTCCCATTACCATAAATATAGTTTCATGTAACTTAATATTTTATTGAACTACCACTGGATTATTAGTGCCACTACATGATGGGGGATTCTATTGAATGAGGTGATATAACATATAATAACCATGTTATGGAACAATATGTTTCTCCATTAGGGATGCTTATTCATCATCAACTAATTTAGCTTCCCAAATATATCTATGATGTTCTTAGTTCCAATTAATGTTTTGTTGGTATAGTGAGCATGGAAATCACATCATTGGCCACCCTCGTTGGAACCCTTCTTTCCTCTAGGATTCATTTCTAAAAAAATATAAAAACTTTTTATATCATTAAATTATTAATTTAAAATAATAATTTGTAATTATAAATATTATGTAATACATAATTGTAATTATAAATTTTTGCATTGTAAGACATGGAATAATAAAATTGGTTTCATTGGAAATATCATTATGTTAAAATATTTCATAATAGTTTGTAAATATATGTGAATTAACGAATATCTATACCATTTTAGTGTCAAACAATTTGTGTATTTTCATAATTTTTTGTAATGAAATGTGAATTATCTTATGAATATACCATTGAAGTGTCAAACAAGGTGTGTAGTAAGGCTTATTTTCATGCACCCAGTGTTGATAAAGTTGAATACTAATGCACCCTTTTCAGATTTATTATCATTATGTATAACTATTCCAAAATGAAATTTCGTTGTAGTATCATGAAAGGATTAATTTATAGGGAAAAACATAATCTATACATTAAAAAATATTTTGAATTTTATCCAACAAATATAAATATCATTAATTCCTATCATATGGTTCTCTTCTTAATCTATTTTTTCCAAAATATATTTACAAAGGATTATACTAAACTCTTTTTTATACCAACTATAACAATCCTGGGTTTAGTAACCCAATGAAGATGTAAACATTAATTCATTGACATAGATAAAATGAAAATAATCCTAATTGTTTGTCCATTATAGTAGTTTTAGTGAACTAGAATCACATATGACAATCATTTTACATTTGGAGTAATATTAAAGTCATAGTAATGTAAAATAGTTATTACACTTGAACCCATTCAAATAATTCTACTTAATATACTTTGGAATGTATACGAAAAAATGGTGAGATCAAACTCAATATAAGGGTTATGTACAATAGAATCAATCATGACTGGATAAATAATAATCAATATATAAAGGTTAATAATTTAAAATAAATTTCAGTTAATCAATAATATGGTAATGAAAAATAATATGGATGGAATAAATTATGATAAAGTAATTTCATATAAATAATCACCTGAACATGAGGCTAACCTTGGTTAATATTAATAATGTAATTTCATAGACAATAATTACTGAATTATTAATCATGTAAATGTTTAATATTGGACATTATGATGTCAGATATAATGATATTTATATAATTAAGACCGTACAGTATGAGTCTTTATAACTATCTGAAAAATCCCATTTAATTTCGCCAACTGATTTGGCTCATTTGAAATGAAACTGGATTACAGGGATATATAATTTAAATCCCCACCCATTATTTCATATACAATTAAATCCTCATTTATCAAATTATTTTTCTAATTCAACATAATATTACATGTCAATAAATATGAAAATCTATTAATGAACATGGATTTAACAATATTTACCCAATCAATCAAATAACATTCAATGAAAAACAAAATATATATAAAGGATATTATATTTAATAAATAATAATATCTATGACATATAATATGGGTATTTAATGAAAATTTAATATTCAATGATAACATGAAATTGAATATTTCAATAGATAATTAACTATAGAAAAATAAATGAGATATAATATAGACAATGATACAAATTCATGAATTTGGGGAGAATAAATTGAATGGAATTTAAATATTTAAATAATGATTCATAAAATATATTACATCTTAAAACCATATAAAATATGTATAAAAAGATAGACTTTATAAAATGGTTATGGTGGTGGGGAAGTATGTTATCATTGTATATGTTAAAAAATTTCATTCTGACTTTTTTTGCATAGAATATCATAAACTTCACTTTCATCAATAACTAGTAATATTACTTCTAGAATATATCTCTTATAAAAGGATTAAATAATAAGTCCTAAACAATCCTTTAAGTAAAAAATTAATATTTTTAAAAAATTTACACAAACCATGGAAATGAAATATAAATATATCTTATTAAAAGAGAAATAAAATAGATATATCTATTAAAAATTTTGTTTCATGAATATATTAATGATGAGAGTAATATGTAGAAGAAAATATGGAAAATTATTAAATATCCAGTTGGTAATAAAATGGTAATGGATTATGAAGGAAAATTATAATATTTTATCTGTATAAATAATAGAAATTTCAAAACAATGTGTTCGTACTGTAAATCCATACATTTTTTGTAACATTAAAAATGTAACCCCTTGAATGAATATAATTTTATTGATAATTAATTTATAATGACAAAAAATTTATTCAATTTAAAAACATTATTTGGGAGGTGTATACACCATTAGAAGTGAATAGGATCATAATAGAAAATATGACTCAATAGAGTGTAAATTGAGACGAAATCCCGTACGAAGATCATGTCATTCATGTTAGATTTAATCCATGAATTTATTATGTTTATAAAATTTAAATCATATTAAAATTTATTAAATATAACATAATATTATCAAAATATATTACACACATTATCATATTATATCAAAGAAAATTAATAAGTAATATAACAAATGAAAATAAATTGAGTTAGAAAATTCCATAAAACATAATAACATTTAAGTCAAATACCCATTTATGATATAATTTAAATTTATAATATAAATACTATGATTTGGGAATAATTAATAATAATACATTTTAATGTTTTAGTATATACACTGCATAAATGAAAATAAGTTCATCACATTAAAATATACCACAACAAAAAAAATTGAGATATATATCTTACCTTTTGATTACCATTCATTGAATGTCAATAATGTCAATAGCCATCCTTGAGGGGCATGTTCCATGAAGACCCCAATACCACCTCCCATAGTCTAGGGGATGGTGACTAGAACAGAGTAGTCATATCCCACAAATGGGAGGCATTTTCTTAATTACATTTACACACACACATCTCGAAGAAAAATATACTGAAAAGTTAAAACACTAAGTAGAAAAATACATGCATATCACTATATTGAAAATAATAGAGTAAAACAAGAAATTAATGTGTAGTAATGTACAGCTAGTCCAGAATAATATCCCACTGAAATGAAATATTTTATTGGGCGTGGTATTGAAGATTGTCCTCAGAAATTCCTACCTGAATGGTAGGTATAGGAAGAACTGTGTAAAGATGTAAGATAACACCACAATTAACTAGTCTATATCTAAGCACAACCTAGTACTAGTCTACATTTTAGTATGTCAAAATGATGATGGTATTCACAAAACAAGACATGTTTAGGAAAATCCCATGTTAGGGTGAGTAAAATAATACTCAGTAGGACACCCTGAAACACAATGTAAAAGGCCACAGAGGAAAAAACACAAAGAAGATACAATAAAAAATACCACAAAGGGGGAACACCACTAAAAATATATAGTCATATCAACTCAGTTATATTCCTATGGAACATATAAAATTAATATCTAGGTATACTCTTAAAGGATTCCATGATGAATGTTCGGATACACTACCAACTACATAGTTCCATTCATAGCACGCTCATTCCAGGAGATCTCAATCCCTGATCTATCTGATAGAAGCATGTATAATGGGTCTACTGAATGTACCCAAGAGAAACTATGGTCTAAAAATGATGTGTATTTTCCCTAATATATCTAGTCTCTCAAAGACAAGGATTTTTTATAACACATGGAGTGTTGTTAACACATGGTGTTTCAGTAACACAGAGAGTGTCGGTAGCACACAAGGTGCTGATATGTCATGAAGCTCCCCAAGTCATTTAGTGACCAAGTGACAACCAAACATCAACCATTGAAAACATACCAAAGTACATTTTTCAGGTTTTGTAATTTAGAATGAAAATAATTTGATTATGATACTCAGATAGGGGGTCCTCTGTGCCTAGGGTTTACCAGGTGGACTCCTCACCCTACTGGAATAGTCATTAATTTTAGTGGATAGGTTTCTGTTTCAATATTGGTCACACATTTTCTACCAAACATTATTAAGGTACCGAAAAGAGTTGTGAGGACATATCTGGCCTCTCGATGTAATACATTCTTCGACTCGTTGAGTCAACTGTTGAGGTCGGGATGAGACAAATCACTTGAAAATATAGGTAATCTTATATGAGGGAAATGACATCCTACATCAAACCCTCATAATAAAACACAAAGGGTATGCTCTCAAACCCTTTTGTTCTAACTAAAAACCTACCAATCCCTCTCAAAAGGACCGTCCTATCATAAGGGAACAAATTCCATATATGAATTTTCAATCAAACACTTCATTTGGAAGGTATGGAAATATTAGTGGAGAGGCATGAACTGGGTCTTGCTCGGGTCTAACATGACCTGACGAACCCGGCATGACCCTCTAACCGACTTGATCCAGTCTAACGGACCCAACCCTACCTGATTCAGATGACTAGATTAATATAGTTAGACCATATGGCTCTAGTTCACTAGGTGGCTTGTTCTATCTTGCATGAGCTGCCACACTCTCCTAATCCCCATAATGCACAAGCAAGTATTATTGAACTGCATGCGGTCCTCTATACCATGTGCTTGTGTTGCATTCAATGAGGTGTTCTGCCACGTTTGCCTTCATACAGCCTTGTGGCTGTGGGCTCCTCCAAACCATGGCTCATTTGTTCCAGCCTGCAGTGTGGCTTGGTCCAGCCCGCGGGGTCCACTGGTGTGGCGAGACTCACCGGACCCCCTGCACATTGGCCAGTTTTGTTTCACCACACACATTATTTTAGATATCATTCACCTTTTTCATTCAATACAGTGTTTTGTCACATCCTCATGACCCACTACAGGTTTATCCTCTAAACTGCAGCACCCCTGCAGTTCATGCGTATCCTATAACCACAATGTTATTCTAGTGGTCGGTCATGACACACTAGTGTCCCCATTAACAGGTCAGTGGTTCTCCAATGGTTCTTGTATTTTTTGAAATGAAGGCTTGTCTATGATCCACAAGTCGCATTCTTCATCACATTAGGATTTGATAGACGTCTCAATCCATTATAAAAATAGTCACTCAAATGGTGATATCTCTTAAACCACTTCGTTCTATCTATCATCATCATCATCATCCCACCTCCATCATTATATTCTGATCCTAGATCAATTATATCATATCATTTCTCCAAGGATCGGGTACACAATGACTGATCGATCACAACATGTTATGTCATGTTCCAAACGATGAATTCCCACGATGAATAAATAGTTTTGGAGAAAATAAAAAAATCAACCAAGAGGAATGGGCCATGAAAGATGTTCATGTTTATCATGGTTTGTTGAAGTTATAATGATAATTGAAATCCATAAAATCACAAGTTCATTCTCCCATAAAAACCCTATAAAGGGAAATCATATACCTAAAAAATGATCGATCTATATACCAATCTATTTGTTGATTGATCCATTTTTTTGGAATTTATGAATGGAGAAAAGAAATGAAATCACAAACGAGCTACCTCGATGCACCTCGATTGCTAATCAAGAACAACCATCATGTCATTTTCTTGGGTGAATATCCTTTAAATCGGAGGTACATCTATGATTGTTGATCCACGATCATCCCCTGTACGTTAAGAGAGACATGTATCCTTTCCTTAGTGGAATTACACAGTTATGGTGATAACCTAAAATCCACTTAGAAATTCATTTGAAAATAAAATCCATCATTGTGTCAAGAATAAACTATTTTTATTAAAATATTTTAATTGTATTTACATCCAAAAACTATAATTCATAGTTGGGCCACACTGGCTATTGTTAGGCATTGCCAAAAGAAAACAGACACTTGCAAATAGAACAGTGGTCTCAGATTTCCAATCAGAGTTACCATTTATTATTTATTAGGATATAAAAAATAAAATAATTTTATTTAATTATTTCAATTACAGTTAATCAATTTTCATGTTTTTTTCAAAAGTCATGGGCCGGCTAAAGTTATGTCGCACCTAGTGTAAAGACACTACTCAGAGCTCAACAGTGCCCATATATGTCTAATAATGGAAAATGATTAAAATTTAGTCCACTTTTTCATAATAGTATGACAAATGTGTTGTTAAAAAAATATTATGTTTTAACGAATCGTTCCAGGGACACCAGGCCTCAGAATCTCTCGTCATCTCACTACTTGGTCTCAAAATTTTCTCGAAGAATTTGTCAAAATAAATTTAGGAAAGTTTGATTAATTACATTTAACCTCATTATGAATGGATTTAAACATATTTTAATTTTATACCAGAATAATATTAACAGTTCTAATAACATGTATAATCCTTTTATAACATCTTACTTCTCATTCATTTGTAATATTAATTATTAACATTATTTATGTTTTTATCTACTTCATTTTTTCATGGATGTGTTGTCATGGAAGTTAATTTTATTGTGAATAGAAGATATATATTATATCCTCAATGAAATTATTATTAAATGTACCATAAATTTTCATTATATTACTTTTTAGAGTCATTATTGACATCTAGATTTGAGAAATTAATCGCATCGCTTCATGGAGATAGTAGGTCATATGTACTAATAATGAATGATATCACTAATTTAATGGGTGGAGTGAAATAAATTTGATGATATATTAATTATAAAAAATTATTATCATGTAATGCGTACCGTATATATTAATGTTTCCCATCATTCTTACTATCTATTTGAGAAGGTGATGGAAAATAAAAGGCATTAGTTTGTGATGTGGTAGTTCGTTTTACACACGAGTGATGACATTGTTTCCCATTTGATTTGGGAGGAGATAGATAAATATTATTCTATAAATAAAATAACATATCCTTATATGTTATGTACTTAGGATGTCATACTATACATTTTGAGAAATAATTGATTTTTATAAAAGAAGAAGTAAAAAATAAAGAGCCCTTGAAAACGCTTGCCTTCTGTGAAAGAAACCTCATTTTGATTACCTATTAAAAACCCTATGATTGGCCACTAATTAAAAAAATCTGGGACATTAATAATTATGTTATATAGAGTTTCTAATGGTTTTTATTGATAAAAATGTATTCATTGGTGTGAATAGCTGAGAAGAGGGGGTACCCTATTATCATTTAAGAGGAATGTCATTTTTGTTAATACATAAAACTATTGAATAATGAAAATTCACTCTCAAAACATGTGCCAAAAAATTGATAAATAATTAGGTGAATGTCTGAGAAGGTAAATCAAGAAATATAAAAATAAAATGAAACAAGACATTTCCATTACCTTAAAAGAATATTTAATTTTAAAATTTGTGTTTTAACAACGGAAAGTGGGTTTTTTACCTAGATAATTTATCTATTAGGATTAAATTAAATGAGGATTATTTGATAATTTAAAACAAATTATTATAATTTTATAATAATTTTTATTAAATATAAATTATGTGTTTGTGGAATTTAAATTTTAACAAAACCACATATAATGTACAAAACCATGATTTAACCTTAACAAGAGTAGTTATTTTTTTAATATTTTTTTCTATTTATTATGACAAAAAACTATGTTGACATTATTAAATAAAATTAATTACATTTATTAACGTTTTTCTAATTTTATAATATTACACTCACATAATTAGAGGAATTTAATTTAAAATCAATATCAGAATGACGAGGAAAAATAGTTTTTCATGAAATATAGTCTTCACGCATAATCTGATATTACATAAAATATATGAATATGAATCCTCATTATATGGATTTAAATTCATAAAAATAGATATATAATCTACAAATTCGAATTGGTTTTAGTGTAATTAAATATTATTTTACTTAATTATTATTGATGGACAATATTCCTTTTAAAATAATAACAGTTTTCTGGAAAAAAAATATTTCTCAAAGATACCCCTTTTATGACAAAATGATCTTCTAATTATTTATATAAAATTTATAAGTAATAAATTTAATATTATACATATTATTAACAATTATTATCAAAAAATTATGTAATATTTAAAGATGGAATTTTTCATTATTCATAAGAGTTTCTTTCTACTGGAAAATTTCAGAATTTCATTCTAGGATTATATTAAGAAATTATGATTTAAGTCAATAATTATCATATATAATATGAATTTTTAGGAAATGAAATATTAAATTGTAAAATTTTTAGTAATTGTAATAAAATATAATCTTTCCTTGAATTACTTGATGATTTGGTGCTAAAAATTATGGTCTAATATTTGTAATGCAATTTGGATTTTGAAAAAAAAAATATAACCTTGCTATAAATAAAAGTGAATGAATAAAGAATATAATATGTGGAATTTATAGAAACTAGGAAACCCAAATGACCATTATAAACCAAAATTTTGAAATAGTAATATGGTTATTAGAATTGTAATATGATTGTTAGGAATAATAACTTGATCATTAAAATAGTAGCCCCCTTTTATAGATGTTGAAAATAGTATTTATGTTTCCTATAAATATAAATTATAATATATTAAATCCATGGTCCTGGTAAATAGACATTTTAATAATTATCATTCAATAATTTGTATTTATAGAAAAAATATTGGTTTAATTTCATTAATATAAAATTATATATATAAAAAAGGATGTTTATTTTAATAAAATAGATTTATAGATTAATAATATATTATATTATAATGTTAATATAATTTTATTTCAATATAAATAATTTTTCAATGGGCCTGAAAATTGATCATAAAATTAATATTTGTATTTTTTGAAAATTAAAAGGATTTTATTTTCAGTTTTAATTTAACATATTTATAAAATTATCATAAAAATATATATTTCAATTTTTGAATATACACATCAGAAAATTGTTATGTTGAAATTTTTTTATTTTTATAAAATAGTTGAGTTTTTGATGAATTTTGAAAAACCTGAAAATATGCTACTCAACATTATAAGAAAAATACTTGAATTTTTTATTCAATAATGATGTAATCACCCAATAGTTGATACTAAAATTTACCATTTATAATATATCTTCATAGTAATAAACAAATATTTTTATTCCTGAGCCATTATAAAAATATAATAAATATAATATTCAAAACATCCCTCTCCACAATTTATAATTACCACCGCACATAACCCCATATCCTCACAAATTCTATGCCTTTAAAATTTTTATTATTTTAAACAAAATTTTTCCCAATAATATATCCCACATAGTAGTTCTACTTGTGTAAAAACTGAACATTAGGATATATTTGAATTTAAATAAATTCAAACACTTTTATATCATGCAACACACGCAACCTCAAGACTAAATTACTGTAAATAAAAAATATATTTTAAAAAAAATAATATAAAATGAATATTTTTATATTCAGTGCAAAAAAATTCATATTTTATAGGATGAATATCCATGTTAATCATACATTGTTAAAATAGTCCTTGAATTAATTTTTTAAATTTTCCATTACAAATAATATTTTGTGAATAATAGAAAATGTAGTATTTAATAATTACACATTTTAATTAAAGTGTTGTATCATATAACTAGAAATTAAAAAATTTAAAAAATATCATTTTTATTGATATAATGATAAGAAAATTTGGTGGTAAATGTAATTTTTTTTTTGAAAACTTATTATTTATTAGAAATTATTTTTTTTATAAAGGCATAATGTGTGTCCATTTTAATTAATTAAAATAATAATTATTAAAGAATAATATAAATGAAAATAATATATTATATTTATATATATATAAATTTGAATAAATTTAATAATTATTACTGGTGTTACAGGTAACATAAAACCACTTTATGTTTGAAAAATGATTTTTTGATAAATCATTTGGTGAAACGTTTAGTTGGTAATTTTAATTTAATTTTTTCAACATATATGAGTTCATTCTGTTAAAATGGAATCAATATTTTTATTACAAATTATTATGTTTATGTATTCTTTTTATTTTAAATTTTATTCATAATAATTTGTCAGAACATTAAAAAATTAATTTACATGGTTACTGTTAAAATATGGGTCTTCCATTTACATGAACATGAGATAAAATTAATTTTCCACATAAAAATATTATTTCATAAATTTTATTTATTATTTATAATAATATGGTAAATATTATATAATAAGGATCATTTTTAGGATTAATAGCTAAACTACCTAGGTTGAAAAAGCTAGTAAATATTGTGAAAAAAGATGTTAAAATTGAGTAAACATAAGGTTTAATAGAATAACATGTTTAAAAAATGTTTATATTATGTGGGGGATGTATGAATAAAAAATTATTTATCCAGACTCAATTATTTATCATTGTTTAAGTGTTTGGGGTTAGACTTACCTCCCATTATTGAATATTTTTCAGTATTTACAAAAATTTCAATTTTCCATTATAGAAGGATACTCCCTCCCCTGATATAATCACACCTCTTTATCATAGTTTATTATCAATATAAATAAACAAATATCTCCACACCATATTTATAAAAATTATTTATGCTTTACTATCCCAAAATACCAACCCAAGGGTTTTTAACAGGAGTTTTAAAGAAGGATTCTCTAAGAGAAAGTTATCGTCCTAACGAAACTCTATTATTATTTCTTCTTTTTCAACATTAAATTATTTACTAAAAATTAAATATAGTAAAACCATTAAGTATAATATAATTATACATTATTACATATATTAAATAAACTATATCTATCTTTTCTTCCATCCAATACTAAACAAAATCGCACATCCTGTGTAATAGGTACTACCGCCTCATATACTAATGTAACTCATTTTAAATAAGGACCTCTTATAAATGGATATAATTAAGAATTTAATATATATATATATATGTTTAATATTATTAACTTAATTATAATTATTAAATTATAATAACACATATAACTTCTTACTTTCCATTCCATTTAAAATATTATAATGTCGCTCGTGTGTACGACGTACTACTAAATCGTGAAGTGATGTGAGTCATGATTCAATAAAAAATTATATAGAATGTAATAAATATTAATTTATTGAATATATGTGATATATATGGTATTATATAAAATATGTAAAAATAATATATATCCCATTTCCTCTCACTTATGTCGATTAAGAAATGACATCATCCCTTGTGCGCACGTAAAACATACTGTTTTCACGAAGCGATGCAATTAACTTTTTATGTAAAATATTAAAGAATGGTTATAGAAAAGTATAAAATGAAAAAAATAAATATTTATAATAATATTACCATTTTTAATGTTATGTAACTATATAATATTATGAATATCTTGAAATATTAAAGCAAAACATACATGATAAAACATAGCAATTAACACCCAAAACAATAGTGATAATGAATGATTATTACCAATGGATGGTATGATGTTACAAAAGTATTATATATGATATTATAAATATAATTATGGTTATATTGTAAGTTATTTAAATGTTTTAAACAATTATAAATGAGGTAATTGAGTGGTAAAATAAAAAAAATTGTGAGGTAAGGGATTTTATCTCAATTTCAATTCATTGTGAAATATTGTAGTGTTATACACCAAATATATTTATATAGTGTATATATTTCAATGTTTATATGAAATATCCTGGTAAATATATTATTGATTGTGTTTTATGTTTTAATTTTAATTATCTCATTTGAGGGTATTTGTCTTTAAAATTACCATGTTGTAAAGAATTACATAACTCAATTTCTTTTCATTGGGTTTTTATTACTTATTCCCAATCATTGATATTATAAGATTATTTTTGTCATGAATTATGATTATATTATTTCTTACATCTTCCTATTTTATTGTGTATTTAAATTTAATACACATGTTATAATCATTGATTAATTCTCACATCAACATTATGATCATTGTAAGATATATCGTCTCAATTTCTATTCCATTGAGGTGAAAATGTTAATATTAACATATTCAATTTTACAATATGTTTATACTTACCTATTTATCTAATAAAACTTAATAAAAATTTATTAATGTTTATTAATGTACCATTACATATTTATTATTCATGTTTTAACAGTTTGTATTTTACAAAAGATGTTAAAATAATTGTTCACTGTCACTTCAATTAGGATGGTATAATTTATATTATAAAAATCACATTCATATGATCTGTTTTCATTGGATATTGCATTAAAAAAAAAATAAATATTATTTTATGATATATATAGTCATTTTATAAACCTTATACCATTTTTGATATGGTGTTTACTTAGAGGGTTATTTTATTAACATGGACAAAATTAATAAATATTTATCTTTTACTCCATGTGGATATTTGTGGATAAGTCATATTGATTCACAAATTAAATCGATTTTTTATATAGAGAAATTATTTATAATATTAGTGATGGGTGGGGCTTCTAATTAAATATCCCCAAGATGCATCATAATTTATCATTATCCAAATCAATTATAAAAAGTATATATGTTTTTTCATAGATTTTTAAACTATATTTTTAACAGCCATGAAAGTAGAAGGTATCATAATGCATGAGATCCTAATTTCTAATAATTAAGAATTTACATAATTAGTAAATATTTTTTATTATTATTATCCATTTTACTTTCACATTGATATTATAGTTATATGTATTTCATTCATAATTTATTAATTAAATGTAATTTATGTTCAATTATTTTACATTACATAATCATTATTATTTATTTCCCTCTCATGTTATTGATTAAATTCTTTGTTTTTTAAATAAATTACCTTTCCATACTCATCATTATTTATTTACTCATGATATATTTTGATGTATGTGACCCTTACTAATCATTTGAGCATACCCTAATTTTGTTCTCTTTCACTATAATATGTATAAATTTTCTTTGAATTATTTTCATGGATATTAATCATTTTGGTTCATTATATTTATATTTTATCACAAATATTTAATAGGTATAATGTGTATATCTGGTTCACTAATTCTACTATACTAAATATACCATTGATATTTGACCCTTGTATCTATGAAAATTTAATAAAGAATGCATCAACACTAGGTTACTAGAGTTAGAGTTATTATAGTTGGTATTTGAGTGAGTTTATTTGAAACCATGGGTACTATATTTAGCAAAACATAGATTATGTAACATAACCCTTTGATAGAGAATGGGGATATTGATATTAGTAGGAAAATATCGTGAATATTTTTCAAAGATTTAGTATTTGGGTTACCTACAAATATACCATTGTATGGATACTATATGTGTATGTGGCTCTAGAATAGATATACCTTAGGTTAATCACTTCAATAAGACGCACCACTCATAAATTGATAATATTTTGGTATATGACAATAAACCTCACTAGGAAACTGGATTGACTCACCTTGGAGAAATGATTTGGTTAATTAACTTTTTCTTTATGAAAATTATGAAATATATGATATTATTCCTAAAGAAACCATGTATATGATTTGAATGTAAATAATCAATTAATTTTTAATTTTTTAAGTGTTACACCAGATTTAATATTTCTCACAATAATTTAAAACTCAATGTTTTCTGAGCTAAAACGGTATATTGATTATTTTTAGAAATATCACCTAGAATAAATAATTGCATCAAAATTCATGTCAAATATATATAATCTCATGTTGATAAAGCTAATATAGATAGTACTAAAATAGGTAAAATCATGCATATAGTTGGGTATATTGGTCATGTTATGAAAAATAATATTTCACAAATAGATCAACCTTTTGTTCCAAAATTTGATTCTCCAAGGAGAGGTCACTTAATGAGATAGAATCCCCCACTATATAGAAGGATTAATAATCTAGTGGTAGGTAAGAAATGGATGATGTCACATGAGAGGTTATTTATACCCTTGGGATGTGATGAAAAGTAAATTTTTATAGTGAATTTTTACTATCTCAAGGTAGAGGACGATCAATAGTGGACATCGATCTAAAATACTATAGAGGAATAATAAATAGATCAAATTCAATGGATACCTTTTAGAGATACATTATTCAAAAAACAATTTCCCCCATGATCAAGAAACTAAAATGAAGAGAATATTTGTTAGTATAAAAAATTATGAATAATGTGTATTCGAGTATAATGATTCCATTATAAGATTAGCTGGTTATTATTAGGATTACATAAAAAATACATAATTCAATATTGATCTTTTATTTTAAGGGATTAATCCACAAATCATATGGGTGTTGGTGTCAAAAGAAATTCATTATATAATTAAATATATTAATGTTCCACCAAAATGGTATGTGAATTGTATTTATTCCATTTTTAGTGAAATATTTAAATTAAGTTGTTGATTAGGCACCAAGAAAATCCAAATTCATCCAACAAGAATAAGGGAATGAAGGAATTTCCATGTTGCGAAAATATTGGGAATTAATCATCATGTGAAATGATTTATGTGAATGAGTGTTCCTTATAAATGAATAGATAAGGTTCAACAGAATAATTAATGAAAAGTTATGAAAAAAATTAATATGTCATGCTTCAACTACAAGGAAATGTGGAATTATTCATGTAAATCTCCTATGACTCAAGGGAACATTCTACAAAAGAGGATAATGTAAAAAGAAAAATCATATGCAATCAAAAATATTAAGGTAGAAGTACCCACTAAAGTGGTGGAAGGTACTTCAGTCCAAGATTAAAATTTAGAAAATGGCGTATTTTTTAATCCTTTAATTCCTGTATATCATCCATAATTTCAATGAAATTTCGATATTTCACTATAACGTTAAAAAGGGAGTTTTTAGTTAAAATTCATAGTGACTTTTTCACTATGAAATTAATGTGTTAGGTAGTCACCATTATGACATATAAACATGCTTTATTTCTTGAATTTAATTTCTTATTAATGATTTATTTCATTATAAAACTTAGTATATACAAGACTTAAAAATATGTTGATGTATTTTATTTCTATAAGACAAAAGTATTATTTTTTAGAATATGTATAGTTATGAATCTTTAGAGAAGAGACCGCCTCATATAAGGAATTACTAAATCCACCCCTAGTATCTCATCTGAATGATTTTAATAGGATAAAATATAAAATGAAATCTACGGACATAAAAGTCAATCATAAAATTTGGGATGTACCTATTCTGCAACAATATGTTCATACATTTCATATGGAATTACCTAGATATCCATCAGATCATAAAGTTGTGTTTTCCATTAATTTAATCCTATATATAATTACTGTATTGAATAAACTATATATAATTTCCACATTGAAATTTTTATTGTTGAGGAAACACCCCTAGGAGTTGATTGATAAGGGTTTTATTCACTCCAATTTTTCAAAATGGGGATACTCTATTCAATTATTTTTGAAGAAGGAATAATCCATGGGGATATATATTTATTATCTAGAAATAAATGAAATTATGATAATGATTAATTTTCCTCCACCTTTAAATAATGATTTATTCAATAAAATTCATAAATATTAGAATAATATAATGTTCTTGACTTGAGAAACTCAAATATTTTGATTTATTAATACAATACAATAAAATAAAGATAATATGTTATTAGATGCATTGAGTTGGAAAGATCATAGTGTCTTGAAAAAATAAGGATTAAGAGGGATTTTATGTTCATGTATCTAGTAAATATAGATATGATAATTATTATAGAGGGGGGGATATTTCACCTTTATCTAATGAATCTGAAACCATATTTTTTACAAGAGAAAATGTTATAATTTTGATGATGATAATTTTTAGAAAAAAATTAAAGTTATGAATGATGGTAAATTAGAATAATTAACTTTAGATTGTTGATTTAAAAAAATTATGGATATTATGTGTTCAATATATAACATTTCTAGAAAAGAAATTGTAAGATGATGTTCATTTCTCTAATTTCTATATTCACCTTGGTAGCACTAAAAGGAAATGGGATTTGAGGAAACCTTTTTTTGGTATAGTATGAAGTAAAGAATAACTGAATTTGTGTCAAGGTGATTAGTTTTACAATATGTGAATGCTAAGAAACCACATCCAAGTGGTTTAAGGAATCCTCTTCTTAATATTATATAGAAATTGTATGAAATTACTATATAATTTTTCATAGGACTATAAAATATACCTAGAAAGAAAGATGAAATATGGGTTGTTGTTGATCAACCATCTAAATCTACACATTTTTTTATTATAAGATAATATTCACCTTTTTAGAACCTCAAAATGATCTAAATTATTTATTTTTATTATATCTTGGAACACAACATTAAATTGATTTTAATTATAAACCCGGATTTACATAGAAATTTTGTAAAAGTGTTCAGAAGTCTCTTAATGTTGATATTAATTTGATCAACTAATATCATCCTCAGAATGATAAACAGCCTAAAAAGACTATGGAAATACTATAATGCATGTTGAGGTCATTCTCATTTTACTTTCATGGTATTTGGGATCATTAAAGATCCATGTAAAGTATTATATAGCAATATATTTCATATTATAACTTTTATGGTTGATGTTTTTTTAAGGAAACTTGTAGGCACATATTTTTTTAGAGACAACAATGATGTTAATGCCTATTCATGGTTATATAAATGCTTAATGAAATAAAAAGAGTTATGTCTATAATCATATAGGAAATTTGTGATTTCCAATGGTATATCTTGTTTTCATATGATTATCTATATAGAAGGGTGTCATAAGATTCAATAAAAATGTAAAACAAAGATCCAGTTACACTAGATCCATTTAATTATTTGGAAAGTATTGAAGTCATGGATGAACAGGTGGTAATGCTTCCAGGCCTCTCTAATGTACGTAATGTGTACCTTATATCGTTTTTAATGAAAAACATGCCAGAACCAAAACATGTGATTACATTTGATGAAAATTAACTAGAAGCATAACTATATTACTATAGAGTTTTCATCATGATTTTAGATACTATAGAGATCATATTGATGAATCATATGACTCGACTTGTAAATACACTTTGGTGAAATCATAAAATTTATGTAGCAATGCAGGAACCGGAGGACGATAAGAGGAAGAACCACCCACATTTTTTTATATTGTAATTATTGAAATAACTCGACCCCAAAATCATGGACATAGTTAATTACTTTATTACATATACATATATATAATATTCAAGTCCCAACAGATATATTAGTTTATAAGTTTTTTAAACTAGATAAATATATGATACCCATTTAATATTTTTCAAATAAGATAAATCATAATACATAATAAATTGTAAAAAATAAATCCTCACAACCCCATTATAAATTATATCATTCATAACCACAAGAAAGGAAAAAAGAGTGCTCTTAATTTCACAATTAGTTTTAAGTATAGTGTAAGCTATCACAAGTCAATGAGAATAAAACTTCATGGAATGATAAATAATAGATAAAATAATCATTTCAAATAATAGGATATGTAATAATCAATTTAGGTTTGTAAATATCTTAAATAGTATATATTTAATCAGTATTCTGAAAATTAAATTCGTATATATACTTTTTTCATTGATAAATTCTTCTAGATATTAAAATAAATGAATTCTAATTGAAGGAAATGAATTAATATTAGATGTAATGTATTTGGAATATGAACCACTATGAAGTCAATATACATTCCAAAAGTAGTATAAAATATTTTTATTTGGCCAAATGATTTATCCCAAGAGAAAACTGATTCATCATTGGTTTATTTATAACCATGCCTCACTCTTGTCTTCTAGTCCAAAGCATTCCTCATAAATCTAACAATAAATTAAATAATAAATTTAAAAATCAAAGTGGCATATAATACATTGATATATATTTGAATCATATGACCCATAAAAGTAAATAATTATAAAATTAAATATTGAATATGATGACGATAAAGTGATTCACTATATGATATATCATAGGTTAATTACACCACATAAAATAAATAAGTTGTGAATAAGTCAATTTTCATATAAATAAAAGTGGGATGAAAAAAAACCCTTACCTTACAGTTTCCCTTCACAAAGCATGATTTAATCTCATTCATATTGGATTAAAGAATGTTATTAATTTATAATATAACCAAATTCATATTAATTTTATCATATATGATCATGTTATATAATATAATCAAATTTTTTTATAATATTTCATTATTACCCTTTTTCGTGTGTTAACTACATCGTATTCCTCTACACATTTCATTGTGTAAGACCTTATTCATATGAATAAGATATTGTTAATTCATATCTATATTAATATTAAGTTCATATATATACATATATCATATTAATTAAAAATAAAAATTTTGTAATCCTTCTTGAATGGTTAACATGGAAAATTGGGATGTGGGGATGATAGGATGTGCATATGGATGATCGACAATATCAGTCCCATAATGTTGAAAGTGTAATGAATTTGATGACATATTAATTATTTAGAGAGTAAATATTGTGTCATAATTATTATATATATCTATTATTTCAATAATTATACCAATCCTTGAGAAGTGGTGATGAAAAACAGATTACACTACAATAAGGATAATGTAAGCCATACATATGCATGTGGTGTTATTTTATTTTTCGTAGGATTAATAAATTGTTGAATATGTATATACCATAAAAAGATTAAAATCTCATAATATATATGATATAAAATTTATTAATTTATCTTCGAAACAAGACATGGTTTAGAAGGGGAAAAGGAAACAAACATGAAAGAGTTAACAAATATGATTACGTTTTCTTCGGTGGACTTCCTTTAATATCATATAAAGTGATATATGGTAGATATTTTGGAAGCAAAATAGCCTATAGAATTTAAATAATTATGTTTATAAGATAAATGTTATGGTCTTGGACGATATATATGGCTCTAATTGGTGTGAGGAAGTGATGGAGCATTATCACTTTTATAATTGAGGTGTAGGGGAATTTTCATAAATCCTCAAAAATATTCAGTCATAATAATGATATTATAGAGACAAAGACATGAAAATGGACTATAAATGAATAAGGGAATACATGTTAAGCTATATATTTTTTCCATTGTTATTATTCAACATTTTTTATATTTTTAACAAAATTTAATTATTAATAATTCAATAAAATATAATTATTTTCAAATTTGATATAATTCATTTAATTTGATTCCCAATATATTAATTCAAATTGATAATTCAAATTTAATGTTTTCAAAAATCTATTATATATAAAATATATCAATAAAATTAATTAGACACATTAATTCATCAAAAATAAATCAAAAGTAAATATTTTAAAATCAATTATTTAATTTTTCTAATAACTATTTAAATACAGTATTTTCATTACACAAGATTTATAGGTAAATATATAATTTATAAAAATTAATAATAGTTCAATAATGATAATAATTTCATTAGTATCAAAATATTCATTTATCTTCAAATATATCTAGATATTTTCACTATGTAGACACACAGCTGCTATTAAATACAAAAAGAGTGACATTTTGATACCATCTTTAATTTAAATAATATACAAGTTGTTTCCATATAAATGATTCCATTAAGAAACTAAAATTATCTATTATGTAATAAGATTATAATATTATTCTTTCAATAAATCTTGGAAAGTATTTTTCATTTTATTACACTTATCTTTTATCTCTAATCCTTATTTAATCGCTTTAACCCTTAGTATGAGAACAAGTGTTTTTATTTGTTCAGGGTTAATATACTTATACTAAAATAAAAAATAAACCATAAATGGATCCATGATGACATATTTAAACATATCATAGTACTTTGGGTGAATTTTATATTTTTATGAATTTTATATAATTTATTAAAATATTATTTCTTTTAAAATATAGTTTTTGTCAATTTTGACACTATTATTTTTTGGACATTTTAAAAAATACAAATACTCAGGATAACATAGACATAAAATCATTAATACATCCCTAATATATCTCGGTAATCTATAAAATTATTGTATAACATTAATTCTCTCAATTAATATTTATTTTAATATTTTATATATCGTTTATTTAATAAATCTAATAATTAAACAATTGTTGAATCATCATTGTGTATACCTTTAAGGTAGTTATTTATTTCCTAAAATCAAAAAATTACTATGATGAAGATAAAAATAATATATTTATAATCAGAATTTATAGTCAAATATAAATTCTGTATAACCATATACATAAAATGTAAAACTTTTTAAAACTATGAGTATAACATATTGAAAATTCCTTAGAAAAAAATAAAAAAAATTTCCAAAAGTCCTCCAAATTTCCAGTAGGAAATAAAATAGTCTAAATTATAATTTTCAATGAAAATAAATAATATAATTATATTTTATAAAGTGCTATGGTACTTTTATAATATTTTTTATAGTATTTTTTATCATAAATTACATAATTTATTTTTAATTCTATTAATTAAAAAATAGTAAAGTTACTATTCAAAATGATAAAAAAATAAAAGGAAACTATTATATAATATTTACCCACTAATTAATAATTTGGAATGATTTTTTATTTTGAATATATAATTTGTTTTAATTAATTTAATTTTAATCCTGTAGAAGAAATATGAATACTTAGTTTTAAAGTGAAAATGGTCAAGATATTGAAATGTTTTTATATAAAAATTCAATGTGGTATTGATTAAATTGAACTAAAATAGATAAAATATAATAAATTTATACAATTATACATTAAAATAAATCTAAAATTTAATTTAACACTATAAATTATGTTGATGAAATAATTGTTTTCAATTATTAATCGGTATTTTTTCACTATACATCAAAATATGAAACTTATCTCGAAAAAAAAATTATATTTTGATATTGAAATTTTTTTATGATGTTTATTTTTTCATATAGAATTCATAAAAGTGTCAAAAACAATATCTTAAAGAATTGTACATTCAAAATGTGGTAAAACTACCATTATAAAAATATAGCCTATTAATGCATAAAATCAGATTCATTCTAATCCTATGTTTATAAAATCATTTAGATGAATGTTAAATTATATTTCATGTATTATATTTAAATGTCATTATTTTTTAATACTATTCATTCCCTATAATTTAATTTCTAGGTTATAATAACATTTCATTATTCATTTAAATTGTGTGGTGTGTACAACGTAAACTTTAAACAGGATTAACATTAAAAAGAGACATAACATAAAATCATGGGATGTAACATTATCTCATCCATCAATAAGATTAATCCATACATTTGGAAAAATCATATTAAAAATAAATGGCTGATACATGAAATTTTCTATTTTGGAAACCCATTATAGAAATATGAATAATAAAACATTCTCTAAGTAATATTGAAATGGAAATGTGAAGGTAAACACAAAATTAGGCTCTCAAATAAGATAACATTAGTGGAATGTTAAAACATGGAAATATATGTTAAATCAATATATCATGTTCTGATAGAGTATGATAGATAATATTATAATTAGAATGTTAACAATCAGAAAAATGTAAATTTGTGATCCATTAAAAGAACATTGATTTCATAGTATGAAAATTAAATGGATGAATTTTTTTTCCAAAATCATTTTCCATGAGTTGATGGGTTCTTATAATATTCAGATAAGAACTTGAGAAAAAAACATACCTGACTTAATTCCATCTGTTAAGCACAATCCTATCATTCGGCTCAAATTTGTTTGAGGACATGGGGGAAGAGGTTCACTTTTAAAATTAAAGTGAGGGACATTTTCAAAAATCAAAAAATATTAAAAATATTTAATGGATATTCTATACACAAATACCTAAAAATGGAATATTAATTAATATGATAATACATTTAATTCTTTATCTTATCTTATTTGTTATTATGTAACTATTTTTTCATTTTTAACTAATTATTTTTTAAATATTAATTCAATAAAATATATTATTGTCAGAATTTCTATTATCCATTTAATTTCAATCCAAATACAACAAGAAAAACACGGAACTATAATATAATACCTTAATACATATAGACTTTATCCAATAGATTTATAAAATTAAATATACACATTAAATCACCAAAAATATATCAAAATTTAAACTTATAAAATCCATTCATTTATTTTTCCTTTAACTAAATACATATTATATTATAAATACAGAATCATTTACAGTAATAAATTAATTTAAACATATTAAAATAAAATTTCTATAAAAAAATTCATTACTATCAAAATATACATTTATGTTTGTTCATTTCATTATTTTGTCACAATGGAGATATAGAAATGAAATTAAATACAAAAAGGGAGATATTTTGATACTATATTTGATTTAAATAATATATAACTTATTTTTAAGGATAAGTGTCCATTGAAAATACAGAGTTAGTTATTAAACTAATAAGTGTCAAAAAATCATTATCCAATAAATTTGTTACATGTTTAGGTCATTTTATTACCCTTTTCTTTTTCTATTAACTCTTATTTAATACATTTAATTCGAACTATGACAACATGTACTTATTTATTAAGGTATAATATAGTTACTCTGCAATACCAAAATAACAAAAAAATGTATAATTTATTACATAATTAAGCACATACAAATTAATTGGATTAACTATATATATTTTTTGATTTTTTTATCATTTAATTAAATAATATTTGTTTTAAAATATTATTAATGTCAATTTTTATATGATTCATTTTAGTAAATTATAACAAATAACAATACACAAGATAACAATGAAAAAAACCTAAATAAATACCTAATATTTCTATTTTTTCCTTTGAATTTGTTTATAACATTAGTAATCTGAAATTATATTTATTTTTGTATTATAAATATCTTTTATTTGACATTTCTATTTATTAATGAGTTATTTCATCTTAATTGTGTAAGACATAGAGGTAATTATATTTTACCTAAAATTTTAAAATAAATTATAATGATTAATATAAACATTTTATCTTTCATATTACTATTTATAGTTTACATATATTCTGAATATCCAGATAAAAATTATTTAATACTTATTAGAAACATGAGTATGACGTATTGGAATTTCCAAGGAATATCCTACTAGAGAAGGTATAAAGCAATCCATGTGTCTTCAAGTGGACATAAAATTATACTAATAATTATTTTGGTCAACAATCTATCATAAAATCATATTATTACACGTTTTCTGAAATTTTTATAATATTTAAAATGTTATTTGTACCCTTAATTAATCGATTTATAGTTATCCGTGTTAATAAAAAATTACTATCATTAGTATTCATAATTTCCAAAAAAACAAAATTATATTATTTACATAATATAGACCCATATATTACAAATATGGAATCAATTTTTCTAAATTAAAATCCCATAATATGTAATAATTACCCTAAAAAATCTCATCGATGGAACGAGAAAACAGGGTTTTAAAGTTTAAAAAATCAACAAGATTGAAATTTTTTTATATTAAAATTAAATATTAAATTGACTAAAATTTACTAAATTATATTAAATAAAAAAATTGATCTATTTATAATTTAAACTATATAAAAAGTATAATTTAACACTATAATTTATTTATATTAAAAGACGGTTTTAAATTAAAATTCAATATTTTTTCTCTATTTATCAAAACATGAAACTTATCACAAAATACAAAAAATTAAATAAAATTAAATTCTTATAATAATATATCAAATAATATTTTTATTTTTTCATGTATAATTTATAATATTATAAAATAATATAGTTTATACTAATATACCATCAAAAACAAATAAATTTTCCTATAAAAAATATTTCCTTTTAATGCGTACAAATGGATTCATTATTATCTTATTTATATAAAATTATTTTAATGAATGGAAATAAATATATTAAATATATAATGTTTAAATTTCCAGTTTTGGTTAATTCTATTAATTCCCACCAAATTATCAACTATGTTATAATAATATTTCATTATTTGTTTAAAATGTGTGTTGCGAGCAAAAAAATGATTCAAAAATAATTGAATTTAAAAAAGAGACTTACGATAAAATATTGCGGTGCTAAAATTATTATGAAAATTTCTAGAATTAAATTTTTTTGGAGGGTAAAATTTAAGACCACCTACTTTATGATATATTTAATTTTAGATAAACTCAATCTCCTTAATAGCTTGTAGTATAATAATCCTCGAGCCTCAATTGTTGTATACGAAATGTATATTTTAATAAAATATAATAAAATTTAAGTTTTATTATTTAATTTCATTTAAATTTATAATTTATTTTTTGAATATAAATTTTGAAATTACATAGGGAAAAGAAGTCAAGAATTTTTTTAAAAAATTTTTTCTCTGAAATATAGTTTAATTGGTAAACAAAATTGTACTATTAAAATAATAATTATTTAATTTATATTATTTAATTATAATATTATAAATTATTATTTAATTAACTAATATTTCTATCAAAATAACTATAAAAACATATTTAGGTTAAAGGGACATTTTTCATAAAACAAAATACTTTTCAACAAAATCATTCTATTTTAAAAGGCTTAATGTTGATTCGTTATAATAAAATAAAATAATAAATAATAATGAATAATGTCAATGGAATTGATATTATATATATATATATTAATTTTTATACATATAATAATTATTACTACTCACGTAGTTAATATATGATAATTTTAAGCCGCTAAAAATGAATTTGTTGAAAACCCGCTTTTGAGCTCGTTTTGTGGGTTTATTGGAAATTATATTTTTACTATTATGTGAGTTAAATATTATAAAATTGATTGAATATTATGAAAAATTATAAATACTATTATTTAGTATCATAAAATTAATTTTTGGTCATATTTTGTAATAAAAACAATAATTAATTAATTAAAGTGTTTATGGTTAAAAAGAGGTTTTTTATTTTACGTGTTGTAGTGTTAAAATTTTTTATATAGAAAAATAATTTTCAATTCAATAATTGTATTTCATATTAATAATAAGTGGGTCGAAATTATCTAATGGGTATAATTTTATATTTGGATTAATTGATAAATTACATAGTTTAAAAAATGTAGTTAACTTGATGAAAACAAGAATGGTAAAAGTAAACAAACATATAGGATAAGTAAACAAATGTTTAGAAAATGTCCCAATAAATGCAGTTCATTTTTTTCTATATATTACCCTCTATTCACACTAATATTTATAATTTTTGGAGTCACATTGGTTGAGATAGACAACACATTATTTCATAGGAATTGTTATTTATAAGAATGTCACTCCTGCGCAATTATAAAGGGGATATCCCTCCCCACATTGTTTCACACCTATCAATAAATATCTTTAGCCCAAACACTATAATATTTTCTATAAAACATCATTATAAACATTTTATAGGTCATTTTATTCCCAATATACTAACCCTAGGGTCATTATGAAGATATCTAAAGGATATTTCTCTAAAGAAGGTAATCCCCTTAATGAAGCGCTTTAATTTTTCCTTATTATTTTAGAACCAGTAATTATGTATTAACACTTAAAACATACTAAAATTATTATCTAAAATATTTTTAGATACTATTATCATAATTTAATAACCTATATCCATTTCTTATTCAACGAAATGGGAAACAAAATCATCCATCATGTCTACAACGGTCTACCTGCTCGCAAACCGATGTAATTAATTTTCCATCTACTACTCTCATACTCAGATATAATTGTGGATTTATTTATTATATTTATTATTTATTATATTATTATACATATTGATTTATAATATCACATATACCTTCTTACCATCCATTCCATTTATAATATGATTATGCCGCTTATGTGTACAGTAAACTACCGCTTTGTGATGTGATGGGAATCGATTTTCGCATACACTTAAAAAGGAGGGTTATAAGGATAAATTTAATTATTATATGTTATATATATTATGTGATATTAATTTATTAAAATTATTATATAAGAAAAAAAATTAAACATTATTCTATTAGAGAATTTCATTGTCCGTCAAGCATATATATGACATACCATCTCCATTAAGAGACGTGATTCATTTTATATGTAAAATTTTCATGAATGGTTATAAAGAGGTATATAATAAATAAAAATATTGAAAAAAATAATATAATTCTCAATATTATGGAGATATATGATATTTTAAATATCTTTATCTTTCATGACAAAAATTGAATGAGAGAACAAGGAAATTAACACCCAAAACAATAGGATAACAGTAGATATTCAACAATCATGTGATAATATATTATCAATGATAATATATGATATCATAAACATTAATATAGTTATAATTAATTAAAAATTATGGGTATATTATGTTTTCAATTAAATTATTTCATCCAATGTGATTTTCTAATAAATTACCTTGTGGTAAATATTTTTATAACACAGTTAATTTTCAATAGGAAATATTTTTTATTCATTGTAATTTATATTATAATATTATGTTCAAAATGAAATTTTATTTTATTATGTTTAATTTCAAAAAAATTTGTGTACTTATATTAAATACACTTAATAGAATCATATATTCATTCTTACTCTGATGTTATAATCATTGTAATAGATTTCATCTCAATTTCTATTCCATTGAGAAATATTTTTGAATATAAACCTATAAAATTTTATTTGGTGGAAATAATGATCCATTTTTGTTTATCTTGAACACCTATTTATTCATGATGATTAATTTTTCATTTCATGTTTATATTTCAACAGTGTAAAATTAAAAATTTACCAGAGGTAAATATTATTTAATAATCTGACTTTCTTTTGTGATTATTTTCATTCTCTTGTGACAATAAAATTCCAACTATCATTTTTCATTGAAACTATAATTATATTAAATAGTATTATTCATATATGAGGTATAAATTTTTTTCCTAAACCATATACCATTTTTGAATATGCAGGTTACTTTGAAAGTTATTTGATTAATTGGTGAAATAATGATAAATCCAGATACTTTACTCAATATAGATATTTTTTATAAGGAATATTTATTAATAAAGTAATTTTATTATTTGATATATGTTGAATTATTTATAAATGTAGTGATATACAGGGACCAGAATTATATATCCCCTCAATTAATCAATTATTTTAATTATTTATATTAGTTGGCTAAATTAGATGGTTTTTACACATAGTTTTAAAATTGATTGTGAATAGTACTGACATGAGAGGTATCACGATTCTTATGATAATAATGACAAATAATTAATCATTTCCATCACTGAGAATTAATTTTTATTATTATTATTATCCATGATGTTTTTTTCAATGATTTTATCTGCTTCTGCATTCCAGCATATGATTTTTGATTATATGGAATGTGTGTTATGTTATTTACCTTTCAATATTGATTATTCCTTATTTAATGTTTAATTTTTAGATTTAATGGAATTTGTTTCATGTTATATACCTTTCCATATTGATTATTCTTCAATTAGTCCTGATGTATTATAATGTATATATCCCATACTGTATAATTTGTAGGATCAAAATATGAATTTTGATGCTAAATTAAAAAATGGGGTGAATTGTGAGTTTAAAACGTTCATTTTCAACTCTATGGGAATTATGTTTAATAGACATAAACAAGGAAAATTCAGAAGACCTGTTTTAGTTCTACTAAATAAGATTACTAGGATTTGGAAATATGATTCCGGAAATGAAACATAATGAAAGATTACAAGGAAATAGATTCTACCTTAAAGAATATATAATCTTATATATAAGTTTATACAAAAGTATAAGAATGTATAATAAGGTTATACTTACTTCCTTATAAAAATACAATGAAAATAAACATGAAACAAAAAAAGTAAAATTTATGAAATCTTTTAACCCTAGTAGTAGGGTATCCAACAAACTTGGATAATGGTCCCATGATTTATACATTCAAGAAAGTCTATCTCACCCACACCTAGGGTATTCCATCGATTAGAATATTAGAATATGTCTTGATATCCCCACAATCCCTCTAAATTTAATGTAGTTAGTAGCACTATCTTCATATCCACATAAGTTCTCGAACATTAAGGTAGTCGGTACCTCTATCTTCATATTCTCGGAAGCCCTCGATTGTACTCAGCAACAATCGGAGTCCCACAAAGCACACCGGACAAGATGTTTAGTGTGCACAAGGCCTGAGATTCTCTCTCTCTAGAAATCAATTAATCATCATGTAATCTCAAGAGTGATAAACAAGTATTCTCAGTGTGTTTTTATGTGAGATCATTCAAATGAGATCATATTTATAGGAATTTTTCCAATGGTCGGCTCCCTCCTCCAATGGTCATATTTTTTCATGAATCTTGGACAGACCTGTACATGGGTCACTCAATCAATGGTTAGATAGAAATAAATTGTATGACATCATCTCAGAACAATAAAAAGTATAATCCAAATAAGGTCTCTTAACCAAATATATTTTTTGGATTCTATGGAAAAAATAATGTTTGGAGTCTAACCAAATAAACATTCAGATACTAAAATATTGGGATATTCAGATTCTAATTTCCAATGTATTTAGAACCTGAATTCTATATATTTTGGAGTCTCAATTAAATCTAATACGTAGTATGAATTATAATGAATTTGGAGTGGGAATTCTAAGGAATTCGGAGTCTGAATTCTGAGGAATTCAGTGTTTGGATTATGGGGAATTTGGAGTCCAAATTCTAAGGAATAAGATGTCTGCATTATGAGTAATTAAAAGTCTACATTTGGAGGAATTCAAAGCCCTAATTTTAGAGAATTATGAGTAAGAGTTTCAAACAATTCAGAGTCTAAATTTTAGAGAATTCAGAGTCTGAACTTCAAAGAGTTTGGTGTCTAAATTTCATAGAATTCGGAGTCTGAATTTCATAGAATTTTGTGTCTGAAAACAAAATTATTTATTAAAACATATTTATATAATTATGAGTCTTTAGATGTGAACACAAATTTTATACTTAGAAATTAAATGATTTATATTTATAGAAACTATAAAATGATCAATTATAACAAAGGTATGAAGAAAATTTAATTGGATAAGGAAAATTTTCATTATCTAGATAATTCCAAGTGAAAATATTGTTTTCCTTAAGATAAAGTCTTTTTGATTTTCAAAACATAGAACATTGGAAATGTCATTAATAAATCCTTATTGACAAAACAATCTTCCACTTTTTGGGAAGCGTAAACATCCTTATGGAAAATAATATAAGTACATAGAATTTTTCTTTATGAACGTAAAAATAAAATCAAATATCCCTTTACTTTTCAATCATGGTGAATACAACTATCTCACACTTAGGTTTTGAAATTACCATGGACTGTATTCTTGACATCATTAATTATATTTTTCATTTTACTATATATGGAAATATTCTTTGATAAAAAACCCCTTAGATAGACTACATATTACTGAGGGAATTCACTTTATTACTTATTATTCTTTTTATCCTTCATTTATACCCTTTGTGATTTTTAAAAAATAATAAAAGAGAATAAAGTAAAATGGTACCAGAAAAATTGATACTATACACAAAAACACATGATAAAAAACTAAAATTTCATTATGATTGGATTAAATAATAAAAATAAGGAAATATAAAAATTGATCGTATTAGAGAAAAATTATCCTTCTTTATCCTTCGACATTAATTTCTTTATGATGGTTTTTAGCTTCTTAAGCTTCTTGTAATCTTCTTCTACATGATTGAGTAGCTGATCCTTGTCATCATTTTTCTACTCTAAGGATTTAAACTTTTATTTCTATGCCTTAATAATATTTTCCTAAGCCTTAAAAAGATCTTTTTGCACTGAAAATTTTTCTTCAAACTCTATTCTAAGATCTCATTCCCGCTTCCAATTCATATACACTAAATTATGCTTCTTAATCAGATACGTGACATCATGCTTCCAAGTTTTCTATTCGAGACATAACTTTTCCTCAAAACTGTGAGTAAGATATTTAAACATTACATATTCGGTGTCAATAGATTCTTTCAGACCTTTTTAAAAATCATAAGGATTGTCATCTCATAGATTGTTTTCCTTGACCACTTCTTGATTTCCTTGCATGAAATTTTGTGATCTTCATATCCAATGAACAAGGATTTTAAATCGACCTCAAGACTGAAAAACATATCCATAAGCATGGAAAATGAATCTGATTTCGGATTAATTGATTACGAAAGAATCTGGCACCTCGAGTCTATACATAGAAATAAGGGAATGGTGATAACCAGCTTCTTCAAATATTGGATTACAAAGTCATTTCCAAGAGAGGATGATTCTGAATATGACTATTTGGTTAGTGGGATTATTTTTCTATATCTTCAGAAATTCACTACCATGAACCACCAAAATCATTAATTTTCTCTACTAATTTCCTAGGTGTATCAACAAACACATGATTTCCCTTATCATCTCATGGAATGATCTCTTCGGATTTGGGATATTCTTTTTCACGATCTGATAGCTGAACAATCTTGTATTCCTCAAAAAATTTATTCTCGACATCAACCATATGATATTATGGAAGAACAATGTCATGGTTTCTACTCCCTTCTTCAGATGATTTATTTACTTCTTCATGACCATTTTCTTCTTTTCTTGGGTTATCACATTTTTAGAATTTGTCTTCAGTTGTTCGGATTGAAAATTATCCGAGGGGGTATCATTGCCATGAACTTATGCTACATGTTTAATCATTTCATCAGTATGACCAATTCCTTCCTATTCTTCTTATTCCTATTATTCTTCATCCACTTGTTCTTCTTCAACTTCTTCTTCTTCTCGTGGTTTTAGAATCACTATCTTCTATCCCAATGTTTCTGGAAGATATTCTTGCAGAAACGATTTTGGTACGTGGTGTTGTTCAGAATCATTCTCAATATCCTTGAGAATGGATAGAACAATCTCTACCTTCGACATCTTCTTAATATGCTTCTTTTCATTCTCATGCTTCTCAAGATACTTAGCAGTATTCATCTATAATTCTTTTTCCTAAGAAGGTCCCAAGACAAAACTAGTCCCTCCTTCCTTCCTATTATTCATGTATTCTATCAACTTGGAAACCACTTTATATGGATATTTCTTTTGCTTTATTGGTTTTGGAGGTGCAGATTGTGTTTCCAGAACAGCATGAGTTTTTTCTTTCTCATCCTGTTCCTTTCCCTTACTCTTCTTTTCACCCATATTAGATGTCTCATCCACTCTCAGTTTCATTGATAGGTTTTTTATTTCTGCTTTAGATAAATCATAAAAATATTCTGATTCACAATTAAAGCCAACCATCTTCTTTTTTAGGGTATCATCACTCTACAAACATCACATTGAAATTCCTTGGTATAGTACTACAATAAATTTTGGATGAATCAAGGAAAATAACTATAATCTTGTACAGAATAGCTGGATACATGATGATTAGTGATTTGATAGATCCATTCTTGATATTAAAGACTGTAATAAAGAAATACTACTCTAAATTTATCTTCCTGAGGTTTACTAGGAAATCAATAATATAGATTCCACTTTTCTTTAGGGTGTATATATCCCCTTTTCTCAGAGTGATAAAACCATGAACCCATAACTCAAAAATCTGAATGTTTTTAGGGAGATGAATAAACTGCATAGTCTTCACTGCTGACAAACCATAATACTATAAATCCATTTCTTAATTAAAATATCCTGAAGCATCTGGTAACTTGTGGGTGCACAACTCTGCTTCTACCTCATATGGAAATCCAATTAATCCTATAGCCTTACTATAAGAAAGACAATAAGTCTTTAAATATATCTTATATGAAAACATGTATCTCACTCCTTCATTGAAGAAACATGCAAATTCATAGAATTATATGAACAACTCCGGATAAACTAGACCATGTACCTTCAGTTAGGATACACATAAGCTCTCCAAGCCATTCAACTTGATATTTTTTGAGATAATAGAATCATACATAGCAAAGAATTTCAGATCAACTATCCTTTTTCTGTATATCTTACAATCAGAGATTTTATTTACAGAAGGAATTTTTTTCTGAGGAGATGCTTCCACAACTACTCAGAGTTATTGAAAACCTAATGATTCAAAACGACCTTAAGTAGTGGAGTAGAAGTTCAGTATGATAAGGGTTTGAAAATCGTAATGGGATAAACATCAGGGGCCATTTTATAGGAATTTTAAGTGACATTTCATCTTCATTGATTGATCCAATATTCGAAATACTTTTGATCAGATCTGACAGTTGAAATTGATATCCAAAAAGGAAATAGATAGGTTCTGATCTTTTGAGGTTTTTAGATAAAAATTTTGATTTATAGAAATTTGAATCTGAAAAAGAATATTGTTTTAAAAAAATTATCAACATGTAAAAAATAGATTATGAAAATTTATATAAGGAAAAAAACCATCCGTATTTCTAGGAACATTATTCGTAATGAGGAAAATTCTTCTTGAATAACATTATATTCTAGGAAATTTTCTTATAGAAAAAAAAAATGTTTAATGAAAATTGTTATATGAGAAAAAATTATTATAATGAATGTTTTGATCATGAAAAATTTGATTACGAAAATTTTTATTAAGACAATTTTGATGAAAAACAATTGGCTAACATGAAAATGTAATCCCCATATGAAAAAAGGTTTCTTACTATAATAATATGGGTTTCAAAAGAAATTTAACATGGAATATTACCTTATGGTTATCATTCCTAAATTTTGTTTAATGTTTTAAAATCTATTAGAGGATAAATATTTTGTGAAAATATCAGCAAGTTGATCTTGTGTTCTGATAAATTAAAGAATGCTATCCCATTTTTCTGTGATCCCAAAGAAAGTGATACATAATATCTATGTGTTTCTCATGAGAGTGATTTAAAGGGTTTTACTAATGTAAATCACACTAGTATTATCACACAATAATTGTGTTTGTGTAATACCTATACCATAGTTTTTGAGTGTGTGTTGCATCTATAACACTTGGGTACAACAAATTCCACATTCCGCATATTCAGCTCCTTCTATGGAAGGTGCTACTGAGTGTTTCTTTTTTCATGACCAATAATATAGTGAATCTCTTATAAAATGAAAAGTTCTGGATGTACTTTTTCTTTCCATTATACATCCACCAAAATCAACATCCAAAAATCTTTTTAAAACAAAATCATTTCAAAAAGTCTAAAAGAGTAATAAATCCATGTTTCCCATTAAATAGAAAAAACTTCATTTCACTGATTTTAAATTATATTCCATAGGATTTTATTGACATATTTCACATAAGCATACTGAAAACATTATGTATGGTCGACTAGGTTTCATGTATAGTAAACTTTCTATCATACCTCAAAATAATGTTTGATCTATAAGGTTCGCATCATCATCAAGATCAAGTGATTTTGATGTACTGATAATATTACTTATTCTCTCAATGTTTTCATATAGATACTTTTTAGAAATATCTTTAATATGCTTACGTTGAGATATATATGTTCCTTCTAGTTTTTGATAAATTTGAAAACATATGAAAAATGTTTTCTCAACCATAATACTCATTTCAAACTCAGATTTAATTATATTTGAAAATTAATCTATTAGAGATTTCTGAGTTGAACCAAATACAATGTCATCAACATAAATTTGTCCAATTAAAACATTTTTATTATCATTCGTTATAAAAAGGGTTGGATCCGCATTTCCATTAACATGATTTTTTTTGTACAAAAAATCATGTATTTATATCATACCAGGATCTAAGAGCTTCTTTAAGTCTATATAATGATTTGGTAAGTTTGGAAGCATGTTCAGCATGTTTTAAGTATTCTAAACCATGAAGTTGTTCAACAAAAAAAATCCTTTTGAAAATATCCATTAATGAATGCACATTTTGAGATCAATTTGAAAAAGGATATAATTAGTGAAAGTTGAAAGGGTAAGTAAAATATGAATAGATTCAAGTCTAGCTACTGGAGCATAGGTTTCTTAATAGGCCATTCCTTCTTTATTACAATGATTCCATTTTCATAATATTTATTTGTCATTGCCCATTTTACTCCAATAACATCAGTTTCTATAGGTATTTCAACAAAGGTCCAAACTTTATTCCTTTTGAATTAATTAATCACATCATTCAGGGTTTTGATCCATTCATCATCAACTCATGCTTCATTAGTGATATTTATTTCTAATTGGGAAAAGAATTCTAGTTGTTCAACATTATTTAATAAAGATCTTATAGTCCTTACGGGTTGATTTACATCACCATATCATACTATCATTGGGATGATTCTTCAGAGACAACTGATTCAGGTTTTGTAATACATGTTCATCAAAATATGGTAGGAAATATTCTCAGGTAAATGCTTTAGAAATATTTTCTTGAAGATTTTACTTATAAGAAGGATCTTCTATCAATATATAATAATATTTTATTTAAAATATATCATAAGATGTACGTTTTGGTTGTTTAAAGACAAAAGTATATGTTTAATCAAAAATAAAATGCATTTTTTCTATAACAATACATGTATTTTTATTAAAAACATTATAAGCCTTATCAGTTATAGAGTAGCCTAGGAAAATTCCTTCATCAGATTTGGGTTCAAATTTATGTAGACTATTTTATGTATTCAGAATAAATACTTTACAACTATGTACATTGAAGTAGAAAGTCTAGGTTTTCTACCATTCCACAGTTCGTAAGATGTTTTATTATGAAAAGGCCTAATAAAAACTTGATTTATAGTATAAAAAGACATAGATACATCGTTATCCCTAAATTGTTTAGCTATATAATATTCTCTCAAAATTGTTCTAGTTATCTCATGAAGAATTCGATTTGTACATTTAACAAAACCACTCTGTTAAGGATTTATTGGGTCTAAGAAGTATAGAATAATGCCTTCTTAACAATAAAAAGATTCAAATAAACAATTTTAAAAATCTCATCCATAATTACTATAGATATTTATCAATGTAATTTTTTTATCATTTTTAACATGGTCTCTGAAAATTTTGAAATAAGAAAAAGCTTCATGTTTCTATTCTAGAAAATAAACCCACATAAATCAATTGTAATCATCAACTTCAAAAATACATTATATTATCCTCCAATTATTATAATTTTTGTTGGACCAATGAGATCCATATGCACAAGATGTAATGAATTAGAAGTTGAGACTTCACCGATTGATTTCAAATAGTAATTATTTTTCAGGACATATTGACAAGGATTACAAACTTTTGAAGAATCAAATCTATGCTCTGGTAGATCTTTAGCATGTGTTTACTTTTAGAATTTACATTAGTTTTTTATGGATATAGTTTCCTAATATTCTATTCCAAAACCAAGATTGATCTTCCATTACACTCATCAACGGTATATCTTGGCTCCTAATTTCTTCAATGTTTACTGTGTATATATTTTCTTTCCTGTGGGAAGAAAGAATAAAATCTTCTTTGGAATTGTGTACTAAGCACTTATCATTCCTAATATTCATAAGTTAAACTTCATCACATAATTGAATTATGATAATGATGTTGTGATAATGACCAATATAAAATAAAACATTTGAAAGCAATGTTCTTTAATGAAAAACAATGTTACCTAAAATAATAATTTCTCCATGAACATTATCTCCAAAAGTTAATTTTCCTCATTTCTTCTTGATAATATTTTAAATGATGTTTCTGTTACCAGTCATATGTCAGGATCATACACAATCCATGTACCATGTATTTCTATTGGTATTATCTTTATTTTCATGAAACCAAAAGTGTAAGACTTTTGGAAACCAACTGTTCTTGGTACCAAAAAATTTACAAAGAAAGATTTTAGTTGTCCACATTTTCATAGCAAAATATGCATTCTGAAAACCTAAAGCCTTATTTTTATTTAAAGAAATTTTTTCTCCCAATGTCCACCACACTAACATTTAGTGAAGAATGTATCACATTGAGTAACAAAATACTTATTACTAAAAACCAGTTTCCAAAGATTGTATCCAAATCCAAAACTATTCCTTTACGGTCGAATTTTAGAATACATATTTCCAAAATTGTCCTTACTAGATTTAATGTTTGACAAACACTTCCCCATGGAATATTTTTCAGACGTTAGTTTAATAACCAATTTTTATCCTAAAAACATAACTTTTAGAATGAGAGATAGTCTCTAAAATATTATTCTTAGAAATCAGTTTTTCTATATCCTTAGAATGGTTATCCTACACAGAAATAGCTTCCTCAATGTTTTTTGAACCACTTTAAAAATAATGAATTTTCATATCAAGATATTGATAATGATATAATACATATTTAGTAAGAATAAAAATTCATGAATTTTCATTATCATGCATTTTTAATGAGTTTATAATTTTCATTCTCATGAAGTTTATCAAACCTAGACACTTTTTCATAAGAAGTTAATTCAATATCCTCATCAAAAGAGAATTCTTTATTTAAAGACTCGTAGTATTTATTAGCACTATAATTTGAATTAAAATATATATTAGTGATATATTCATAATTGTGTACCTTGGAAATTGGAAAATTATTTAAAATGGGTATCTTGTCTAATAGACCACGATTCATCTGATCATAAGATTCATAATACGAGGATTCATCAGATGAGTCTCCACCACTGGAACTCCAGGTTTCATTGGCATTCAAAACATTTTTATCTTTATCCTTATAGTACTTCTTTGTATTCCTCTCATAATTCATTTTTTTATATCCTTCTTCTTAAGAATATGATAATCTGGAATTATATTCCCTGCTCATTTTCATTCATAAGAAGTTACTTCTGAGTCATTATTTTCTTTTTATTCACTCTTATTATATCTATACTGAAATTCATTCTTTCCAACTATTTGGTTTTTCCTTGCTAACTCATTCATAGAATGTTCACTTTCACTATATTCTAATAAAACAGTGCATTTCTTCGACTTGGATCTTGTAACCCTTATAAGATTATTGTACTTAGTGGTAGTGAAGGATACACTTCCATTACTATTTCTATTATTATTCATCTAAGAATCTCTTCTCGTTCTAGTCTAATGTTGAAGAAGTGTGCCAGAAAGTTCATAAATATTAATTTGGGATACTTTTACATTCTCATCAATAGTTGTTCTCTTATATTCTCACTCATTTGGTATTATATCAATTATCTCTACCAAAAGAGATTCATCATCAAGACCATTCCCGCACATATATTTTAAACTGTTAATAATAGTCATAAACCATTATTGCAATTTACATACTGGTTCTCTATAAGGAAATAGAAATTGACAGTATTCTTCTCTAATCATAGCTATTCTATTTTCTATAAATTTGGATGTACCAAAATGAGTAACCTCCAAATTCTTACTGATTTAGTTATCACCTTCAAAAGACGAAATCTGACTGTATATATTCCTGGTCGTGGACCACAACAAAGTATTGCGTACCTTGTATTTTAGTTACTATTTGGTCTTTTCTTGATTGGTAATGGTTCAGACATCCTTGTCTGGAATCTTGTAATCTATAATAATCATGAAAAATTTGTCAGCTCCAGTATTAATAACAAAAGTCTTCATATGATCTATCTAATATTCATAATCATTCACATAAATTATATGTAGTATAGTAGGTTTTAGATTTTCAATTGAACAAGAACTCATTCCTACAATTCCAGAAAATTTCATTCAATAAAAAACATGTTAATAGTAAATGTTGGTAGGCAATAATAAAAATTACTAAGTAAAAATTGAGAACAATGAAAACATGATCAGGAATAACATATATGTGAATATATGTGTTTCAGAGACCTCCTCTAAAATTTAATGTAGGATCGAAATATGAATGTAGATGCTCAATTACAATATTGGTGGTTTGTATGCTTGAAAACATTCATTTTTAAACTGAAGGGAAAATATTTTTAACTGTGTTAAACAAGGTAAATTCACATAATCTCTTCTTGTTCTACTAAACAAGCTTACTAGGTTTCTGAAATATGATTATAGAAATGAATCATAAGGAAAGTTTTCAAGGAAAATATTATATCTTAAAGCATATAGAATCTAACTTATCAGAGTATTGAAATGTAAAAGTAACTATAATAATGTTATAATTTTTTCCATTATCAAAATACAGTGGAGATAAAATTAAAAAAAATGTAGCAAGTATGAAATCAATTAACCGAAAGAGTATGGTATCCATTAAGCATGGATAATAGTCCTTTGATTTATACATTCAAGATTTTCTATCTTACTCACACCTAGTGTAATCCCTTGATGGGAATATTGGAATCTTTGTTGCTATCCCCACAAGCCCCCATTCCTTAAGGTAATCAGTACCTTTATCTTCCAATCCACAATGTCCTCAAAGAATAATGTAGTTGGTACCTCTATCTTCCTATCCCCAGAAGCCCATGAATGTAATCAGCAAAAATCAGAGTCACACAAAGCAAGTTGAACAAGATGTTTAGTATACCCGAGGCCTGAGATTCTATATCTCTCTAGAAATCACTTTAGTATCATGTAACATCTAGAGTGATCAACACGTATTCCTAGTGTGTTTTTGGGTGACCTCATTCAAATGAGCTCTTATTTATAGGAATATTTCCAATGGTCAACCTCCTCCTCCAATGATCACATTTTTCCTTGAATCTCAAAGGGAAATGTACATGTATCACTCAAACAACAGTTAGTTAGAAATAGAATGTATGAAATCATTTAATAACTATAATTATTTTACGAAAAATAGGGTTGCATAACCAAATATAATTTTCTAAGTCTAACGAAAAAATAAATTTTGGAGTCTAACCAAATAAACATTGGAAGACTATTAAATATGGATATTTGGATTCTATTTTCCAATGAATTGGGAACCTAATTTCTATAGATTTGAGATTCTGAATTCCATTGAATTCAATGTCTGAATTATACATAATTTGGAATCCCAATTATGTGGAATTCGAAGTATGAAATCTGAGGAATCTGAAGTCTTAAATATGAGGAATTTAGAGTCTGAAACCTAACTAAAATAAATTCTGAATTCCTAGGAATTTAGAGTCCAAATTCAGTTAAATTTGTATTCTGAATGTTAGAAAATTCGTAGTATGCTTTTAATATAATTTGGTTTTTGAATTTTAGATAATTCGGTTTCTTGATTTTAGTGAATTTGTTGTCAGAAATTTAGAGAATTATATGTCTGAGTTTCAGATAATTCAGAGTTTGAATTTTATAGAATTCAGAGGTTGAGTTTTAGATAATTTTGAGTCTGAATTTCAGATAATTTGGGGTATGAATTTTAGATAATTCTTAGACTGAAAAAAGAATGCTTTAAAACGAAGGATTTATAAAATTTTGAGGTTTTAGATGTTAAAATAAAGTTTATACTTAGGAAGAAAATGAATTAGATTTAGTGAAACTATAAATTGATCAATGAATATAAGGGTAAGGTTATAATATCTGTGAAGAAGAAAAATTTTCCTTATTATGATAATTCATAGAGAAAATATAATTATCCTTAAGATAGATTGTTTATTGATTTTCAAAACATAGAGGAATGGAGAAGTCCTAAGGAATCCTAATTGACTCAATATATTTGTCCAAAACCTTATTTTGTTTTCTATCTATATGATATAAAAAATATTTCTTTAAACTTGTTTCAAGTATTCTGATCATTATCCTTTTGTATGTTTAATTTTTTTCCTTATTGTTAAATGGCTATCATGTATGGATCTTTTTCTTTAATAATGCTAAATTGAATTTTCCATTGAGATTTTACTCATTTATTTATTTTAGTATAATAAAAAAATGGCTTTGGGTTTCTAATTTTGGGGATTTAACAACTTTTCTCATGGAAATTAAAATCCATGATGTCTTAAGGGGAATCCAAAGAGAAGACTTCAAAAGAAGATGGTAATACATTCACTAAGCATTATGTTTTTCACCTCCTCTCCATCCACTAAAAAATTCCTTTAATCATAGTTTAATAACTCCAGTATTACATATATATATATGAAAAAAAATTTATGGTGTTAATTTAATATTAATCATCCACCATATTTTCTTCTCCTCTTTTTATAAAAATTGAAATTGTTATTGACATTATGCCAATTCACCGAATCCATGGATGATGATTATCAATTTTACATTACCACTTTCATAGAAGGTTTGATATTCACATTAAATTGATTTAAATGAAAAATAAATATATAATATATATTATTTCAGAGTTTGGAATAAATAAATGTCTATAATATTAAATAAAATCCATCTATTTTATGATGGTAGAAAAATATCCAAAATAAACTAATCATATAACATCAATGTTCTACTAAATCAATCATCCATATTGTTGAACACAAATTTACACATTAGACTACTTAAATTTCTAGAAGTCCATTTTAAAATTTTAATTACACTTCTAGATTTTTATTTCTATTTAATAAGAACTTCATTAATTAAACATTTGTGTTCTATCCTTAAACCATGAAACCAATTCACTTTGAAAAATGAAATTAAACATTATTTCTCGTTAAATGGGTTATATTTGAACATCATAAAATTATATTACATAAGATATAGATGGATAATTTTATTTGTTAATAAATTGATTAATATAATTTTATTATTCAAGGAATTATTCAAAGTGAATAATTATTCTAGAAAATAATGTAAAGGATATAACCAAAAACCTTTTTTATTTTGGTTGTTCCATATATCTCTATAACAAAATTTATAACCCAATTTTATGTTATGAAATGACTATAAATTCCAAATATATTTCTATTACATATATACCAGTCTTATACTTCTTTATATTCATGGAGTAAAAACTTATTTAATTTCATTTATTAAAATTCCATCATAGAAATCAAACCCTAATAAGTGGAACATTTCTATACCATAATCATGATGTTTTTCAAAATTCTCACCATATTTTGAGACATATAAAAATTTACTCATATATGAACATAAAAAATATATAATTACTTCTTCTATGTGGATTCATTATGTAATATACATTGATTAGGACCTTAGGAAGGTTTATATAACCCATTTATTCAATTTGTAACTATTCTGTTTCTTCAAAATGATCGATTTTCTTTTGTGTAATACATACCATTGTAAATTTTATTATGGTTTTTCCTATATAGTTCTATAAATCCCTTAGTAATGTTTTTATCATTAGGAAATACGTATGGGATTTTAGATTTATCCTAATCTATTATGGGACACTTTTCTCGTTTTGATGTTTCATTGGAACATAGTTGTGATTTATGATTATGTAATGTTTTGTGTTGTAGTGAAATTCGCATGTTAAAATTTACTTATAATTCCATGTTAATTATTTTATAACTCTATAAGATTATAAATGATCCATGTATTTAATTTTATCATGTTTTTCCTTCTAAGACATTTGATATCCTTTATTACCATATTTACTTCATGACAAGGTTTCGTAGCTCTCCCATTTCTTTTTTTATTCCCTAGGATATCCTATATAATTTTAAGTGATCCTAGGGATTTATTAGATCATTATGAAGATTAAAATTATGATGTTTTATTTTAGTTTCTTGTTTAACTATTACAATATTTTCCTCTAAATATAGTAAGACTCACAATCATTGGGTTGTTTTTATTTGATATTTATTTCCAAAAACATGTACCAATATTTCATAATGGATTGAGAAAATATAAATAAATTCCTTAAATAACACCATTACATCCATTATTCCATATATATTGGTCAACTAATATAATTGTCATAGAACACATGGGTTGTGTACCTTTAATATTTTACCATGTTGAAATGGATGGGTCACCTAACTCGTCCTACAACATTTTATCATAGATCATACAATCAAAAATGCATTGTAGGTTTTTTTAAAAATCACATTCACACACCATTAGGTGACAAAAATATATAGATAATATGGTTTTGATTTTAACAAAATTTTAATAGTAAGATATTTTCAAATACGAGTTTCAACAAAAGTAATTCATGTGAAATAAATCAAAAAACATAACTATGAAAATTAAGGAGAATAAATAATTCATTAAAATTCATTATTAAATTTATTTCAATCTATACGTCATATGATCATATTATTTTTATCATTAGATCCATTTTATCATGATTAAAAAATGATATATCATTTAAAATATTGATCATAAAAGATTAAATTCCTTACCATTTCTATTAAAATATTATTAAAATATGTCCCTAAAATATAACTAATATAGTAATATATAATTTTTAAAAAAATATATCATTATTATCATTTAAAAAAATTATTCATCGTTTATTTTACATTCATTAAGAACAATGTATTTGAACCTAAAAACAATTGAGATAAGTTTAAGAGTATCCTAACATTCTATATGAATATCCTAAATATATAACCTAAAATGATATTATTTAAATTTCATAATATTCATCAAATTTCAATCATTAAAATTTCTGATTTCAATTTTAATATTTTGATCATGCATGATAGAGGAATTAAGGGTGAAATATTGGGTAAATTGAGCATTATGTTTTATTGAATTGAACTCAAAAACCATTTACAAGCACCTCAATTTATTTAAACATAATGTTCTGAAACAATATGGTATGAGGCTTGAAATATTAAAATTTTTCTCTAAATAAATAATTAATAATTAGTTAAGTATATTAAAAATATATTATATTTTGAAAAACAAACTGCACACTCTAATTACAAATATATCAGTAAATGTGAATAATTTTTTGAGTTCCATTTCTAATTTATCAATAAAAGGAAATCATGATCTTGCAGTTTCAACCATGATTGAGTTTTTTGGATAGATAATATTGGTATTATGTATGATGCAGAGGAATTTATGTTCTATAAATGAGAGTTCTAGTGACCATTACAAAAATATGGTTTTAGAAAGATGATTATATAAAAGATATACTATATGATGTCTTTAATGTAAATGGAGGTTTTATATAGTTAAAATATAAATAACTTTCAATAATAACATTGAATAAATAGTTGAGGTATAATTATCATGATTAAATCTATGGTGGCCATTACATATAGTGGGTCTGAAAATAGTTTCATAAGGTTTTGGAAACCGCTGACTAGATGGGCCCCCACTATAAAATGCGGGTTATGAGAACAAGTGTGTGTGATATAAGTAATCAAATATCCACTAAAATTAATAATTTCTCATATAACATGTTCCTCTTCTATGAAGTTTTATGATAAAATAATATAATCTTATGGATATATGACTAAATGATAAATCATGTTAAATATTATTTTGAGAACCCTTTTCTTTTTTTCTCTATTTTTTTGCATTGGTTTTTATTTATAAGAGTTTTTTTTCTTGAGTGTTTCAGAGTTTTGATTTTGGGCAATGAATGAGTTTTGGTTTCTCTTATTATTTCGTATTCATGGTTTTTTTATTCTTCCAGTCACAAATGTTCTAGAGTATTATTCCTTCCTTAAATCTTCTAGAGGTTTTCTTCTAGTAATTAGCCATTCAGAATCCCATCCATTGGTATAAATGATTATGTTTTATTAAGGATCATCACACTCAATAGTATAATCTCCATGTTCTATTATTTTCATTACATGTATTTATTTTCTTCCACGTAACTATTTCAAATATTATTGAATCAAAAGAAGGTAATCTTCAAATAATAATATTTTATGTGGTTGAATTTAGTATCTTGAGTATATAAATGTAAGATTATATTTTTTTGAAGGTTCATTAGGATTCACTGAATTTAATGAACCTAAAAGTAATGGAAAAATTATTTTTCAAAAATCATGATAATAAGGCATATGGATTGATATGTTTTCCAATAAAAAAAATTAATTCTTATAAATTTCATGCGGTAAAGACGATAATAAAGATGATGATGGTTGTAACTAACATGAATATGAATTCAAAATAAGTGAATAAATTCGTGATGCTAAAATGTTTTATTAACATGGTTTTTATAAAAGGAAAACCAACTAAAAATAATTTATGAAGTTTTAATATTAATTAATGTCATCATTAATTAGTTAGTTTATAGAAGATGTGTTTGACTTGTTTCTACTATCATCACATTCAGAGTCATGGAATGTGATGGTGAATATCATAAGAAATTCATATTGAAATGCAGAACTAGTGTTTTAGTAAACTTTTTTTTATTATTATGAATAAATATCATAGAATAAATGAATTCGTGGTAGCTATAATAAACACACTCAAAGACAAAATCAAATGACATTTTTTTGAATTAAATGGACAAAGAAAATAAAAAGAAAATTAAATAGAGAGAATTAAAGCTATATCAATGGGTTTTGGACCCATAAGTTGGAATTATTTAAATAATGGATTCTAGATGAAATCATTTAACGATTCTAGGATGAATTTCAGAAGGGGAGTTTCTAAATATACATGTAGGTGATTTCTATTTACTACTACCTGTGAATATTCAAAACGAATCATGGATAATTTATCTTATGGATTCATTACATTATAGTGATGAGGGGGAATGTATGGTAAATTATGTTTATAGGTGGATTCATATAGACTATATATCCATTAATGATTTTTGAGATATCATGGGGAAGGATGATGCAATGTTTCAATGTGAAATAAAATATTAATATTGTTGTAAGGATTTTAGAACATACCATTTTTTAAAAGAATATATATATTTTCGATATGTAGTCAAATTAAGTAGAAAAAAATAATCATAAATTTAGTATATAAAAATACTAAGGGTTCCCTAGTAATTGATATAGGCGCTAAATATGGTACACTATTCTTGACTGGGTGATCAAATGGAACCCAATTTCTAGAACAATTTTTTTCAAAGGTTTGGACACGTTTCCTTGTCATCATGGAAACAAAAGTGAGTTAAACAAGTGAGTATTAAAAACAAAGGGTATATTGAATATTTTCCAAAAATATTTTAGATTTTCTAGGAGTTATATAAATTGAAATAAGAGAAAGGATTCCTTTATCTCAAATAAAGGAAAACCTATAGCTCAAATGTTTGACCACATGCATAGAGATTTTTTATGGCATGTACCAGTATGTTCTTATAAATGTTGAATAAAATTTTCAAAATTTATAAATGATTAAAAAATTAATGAATTGTTTTAAATACATATACACATATATGATGTGTTTAGAGGTGTTTCCTGAATGGATTCACTTGGTGGAAAATGGAATGAACATGAGATTATGTTTATAAGGTTCAATAATGGGGTAGGATACATTATCCTAAACTAATAATGGTTTTCTTGAGAAAATAAACCAAGTCCATGAATCTAGTTCCCAAAATATCATGATATAATACTATGTCGTAGTGGATAAAAAAATTCTAACTAAAAATTCTTTGGGAATGAGACCACACTGAAAAATATATAAACATATTATGGAAGATGTATTCAAATGAAGAATTTTCATGTGACTGAATGCCTTTATATATTGTTTAAATATGAGATTTCAGAAGAAAAAAAGTATTGTCTAAATAACTAGAACATGTTTCCCACATAATTTATTTTGGAATCCTATAATATCTCTATGTTTATTCAATGGATTGGGAAAAATTTAAAGAAAAATACAATGAATTTTTCGTAATTGGGTTTGTGGAGGAAAGATTATCATTTTGGATAGAGAAAAATGATAATTTTTAGATTATTAGAAGTCAAAAAATTAACTGTAATGAGAGGGTCTTATGGTATGAATGAAACTTAATAGAATATAATATTGAGAATAAATATTCAAATGACCATATCAATGTTTATTTGAAAAGAATATCTACATTCCAAATTATCCTATAATTTCAGATAACTAGTAATGTCTATAAGAATCCTCAAGGTTGAATGATGTATCAAAAATATTTGAAACATTATAATCGTGTGGTAGTTCACCAGATGGTGAAATTCAGAAATTAATATTTAAGAAAAGATAAAAATCATTGGATGATTTATAGAGGTCTACCAAGATCTTATGATTGGTTTAGTGGTTTTGAACTGATATTAGTTACTTTTTTCTCATGGATGTAGGAGAGACTAAGATCATAGAAGAACCAATGATTCTCAGGGAATCTAGAATGGATGATTTATCCAAGATAAGATATATTTAATTTTATAAAAATGAATCCTAGGATATAATGGAATTATTGTAGTATAGGAAATCACTATAGAAACCCTGGGTTCATTTGGATGAAATGAGACAGAAGTGGTTGAAATATTTACTAATTCAGGATGGATGCAAAGTGGTTTCAATTAATGGAAGGAATGAATTTTCTTGAAATTGTTTTACAAATTTTTACACACACATCCATACAAATAATTTGGGTCTAGTTTCATCTGAATGAATTCATACAGAATAGATGGATGCAATTATTACCATCCATCATTGTTTTTTGGAGGGGGGATTCACTAAAAAATAATGGAAGGGTTCTGCTGGAAAATGAAATAATGGTCTTCCATATAAATATAAAAACTCTTTTATATTTTGAAGGAATCCCCAAGGAAATGAAAACAAAATTGATTCCTTTATAACATAGAGGGAATTTTCTAGAGAAAATCATACCATATTTTTCTCCAGAAATTTTTCAAGGATGAGAGTTATATAATCCATTATAGGTATATGGATAACAATTTCAGGGAAGTTCCATTCATTAGATAGATTAAAGTGGTGAAATCTGATATTTTGGGTTATAGTTGATTGATCTTATAAATTCCAAAAATAGATTATGGATTTTAATTCAAATTGACCTAAGAACTCTAATAATAGTATTTTATCAAAGTAAAAATATTATTAAGGTCATGAAAATGTTTAAAATGATCCTATGTAATCCTATTTCAGACACATTAGCTAAACACTTTATTTTATCAAAAGAGAAAGCACAGAAATTAATAGTTTATGCCATCATCATCGATAAAGTACAATTTTCATTAGTGGTAGGATACTTAATATATGTCATGGTTCTAATAAAGGTGAATATTTCCCATGGAATAGGAATTATTAGTTAGTTTATATATAATCAATATAAGGATATCTATGAAAGTGTGAAGTGGATTAATGATACCATAATGGTTCAGAAGATATAGAATTGGGTTTTGGAACGAAAATATATTTATTTTTTATGTCAAAATATATTTTTGATGGGATATAGATACAAATAATACTATAATAGGTAACATGTTTACCATAATTGGGGAAACAATAAGTAACATGTTAAGGTTGATGTCTATTTTCTAACTATTCATAATGGAGACAGAGTATGTGGGATTTTATTATATGATAGTCCAAGAATACTTTATTTGGATTAGAATATATTTATTCAATTATGAACATTTCACATTATGATAATGTATTTCTTCATCATTAAAATTCTATAAAATATGATAATAGAGAAATAGAAGACTATTGGAAGTCATAAATTTTCTAACATGTTTTACAATGTATCAATATTCGAAATTATAATATGGAATTATGCCTTATTTAAATTTGAGTGATCGTGATGTTAAATTGAGATATTGATTTTTAATGTTGATATTGTAATTATTATAATTTTATTAAATATTTGAGGAATATTGAATACTTTGACTAGTCTACAAGTGGGAGATTGTTTTGAAATTTTAAGACACATATATTCAATTCTCTATTTAGGAAATGTTCAAATTTATAATATCGTGTTCATACATAGAGGTAATTTTTAATGGAATTATAATTGAATGGAATATCATCTATATGTAGTGTTGTTGATCTAGGAGTAAAAGTGTCCATGAACAAAATAGGGTTCGTAGAAGTGGACTCTACAAAGTGTGTATTTATTATTTTCATCAGAATAATGATTATTATTTAAATAGATATATATACATGACTTGAACTAAACATAAGTACTAAGTTGTTAAGGAAGGATTCTTTTTAGAAAATTGAAAGTGTCTATGACCAATGGTGGGTATCCCATTAATTTTTAAAGGTAGTGGAACATGTTGAATAGTTGAGATGCATTTGTAAATGTGGGTTCATACCACATCATGTGTAATGTAAGTGATCCAATATCTTTTTACATTTATGGATATGATCAGAATATTTTATTATTTTATGATATTAAAAAAATAATATTTTCTCTCCCATATATGAAGGATTAAATTTTGAACCAACTTAAATGCCTTGTAATAATTTATTTTATTCCTTATTTTTCTTTCAGATTTTATGATTTTTTCAAGATTTTTTTATTATAGTATGTCAGGGTGTTGATTCAATACAGTGACTGAGATGTAAGTTATATTTTAAATTATTATACATCTGGCTCATGGGACTCTTCTAGTCTCACGTGTTCTAGATATTGGTTCCCCTTAATCATTCAATGTTTTTCTATTTTTGATTAAAGGTACAAATATATAAAAAAAAATAAAAAAAATATCCAAGTAATGACAATGCAGTTACTATTAAAATAAGAATTGATTCATATATTGAAAATTGATTGGTTACTACTATTGGTATCCTAAAATTAGTAACCAATATATAGTATATAAACAATCATAATAATGAAGACATAAATAATCTAACAAGAGGCTGTGGTTGAAAAAAAGCCTTATTCTCCTCTACATAATTGTAAGTCCCACTAGACAGAAAAATAAATATTCAAAAGAGAATGTTTTATAACAAATAAAAAATACCAAAACCAGGACTATGAAAAATTATATTAAACAACTACATAAATTAATATATATTTATCATCTATATTTATATATGGGTGTGAACAAAAGAATTAGGGAATAAAATATATTAGAAATCGATTTTTTATAGTCAAAATATTTATTCATAGAAATGCATAAAATGGATTCCTTCTAAATAGTAAATCATGAAGTATAGATAAGATGATATGAGTAAGAGTATATCTTTTGAAAACACTAATGAGTTAAGGATTCTTACATTCCTATATGTTTATGAACACACACATTAAATTGCATGTATGCGTGCATGATGTTTTCTGTCTTACCTTATGCTCATTAATTGTTTCATAAAATGTAATAGTTTCGACAACTATGTTCACATTGAAATCCCCAATTGTATTTATAATTATTATCATTTAAAAAATATCCATCAAGGGAGAAATAAGGAAAAAAATAAAAATGAGTTTTTAATAAATAGATTTCTCAAATTATGACTACATCAAACATTGTATTGAATAAACTATTAAATCATACAACATCATTACTCCAATAATTTAATTCATTATTAAATGATGTGTAACTATTAATTAGGGTTATTTATTTTAATCATTTAAAACATATTTGATGATAAAAATAGAATATTAATTTTTGAGGGATCCGTACATTGATAAATTCAGTAAATACAGATGAGTGATATTGATAGCTTCATAATTGTTTGATGGAAATTTTATAGAAAATAATCTTTAAAATTATAGATATTTTTGGACACTTCTCATTATTATTTGTAGTTTTATTGAGGATGTGTATGTTATAGTGGAGTTATTTCTTTTCATTATAAGATTTGTATAGAAAAAGATAATATATATTAAAATTAAGGGTAGATCATGGTCCATAAAAAATGGGCAAGTCATTTTTTCACATGAAGTATCAATTTCATGGAGAATCATGAAAAAATAGGTGTTGATCTATTTCCTAAAAAACAAATAAAATACCTCTAGTTTATGATTTAAATGATAGATAAAAACAAATATGATTTTGAATAAATTAAAAATATTCTTGACAATATTAACAATATAATATCCATAATTTTCAATGATTACAAATCATGTCATATAAATAATTAAAATATTTAATAAATTAAGCCACATTTATGATTGAAAAAAAAATTAGTTGGGTAAAAATATTATATACGAGATTACCAAGTATAAACAAATTAAGCATCAAACATAAGACAGATTTTTGTATCCAAATGGTGATAAATTCAAATATATACAATACAAAAATAAATAATAACTAACAATAATCTGGTATATTTTCTAACATAAATTCAAATTTTAGAAAATGGGAACATGAATCCCAATAAATAATTGGAGTTATAATGATTGATAAATGAAATTATTTTCCCTTTATTAACTCACCACACAGAGGACAGTGTGACATGATATTATAAAACTCATGGTATAGAGAGGGGATAGATAACATTAAGTATCATTCCCCTAATGTTATGGTAAGAGGTCATTCATGGTAAATCTAGCATACTTCATTAATTATCTAATTAATTGAAATATATATGGAATGAAGTTCCTAATATATATATAATTAGGTGATCTATATAATCCTTAATAAAAAAATAAATCTAGATATTATTTCACATAACAGTGATTTATTCTATATTATCTTCAAATGTCTTCATGAACTTTTTCACTTCAGTTTTATACATTAATATTTTTAAATATCCTTAAATTTCATCATTTTTGATATATATTTCTCCATATGTTCAATAAAATTATAAAATTATTTAAAATGAGTTCTATAATTTCTTATTTCAAATAAACATTTCTAGAAGAATTTGTTATGAACATTTTTTATTCTAGTCATATGATTTAACATCATTAATTATTTTATTTTAAGAAAATAAGCCTCTAAATAAATGAACTAATTTTCAACAACATGATTATTATTTCATATAAATTATCATGTTCAGAGGATGAGGTTATAGAATTTATACCCAGTTCAAATGGAAGGTGATTTTGAATACTATAGAGATTATTTATTAAATAAATATGGATTAATGAATTGAGTAGGGAATGATAGGAAATAATTTATTCCATGTTAAAGCTATCAAAAAATAATTTGAATTTTTTACATTAGGAGACAAAGCATATATTTCAAGATTTATGTAATTTAAATTATTGAAAAAAATATCCTCCACCTTTTTTTATAATATAAATTGTTCTTTTTTAGATTCATACATGTTTTTCTTAATCTGATGGTGTTATTTTTTCCTAGTGAACGATAACATCATACTTTTTCCACTATCTTGGATCTTATAATATTAACAAGTGCTTCTAACTGTTCCAAATTTAATAAGAGTTAAAAAGTAGCTTGTAATATTTTAAACATTTAACAATATATTTATCCCTATGTACATATTATATAATATAGTAAAAAATTATTCTATCATATATTCCTAAATTGACCAAGGTCGATTTTCAATAACATATTTTTAATTAACAATAACATGGATATTAAAATACGTGTCGGAAAAAATCAACACCTAGTATTAAATCAAACTATTTATTCATTTATTTATACAAATCATCATCTTAATATTCGTAAATATATCCAATCATGTTTAGAAAAATAAAATATAGATGATTTATAGAACATGGTAGTTGAGGTTATTATTGTTATTTTTCCTCTATTATTATAGGAATGTTGAGAATGATAGGGAAAACTACCAATGATAGTATAAGTTCACAAGGTAATGATAAATCATGATGAAATGAAGGTTTGGATATTTAGAACATTGAAATGAATCCAAATAGATTACTTATTTGTTTCCCCTAAATATGTCAATATTTTCACAAGATTGGATTATAATTGATTCGTTTTTTTGAATATTTGATGCCACTGGACCCATAAGAACGCTAATACAATCTATTTTTTATTTGGACAAAATGTTACAATAAAATGTAGAAATTAGTTAATCCTATTCATTTGAATGATCTTTAATTATAAGTACTCATGCTGTAAATATTAAAATAGAATCTTAAACTAAGGACCTACAATAGAAAAAGTAACCCTCTCTGATTAGTATTTGAAAAAATTAATATATTTCTATCTTTGGGTCATTAAAAAGGTTCCTTATTTATTATTTATTAATTACACTTCGTATTATTTGCATCCTCATTATTATTTATCTTCATAGCTATCATAATAAACATAATTATCCTCCACCTTAAAAATTAATTATACAATATATTTGTGAAACATGATGCTAATATATAAATTTCAAGATGCTACTATTGTATTTTTTATTGGTGAAAAATACTATGAATAATGGATTTTTTATAATCCCAATAATGATACCAAGGGTTATAGTAAACTATCATCAGTAAATATAAAGGCATGTGCAATAAGGGACTAAAATATTGGCTTGGTCATGATTTATCCTTCCCAATGACTTCTTATTTTTATAATGATCATAAAATATATTTATTATCTTATATTAAGGTAAATTATTATATCATTTTTATAATAGATTACATAATATATATAAAATCAAAAATTCATTTCCCAATTCCCCTCCTCCATTAAATACCTGAAAATAAATTTGATGGTGGTGGATGGTAAGGGAATTCCCATACATAGGAAAAATGAAACATTAGAATATTCATAAAATAATTTATCCTTTGATAAAATAATTATTCTATATATTATGATATTTTCTATATGATGTAAATATTTTTAGACCCACTTGGAATTTGAAATGAGGATTTTTTGTATACTAAAAACCATTAAAACAAGTATATTTATTTTCCTCTACATGAGGAACATCTATCTGTTATACCCATTCTTTAAAATATATATTAGTATTCTAAAAACAAAATATTTTTTTGATAACATGCTTATTTATCAGGAATTAATAAATATTATTCATATAAAATTATATAAAAACTCTTATTTAGATGTAATACTCTATCAATAATATTTCCAACCCATACGTGAAAATTATTGAAAAGTATTTTGATTTTCTCTACCTGAAACATTCAATGTCAGCATGATTCTCAATTGAAAGTAATTAGTTTGAGAGATGGGTTTTTATTACCCTAATATTTGCAGTGATACTTATTCAAGGTCCATTTTATATTTTAATTTCCAATCTAGGGTTCCCTCCAACCGCCGCCTCCTTCCTTCATCCCGCACCGGATCAACTTCACATTCCATGATCAGATGTTCATGGCGACGAATCCTATGTCATGGTTGTTCTTTCGAGATCAATCATCTAGGTGATAAACAAATTTGGCCGTAATTCTTACTCGAACCCTCTTTCAACGGATAGGGTTCCTTAGCGGCGCGATGTCGGACCAAAGGCTGAGCTCCACTTCCACGGTATGAGGGATCTGATTCATCCTCGAATGCATGCGTTTGGTGTTCGGGCGTGGCCTCTATGAGCGTTCAGGATAGCGGTGGTGGGATATTGAATTGGATTGTGATTGGTTTCTCTTCCAGTGTTCTGGTGATGTTTTTTCATTCTTTGTTTTTGCATCTTCTTTTCTTTTTTGGATGGATTTTGGGATGGTGTTGTGTGGTTTTCTTGGGTATGATTTAATCTGGCAGTGGTGCTTCGGCCGAGGTTGGGTCGACTCCCACATTTCATCATGAATGATTTTGGTGAAGGATCTATTTGATTTTGAATTAAAACAGTATGGTGTGAATTGGTTTTTGATAAAAGTTTGAAGCTTCCGTGATAATTCGGTGTTGCTGGCATGGTGTGACATTTTCGGTGATGATGGTGTCAATGTCGACGAGAAATACTGATGATGATAAATATGGTGTCGTGTGTCCTCTATTTGAGTAATGAACATGGCTAGAGAAGTTCTTCTGGAATTCGAATTTTGAAATTTGAATGTGGATTTCTGGGTGGGTTGTTTTTTATGTTGAATGTCGATTGTTGGATTCTTTGAATATTGAATCTGCAATTTTGTATGTTTCGCACATGCCCATAAAGTGGATTTTTGAAAATTAAAAAACGTATTTTACAGATTTCAATCAAGTATTAATTCCAAATAACCCTTTGAATATCTATTTCCCAAAGGATCTCATTTTAGGTATTAAACAATAGAGTGTATAAATATATATTAAAATAAAAATATGATAAAATTAATTAATTATAAATATACAATCATATATGAAATTAATATATCAATATTTTTAATATGTAAACATATGGGCATAGTACACCACAAAATATTAATTTAACCTGAAGTGTTTTTACACTATATGTGAATCTAATTTATATTTCTTTAATGAGTGAAAATTTATATAATTAATCTAAAGAAATCATTAAAAAAATTAACATAAAAAGATTATAAAATCATTAATAATTAATAATTCCGAATTAATGATTGATATAATGTATTTTGTAAATAGTCAAAGGCTTCATAAAGGTTCAATCTAAAAAAATAATTCCAATGAATTCAAGAGTGATATAAATTTTTTAATAAAAATACATCTGAATATTTTGTGTCTTATTTATATATGTTTTTTCTAAAATGTGATATAATATCCTTATATATCATAATACTACTTATATTACAAAATTTTACAATGACATATTTTTTTTTAAATACCATTGACCAAAAATATCTTTTTCAACCGTAAAATTATTTCGTAACATCCACTTTTATCAATTTTATAATCATAAAAAATATATATTAAAATTGAATTTTTCTTATATAAACAACATGGAACTACATAATTTTCTAAATCATGAAAAGATACAAGAATGTTTTTTTCTATATTGAACTCACAAAAGTCAGTATCTAATTATCATTCGAAATCAATTAAATAGTATTTAGAGTAAAATAAATATGATTATAGTGATCATGAGGTTTTAAAAATCCTTTAGAATGTACATGAGTAAGATTCCTTATGGTTTATTTGAAATATAGGGAATATAAAAAATATTAGGAAAACTAGATGTAAGGCACAATAAACATCAGCAATACCTATTTCAGCTGACTATTAAACTTTTTTCTAATTTTATCCAAATCATGTAAAATGTTATCGATCAAAGGAGTATCAAATTTCATTAAAATGTATTTTCCTAACCACTTTAAAATAAATCTAGTATACTTACATTAATTAATAATAGATCAATAACTAATTTGATAAAGATTAAAATCCATGAAATAATTTTAATTCTATTATTATTCATATTTAAAACTATAATTGTGTGATCTATAAAACTTTATTACACATAATGGTTTTTTATAACCAAAAAATTAATCATCAATATAATTTTGAGCTACTAAAATACCGTTTATAATAATTTTTATTTAGAAAAATTATGATTACAATTAACATTTATGTATCCATTCACTAGAAGGAGTGAATTGACCATCTTATATAGAGATGTGGGATCTTAAATCCCACCAAACAAGAATTTATAATGTCAACGTTTACACATTTGAAATGATTGATTTTAAAAATCATGATTTTTCTAAATAAAAAAATATAATTTAAAATATATCTATTTAGAATATATCTTTTCACATCAATTTTATATATTTTAAAATTTTAATTTGATACATTGGATAGAAATACTCCAAAATATTCAAATATAAGTATTGGTGCCTAATTATAAAATTGATATAATAGTATATACTTTTTTATAATAAAATTCCCTAACTCTTGATATTTGATTTAACTCTTTTTTTACCAATATTGATATATTAATTGGTTATTTCAACTTGTTCATATATTTTTTATTTTAAACATGTTCTAATTTTTTTTCATGGGATTTATTCAATTATATTCAATGATTTGTTCAATAAAAATCAATGGTTAGATTTATAGAATATATGGTGATTTATTAACCTATTTTCCAATGGAATATTAGAAATAATTTCCTTCCCAAGAAAACTAACTAAAATAAGGAAAGTGTGTTCTTTAAGGATCCTATAAGTCTTGGGTAAATATTTTCTTCTTAGTCAGCATCAATTTAGTTGGGAAGGTTTTCAAAAATAACTCTCGAGATAGGTTTCATGAAATATATCATCTGGAACATTAAATTTATAGGGTCCTTTGATATTCATGTCTAAAATATCATCCTTATTTTATTTTAAGGCGTTTTTTATACAATTAATAAGATTAATTAAATTTCCCAATCATAGATTATTCTATAACATTATTTTTTTATTGAATGTTCAATATAGTTAACTTAATATAGAACTTATAAAGAGTATTACTTTATCTTTCTTGGTAGAAAATTTATCTAAATTTAAATTTTTTAAATATAATATATTCTTTTCCACCAATTAAATTTCATTATAATTTAAGACTCTTTTATAAAATCAATGGTTTTTCATGGAAAACACTAAAATATAAAATATTCTGAGGAATAAAATAATTGATACCAATTTACTAGAAGTAACAATTACCCATTATAAGATATCAAATGCCATGCTAAATAGTATATTAATTACATGAATTATTTTTAAAATATGTTTTATAACCATCATCTCAAATATATATACCACTATTCATATTATATTTAAATGATTTTATTAAAAATCATTAAAAGTGAGAAGCATGTTAGAATTATTTATTATTCCAAGACCAACTGTAACACCCCAGGGAAATAAAGAGTGTGACATTTTCACATTTATCCATATTTGTGAAGAAAATATTTATATGACTTTAAAGGGGACGATATGCTTGATGGCGTACCCAACATGCAACAATGAGTTTCTCGGGAATCTTACGTTACACTCTAATAATAAAATAATATTATTTTAAATTTTAGTTAACGCCAAGCCCTTGTAATGGCGGGAATGAACAGAACTAACTACAAAATGATTATATATGTTTTTCAAATATTTTTACTTTTTACAATAAATGTTAGAGGATTAAAACTGCGAATGAATCCAATTTTAAGCATAAACATTCTAATATTGTTTAAAAGGTCGATTAACCGCCTTTTGATGGAGAACCTCTTTTAAATCCACATTTTGAAAATTTTATGTGTTATATTTGACAAAATAAAATTCTTCTTTATAATCGGGACATCAAAATTTACTTTGTGTAAATTTTTGGTATTTTTCCGGAAAAGGTCAATTTTTAATGAATAGTGAAAAATGTTGTATTTTAATTCAATACCTCTTTTTAATCTAATTTATTTATATGATTAGATTATCTATTGAATTGGTTTTAAAGTGAAATTATAATATATTTTTACCATTTAATCCAATAGTGGTCGTTGGAATTATTTTCACTTTGAAATCGGACTTAAACTAGTGTCAATCTTTTGATACATTTTGTTTCATAAAAACACGCTATTTATTTTGAGAGCGGGAATTAATTATTAAATTAATTAATGCAACTTATATGTTTTGAATTTTTTAAAATAGACATCATATTTGAATTCGTAATATCAAATATATCTTTAGGAAAAATTTTTGTAATTTTCTGAAAAACTTCAATTTTTGATGAATAGTGAAACCACTAAATGGTACTTATAAAAACTGATTTTCCATTTAAATGAAATGTTTCCACCTTTGTGTTTTGAATTTCAAAAATCGGACAGACATGTTTGTCATTAAGAAGTAAAATTTGGTTCAATTTGATTAAAATAATTTTTTGGTGAATAGTAACTTATTATGTTTTTAATCGCGATTAGAGGTAATTAGTGTAGTTTAAGCTAAGAATAATGTTTTAATAAAATTAAATGACCTTGAAACATGTCCTACCCTCATTTTATGTGTCATGGCCAACCAAGACATTAAATAAATTAAATTATTTATGACATCATGATAATGCAGCGATGACCTCATTATTTAACGATTTAAATAAAATGGAATGATAATGTAATATCTAAGCCCTTCACATGTAAAAAACATAGTGGATGAGTGAATTTAGATCCCCTATCACCTTATTCTAGAAACATATCAATGTGGGTCAATTAAAATCCGAAATTCATTCTAAAATAAAGTAACATTTCTTTACTTTCCAAGAGTGCCCCTCCTTTCCTCTTATAAAAGGCCCCCACCTATACCTCCATACCCACACCTCTAAAGACTTTGGCTCGGCCAAAACCTACCCATTTCGTCTCTCCACATCCCTATCTAACTCCTTGAAGCCTAACTTTGGGCAGAATCCTTTCCAAGGAAGCCTTTGAGCTCAAATCAAAGGAAGTTACGTGATTTAAAGGTAATGTCGTCACTTGTGTCCTTTTGTTTTATTTTGCTTCTCCAACCCCCTAAACACTTTTTATTAATTTATTTTGTAACAAATACAGTATCTTAAATATACTAGGATGTTTTTATAAGAAGGATTCGAGCTATTCTTACACACACCTACATCTAATGGTAAAAGAACATACTATTTTCGTGGATAGCGAATTTCTGCCTCCCAAAACGATGATTGTTCAACATTCTTTTAACACCATCAAAGGTGGCCATTAAGATGACAATATATTTGTATATGATATATAATTTTTTTATGTTTTCATTAATCTTCTGTATTCTTTCATTTATGGCATACCTTTATGGTTTCCATTATAGGTAAACGCTATATCTTCATTTTAGGAAGTGCGGACTACCACCCCCTCAAGGTGATTTGATTTGTTAATGCCATATATGGGATGTATAAAGGATGGAATTAATGTTATTACATATTTTATACTACTGGAATTATAATATACCTTTATATCATTATTATTTCGTTAAATTGAATACAAAAAAATGGAAGTAGTGTTCATGCCTACGTACGGCTTACCGTCTCCATGAACGGTACATTTCATTTATTATCTCCAAATGTTATGTACTATTATAATTAAATATATATAATGGATATATATGTAATATATTACATCTAAATTATGGGTATCATTCTGGAATTATAATATATATACTTATCATTTTGTTTTAATTCCATTAATATGGAAAAAAATGAATGTTGTGTTCATGCGTACGTACGGCCTACCGTCTCCATGAATGGTGCTTTTAATTTTTTTATCTCCAAATGCTATGGAATAGTATAAAAAGAATATATACTAGATATATATGATATTTAAAACATTAATACTATTCTGGAGATGATGTACCTATAACTACATGGAAAATTCTTTTCCGACAAGTTCAATTTTTACTCATGTAATGAACATCGACAAAAACGTCTGATACAAACTAACTTTATTAACTAATTATTATAAAATTATAATATGTGATATTAACTGAATAATAATATTTAATGGAGGTCCTTAATCAATTATAATTTGAACAAATTTAATTATTCAGGAGATTAATGAACGATCGAGTCATGTCGGACACGAGTTAAGGGATCCAACCTCTCTCTTTCTTTTTAAGTACACTCTTTTATGTAATTCCTTTTAAGCTCATCTTTATTATTATTGGGATGTTATTTTATATTACTCCTACTGTAATTTTTATTTTCATATGATTATAGACCCTATTTTCTCTCATCAATCCATTTTGGAAGTTTTGAGTGGCACAGTTAGGCTAGTGAATTTTCGTAAGGGATCCTACCTCTCTCATTCTTTTTATGTACTCTCTTTTATGTCATTTCTTTTAAGCTCATATTTCATATGTTTGAGGATGTTATTTTACATTACTCATTATTTAATTTTTATGTTCATATCATGAGAGGTCCTATTTGATCTCAACAATCCATTTTTGGAAGTTTTAAGTGGTGTCGTTAGGCTGCCGAGTTTTCGTAAAGGATTTTTCATCTCACTTTTATTCTTGTGACATTTATGCAACGTTTGCCACTATTTCCTTTGAGTGGTGTATTTACTGCCCATAATTATACTATTTGTGTCGTATAATTTCATTTATTGGTATTTAAATCATCATTGTATGACCCTTATTCCCTAGGGTGTACGTTTCGAAAGTTACCCAACTCGGTAAGGGGACCTTTCACTCTCCGCTTTTTATAAGACTTCTTTTGTTATGTCTTTTATTTCACATAATATTATGTTGGGATATGTTATTATATATATTAATTTATGTAAATTTTATTTCCAAATGATGAGATACCATTTTCTCTCTCATCAACTCCTTTGCTGAATTTTAAAGTGACGTCATTAGGCTACCAGATTTCTGTAAGGGAATTTCTTAACCCACTTTCAATTAAATGGGTTAAAACTATACTTCTTGATTTTATTTGTCCAAGATTATGTTTGGAATCTTTATGTTTAAATTTCCTCAAACCTTTGTGTGGATATACTATTTCTACACCTAATCATCTCATTGATAAATTCTTACAAACATTTATGGGAAATAATAACTCAATCTCATTTCATTGAGTTAAATACCTATGTCATTGGTTTTGTTTTTCCATGATTATGTGTGAATGACCTATGATTGTTTCACACATTATATACACTTATATTGGGTGTATTTATATTTCTCACACATAATTATGTGATAGATGTGTCCTTAATTTATGGATACAATCTTTATAATAGATTTCATCTCAATTTACATTTCCATTGAGACTTCATTGTTGTTATGCACCAATTCACTCTTATATGGTGTGTATACTGTCCTTTGGCATATTATATCATGAATCCCTTTATTCTCATGATATTATAAACTTTGGATTAAATGTTATTCTTCAATTATTTGTATTCAAGAGTCTCTTATTTTGTTAAAAACTCTCTAGGAAAAATATCGTGTTAAATGTTATAAAGATTCATTATTCTAAATAATTATCTTTAATGTCCATGTTTTCAAAATGGTTTTAAGTATTTATTTATATGGACACTAATATTTTAAAATTGTAATTCCATTAAAAGCTTCAATGTGGTATGGGACACCTTGATTCAAAAATCTCTTTTAATTGGTTTTTGAAAATGGATTGATTAATTCAATATCTTAGAATTACATATTATGATTGCAAATGAAATGTTGTTATTGAAATGTTTATATTTTCAATATTTTATGTGTAATGATGGTACTCGGACATTTTACGGGTGGTTACGTGATAAACCATATGACAGGTGGTGTCGTGAATACCAGGACGAGTGGTTACGTTATAACCTCCAATGCATTGGGTATGGAAGTCGGTCGAATGGCTATTCCATTAAGTATGTGTGGATGTTGGCCGTATGGCTATTCCATTTAGTATGTGTGGAAGTCGACCGTATGGTTATTCCACTTAAGTATGTTTATGTCCAAAGTTACCTTTATATGTTATGTGATCTTTATATGGGTTTTATGGTAATCATTTGGTTACAGAAGGGTAAGTAATGAACTGTTATTCAGTGAAGAGTTTTTACTACTTCGAAAAGGTGAAAAGTATTACTTTGATAGAGTATATATGATTTACTTGTTGTTTCTGAAAAACTAATAGTTTTCATTATTTTTGTATCCATTACTAAGCTTTTTTATGCTCATCCCAGGTTTTTGAAATGTTTTTCACAGGACTTAACGTGGAATAGGGTCAAGGATGGGATCAAGGTAAATTCATGCTACCTAAAACATGGAACTAGACATGTTTCTTTTTAAGAGTTTTTTTGGAAACTTACTAGAAGTTTCTACTTTGTAATATTTTTATATGTAATAGTTATGTACTAATTCTCTAAAACTCTAAACCTGAAAAGATCCTCAATGTGAATTATTCATTTAATTCAATATTAAGTATGGTTTAAGACTGGGGTCTTATACCAACTATGTTTCATTTGGGATTGTCACTTAATATTATATATAATATAATAATATTTATAATACATTAAACGTAGTAGTCAATATATATGTGTCTCAAATATTGACATCAAGAGTTAAAAATATGTTCCCTTCAATTCGATCTAAAAGTGAAGACTATTAAAAAATATAGGTTCCCTAATTTTTGGTTTCCAAAATCTGTTTGAGTTTATAATATTTAGTAATAAGTTCTTCGGGATCCCATTTTTGTGAAAAATAATTATTATATTAAAAAATATATTTTTTGACAAAAATTATGCTTTTTCTTCCAAAAAATTGAGATTATTTTATATATAGGGTTTAGTCAAGTCTTAAAGTCTCACACCTGTTGCAAACTAAAGTTACAATAATAGAATAATACCATAAGGTCATGTTTATATAGCCATGTTTTGTGGGACTATAGCCACTCGTATACCAATATTTACATACCATGATCTCCCATGGTCGTAGAGGTTATACTCTCATGGCTCATATTGATCAAGGGAATAATTTCATGCGACAAAGACCTATCACCATGGGGAATTTGGCCCTTTACCATAGGTTGATGTAGGAAATGGTTCTTAAACAAGGAAATGATGTGGGAAAGACAGCTAACCCTGATCTATGTCCCTCATGGTTGTAGAGTCACATGAGTTATTCCAACTCCATTGACTTGCAATACTCATGACCATAAGGACACTTGATATAGTTAAACTACAATGGGACAAATGACACATGGCCCTAGGATGACACATGATGGTGTTTCTATGAGGATCTATGAGGTTCATTTCAATAGCGCCTTATTGTATAGTCTTATTACCATGATACATGTTCCCTATGGCTATTGAGATACTCCAAACTATCCAAATTCCATATGTGAGGTGGACCATTTACATAGGTCTATGAATTATGGATGTAACACCACAGTTCAGGAGGCCAATGGTAATAGGCCTCATACCATTTTTGATATTAAATATTTAACAATTATTAAAATATATAATAATTATAATAATAAATATATTATTATTATATATATATATATAATTATATTAAATGTTTTATGGTGGATTTGCATATGACTATTTAGAATAATAGTGGTTTTAGGGTAGAAAGATACAAGTGAAATTTTAATATTTTACCAGAACTATAACCATGGTAATTAGTTCTGGTGATAATGTTATAGTGACGAGACTTGCGTGTGGTTATAAGTCAATAGACATGCTTTTGGGCCATTCCCAAAGGGTTATTTCAATAGGGAAATTGAATTGTCCTATGATACAAATACCTAGATAATCCATTTAATTAATGGGTTAGTTATTAAATTCAACAAGTAGTCTCATAATCTGTGGACCAAAATGTTTAGTTTCATGGATACTACAAGTATAAGAATCCAATTTTAATAATATTATGAATAGATGTCAAAAACAATTATCCTATAAACCCTCTTCTAGAAATATCATATGATAAAAATATCTTATTAATCTACGGAATTTAAATATAGTATGGGGGAGATTAAATTATCAGCAAGGAAAACATATGAACTAGTAATTATGGTTTGTTCCAAAATATGAGTGAAACATGAGCGTGGGACTAACATTAGATAATAATATAATGATATCCTTGGTGATAAGAAAACACTTATTTTCATTAAGGATCATTAAATTGGAATAATATACCAAAACAAATTTCTCAAAATCCATGGATTATAAACATATAGCAAACATGAATTCAATACATAAAAAATAATAATATCATTATATCATGGAATATCATAATCACACATTTTATGAAAAAAATGAGCATTTTAGATAATTAATTTTAAAGAAATAATAATAATAATACATTATGAAAAAAATACAATTATGTCCACCATTTAATTTATTGAACAAATACAAATATGTCCACCCTTTAGTTTTATAAAAAAACTCAACTATGTACATGGATGATTATATCAAGAGATATAAAACTATAATCAATCCATTGTATAAGGAAAAAGGACCCCACCCATAATCATCCATACTTATGAGTACAATTTAAAATTAAATTTTAAATCTAATGGTAAATACCCTATGGGAATATGGATTTTATAACTTTTTCAAATTGGGATCACAGAAATAAAAAAATCATCGTATGATTCTGAAAACATGATCACCCTGAAAGAGAAAATATAATGTAATTTATAAATCATTAATTTATTAGATAATAATCCACTACATGAATATATACCTTTACCAGTAGTTATAAAAAATGTGTATATCCCAAAAAACTATTGGTATAGGCTATACCCAAAGCTTTATGAATCATGGGTTCTTAATCCATTAGGATAGGCCTATACCCACAGTTTGAAAAAACCATTATTGTAGACCACTTATACCCATGCTTCTAAAACCATTGGTGTAAAAAAAATCGATGTAAAGAATGATACCCATAGTTTGGTAAAACTATTGGTATACATCCTCTATTAAATATCATTCTACCATATTGAATTGATCACATCACCTTAACATTATTTTTACATGATATTACCACTATCCTATAACACATTTTTTATTATTATATTCAAATATATATATATATATAGTTATTTTTTATTATTATGTAAAACTAATGGGACATTCTTTTACACATGGTATTATCAAACTGTGGGTATATGTTCTTTATTGAAAGAATCCACCACTGGGAATTGATCCCTGCATCTTCCACATATACTCCAATGACTACCACTATCCTACAACACATTTTATAATCGTATATTCAAATATAAATATTTATATATATGTATATATGAAAAAAAAATATTATATTAAAGTATTTATTATCATTTTTATTCATAGAGGAAATAATGTGCTAACATATACCCACATTTTTAGAAAACCGTGGGTATTTGTACCCAGAAACATTACCTGTCACAACCCCCTCCCCAAAATTTTTACCCCTCATGGGCCGACAATGTGAGAAGGGAGATAATGATCCTCGAGTACCACCTCCAGTAGACCCCAGTTTGGCGACTAGCACTGAGGGTGTAGTAAACACACAGATTAGAGGCATTACCCTCTAAGAGAACATATGCCGAGGAAAGAGATAAGACAGACACCAACCAACTCCTACTCAGACTAATATATAAAATTAAAACCATGTACAAATATGTAATGTCATGAAAAGGATACTACAAATGAATGGGGGAAACTTTATATACCCAATCGAAAGTAAATACAACAGCAACCACAAGCCCAAATAGCTCATGAAACCCCAAGCTAGTAGAAGGAAGCATGATATCCCAACGTCTACAAGTTACCTAAAAAACTATATATATTCATTGGGTGACTATAATAGTAGACTTATTAGGATCCTACTCGAAGCCTCTCGTGCAAAAGTAAAGAAAACATGCTAATGCCGAGTGAATAATAAGTGAAACTAACTCATAACCTAAATGGGTATAATAAATTACCAACCTCACCATGGAAACTCTAACCATGTAACACATACGAGACTATATAATATAAAAAATAATATCAAGGGTACCCCACTAATACATCCCCACTAGATTCCCACATTTCCCCAACATCGCACGTCTTAATCATCTCTCTCCAAAAAGGCTTGCCCTCAGACATTTGGGTGAAGCACCACAACATGCACCTTATGTATCAAAACCACCACGTTCACACAATAGAGTAACCAGGTAGATTATGGGAACAACACACGCTCACATAATGTATATCATATGTCTAGTCTTAATCCTCAGGCCATTAAAGCCCACACACTGAGTAAGGATCCTTCAGCCATCATAGCCTATACAAGTTACACCTATAGTAGTCCGTAGGAATCAATATCCCGAATATATATGTTTGAATAACCACAATTCGTTACAGTCCTCTAAAAAATATATGGGGAAAAATAACTGATGTGCCTACCATTAGAAGTAAGTACCATGATAAGAGAGTGAGTCCAAAGGGGGTAGTCCACCATGCATCCTCCCACCGGAGTGTTGGGGAAAACATCCCCAAAGTCTCAGAATCCATGGGGTGTGAGTTTCCCTTACTGAAGGGGTGGAGTAGCGTATAGAAACACAAACATTACAATATATACTATATCTCACATCCACACTATGGGCATAACCTACACCACTAAATCTATCGTCTCTCAAACTCTCGGCTACCACTTTTATGAATAGGTATCCAATTAGCACACAATCATTTAAAGTGATTAATTACATTACTTCATTCCCTTTTTATCAATTTCACTTTATGTTAATTAATTCCTTAAACAATAATTAACCATGAAAAATTTCAACATTATATTTCATTAGCATCACATGATATGTTTATTATTCCTTCAACATACAACCAAATCATTATATTCGAGAAAGATCATACCCCATGTGTTTACATCATTTATTCATTTATTCATTACAACATTATATTCCCAGATTCCCAGTAATTCTATAAAAAAATTCTATGTTACTAAACCCAAGGGGGATCTGCATGGTGAATAGATAAACTACCTATCGAGTATTTGATGCCTATATTATGGGCATAGACCCATCATCCCTTGGAAATATAAACACATAAATCATGTGGAATACCCCACGCGTCATTGCCCCTTTCGGATGAAGGGTATGTAAGACTAGATGCCTTGAACAATGGGGAAATGTAATGTAGATAAAAAACCAAAGAATCATCAAGAACTCAATCATTCACATCTAACCCATTTCAGCATCCACTGTTTCCTCCCCGAAACCCACATTCATAAACCAATGCATCTCTCCACTCTAGGCATCAACTACTACAAAAACCAAAAGGCTTAACTACCCCATATATCGAAACAACCCTACAAGATCAGATCACAACACAAGTAGTACAAAAACAACCACCATTCCAATTGGGCTCTTGGACCTTAAAAAATAAGAGGGTAACTCAGAACCCTACAAGAATTTTTCTATTTTCAATCATCCAGTTCTTTAATCCATCTTGGATTAACCAATTTACTATTCATAGGTTCCAAATTCTGGAAACCTAATCAGTAAGCTATCACAAATAATTTAATCATGTTTAATGTACTAATTTGATTAACATCAAATTACAACAACATAAATCAGATTCATTCACATGCCTCTTTATATTTATCCAAATGATTATCAATTAATTACTACATTAATTTCATTACCAATTTCCATCAAGAATGAAATGCTAAACACAACATGAATTGATATCACACTTTCTAGAAAAACAAGATGCAATAAAATACAATCGATATCAATTTATTTATCCAGTTCAAATATTTACTTTGTAAATTCCATTTTGATCCAGTGGATAGAGCATACTAACTATAAATTTTAATGTCATATAAAAAGGAAGTAATGAATCCCCTACATCAAATGGTTGAGGACGTTCTTTATAAGAGAACGAGCCACAAAGCGGATTATGATCTCCACCCCTGTGACAATTGTATCAACATGAGGATGTAGAGACACCACGACATCGGCCAACGCCAAAGAAAACCCCATTATAATCATGTGGTATTATTACATGAATGTTTTAGGATAAAAAGAAGCAGATGAACCCAAAATAATGAAAATAGATCATACCGTATATCATAGAACAAATCTTCTTGGTTGCATCAAAACAGAGGGGAACCAATATTAGGAGGAAAATTTTACTGTGCAACCCCAACGGGGTGGAATGAAAGGTTCGAGTGTCTAACAGTCTAGAACAAGGAGAAGTAATTAGGGTGGAAGATATCTAATCCATTTAAAAGATTTAACGAAGCGACAGTTTAAGATACACTTGATTTCCCATTAAAATAGGATCTCATTAAACCAAATGGCTTAACCAATTAAAAACATCCCATGAATTATGAATAATTAATATAGGAGTTATGGCCTTGGAACTGTCCTTAGAGTCCTTGAAATAGGGCTTTAAATTCATTTTACATCAAAGGAAACATTAATTGGGAGAAACTATATAAAGCTGGAAATGTTTTTCACAAAATCGAAATTTGGGAAAGGAAAAGCATTTGTTCATGAACCTCGATGTTGGAACCTCACCATTCTGGAACACTGTTCATTATCCTTATCGTTGGAACCTCACTGTTCTGGAAACACTCTCCATGAACTCATAATTGGAAATGGAAAAAGGTCACCGTTGTTACCTCACTGATGGAACTGTTCACTAATGGAAATATTCACAAAATTGGAAATTTGGAAAAATAAATATGTCACTGTTGGAAACTCACTGATGGAACTATTCATAGAATTGGAAATTTTGGAAAGAAAATAGTACACTATTGGAACTTCATTAATGGAACTATTCATCGATGAAACTGTTCATAGAAATGGAAATTTGGAAAATGAAAGAGGTCACCATTATGTTGTTCACAACTTTCTACCATTAGAACTATTCACAAGATTCTACTGTTGGAACTGTTTACAGATGGTCACTGATTACACTATTCAAATAAGGTCACTGTTTCATTGTTCACAACTATCTACCATTGGAACTATTCATTGATGGTCATTGAAGACATTATTAACATAAGGTCATAGTTGCACTTTTCACAACTGGCTACCGTTGGAACTGTTCACTGATGGTCAGTGATGACACTATTCACATTAATGGAACAAATAACAAATTGTTTGGAATAAGTAAACTTGACCTCCGAAAACACCTCATAAACATGATTTTCTCAAAAAATTGGATTAGAGATGTCTGGGCCATTCCATTAGATACCTCTCAAAACATTCTCATCCTCACGAATTCAAACCCCACAAAAAGGGAAAACGAAATGAGGTCTGAATAACCACCCATCAATATACCTCTCAAAAGTTGAAAAGCAACAAGAATCAACCAAATAATGACACATCATAAACACAAATGGTCTATAACCACAAAGGGGACATCATTACATGAAGAGATTTAAACATCAAACAACTCTGGTTACTGAGCATGTATCTTTTACTCACGTTCCCAGGTACTGTCCTCCATTCCATCATGTCGCCACAAGACATGAAGCAAGGGAATATAATGCCCACGCAACACCATTTCATTATAGTCTTGGATCTCCACAGTTAGCTCCTCAAAAGTCACATCATCATCAACATCTTTCTCTCCCCAATCGATGATATGAGGGTCATCATGAAGATAACAATGAAGCTGTGATAAAAGTAAAACATCATGTATCTGACTCATTTACAGGGGAAGTGCTACTCGATAAGCCATGACTCCAACACGAGCTAACACCTCGAAAGGCCCAATAGACCAGGGATAGAGCTTACTCCCACGACCAAACGTTCGTATCCAACTATGGTGAGTCACCTTCAGAAACACATGATACCCAAAATCAAACTCTAAGGGTATACTCATTTAATTAGCATATGATTTATGATGATCTTGTGTTGTCTTCATTATCTCACAAATCACTTGTACCATATCTGTTTTATTCTGTACTAGTTACGGTCTGAGAATTTCTTACTCTCTGACCCCTGTCCAGCACAACAGAGAATGGAAGGGCGGACCATACAAGGAATAAAACAGCACCATACTGATTGTGGAGTATTAACTATTGTTGTATGTGAATTCTGCCATGGGTAAGTGCCGCATCCACGAACCTCCAAATTCCAGGACATATGATCGTAACATGTCTTCAAGAATTTGGATTGTTCGCTCTGTCTGCCCATCCGTTTGTGGAAGAAAAGGAGTACTAAAGCATAGCTGGTAACCAAGAGAATGCTGGAGACCTCTCCACACCCTAGAAGTAAAATTAGGATTTTGATCAAAAATTATCATCAATGGGACACCATAAAGTCTCACTACCTCCTCCAGATACCACCATGACAAAAAATCCACTAAGCTCAACTCCTTGATTTCTATAAAGTGGGCTGATTTTGTTAAATGATCCACAACCACCCAAATAGCACCATGTCCTCCCTGAGATCTAGGTAAACCAGTAAAAAAATCCACTGATATGTCCTCCCACATCCACTAAGGGACAATTAACGGCTATAGAAGACCACCCGGAACACTGTGTTCGACCTTCACCTTCTAACAGAACAAACATCAAGATAAAACTTTGAAACTACATGCTTCAGCCCAAACTACCAAAACTGGCTCGTCAAGGATCCGTATATATTTTTCACACCAGGATGAACCACTAAATGAGAAAAATGGACCTCTCTAAAAACCGCCTCTCTCATCAACAATGGATTAAGTATCCTTCCATGATACAACACTCGGTGTTTTTCATCCTATAACCAACCATCAGTGGCCTCACCAATAACAACTCGGTCTCTCGAAACCTCCACCTCATGATACCCTAATTGGGACTCTTCCACCATCTACACTAGAGATATCTACACCATCATCTGAAGAAGGCAACATCTTTCTCAAACTTCATCCATATCAAGATGTAATTCTCACAGTTCTTCCATTACTCTCTAGGATTCACCAGATTCAAGCAATTCATCACTACATGACTTCTGAATCAGCACATCCACTACAACAATACCCTTTAGAGGTGTATACGCTCTTTTGAAGCCGTGCGATTGTTAGAACTCCATCCATCGATGCTGTCATAATTTCAAGTGACACTGGGAGAAAACATACCTCAAAATCTTATGAATTGTGAAAACCACAAAGTGCTTACCAATGAGGTATTGTCTCCACCTTTTTAGAGAAAACACCAGGGCTTCCAACTCACGATCATGGGTGGCATAGATATGTTCATTGAGATGCAAATACCAAGACCCATAAGAAACCACTGATCTTTACTATATCATAAAACAACCTAACCCAAGATGCAAAGCATCACAGAAAACATTAAACTGAACTCCCTCAACATGAAGACAATGAACAAGGGAACTTAATAACTTCTCCTTTAGATACTCAAAATATTCTTGAAACTGATCATTCCATATGAAATCCTGATCCATCCGGGTCAAAGCAGTTAGATGAGTCTCAACTTGAGATAAATCGGCTAAGAATCTCTTGTTGTAGCCTAGGAGACAAAGGAATCATTGAACCTCTGAAATTTCCTTGGGGGATTCCCACCACACAACTACTTCTATATTTGATGGATCCTTAGGCACTCCCTACTAGGACAGAACATACCCCAAGAAACGGACTTCGTGATCCCAAAACTCGCACTTCAATAGCTTCGCAAATAGATGATGTTGGCGAAGAACTCCCAAAACACCGTGTAGATACACTACATGATCTTATTCAGACATGTGTATTGAAGGATGTCATCAACGAAAACTATGATGAAATTGTACAGGAAATCATGGAACATAGCATTAATCAATCCCAAGAACACAGTTGGGGCATTTGTCATGCCGAACGACATTACAACAAACTCATAATGCCCATTCTGACAATGGGAAGCAGTCTTCGGGATACCCTAATCCATCACTCGCATCTGATGATATCATGACCACAAGTCTATTTTTGAGAACCAACATTCACACTTAATTTTCTGGAATAAATCATCAATCATTGGAAGAGGATAACGATTCTTTAGTGTCATTTTGTTCAAGTGATGATAATCGAAACCCAACTACAATCTCTCGTATGCCTTCTTCACGAACAAAATTGGTTCACCCCACGGTCACAAACGCAGTCGGACAAAACCGCACTGTAACATACCATAAAACTATATATTAAACTTTTGTAACTCATAATGGGACATCCTATACGGAGACAGAGAGATAATAGATGCTCTTTGTTGTAGCTCGATACCAAACATGATGTCTCGTCGAGGGGGTAATGCTACAACATCTTCTTGGAAGACATCAGGGTACTCTCCTACTGCCCTAGGAAACACCAACTAATGAACCTCTGAAGAACTGAGCATTATCTCAACCATCATTGATAATAAGGATAGAACACACCTCTGAACCATCCGAGGGTCTCTCTCACCAAGGAACACCACCCTATCTTTATCTGCATATAAGAATGAAACCTGCATATTGATGAAATCCATGATATCCATCACTAGATAAAAACAATCCGTGCCAAGGATTAAATCATATTTTTGCATCCATAAACATAGGAAATCACCCCCAGAGTGGAGCTGCGCCAACACAATTCACAGTCTCTACATACTTCAAACAAGTCAGCTCGACCTCCAACTGGTGTAGTCAACACCAAGGGTACTGGAAGCCTCTCTACCCCATGTCCAAAATAATGGATACGGGTAGGTGATGTGAAGGAGTGTGTAACTCTGAATCAAACAAGACATACACCAGGGTAGAAAAAAATCAATGGGTACCTAGAACGATGTCTAGATCGCCTGGAGCTTCCAATGCTAAATCATGAAGCTGACCACAACATCCTTCAAGGCATCTCTTTCCCTGATGATGACCACCACTGTGGAAATGCTCTTCTCTCTAAGGAATGGGAGTGTCAAGGGGTTTTCTTATTCATTCCCCATATACCCTTTGTTGATCTAAAGCCAGTGCAACTTACTACTGCTATCTCGGCTAGAACATTCTCAACAGAAGAAACTGGATCGAAACACCTAGTGCTTGATGAATATTGTGAATGATTGGGCACTATCGATGCTGATGACCTGGAATACCACACGAAAATCAAGTGCATGATCCCCTGGAGGAGGCCTATGAGTTTCTACCCCCGGAGAAATGAGATGCTGAGGGTTGGTACCTAGACCCAGCTGAATGGAAACTCATCTTCTAAGAAAATCAGGATCCCCAAACCATAGCTTCACTTCGTGAGGGATCATGCCAACTCTCCTCTCATGAGGATCTAATTCTAGCTAATGTTATCTCGATAAACTCTACCCTTTCCACCACCTCAAAATATGTCCTCAACATAAATGGGGTGACCTAGAGCTGGATATCTAGATGCAAAGCCTCCTAAAATGCCTTTCCATGGATTCCTCATCAGGCAACAAGTCCGAATCATATTATAAAAGGTTCCTGAAATGGATTCCAAACACTCCTACACTAGAGATCCACTGTAAAAGTGAAATAATCTCTTGGAAACTAAACAGCTTTGTAGTTGAAGAAAGAAACTCGACTCTAAACTTTTCCCAGAACTCGTCCCATGAGATCGCTAACTCCTTACGATACCTGAGGAACAAGAACCACCACTAAATCACTGATCCACGCAACATAGTCAAAACCATGGAAACCCAGTTCGCCTTCCGAGCACGGATTTAACTGAAGCCTATCTCGACCTACTCCATCCAGTATTCTGTGACAGAAACTAAAACGGAGCCCTCATACTTCTATAGACATTGGAGTTGAAACTCTCGGAATGTCCTCCTCCAAGTGTCGTTGTCGTTAACCTCTACCCGACGACAATCTTCTGGCACAACCTGCTGGACATCTTCTATGGGATCGTGATGAGGACGTCGACCTAGAACCATACATACAAAATAAAATATAGTTAGATCTCCAATCTCTGAAATATGGGAGACTCAACATTGATTCACTAATTTTTTTCTTTTATTCATTTTATGATAACTTATCACATGGTCTACCCATTCAAACACAGGCAGATGAAGAATTATTCATTATCCTTTCATAGGTCTTTACCCTGTAAATATTATCACCTCATTTAGTAGCCACTGTAAACATAAAGTTCCATACATCAGATCATAGGGGACCCTAAACACCTATGTCTCAACCTGTATCCATTGTTTACTTCACTTTCTAAACATGAATTCCATTATTTCCCTACCAACCCATGAATCCTCACATGTGCCTAACACCAAAATCCATCATATCTCTCAACCTGACCTCTGATACCACTCTGTCACGACCCCCTCCCAACAATGTGTCCCCTCTTATGGAGGTAATGTTAGAAGGGAGAAAATTACCCACGAGTCCCACCTCCATTAGGCCATGGGATGGAAATAAGCACCAAGGGTATATTAAACACACAGATGAGAGGCATTACCATCTAACAGAACACATGCGGCAGAGAGAGATAAGATAGGAACCAACCAACTCCAACTAAAATTGAATCATAAAAGAAATCCCAAGTACACATATGTAATTTCATGTAAAAAATACTATAATTGATGGGGGTAAACAGAAAGTACCCAAACACAAGTAAAAAACAACAACAACCACAAGCCTGAACTTCTCCTGCACCCCAAGCTAGTAGAATCCAGCTTGATCTCAAAACATCTCCAGGTGACCTGAAAAACAGTTTATATATACATAGGGTTAGTATAACTGTATACTCAGTAGGGTCCTCCGTGAATCCTCTCATGAAAAATTATAAAAAGCTTGCTAAAGCACAGTGAACAACAAGTTAAACTAACTCATCAGCTAAACTAGTATACCAAGTTCCCAGCCTCCCCATGGCTTATCTCACCATGTAACACATACAAGATTATATAATATAATAAATAATACCAAGGGTACCCCGCTACTACATCCCCAATGGTTTTCCACTTTTCCCCAATGTTTCACTTCCTAAACATCTCTCTCAAAAAATGCTTACCCGCAGACACTAGGGAGAAGATCCAGAACATGCACCTCGTGCAACCAAACCACCGTGTCCACACATATTAGTTTCCATGTAGTTTCTGGGAGACACCATATCTCATATAATGTGTATCATACGTCATATATTAATCCTCATGCCATTATATCCCATACATAGAGTAAGGATCCTCAAGTCATCATAGCCTATACATGTTTTACCTATAGTAGTCCATAGGAAACTATATCTGTAATATATGTTTGTGAATAACCAAAATCCATTACATCCCTCTACACCCATATATCTTGAAAGTTAACCATTGTTCTTACCAACACAAGTAACTACCAAGAGTAGAGATTGAGATAAAAGGGGGTAGTCAGCCATCCATCCTCCCACCAGAATGTTAGGGAAAACACCCCCTAGGTGTTAGAATCCCTAGGGTGTCAGTTTCCCTTAAAAACGGGGCAGAGTAGCATATAGACACAAAAAAAGTATAAAATATACTATATCTCACAACCAGGGTATGTGAATAACCTAGTCTTAGAAACCATTGCATCTAACATCTCTCATACTCCCTATTTCCACTTATAAGACAAGGTATCCTATAAGAACACAACCATTAAAAGAGCTTAATTGCATTACTTCATTCCATTTTTATCAGTTTCACTTTACTTTAATTAAATATTTAAACATTAATTAACCATTAACAATTTCCACATTATATTTCATTAGAATCACATGATAGGTTTATAGTTCCTTCAAATTACAATCTCATCATTATGTTCCAACAACCTCCAACCGCATGGGTTAACATCATTTATTCAATTATTCATTACAACATTACATTCCCATATTCCCATGCATTCTAGAAATAATGTTCTAAGCTATTAAACATATGTGGGACCATAACCGTTAGTAGATGAACTACCCATTGTGTCTTTTCTGCATATAGTAAGAGCGTAGACTCATCCTCCCTTGAGAAGCTAAACACATAAAACACGTGGAATACCACACACATCTTCACCCCATTCAGAAAAGGGTAATCTAGAATAGATACCTTGAGAAGTGGGGAAAGGTAAAGCAGGTAAATAACAAAAGAATCATCATGAATCCAAACATTCACATCCAACTCGTTTCATCATCCATAGTGTCCTCCTCGACACTCATATGCATAAACCGATGCATCTCACCACTATAGGCGTCAACTGCTACCACAACCTTTAGGCCTCACTGCACCTCAAATATTACAATAGCCATCCAGGATCACATCAAAATCCAAGAAGAAATCAAATAACCATCATTTGAATGGGGCTCTTGGACCATAAAAAATTAAGAGGGTAACTCAGAACCATACAATAAATTATCTTTTATCAAACAACCAGTTCTTTAATCCATCTTGGATTAACGGATTTATTATTCGTAGGATCCAAATTTTGGAAACTTAATCAGCAATATATAAAAAATAATTTAAAAATTATTACTTCACTTATTTGATTTATATCAAATTACAACAACATTAATCATATTCATTCACATGCCTCTTTATTGTTAGCCAAGTTTTTATAAACTATTTTTTCCACTAATTTCCTTACCAATTTCCGTCAATAATGAAATTATAAAAACAAAAAGAATTTATATCACCCTATCTATCAAAACAAGAGTAAATAACATACAATCAATATCAATTTATTTATCAGGTTCAAATATTTTTTATGTATATTCCATTGTGATCCAGTGGATAAAACTTTCCAACTCTACAGTTTCAAATAAAATAAAAGAGAAGGAACGAATCCCATACCTCAAATGGTTCTTGATGTAATTTATACAAGAACGTGCCACAAAACGGGTTATAATCTCCTCCCCCTATGACAACTGTATCCCCCAAAGGATTCAGAGACTCCACCACATCGACCAAAAACCATGAAAATCCCATTATGAACATGGGGGGTAAACTGAAATAAAAGTGCTTGGATAAACAGAAGGAGATGAACCAAAAGAATGATGATAGATCATACTTTATATCAGATATAGATACTACATGGTTGGATGAAAAAAGATCAGAACCAATACTAGGAGGAACATTTGATTATGCAACTCCTATGAGATGTAATGAATGCTTTATGTGTATAACAGCCATGAACAAGGAGAAATAATTATGGAGGAATACATCTCGTCCCTTTAGAAGACTTAACTGAGAGCCGGTTTATGATATGCTCGATTTCCAATTAAAATCAGATTGAATCAATCCATGTAGTTTGACCAAGTAAGAACATCCCAAGAAATATGAATAATTAATATAAGACTGATGGCCTTAGAATCTGACTTAGATTCCTTAAAAGAATGCTTTAAATGCATTTTCAGTCAAAGGAAATGTCAAAGGGGAAAAACTGTAGGAAGCTACAAACACTGTTCACAAACATGATATTTGGAAAAGGAATAACATTGTTCATCAACCTCACCGTTGGAACCTCACCGTTTTGGAAACACTATTCATGAACCTAAAATTTTGCAAAGGAAATAGGTCAGCATTGGAACCTCTCTGATGGAATTGTTCACCGATGGAACTGTTCATATAATTGGAAATTTGGAAAAGGAAAGAGGTCACCGTTGGAACCTCACTGATGGTATTATTCACCGATGGAACTATTGATAGAATTGGAAATTTGGAAAACAAAATAGGTCACCATTGGAACCTCATCAATGGAACTATTCACTGATTGAACTGTTCATAGAATTGGAAATTTAGAAAAGGAAAGAGGTCATCATAGGACTATTCACAACTATATACCATTGGTACTGTTCACACCTGTCTACCATTGGAACTGTTCATCGATGGTCCTAGATGACACTTTTCACATAAGGTCATGGTTGCACTGTTCACAACTATTTACCATTGGAACTTTTCATCGATGGTCACTGATGAAACTGTTCACATAACGTCATCGTTTTACTATTCTCAACTGTATATTGTTGGAACTGTTCACTGAGGGTCACTTATGACACTATTTACATCAATGGAAATAAATGGAAAAGTGTTGGGGATAAGTCACCATGACCTCCCAAAAAACCTCATACATCTGAGTTTAGCAAAGTAATGGGCCAGAGAGGTCTGGGCCACTATATTACCTATAACCACTGTTTGGTCAAACAATTGTAATTGATTTTTTTGCGACCATCCCATGTAATTTTCCACTTATGAAACCCATTTCAGTGGTTTATGACAACTGTAGGTATATGTTTTCTTGATTCCATCCAGTGAATTGTTTCCCCATGAAAATCACATTTCCATGTTTTTACCAAAACATTAGCTATTGGATCTGAACCAAAAAATATAGCCTTAGTTTGGAAAAACCATTTTTGTAGTGGTAACAAATTGCCACGTTTCTAGAAAAATTGAGGTTATAACCTTTTTTCTTGAAATGACCCTTTGAAAATGAACTAAAAATAACCAAAATAAATTTTTATAATTTTTTTTAAATAAAATCTTAACATATGGGAGATTCGATTCAAATTCCAGAAACCATATTCTATTCAAAATGAAGTGGAAACATCATAAAAATATTCTTTTAGAACAAATTCTAATATGTAAAACATGAAAACAAAACAAATCATATGTAAATATGTGATGTATAATGGATGAATATACAATCATTGAAATGAAAATCATTTAAATATATGAAAATTGCATTGTAGAAAACTCACATCCTTAAAATGAAATTGAATGAATGGTTTTCTAATGGATGTAAATTTAAGGATAATTATTGTTAAAAAAAATAAGTTTCCACTAGTGAAAGAATAAAATCTGTGGGAAATAAAAACATGGATATGCATATAATAATATATTAAAGGAGAATGAAATGATTCACAACAGAATTAGATTTCAATAAAATAATAGATTATTCAACGAATATGTAATTACTATCAAACATTATTTCCCCATAAAAAATTTTTTAAATAAAAAATTTATCATATGTCTGATATGATCAAAATTTAAAATTATTTAAGAAAATAGATTAAATAATAACCCAACAAAATAATCTTAGTCCTGAAAACCATTTACACTTACATCCTCTTTTTCAAATGAACTCTAAAATCATTTATTAAAAAATAATTATAATAATAAACTATAAAATAAAACTAATCATTTCCATAACCTTTAAAAAATCATTTATAAATATTCAAAACAATTATTTTATTTATCTATCTTCAATTTTCAATGATGGGTAACATAAATGTTGTTCATTTTTAACAAGATTTGTAATAGACGTTTTTTCAAAAAAATTATCCAAAAGATAATCTTTAATTGATCATAATAGGTACTATAATATATATTTTTAAATAATTTATTAATTTATAATTTCATTTATTAATTTTTTTAATGAAAACTTATGAATAAAATATTGCCGATCTCATTTTGGAATGTTTAAGGAAGAAAAGTTCAAATCATTAGATATTGTTAATAGTACTAAAAATCATTTTAAAATATTGAATAAATTTTCATTAAATGTTTTACCATAACATTAAATTACAAAATCATCCATGACATAAACATTAAATCACCCCTCATGTAATTCATAAAAATGACATAATCATGAGTGTGATATAATGAATGAATGAGTAAGATGACATTATAAGATAATGATAATATGAATTTTAATGAATATGTAAGTTTCATGATTATCATATATTTTCATTAATCTCATTATTATAATGATATATGAAGGATTTTTTGAAAAATAAAGTTCATTACTTGTGGAGACTCTTGTTCGTACATACATAGTATAAACGAATCATTTGACAACAAATGTATTGAATTATGGTATATTAAAAATGATCATATTAGATTTTTATTTTCAAAATATAAAACATATTTATTCACAAAATCTATTCGTAGTACCATAATACAGATATGGTGATGAAAAGGAAATGACATCACTTGATATAGGTTATAGTCTCCATATTCGCACTTTCATTGTTATTTTAATCATAGTCGATAAAAATAAATGAATATTTTTTCCCAATTGACTTCATTAAATTTGATTATAATCGTTATAATGATTTATTTATATAAAAAATATATTATATTATTGTTAAAGTTATTATAATAAATGAAAATGCTAAGGTATGGAAACACTCACATCGAAGGCTTGATTTTTTTTCTTCGAAACCTCAATTGACGTAAAGGACCTTTGAAATATTAAGGTGTCAAAATATTATATATTTGGAAGAGGGCCACAGAAAGGAAAATAGTTAGAAATTCAATGATTAATTTTATTTTATAGTGTAACACTAAAATATTGTATGTTGTATCCTTTTATAATAGAAGAAAACAGATATTCTGGAAATAGACATACATTTTTAATAATTCCATTAAAATTATTCATAAGTAAATGGATCAAAAGTGGAATAATGGTGTATTTTGTGAAATATAATGTTTAATACAATCTCTTAAATTCATCATGAGGCTATGTATGAGTGATTTAAGGATTATTGTTTTTAGTTTCATTAAATTTTACCCAGTTTTACTATTACCATGTTAGTGAATTATTAACCTTAGTAATTTACATGAATGAAAAAAAATTAATATATAATACTTTTACCTTATTTAATTATTTAATTTTAAAATTTTAAAATTATTTTCTCATATAAAATGTTTAAATGTGGGAAAAGTAAATTTTAAAATAAATACACTAACCATGTAAATATTGTTTTCATAAAAATAGTATTTTAATATTTAAATATCTATATAGGATATAATTATATTTAATAATGATTTTAATCACCGGAATTGATTTAATGTAAAACAATTAAATGTTATGAGTCTTTATATGAAAACCAAAATCTAATTTCACCATCTAAACACTTGACTAAAGGAAACGACCAAAAATAATTTTTTTAAAATTAAGATTTTAACATAATAGAACAATATTGGATATTCGATTACAGGATAAATAATATATTATAAATAATAATTTTATTATTTAAATAAATAATTTGTTACATAAAATAATTTCTAATATTATTGGCTAAAATCATATAAATATAAATTCCTAAAAATTATATTTGTCATAAAAACATATTTTCAACTAATAATTAACAATTTTTATAATTATAAAAATTAATACTAATTAAATTTTGTTTGGAGGAATTTAAAAATTAGTTTTATTTTATAAAATTTAAATAATAATTTTTCTAAATTTATCAATTTCAATAATATACATAATTCAATGAAAATAAAATTTATTGAAAATAACAATTTTCAATATTAAATCATGTTAATTTTTTTACATCTAAATATTTAGTGGTTTACCATATCAGCATTTTTTCAGATTTGTTAATATTTTTATTTTAATGTGTTTTTTTAATTTTGTTAGGTATACTGTGCAATGGATATTATTGAACATAACATCAGACTTAATAAGTATAAATTTTTTTATTACATTATACCAATTAAAAATAATTTCAACCCTGAAATATTATTAAACTATTGAAAAGAATAATAGTTAACTCTCTCTCACCAGATCCTTAGGTTACCATGTATCTTTATTGAAATGATGATTCATAGAAAATATATATCTTGGAAGAGTTGTCTTTTTCTTAAACACATTTTTTTTATTAAATCTTGAATTTCCACTAGTTGTTACTCATATGAGATATCTTGTTCTGATTTCATGGATTGTAGATTATATAAATGTGGGGGTTTTTGTATGTAATTCCTTAGTAGTAATACATTTAATACATTATTAACATGGTATAGGTCATGAGGGAATAATTATAAAAAATCTACTACCCCCAAAGGATCAAAGATCTCAAAGTACCTAAGGTATCTAGGGATTAGCTTCCAATTAATTCCATATCTCATAACCCACTTCTAGGGAGATATACAAAATAATTCCTTATCTCTAACTCCAAAATATATATATCATATATGGTTATCATCATAAATATTTTCTTATTTGTGATCCATTCTTATATCTCGTAGTATTTTGAACCTTATCCATCATTTCTTAGACAATGGTAGGACCTATCACTATACACACTTGAAATTTATCCCAACATGTCGGATTCCTATATCACTTCCCTTAAAAACCCTCACATTGTTCCAAAGGAATGGTATGGTGGAATCTATTTTTATATGAGAACTCTAAGAAGACAATTTGATGATACTAATATCCATGTAATTCCATCAAACAATATCATTACATATATTCTAATATTTGGTTGGTACTCTTATACATTCCATCATTTTGAGGTGATAGAAATATCTAAAACTCAACATTTTCACTAAATATATCTAAAACATTCTATAATATTAAGGTAAATATTTCAACATGATTAGATATAGTGAATATATTTACCCCATGTAGTCCTTTAACTTATATTATATATATATATTAGAGAGTTCTTCATGATTGGAATATTCTTTTATAGATATTAAATGCACAGAATTCTTATATTGATTCACTAAAACCATAAATGAATTATATCCCATGGTTGTTTTTGGGAGTCTAATAATAAAATCCATCAAAATTGTTTCTCATTACTATACTTATGTGGTTAATTGTAGAAAAATATCCATAGAATTTATTAATTCATTCTTAACATGATTGAATACCCATAATCGAGATTTTTCCTTTTCAATTTTTCTCTTCATGAAATCCAACCAAAAGAATTGTTTTTCACCTCTATACATATTATGCATCCATGATAAATAAATAAGGATAAAATATGAGCATTAACTGAAAAATTCATATTTATTTATGGTTTTTAGGAAACATATCATTGTTCAATGTATTATAAATTCATTTTTATTAAGTATGAACTCTAGAATACTCAATACCATTTTTTATAGTATAGAATCTATTTTCTAGGATTTTTTAATCTTCTTATGAGTAAATAGATAAGAAATATTTAAGAAAGATATTATTTTTATCCATTCCTTATGATTTCTAGATTTATACCTTTTAAATCCATTAGTGTTGAATATATTTAAATCCTCATCAAGGATAAGATACATTGATCCTTGTATACCAAATAATTACCCACATAGTTTTCTGTCCCAAGGTGGTAAAGTTTTGAGAATTCATTGTCCATGATGGGTTATAACCATATCATTTTTGTGAAATTTATGATTTTTTACATGGATATATAATATTGGTTCTTATTGTCTGTATAAATATCATTTTTATCACCATAGATATGATGCAATGAAATTTTGATAGCGATGAATATATTCGTTATCTCTATGAAATAAATTGTTAGTTCTTCTCCTGAGTCATTTATAATTCTGATTGATAATTAAATATATTCTAATTATACAGAATAATACAACCCAAAATCATCAATGAAGATTCCATATACAAAAGAAACATTTTCACCATGTGGTTGTGAAAGCATAGTAATCATAATACCCCAAAACGAGTAGCCCGAAGGTGGTGACTTTCTCTATTACATTGGAAAGATTATAAGGAATCAATTCTACAAGAACTGATTAAATTAATTTCTTTATAAAAATATATTTCATAAATGGAACCCATTTTACATACTGAATAAAATACAAAATACAAAAAATTAAATAAAATACCATTCATCTTTGAAAATCATTCCATGGATTCATCATTATACACTGGGAAATGGGAAAAAATATGGGTTAGCTCAAATTCACTATATGGGTAAAATATAACAGAATATATAATGAATTATAATTTATAATAAATATGGAAAAAAATTGGAGGGTTTTTCTCCCACTAATTTCATCCCATGAGAATAATTATGCATCAAGGGGCTTAAATTAACTAATATCTAACCGTTATAGTGTATATCCAAATCATTCCTCATATTACATGTAATTGATTTAATTAATAATAAATATGATTAATCAAATATATATGTTATGTAAGTAATATGGATTTTTTCAATATTTAGATAGATGTTATAAAAACTGTCAATGTGATTACCATATGTAAAAAATGCTATTTGGTTTTTGAAACGAACATATCCATGATAATGGATATGGACAATTAGGCTAAACTCAATTTCCAATGATCGTAGGAAATTGAATAATTCAAGGGGACAAAAAAATAACAAATATAAGTGAATTTAAATATTATATATATCTAAATAAATCACAAACCATCCAGAGGAAGAATAAGTTTGGTATTAAAAAAATAACCTAAGTGTTGAAAATGTAAATGGTTTTTTTCATTTGATTAATGGATACATTATAATAAGTTCATTTAAATACATATAAGAGAAAAATATACATTTCATATTGAATTTTTTTTAAATAATTTACATTGAAAACAAATTTAATAATATATCATTAAACATTATCCATTCAAAATGGAAAGGAATATTGAAATAAATGATGGAGGTTAATTCCATACATGTTATAAAAGGTAAAAAGAACATTTGTTTTCAAATTTAATCGGGATAGAGAGTGACTTGATCGAAATGTAACAAAAAGATTCCTTTGAAAAAATTTGTAAAACAAAATAAAGGTAAACTTTTATTTAATAAATCATTTCATAAAGATTAAGAATTATTTGAAAACGTTTTATTAAAACATTATTTTAGAGAAGAAAAGTTATTCTCCCACTAATGATAAATGACGTTTGTTTTTCTTTAAAAAACTTTCTAAAACATTTTGAGTACTAAAGAGTGTAAAATGGTACTAGTACTTGAAAAACGTAATGAATAACTATAAGAGATGAAAATTAAAGGTTTAATTGATCAAATATCATATAAATTACATTAATGTAAATAAATGAATGAATAATCATGATTAGAATGATATAATGAAATAAAAAATCATAACGATCATAAAGATGATTTCTGAATTAATCAATGATTTTATGATACATTTTTTCTATTAATACTCATATGACATGTTAAAATAAATAAATAGATAGTAAATGTAATTATATGCATAATTATATAAAATTATCAAAAATAATGAATTTATAAAACCCAATTAGAAGTAACTGATTTATGAAATTTCTTTACCACATGGAAATATTATATTCAAATCCATTATGATAAAATAAATCAAATTGAAACTAAAAATTCCATGAATAATGAAAGATTAATGATATTAAATTTCAAAGGATAATTATATATATCATATAAAATAAACTACGTTTATAAAATTATAATATTCCTCAATTAATTTATATTTAGAAGCAATCCATTACATTGAGTTTGAATTGTCACATATGTCTTTATCACCCATTTTTATGTAAATCCTATTGTTTTTCAGAAAAATACGTCCTTAGATTGATTTATTCTTATATTTAATCTTATAGATTTAGGGGAGGTATTTTTGGAGCTTATTTCGGTAGGGTATCTATGAATCAATGTGTATTTATAGGTGTGATGATGGATAAGATTTAATACTCTTTTATAGTATAGGGAAGTGGAATTCTTGAAAATATAGAAAGGTGAACTCTATTGGGAGGGATAAATTACCTAATGTGCCAAAAAGTTTAAAACATAATGTACTAAACATATATTTTGTTCAATAAAAACATACACCTAACAAAAATAAGTTCATTTTTATACATTTTTTCCTTGACTTCTAAGTTACCCTCTTTTAAAAATTTGGATTTTATTATCGTAAGTCATTTTTATCCTAAGTATTTTAAACATAAAGACTAAATTATAGGGAGATATTTAATAAAATATAAACCAAAAAATAATAAATTTTATGTATAATTTATATAATATATATACAATATGTTTTGGACATTAGTTTGAAAACAAGTGCATTTAACACTAAAAAACACTACTTAAACCAAATCATGAAAACATTGTTTTTAATATTCAATGTGAAATATGTTCATTATAAAATATAATTCTATAAATTAATGGAAAATATATTATTTTTATTTACATTTACAAATCAATTGTATTATGATTAGTTTTTTAGTCAATTATAAGTATTTAAATAAAATATCACTTATTTTAATTAATAATTACACAAATAAACACTGCGTTCGCATTTCATAATAATTTTAAGTAACTAATTCATGTATAAAAATTAATGATATATTATTATTAAAATAATAACTCATTTATATTTAAAAATTGTATTTATAACCTAAAATATGATATATCTTCCTTATCTTAATGATTTATTGATGTTAAATGAAAGGAAGTGCATTATTGGTCTTTTCCTTACAAATCATTGAATATAGGTAAATTTCATGGAATAATATCCCAATAACTCATAAATTTATAAAACGTAGGTTTCATGGTCGAAATATGGCCATACAATGGATTTTGGAAAATATTCTAGGACATTTTTCTCTTTTAAATTAAAGCCATCCTACAAAGTATACTAATTATTACATTAATCGTAGTAATTAATTTTAATTACATTAAAAAATCAATATTGTAAAAAAATAAGTTGATATCATTGTAATATTAATATCATAGTGATTCCAACATTTTATATTCATTTTTTCAAAATCAATTCATAAAAATAGAAAATCTAAATTTAATGGAAATCCCACAGAGGTAGGGAGAAAGAATATTTTTAATATGAAAATGATCAAACGTTCAATACATTTTTATGAATAAATTTAATATAAAATTTATTCAAATGAAAAAATTATATTAATAAATATATTATTACATATTTTTAATTTAAAAAATTAATAATATAACTTACTATGAATAATTATTTAAACAAAAAAAGGTAGTTTTCAACTAAAATGGTATCTTTTCACTATTCATTAAAAATGAATATTCATTGAGAAATACCAAAAATTCACCCTTATCTAATGTTGGAATTAATAATTATAAAACTATGATTATATGTAAAAATAATCTTCATGCATGTTTAAAAATTTAGTTTTAAAAAAGGGACACCTTTAAAAGGTGGTAAAATAATATTTAAAAAATACAGAATTTTTTTTCATAAAATTGGTATTTTATTATCATGTATCTATAAAACAAATTTGATTAAATTAAAATTGATATATTTAATATATCATTAATTTATATTTTCATAAATTGTATAATCGTATTCATAACCTCAAATTTAACTACATTGAGATAATAGAAAAATTGATAATATTAATGGTTAAACTCGATCTTATGTGTAATGAAAACTATCTTAGTGTTGTGTGTATCCTAATTTTAAAATTGTAATTTTTATAACGAAATATAGTAGTAAAATTAAATTTATTCTAAAAATATATTTCTTATTCATGGGGTGTTACATTCTCCCCACCTTAAATAACTTTTATCCTCATAATATAAACACGATAAAGTTAATCGAGGGATTGATATTAGAAAATAAAATTATAGAAAATACCATATCACAAATAGTGTTAATTACACAAATCATAATCATAATTGGGAAAATAAAATTTATGGTCTCCAAAAAACTAGGATTTTGTAAATGATAATGTTAGTGAATATATGGAAACGCAAAAAAATTTAAATATCATGTTTTGACAAAGATAGATACATAACATGCTTAGAAGAAAGCTGATCACCACAAAACTATAAAACATTGTTATGAAAAATGTTAATATATCTAATAAAAAATTACGATAATATAACGAAATTTTTTCTTTTAGGACATTTTTTCCAAGAGTTTTATAATTATTTCACTCTATAATAATGTACCAAAATACAATTACTTGATACATTCATATTTCACAACCACAATCTTATCCTTTGTTTGTGGCTTGATCAATATCTTCTTCATATTTTAAAACAAGTTTAATAATATGGTGATGTAATGCTTAAATCTATAAATCCTTTTCAAATGTTCAACATTAACCAATTTTAAAGGTTTATCCTTTAGACCCTTCTAATAATTATGTCCCAAAACATTAGATTCAATTCAAATAAAGTCGTTATTATCAAATTAAATTTATCCATATCACCCATTTCCTTATCCAATCATTATTATCTCAACATGAAGAACATATTAGGAGATATATTTCCCCCAACCATCAGATTTCCAAAAGAATTAACCATATACTGAATCACTTTTCTCTTTAACATTCAACATATGATCTCAATTTGATATGAAATTGTAATCCAATACAATCTTTATATATTTTCTAATTCTCATGGCTAGTACCATACTCAAATGACATAATTTGTGAATCCAAATACAAACATATTAATTATTCTTCTTCATCTATAGTAGTAGAGAAATCATAACCATGATCCATTAGAGTTTTTTGGATATATTCTTCTGATACATGAGACATTGATTTCTATATTGTCACATTTCCTTATAGTTGAATCATTGTACATTGGATTCTATTTTCATTTACATACAATCAAAATCATGGGGGAATTTCATCCCAAACTTTTAGAAAAATACCACTTATTTTATACATGTACAAGGGTGATTTTTTAAAATTATTACATGTGTGAAATTACTTCTTTCCATTCTTCACTTTATGCATATTTTTCCTGTTTTCCATCAGTTCTCATGATTCCCTCTGAATCCACAATACATATAAAATTATTTATCTGTCTCATTAACACATGATTTTATTTAATCAAAATATTGGAGTTATTAGGATTCTAGTAACCTTTTATTGAATATCATAATAATATAAAATAAATGATCATTCTCACTCTATGGATCATGTGCATCGGTGATATTCATGTTCCCACAACATGGCACCATTTTTAAATGAATAAATTGATTAGATTAGATCTAATCATGTAAATTATAAAAATAGTTAACTAGTTATCAAAAATTGAAAAAATTATGGATTTTTAATATCATAATCATTAAAATGGTATCTTTTAGATGTTCTTTAATAGTCTATCATAGGTTTGTGTCTGATGATATATATTTTCCTAAATGAAGTTTCCAACATTTATAGTAAACATCATATAACACCAACTATAACACCCACAAGCCATATTCCTGGAGATGGTTCCTTGGTTTATTAGAGTAACAAGATAAAAAGGAATTAAATTCTAAAGGATTAACAAGTTTAATTTTTTTTTAATCCCATATCACATATATGTAACCAATTTTATATTAAAAATAACATAAAAACATAATAAATATCAATGTAAAATGATTTTCAACAATTAAATTAATTCCAAGAATTCATCTTCATACCCTTGTTAAAGGAAATAAATTAAGGGCGAGATAAAATTACTATTATCGATAATGTATATACAAAGATATTGTCAATTACTATTGGATAATAAATGTGGGATTAATTAAATATAATGGAATAATTTCATATAATTAATCATAGGACCTTAGAACTAGACTACGAATATTTTAACTAATAAAATAATTACATGAAAAGATAAAAATTTTAGAATTCATAATGACGTATTTATACACTATTAGGATGTATCATCATACATTTTATTATCAGGATCTATACTCAAGATATTTTAATTCTAGGGTTAAAAACTAGTATGATTTGTTTCAAGATCTACAATATTGAAAAATTAAAACTTCTTGGAAACAGACATGAGGGGTTTGACTATAACAACAATACTATTTATTACAAATAAATACAAGATTTATTACATAAAATTATACATAACAAAACCTAGATAATCTTTAATCCTAGTTTATTTTTGAATTAAGTAAATAATATAACATCTTGAAAATGGGATAATACAACATTATTGAAAAATTTCATTAATATGCTTATATAATTCCATGGCTTTTAAAACTGTACAAGATTACCTTGGGGTATACATAAAAAAGGGTTGAGATATAAATCCTAAAAAGAGAATAGAAATTGCATATGGTGATAAATGTTATAAATTAGCAATATTAATGGGGAATAAAAATATTAGGAATCATAATCATGAATTGTTAAATCTGATAGCATGATATTCATAAAGGCAACATGGGAAAAGTGGAAACAACATAAAATACTTCATCATAAACATTGGTCAAAGAAAAATACCAATACATAATGATGGGAAAAATACCATAAATGAATATGGTTAATTCCATATCACATCGTTATGTTTCATGAGACTAAAAATTACACCATTAAATAGAGCACTAAATAATTCTGGGCACACCCATCACTTTCTTTTCATTCTCATGCTTATGTGTTCCATATAGATCATAAACAATTGATTCATTCATCATAATATTTTATTCCATGATCATGTAGTTTGAAATAAATGCATGTTAACAACAATTCAAATAATTACTAGTATTTAAAGGTGAAAAACCTTCATAAGAAATCGGTATGATATTAACTACACAATTGTTTGGGCTTGGAAAATCATGGTGATATTTCAGAAGAATAATGACATTACTTAAAAATAAATAAAATGTTTTGATGAGACAAACTAGGGTCCAAATTATTTTTAAATAAAATGGGGAGTAATAGGGTCTTTTAAAGAAATTTTTCAACATTAGTAATTGGAAATAGAAGCCATAAGATAATTATGAATCTTAAATAAAGTGTAGAATGAGGGGATCCCTCACATTAGTGTGTCACTCCAAATTCTTGGGAGGATCTTCTTATGATATTGAGAGCGAATTGAGACTACTATAGAGTAGTGAGGGTAGTGTATGTATGTTCTATATGTATTTTTATGGAATATAATTGTCATATTATTTGGTTTTATAAATAAAAAGATAGGATATTTCATTAATGTTTCTCAAACATAGGTTTTGGACTCTATAATAAAATAACAAAAAACCCAAACCATTCCATAGTTTTTACATATGGTTTTCGAAAAATGGGAATTATTTTCTTTATTTTATTTATCCAAGGGACTAAATTAATCATATAATACCCTTTTTTATTTATAGGGGAGTCATACTATTAATGAAATGGTTTTAAAACCATTAAATATATTAATTATTTTCGAGAATTCATAATTGATTTATAAAAGTAATAAAATATTCTAAATAAAATTAAATAGAAAACATATATTTGGTCTTGGATACACTTAATAGTATTTATTACATCACTTTTGGGTAATTATGATGTCATAGTTCACACCATAAATTTATTATCTATTTTATTTTTTACCTGAAAATTCGACTGTCTCAGAAAATTATAAAAATTATCCATTGGATAATTTAAACGATATGATTCAAAAAGCAATAATTATTTAATTTAAATAATTTAAAAAATAAAGTTATAATTTTAAATAATAATCACCATTAATAGAGAAATTATTTGTTTTTGTCCATAACAGTTTTGAAACCCTTATAAAATTTACATTGGACTTGATAAAAATTAAATGATCCTTCTAATTGGATAAAAAATATTTAATAATAATATTTTATTAAAGTATTTTTAATTTAAAAAATACACTAATTAATGAAACTAAATTCATTAATTTAGTTTTAATATTAATTGAAAAATAAAATTTATGTATTAATGAATAAAAAATCATTTATTAAGTAAAAATAATAGAATGAAAATTTATTAGTTATATTATAAAATAATGTATATAAAATTTTTATGAGGGTCTAGATATGTATTCCTTTAATAAACTACCAAAACCCTAAGAGTATGGTTTGCAATGGTGATACTTCCATGTGGTGGTTTAGCAAACATGGTTTGGGATGTGATCTCGATGAGATTAAACTTCTCTCATAAATAGTTTATATAATTATTAAGTTTTTGGATATCATATTAGGATTGGACAAGGGAAAATACTAATGACCTATCTACCTCAGATCCTCTGATAAATGGGCATCTGAGGGTAGGATTCTACTCATTGGGGATATTAGTTCCTCTGTTGAGTAAATTGGAATTTCTAAACCCTATATTTCTAAAAATCATTTGATCACTATTTACTACAATATTATCATATTTTATGATACATTGCATTATTTTAAAATTTTATTGTATTAAACAAAATAATTTCATTTGTTTTTTATAACCATATTACAAAAAAAGACATTAAATAAACTCATTAGGTAAATTTTATTAATAATAGTTTGGGTTGTTCCAATCTTCCCCCATTTAAAAATTTCACAATTGAAATTTTCTGTTCCCACACTAAAATTGTTTATGGTGACTCTGTTTCAAATCCTTTTCTAGTTACCCTATTTTTTATTCATAATATTTATTTCTCCATATCACTTTGAGAAGTTGTATTATATTATTTCCTAGAAATATTTCACTTTGATTTAAAATATTAGCAAGTATCTCTTCATCAGAATGATCATTATCCAATTGCATCAACTCTTGATGAGAACATGTGAGAGGTATTTTATCTACTTCCTCAAGAGGGATATATAGAATACACTATGTAGTTTATATATGTTCAATAGGAGTTCTAGTTGATACCCACTACTCTTATGATTTCAAGGATCTCAAAGGGGATGATGTATCTTTGACTAATCTTCCCATTATCCAAAAATTTCAACACTTTTATCCATGGAGATATTTGGGGAACTACAATTTCTAAATAATCAAACACTAGGCCCCATTAACAATTGTATTCATTTCTCTTATGTTGGATATTTCTAGTAATGATGTGTAGTTGAATGGTTTTAACCTTTTACACCATTTCCTCATCTATTTAAAGGCCTAGAAGTTTCAATTCCCTAACATCAACCCAATGTGATTTTATTTTGAATCTATTCCTATAATAGGATTCATATGGAGCCATTTGTATTATTCAGTGGAAACTATTATTGTATGAGAACTTAACTAGATGTTGTTGTTGGTCACATCCACCTTCGATGTCAATTGAGCATGCCCTCAATATGTGCTCATGTGTGTAGAAAGTCCACTCAGATATTCCATTAGCTAGATGATGATAGTTTATATTGAAGTTTATATCACTCTTAATATAAATATGGAGTCTTTTATAAAAAATTTATGTGAATCTAATATCTCGATAACATACAATCGATATCAGTACTCTATGCAATCTCTACAATTCTATGATTTGAATCTATGAATGTTGGTCGACTGAGAAGTCACAGCAAATGGTAATTAAGTGTAAATTCTTTATAATATGATCCAAGAAATCCCAGATATTATTTCTCCTCATATATGTCTATTGAAGTCCAATAAAAAATATAATGGTGATGTTTTCACATTTCCATGTAGGTATGGGTAATTGTTTCATCATCCCAATAGATTTTTCCCTTTCCACCTTCACATGTTGACATACAATATGTCATTATCTATATTCAATAATATATTTCTTCAAATTTTCCTACAAATAGTGTTATTAGAGATATGAACACATGTTTTTTCTTGTATGATATATTAATAAGGATGAGCTATGTGAATCATCAAATAACTCATTATTTATCTATGGATTTTATGATTCACATATTTTGACCCAAATAATATGACACCTTCCTCATTAGAAATGAACTCTGAGGATTTACATTTTCTTATATTTTGAACTTTCTTCTGAATTCCCACATCATCTCTTTGTGTATCATTTAACCTCTCTAAAAGAGATGGTTTTGAAATCATTCATGAAAGGACTAATTATTTTCCATCCATTATGATTCCCATAACTATCCTTTCCAAATATAATAATATCAGATCCGTCTATATTCATATCAATGAAATATTTTCTTGAACCATTCTATATATTGTTTATTATACCATATTAAATTTCTTAAGATCTTAGTGGATTTAGTAGTTTTATTCCTTTAGCATTTATTACCATATTTTATGGATCATATTAAACTCCTTATGTTTTAATGCATACTAAATGATTTTTTTGATCCATATGTATTTCACAGTTATCTCTAAAGAGAGAGTGAGGCTACATATTCAAATAGAATATCACTATAGCCAACTATGTATCATGCATTGGGTAGTTCTATTTATGAAAACTCAACATACATGAATCAAGGAAAATGAATTTTTTAGTCATCATCAACACACATACAAATCCCTTCTTTGATGCATCGTTGAATACTTCAATGACTACTGCAACTGTGGGTAGTGTGGGTACATGTTCGGTTATCAGACTCTTTTAAAATACTTTAGGCTTTCTTGAAATTATTTTTTATTTGAAAACTTGACTCACTTTTGAGTTATCTTAGATATCGGGTTTTATTATGATGAGACATTCCTCAAAAATTGACAATAATACCCTACTAATCCAAGGAAACTATGGTCATCTATCACAAATGTTGGCCATATACATCCTTCAAAGGGACTTTTTCAACTATCCACTAGTATCAAATTTATTTTTCTAGTATTCCCTAAGAATGATACTTCCTTAAACTAGACCTATCATTTATATAAATTTCATACAACATATATTTTCGTAGGGTCTTTAGCAAAGTGATCAGATGCTTCTCATGATTCTCCTTTATTTTAGAGTATATTTGATTATCATTTATAAATACTACCACAAATTTTTTTCTATGTAATCTATAAAGACAATATTCACAAATTCTGTGATGATTTCTGGAGCCTTAGTGAGTCCCAATGGTGTCACAATGAACTCATAGTTCCCATACATTGAAGGAAAATATTCTTTGGGTATATCATCCTTCTTCACTCATACATGATAAAATCCCAACTGAAGATCCATCTTGAAAATTTATTGTGATCCACATAGTTGGTCATACATGCCATAAAACATTGGAACAGGATACTTATTATTTATTATGATCTTTTTTGATCTCATAATAATCAATGCAAAGTCACATTGACACAATATTCATCTATAAAAAAGGGGACTTGTTCACCCCATGGGAAATCACTTGGGCATAAGAATCCTCTTTACAAATTCTCCTATAGTAGTTTCATCAGTCAATAATCTTCCACAACAACCATTCTATATGGAGTATTAGATAATGGAATCATGCTAGTCATAATATTTTTTGAAAATTCAATATCTCATATATGAGGAAGGCATGGAAATTAATCGGGAAACACATCAGCATATTTCCTCACAAAGGGAATTAATTTAAGGATGAATCATTCATTAAATAGATAATTTGAGCTATATACTCTTGTTCATAGGGGAATAATATCCCCTCATGATATTTTGGTGATAAAAATATTCCTCCACTTCCTATCACTTGTACAAAATTTGGGTTCAATTCACATTACAAAGAATCATTTACATATAATGGAAATTTCTATTATATCTAAATAGGGAAAGCCATCCCATGCCCAAAATTATATCAAAATCCATGAAAGGGAGTATGAAATTGTTTTTTGGGAATTCTATCAAATAAATTTAGTTAGTAGAGGAGTTATATTATTGGGTTGAAATAATTTCTACATTTTTGGTTTTTACTGATATATCTAATTTAATTATTTATGGTGTTGTTTGAACAGTACTACTAAACTATCATGATATTAATGAATTTTTGAAACAAGAAATAAAAATTATAATCATTATTTATTATTTTATAACAAAAATACCTTTCAAAAAAATTGTTTTTGGTTTCCACCTTATTATATGTCATGGAAAATTCTAACACTTTCCACATCGATGTTTTTTTGTTGTCACAAAAACCTACGTCTTAGTGAATTAGTTTGAGAAGTTACCTGGTTTTTTATAGTTTATACAATGAAAATTTTATTGAGGGTTGATGTGATTTTTTATTTTCTTTTTCACATTATTTTGTTTCTTCTAACATAAATCATAGGATAGGTATTCTCCCTTCTCACAGTTAAATAATTTCCTCGCCCCCTTAAGAAATTTCTTGGGTGCCTCATCTTCATCTTTGAGAAGTGGGATGTTAAAAATTCATAGAAAGGGTAGAATTTTTTATATCCCAACCTAAATTAATCATAAATATATTTTTATTTCCATTGTGATACCCTTGAGATCAAATGACCACCATTTGATATTTTAGGGCACATGTGAAAATTTCCTTAGTGAAATCAATGTATCAGATCACCAGGGCTTTTCATAGACTAGGTTTCATTCGAAAAAAGAAGAAGTCAACCTTGTATTTATGAAACCAAACGCATAACATGAAATATATTTTATGATTTTCTCATATGACCCAATATAATCACTATATTTTTTAAGGGAATTGAAATACCTTTTTATTTTAATTTTGAGAGTGTGATAAAAATATTTTTCGATTTTTGATCGGAATTCCTTTCACCCCATCTCTTCGATTTATTCCTCGTTCTTTACATTGTTGATAAAATTTCATAACCTATTATATTATACCTCTATATAATAATAATCCATAAGAACCGTCTCATATATGGAACATTGTAAGATTGATAAGTTCATTTCAATGGATTTGATACATTGATCAATGATTAAGGTATAAAATTATCCATTGAATGGGAGAGGACATTATCGCATAATGGTATGAATAAAAACTTGTTATCTCTTGGAAGTATTTGGAAAATCCTATGTATCTAGGATTATATTCATAGTGTAGATAAATTGAGAGAGTATCGAAAAAAATTTCATGATTCTGGATCCCATTGGTTTGGGAATCTCATTGGGGAAGTCATCACATTTCCTCTCACATTGTATATTTACTAGATTCCTTTTATTTTGGGTCAATGGCTTCAAAAACTGAAAATTAACGATGAGTATTTTTAAACTATTAAAATCATAAAAAAATAATTTAATAAAATTAAAATACATAACTTATAAAATTCATTAATTTAAGTAACTTGTGAATTTATAAGTTTAAATATGTGTTATCAATGGTTTTTTCAAAATATATATTATTATTGGAATTTTTTGTTCCTTAAAAATTATTCTTAATGATCATGTTATTTTGAAAACGAATTTCCCCTAGTATTTCAAAAATAGATGCATTGAATGGCCTATTTTCATGTACCATGTTACACCATGTCAGGCTCGATTCACCTTATTAGAGTGGTTACCCCATGGTACATCTATTCTAGAACAATGAACACTTATTTTATCCATAAAGGGATGTATTTTCATAATAAACCACATAGACTATAATGTTTGATATTTAGGGTTATTTTATTATACTTATTCTTATCCAAAAGTATCTCACAAGAGTTTTCTAATCCTAATACCAAAAATAACTACACTTTTCCATTGATATTAACTATAAACTATATACTGTTTATTTCACATTAATACATGATTTATTGCAGAAAATTTAATAAATTATAACATGGAATAATGAGATTTATAGTTTCTTTGGTAATTAACCACAAATCATAACATCATTAATATGGGATACAATATCATTATTAGAAACATCCATAACATGCTTCTAAAATTCATTGGATTTTAAAACTGCACAGGATAAGCATAGGGCATAAACAATAAAGGGGTGAGCTATAAATCCCATTAAGTTAAAAAAAATAAAATAAGGTGATAAATATTAGATAGTAGGAATATAAATGTGTAAGAAAATGATTTTGAATAAATAACATATTAAATGGTGCATGACATAACATTATATTCATAATGAAAATTATAAAATGTTTAAACCACTAAAAATGCATCAATAATATGGGTCAATAATACCAACCAATACACAATGAATGAAGTTTCCCATAATGGAATCAGGTTCAATCCCTATCTCAAAATTACATCTCATTAGACTAAAAATTAAAAAATTCATTAGAGGCCTGTATAATTCTTGGTGCCCCTTTCAAATTCATTTTATTCTCATCCTTATGTGTTCCACATAGATCATACAATAAGGATTCATTAATAATAATATTTTATTCTATGATAAATGAATTTGGAATATGTAAATGTAATTACCAAGTCAAATAATTATAATATTACAATGGTAAAAACCCTTGATAGGAAATGGATATGGTATTTAGTAAAAAATTTATGGGCATGGAATATCATGGTAAAATTTCAGCAGAATATTATTGTAACCTAAAAATTGGTAAAAATGGATAATAAGAGTAAAAAGGGGTCTATGGTCGTTAGGAAATTAAATTCAAACTAACAGGGACATGGAAATACATGTCCCAACCATATATATTGGAAATAGAAGGAATAATATAATAAGTAAACTTTAATATAGAGGGTAAGGAGAGGATCCCTTACAAGATTGTGTGACACCATATTCTTTGGTGGGGATTATTGAGAATTTTTCATAAAATTTGGTGGAATATAGAGAGTGTGGGATGGAGTGAATATGTTATAAAATTAATTTTAGTGAATTGATGTGAATCATTAGGTGGGTTATTATAGGAATAGAGAGGGAATTTCTTTAATATTTCTCAAACGTAGGTTTTCAACTCTACAAAATAAATTAACCAAAAACACAAACCATCTTTTTGTTTTTAACATGGTTTCTACCTAATGGTATTGTTTGTATTTATTTTTAAATTTCAATGGTTTAACATAAAAATATAATATCATTTATAATGTGGAGATGATGCATATTCTTTAATAAATGTTTTTAAAACCCTTAAATATATTAATGGTTTTGGAGGATTAATAATGCAATTATCAAATTAATAAAATTAATAAAATTAACATAAAATATAATTATGTTAAATAGAAAACAAATATTTGGAAATTTTATCCTATTATAGTTTTTATTATGCGACTTCTAGGTCATTAAAATTTCATAATGCACACCATATATCTATAAGGTATTTAATTTTTACCTGAAAAGTTGACTATCTCAAAAAGAAATGAAAGAATCACCATTTTAAAATTTATATGTTTTGGTTCCAAATAAATATTAATTTTATCTTAATAATTTTATATGTATTTTCCTTTTAAAAATTAACTTAATACTATAAATTTATTGAGAAGTGCTGGGGTGTTTGACAATTACTCATTTTGATCCCTTATAAAAATTACATTTGACATTGTAATAATTATATGATAATTTATTTTTGATAAAAAATAAGTAAAAAAATATTATGAAAATATAATTTATTTATAAAATCAAATAATTCATCAAAATAAATTCCTTAATTTGAATTTGAATATTACCTAAAAATATAATTATTCATTTATTGAATAAAAATGAAAATAATTTATAATGTAAAATTAATAGTATTAATTTTTATTCATTATCATACAAAATATTTTACATAAACATTTTACTCAGGTCTTGATACATATCCCTTCAATACACCTGAAAACTCCCTAAGACTAAGGTGTGTGATGGTGATACTTTTATGGGGTGGTACAATGAACATGGTTTGGATCATGATCTTGGCAAGCTTTAACTTCTCTCATAAACAGTTTCACTCATCTATATGTTATTTGATATCTTCTTGGTATTGGTCAATGGAAATGTCGAGTGATTCTTTCTCCCTTATATGTTCTGATAAATGGTCTATATATGGTGCACTCCTATTGGGTGAGACCATCACTTTCTTTTTCTATTTCAATTGGATTTGGTAAAAACCCTATATTTATATTAATTATGTGATTACTATTCAATGAATATATTAACAATGGTAATGAAAATTAATAGTTTTTTAAACTATATAGGATAAAACCAAGGAAGTCCACCTATTTTCTATAAACATATTACATAATAGGAAATTAAATTAAATCATAAAGGGAATTTTATTGATAGCCGTTTGGGACATTACATTTTCGTTAACTAGTTTCGACCCATGAGAAAACCTATGAATCTAGGGGATTAAATTAACCATTATCTAACCCAAATCATTCATAATCAAATCATTCAACATATATCAAATAATCTATTTAATTAATTAATTGTGTGCCTCTAATATCCTGGACCTCTTCGGTCCACTACTTAGTGAAAATATGTTGTTTGAGGTAATCTGGGAGGTCAAGGTGACATATCCCCAAAACATTGATAAATTTCTAATTCTGTAAACATTTCCATCGGTGAACAGTTCTATATCTAACCTATAACGGTAGGTGAACATTGTTCTATCAGTGAGGTTTAGTGAATAGTGTTCTAACAGTGGACTTCTAACAGCGGACTTCTAACAGCATACTTAAAACAGCAGACTTCTAACAGCGGAATTCTTACATCGGAATTCTAACAACGGACATCTAACATCGGAATTCTAATAGCAGACTTCTAATAGAAGACTCCTAACAGTGGACTTCTAACAGAATACTTATAACAGTGGACTTCTAATAGTGGACTTCTAACAGCTGACTTCTAACAGCAGACTTCTAATAGCAGACTTCTAACAGTAGGCTTCTAAGATAGGACTTCTAACAGCGGCCATCTAACATTGGACTTCTAACAGGGTACATCTAACGGTGAACATCTAACGGCGGACATCTAATGGCAGACTTATAACAGCAGACTTCTAAAAGAATACTTCTAACAGCGGACTTCTAACAACGGACTTATAAAAGATTACTTCTAATATCGGACTTCAAACAGTAGACTTCTAACAACGAACTTCTAACAGAGGACTTCTAACAGCGGACTTCTAACAGCATACATCTAACAGCGGACTTCTAAAAGCAGACTTCTAATAGTTGACATTGAATTGTGTTTCCAACTTCCTACAGATTCACACCTTTGATGTTTCCTTTAACATAAAATACATTTAAATACTTATTTTAAGGACTCTTAAGGCCGATTCAAAGGCCATAAATTCTATATTAATTATTTATATGGCTCCGAATTCTTTTACATGGTCAAACCGAGAGGGTTAATGCGATCATATTTTAATGGGGAATTAAGTGTATCTTAATCTGCTGCCCAATTAAATCTTTAAAAGGGACAAGATATAATCCTCCCTTATTCTTCTTCTTTCTTCTCGGCTATGAGACACTTGACACATTCAAGCCTTCCTATAGGAGTTTCACAATAAAACTTTACTTGGATTGGTTCCGCTCTACTTTGACGCAACCGAGCTATATCGGTCAATCTTCGATATAAGGTATGTTTTATAATCATTCATTTAGGGATCATCTCCCCTTGTTTATCCTTTACATATTATATCATGTCATCTCCATTCTTCTAATGGGGGTTTTCTTGGGGTTTGGTTGGTGTGGTCGTACCATGGAATCCTTGGGTAGATGCAGTTATCGCGAGAGGAGCATCATGTCCTGTTGTTTCGATAAAGAACGTGAGGAACAACTTGAGGTAGGGGATTCATTGCTTCTATCTCTTTTATGTGAAAGTTTATTTTTGGCATGTTTAATCCCATTGGGATATAATGGAATTGACAAAATAAATATTTTTACCAGATAAATAAATTGATTTCAATCGTATGTCATTGCCTCTTATTTTTCTAGATAATGTTATATATGTTCTTGCATTTCTTAGTTGTTTGTTCATGAAAGAAATTGGTAATGAACATAAAATGGGATTAAATGATAATTTTTGGCTTAAGATAAAGAGGCATGAAAACGAATATGGTTCTTGATGTAATTTTATGTTAATCAAATTAGTGCAGTAAGAATGTTTATTTATTTTTGATAACATACTTGTTAGGTTTCTCTAATTTCGAACCAACGAATAATAAATTGGTAAACCCAAGATAGGTTTAAGAATTTGTGGTTGTTAAAAGACAATTTATTTTAGGGTTTTGAGTTACACTCTTGTTTGTTTAAGGGCCATGATTACAATAGTGAAGATGTTTTTTTACTGCTTATTGTGCTTTAATGTGATCCTGGATGGTTATGGTAATATGTGGAGGCCTGGAGGACCTTTTTGGTTGTAGCATCAGTTGATGCCCTGAGTGGCGAGATGAATCGGTTTGTGCATGTGGGTGTCATAGAGGACAGTAGGGTTGATGGAATGGAGTGGATGTGATTGTTGGTTTCTTGGTAATTTTGATTGGTTGTTTATCTGGTTTACTTTTCCCCACTGCTCAAGGTAGCTGGTCTTACTTACCCTTCTTCTGAAATAGGACAAGACATGTGGGGTATGCCATGTGCTTTCTATGTTTTGCATCACCAAGAAGGATGGCTATATGGTCCTACTATAAGTGACAATGAATCAACGGGAAGTACATCTACTCACTGTGTTTAGACCCCTTGTGTTTAGTAGCATATAATGTATTTCTAGAATACCTTGGAATGTGGGAATGTATTTATATAATGAATAATTGAATAAATGGTGTTAACCCATGGGTATGGGGATGCTGGAACATAATGATGAGGTTGTAATTTTTTAAGGAACAACTGACTATGGGTGTGATGCTAATGAAATTTAATGTTGAATTGTTCATGGTTAATTAATGTTTATATAATTGATTAACATACAATGGAACTGATTAAAAGGGAATGATGTAATATAATAAATCTCTTTAAATGGTTGTGTGCTTATAGATTACCTAGTCTTAGAAGTAGCAGCCCAGAGTATGAGAGATGTTAGCTGCAGTTGTGTCTAAGACTAGGAAATTCACATAGTGTGGTTGTGTGATATAATATATCCTGTACATTTTGTGTATCTATACACTACTCCACCTTGTCAGTAAGGGAAACTAACACCCCGGGAATTATGAGCCCTGGGGGAGTTTCCCGCAACATTCTGGTGGGATGATGGATGGCTGACTACCCCCATTGGCCCCTCTCTCTTCTCTTGGTAGTTACTGGTGCTAGAAGACAGAGTGGTTGGTTTTCCCAATATACGTGTGTAGAGGGATGTAATGTCTTGTGGTTATTCACACACATATATTATGGATATAGTTTTCTATGTACTACTATAGGTGTGACATGTATAGGCTGTGATGTCTTGAGGATCCTTACTCAGTGTATGGGCTGTAATGGATATAGGTATAATACCCAGTATATGATACACGTTATGAGAGCTATGGAGGATCCCATAAACTACCTGGTTACTTTGGTGTTTGGACATGGTGGTTTTGTTTCACGAGTTTCATATTGTGGTGCTTCATACAGGTGACTGCGAGAAGCCCTTTTTGGAGAGAGATGCTCAGGACGTGCGACATTGGGGCAAAGCGGCAAACTAGTGGGGAAGTAGTAGCGGGGTACCCTTGATATTGTTTATTATATGATATATTCTTGTATTAGTAACTTGGTGAGAGTAGCCATGGTGAGGTTGAGAACATAGTATATATGTTTACATGACATGTTATTTTTACTTGTTGTTCATTGTACTTTAGCATGCTTTCTTTACATTGCACTAGAGGCTTCGGGGAGAATCCTACTGAGTATACCATTATACTCACCCTATGTATATATAAACTATTTTTCAGGTCACATGGAGCAGGTTGGAGATCAAGGTGGTTTCCATTCTTCCCAAAACTCATGACATTATTCCATAGAGATATGCATAGAAATATCGTGTCTCCAACTTCAAACACATGGCCTTTTCGAAGATTATCTACATTACTCTTCTGTCAACATTGGGATACCATGATATGTTGTTGAATGGTTTTCATTTCCACACCATTTCATCAAACATTTCAGGTCCTAGTAGATTATTCTCACAGACTTCATCCTAACACGCCAGTGTTCTGCACCATTTCCCATAAAAGGATTCATTTGGTTCATTTAGATGATCGCGTGAAAACTGTAATTATATGTGAATTCAACCAGAGGAAGATGTTGACCCCATCATCCATTAGAGTCCATTGATCAATCTCCCAACATGTCCTCACGTGTTTGGATAGTCCACTCATATTGGCCATCAGTTTAATGATGATAAACCATACTAAAGTCCAACTCAAATTCCAGAGCATGATGAAGAGTCTTCCAAAACATAGAGGTGAATCCTGGATCCCAATAGGATATAATATATTGTGCTAATCCATGTAGCTTTATCACCTCCATGATATATATATATATATATGCCAATTGATCCAATGATAAATCTTCCCAAATAGAAACAAAGTGTGCAACCTTTATAAGATAATCCACAACAACCCAGATAGAATTGTTTCCATTGGATGTCTTTGGATGTGTGGTGACAAATTCTATGGTGATGTTCTCCCATTTCAATGATGGTATGGGTAATGGTAGCATCATCCCCTCAGACTTCTTCCTCTCAGCCTTCACTTGCTGACGCACCAAGCACATTAATGTATACTCAGTGATCTCATTCTTAATGTTATCCCTCAAATAATTATCTCAAAGATCTTGATACATCTTTGTGTTTCCTAGGTGAATAGAGAAATTTGAACTATATATATCATCCAAAGCTCCTTTTTAATATTATGAATTTTTGAAACACATATTATTTTCCCAAATATAGTAATTCCTTCTTCATTAACATTGAACTCTAAGGATTTCCATTGCTTGATAGCTTCCACTTTCTTCTGAATTCATACATCATCCATTTAAGCATCCTTTAACATTTCCAAAATAGACGGTTGAGAAATCATTTGTGAAAGGATTGATGATGTTCCCATATTTATGATTCCCATATCCATATTTATAATATCTAAGAATATTGGATCCTTTTCAATTCTCTTCAATAACTGAATCGTTGGGTTCTCTCTACATAGAGTATCCGCAACATTTTTAGCTTTTCTAGGGTGGCAATGGATTGATAAGTCATAGTATTTGATCATCTCTAACCATATTCATTGTCGAATGTTCAAATATTTAGGTGTGAATATATATTTGAGGGCTTTGTGGCCCATATATATTTCACACTTCTACCCTAATAAGTTATGCTATCAAATTTTGTAAGAAAATATCACTGCATCCAACTCCAAATCATGTGTTGGATAGTTTTTCTCATGAAAATTCAATTGCCTTGAATCGTATTCAATGACTTTTTCATTTTGAATCGACACACATCCCAATACCTTCTTCAAAGCATCACTGAATACCAAAACTATTTCTCAACTTGTGGGTAATGTGATCACGGGTGCAGTGATAAGCCTCGTTTTCAAATCCGTGAATCTCTCTTCACATTATTCACTCGATGACAACATGACTCTCTTCTAATATAGTTTGGTAATAGGGTTTGACAATATTGAGAAATTTCTCACAAATTGGTGATAATATCTAGCTAACCCCAAAAATCTACGGATATCTATTACCAATTTTGGCCTCAGTCGTCCCTCTATTTCAGCTGTCATCAATGGATCCATAGACATCCCATTTCCTGTGATGATATGGCTTATGAATGGTACCTCCTTTAACCAGAACTCACACATTTTGTACTTTTCTTAGAGATTCTCTTTTCTCAAGGCCTCTAGTATAGTTCATAGATACTACTCATGATCCTCCATCGTTTTGGAGTATATTAGAATGTTATCTATAAATACTACAACAAAATTTGTGGAGGTAATATATTATGAAAATATTAATAAATTCCATGATGATTGATAGAGAATTAGTGAGTCTGAAATTCATTAATATGAATGCATAGTTCCCATATCTTGTACAAAAAGCATTCTTGGGTATATCCTCTTTCTTCACCCCTACTTGGTAAAATCCCAACTGCAAATCCACCATGGAAAATTATTGTGATCCATGTAGCTGATCGTAAAAGTCATCAATTCATGGAAAATAGTACCTTTTTCATTATCATTATTATGTTAAAATCAATATAATAGATGAAATGGCGCATTGACCCATCCATCTTCTTGATGAAGATGACTGGTTCACCCCTTGGTGAATCACATGGGCGTTTAAAGCCTCTATTTATATTCTACACTAGTTGTTTCATTAGCTCTATATGCTCCACAAAAACCATTCCATATAGAGTCTTGGATATTGGAAATTCTCCTGGTATAAAATCAATTTATAATTCAATATAACTTCTAGGAGGAAGACAAGACAAGTTTTCGAGAAACAGTTCAATGAATTCACACACAATAGGTAGGTATTCAAGGATTGTTGTGTCCTTAGACTCAAGCATCTAAGATAGATACACGTGCTTATAGGGCATTACCATCCACACTTATGATGATGATGGTAATGAAAATTTACCCTCCTCCTTTCACTTGTACAAAATCGCGGGTCGAATCTCCATATGGAGGGTGATTTTTCTCTCATGGAAATTTATATTGGATGTATATTAGGAAATCCAATCCATGCAAATAATTGCATCAAATTGCACTAGAGGGAGTATGATGAAGTTCTCCGGGAATTTCAATCCAATAATTATGACATGGGAGGAGTTATATTAATGGGATTCAATGATTTCCCCATTTTCAGTACTCACTAAATCATCACTTCCATGATTGGTGGTGGTGTAGAGATTGTTCTGCTAATGTTTTGGGATATAAAAGAATGTGTATAACAATGAACGATAAACCTACCTTTCAATTTTTGATTATGATTCTAGCTTATATGATATAGAAACAAGATGAGTACACTAAACTATTATACACATAAAGGGGAATCCAAAGTCAAAAAGTGATAACTTATAAATAACTTTTTTTACTTAACTTATGAATTTATAGGCTTCAATCTATGTTATCCATGTTCTACATGATATCATATATTCTTAGGGGTATTTTTAAATTCCCATAATAATGTTTCATAGTAATATTGTGAATCTATCAAAGCATATCCCCTGAGAGTGTCATAAGAAAAGTGCAGCAAGGCTCATTGTCTTGTACCAGGATACCCAAGGTAATGTCTAAAACTCTTTGTTAGTGATTTCACCCCTAGGTACATATGTGCCAGATCAACCTGTACCTGCTCGTAGCCAGACATAGATGTACTTTCTTGATAATCCACTTACTCAATACTCACCAAAAAACGTTGGTATTTTTTTATTATACTTGGTTTTATATCTAAGTATTCAATAGTGTTTTCTAATCATAGTCCCCATATAACTAAACTTATCCTTTGATACCCACTATAAAAACCCTACTCTTTATCTAAAACATAATCATGATTTATTCCATAAACTCTTCACGTGATACAACATATAAAATCAAGAGGTCTATTGTCTTTGGGGATTAAGAACATTACATAAAAACATAAAACATAGAACAAAAAATCTTATTGAAATCATCCTTTTACATGACCACCACATTCCCTCATACATAGCATTTTATGGGATAACCTGAGGACATGCATAAGAAAAGGGTGAGCTATAAATCCATGTAAAGGAGTAAACAAGGTATAACATGGAGGTTAAAATACATTTTATGCAATAGGCATATCAATGGAGCATAAAAGAAACATGAACATAAAGGCATGATATAGCATATATATTAGAACATTTAAATGTGGTAGCAACACTTAGCATGGAATTGGCATGGGCAAGGCTCATTTCACATGGAGAATGAGCAAACCATTATTGCACATGAAGCATGAGTAAACCCTTGTTGAACATGAAGCATGAGTAAACCCTCATTGTAATTGAGTTAGAATGAGTCAAGACTCATTGCACATTACATATAATGATAGTATACGTTACCCAATTCATTGGAGTGCTATCAGGGCACACCCTTCATAAACATTTCATTTCATTAATAATTGTGCCACATGGATAATAAAACATGGAATAATTCATCATCATTTATTCCATGATAAATTGATGAAGAATTAATAAATGATGAACTATAATAAATAAGTAAATTTGAATAAAGGGGAATTACCTTGATAGAGAAATGGACATGGTATTCACTACAAGATTACATTGGCTTGAATAATCATGCAATTTCAGCAACGTAATTGCGTGACATATGAATTAATAAAAATGGATGATGAGAGAGAAAGTGGTGTCTCATCATATAAATAGGAAATATACGTTAAGGCGGTTATATAGATACATGTCCCAACATATGTAATGGAATATTAGATTCATAATAAAAAATATATTGTTAATGTAAATGATGAGAGATAAATCCCTTAAAGAATTTCGACACAGTAATGGGCATAAATGAAATGTATTAATGGGAGAGAAAGGGGTATCTCATAATTGAAATATAATGAGGGTAGTATTGGGGATGTGAGAAACCATACCGGAACATTTATAAATTAAAATAGAATGGCATAACAATATTAAGAATCATGGATAAAATGGGAAAGGAAGGAATCTCTTACATGGATGTGTGATCCAAAAGGCTTGAGAGGGCCCTCAGAGAGGCTTCTTGGTAGCTTGGGGTGCCTTAGGAGGATTCTATAGATAGTAGGTCAGAGGATGGACTAACTCAAAAGTAACTGATTGAAGAAGAAATGGGTTCTTGGGATGGTTTATATAGTAATGGAGAGGGAATTCCATATTATTTTGGTTTGGGACACCACACATTAAACTACCCAAACCCAAAAATCAACCCATGGTGTTTTCACATAGTTTTTTAAAAAGGGGAGTGGAAAAAATATTATATAACTAAAATGTCCAAAATTCTTTAAATAATAGGGTTACTTATCTGGAGGTTAGTCACACTCTCCAGGAAAACAATTTACAAGTCTAAAATGTTTTATAGGTCTGGGAGGGTCCACTAAGGCTTTGTAAAATAAATAAAATAACACATTATATTAATGATAAAACATATATTGTCTGAAAATATCATTTATTTTATTTTATTACATTACTATTGGGTCATTATTATGTCATAAAACACATTACATATTTAAACGGTATTTAATTTTTTCCCAAAAATATTAAATTGTCTCAGAATAGTATGAAAAATTCACCGTTGTATAATTTCAATGTCCTGATTTGAAAAAAAATATTCATTTTATCTAAATAATTTTCATAATATGTGAATTATTACTTTTAAAATAAAAACTGACATTTATCAAATATTCAAGGGTTTTAACAAAAACAAGTTTCATACAATAATAAAATTACAATTATATTCATAAACATTATATGATAATTTATACTTAATAAAAAGTATGATAATAATATGTTATTAAAATATTATTTAATTCAAAAATACATAAATTTATCTAAAAAAATTCTTTAATTGAATATTAAAATACTATTTATACTTTAAAAAATATTTGCAATATAATAGTAATAAAATGAATGTATATGATTTGTTATAAAAAAAATTAAGGTACGTAGTCATAGAACTAAGGACTTGTTAGATAACCCCATATAACACCCACATAAGACCGAACGGAAAGTTTTGTGATAGGGAAATACTCTTGGGGTGGCTCAGATAACATCGATCAGGTGGTAATATCTATCATCTTCCACTTCTATCATAGGTGGTTCTATTTGAGATTAACATGTTGAAGCTCAGCTAGAGATTGGTCAAGAGAGAATAAAAATTATGCCACCTCATTTTTTAGCTCCAACAAATGGGATTCTTGTGGGGAAGGTCTACTGGATGAGGTCAACACTTCCTTTGTCTGAGTAAAATAGAGTTGATAAAGCCCTATATGTATACAAATCATTTCATCACTATTCAACAGTTAAATTATCAACAATCACAATTCCTAAAAGTATTTGAAAATCAGAAAACATAGAACAAATGAAGTTAACATTTCATATAACCATTTTATATAATAATAAATTTAATTTGATCGATATTAATTTCCAATAACAAATGTTTGGTTCATTACAAATATGATAGGAACCATGTTTTGAATTTGGTTGAATGACCATGAAATTCACCAACAATTGTTGTAACATGTTTTTTAAAATAGTTTTGAGGAAATTTGATTCATTTTTAGAAAAAAATATAGTCATTCGGGATAATTTTAAATGATATTAAGGAATATAATCTAGAGAAATGTATGCTCCAATATCAATAATTGAAGTCATCCGTATACATTTAGATATACAAAATTTCTAAATTTTAAAAATATTCAAATGGATGTAAAGTATTATTTAATTAATGGATATGTATATAATTTTATTTTATTTATAATTTTTAGACATTAAATAATTAAATTTATTTATGACACAATGATGATGTATTAATTACCTTATTATTGAAAGATTAAAATAATTGATATTATAAATATTAATATAATTTTAAATTGAGATTTTTGATGTATTCCAAGAATATTCTAGGTTAATATGAAATGTTAGGGTTGACAAAATATATTTTGTTCAAAGTGATATATTAGTTATGACTTCCACAAAAACCAAATACTAAATAGTTTCAAAATTGACATAAATGAATTTTTAAAACAAATACTATATTATTAATTGATATAATATTCCTAAGAATCTATGGTTCAGAAAAAGGATTTAGATAAGGTTATATATATAAATAATGAAACAAATGTGGTTCTATTTCCTTTTTATAATAATATTATTAACCATTAATTATAAAAATACAATAATACATGGTAACACTTAAACTTTTTAATTAACAGTTAAATCTAAAAGATAAGGTTAATATGGTGACCTAAACTAGTCAAAAACCTATTGGATGAGAGGTTTTCTACCCATAATCACCATATAATTTAACTAAATCATTTTTAAGCCATTATAAACCGAATATTTTTGTATAATAAAATAATATTTCAAGCTTTTCCTGATGTGTCCCTCATCTCTCTTATAAAAGGGGACATCCCCTTCGCTAAAAATCACACCTCCAAAGCCATTTGTATCATCCAAAATCTGCTCAAATAACCTCCCAACGACCCTCACATAATCTTATAGGCCTTACATTGGTCATAAATCCAACCTATGGATTCCTTTTGGTCAAATCAAATGGAGGAACTCAAAGAAGAGGTAATTACATCATCACCTCTTTCGAAGTTCTTTTCTTCTCCCACTTCCTCTTTATTTGTTGTCCCCATACAAAAGAAAATATCACTAGTACATTATAAATAATTTTATGTTATTATAAATATTTTATAACCATATTCAATATTATATAAATCCTATTAATAAAAAAATCAACATACGTTCAATCATACGGCTTATAGTCTCCACATCGTGGTGTAGTTTGTTATTCCACAAATCATTATTTGGGTGGTTATAATAATGAGTATAATTGATGTAAATAATAAATATAACATGATAATGATTCTTTATATATGATATATCACCCAATTATATATGATTCCGCCATCAATAGAATTGTATTGTCGCTCGTGCGTACGTACGGATTCCCGTCTCCACAAACGTGATGAGACTCATTCCCCATTGTAACCATTTAAGAATAAATTTCATTTTATGAATTAAAATTAATGGTTAAGAACATAATATCATTATGTATATCAATAAAATACACTCTATCCATATCAAATAGGACATATATAATAAAACACATATAAAATAAATCAGTTAACAAAATAAATAATGATACTACTGAAATATTATTAACAAAGAAATATTGAAATAACATATATGATATCAAATTTATGTATGTGGTTATTGTATAATTTATTAATATTTATTTAACTATTATAAATGAGGTTAAAAAACCCTTGATCAAATAAAATTATAATGTCAGCGTTAATTTAACAATGTCTTCATATTCTGAGGTTGTTTATACGTAAGTATCTACTCGAAATTCTGTATCATCCATTTCAATGTTGCTTAAAAATATATTTCAAAACATTTTTACTATTTACTAGACTATGGTTTCAAGTACTTTATAACCTTTTTTTACTTTTTATAAAATGTTTTGAAAGGAATATTTTTTTCATTTTCCAAAAAACGCCCTTTACAACCATTTTGACAAAATTAAGGAAATATATTTTTGAACTTATATGGTCAGTATGGCTATTTTCCACCGTTATAACACCTTCAAAGCTTCCCTTACAAAATTATGAGAATATTTTAAAAATAAATGTTTTATTTTATAATTATCTGAATTTTAAATGATTTCAAAACGGAAATATATATTTCTCTCAAATATTTTTGATTTCTTTTATATCAACATCCTTTGATGGATTTTACACCTTTTTGAAGATAATTTATTATGATACAATCATCCAAAATATATTGAAGGTTTTTTGATATGTTTGAATGTGGATGTGCTATTTTTATACCATTGATTATTTATGGTTAATGTATTAACATTTTGTATGTTGGTTTTAATACTATTGTTTATGTTATTTGTAAATATTTTCATATGAGGAATTCATTGGACTTAGTAAGTGACAGGTGGATTCCGCTATAGCTCCTCAATGCCTAAGATGTTCTAATGAGACAAAAAATAGTCTTGGTATAAGGCCTTGACAAAATATTATTTGTATTCATGGAATTAGGCCTTGACTATGTGGTTATGATTTCAAGAATTATACATTTGATCATTGTGAAATTGGCTATTGATATTACATGTGATTTTTTAACAAGATTTTTCATTTCCATATTATATTAAAGCTTATGTTTAAAGAGCTTTTGTTTTAGTCTTATACATTGCTTTAGATGTTTATGTTTTTTATGATAGTTTCTACTATATTGTTATCCTTACTGAGCATCTGAGCTCACCCATTCCTAGTTTTATTTTTTACAAGATGTGAAGAAATATATTAGACTAACCTGTAGGAATAGTCTAATGGATATGAGTGTGTTCAGAAGGGACATAATGTTTTTATTGTTTTTCTATTTCATGATGTAATGCAAAACATAAATATGTATCTAGAACATCCAAGGCTACTAAGATAATCAATATTTTGAGACATGATATCTTGTCATCATGATAATGTTATATAATAATTCACCAACTTTGGGTAACTAGGGTCGGGGAATTATAGTTGGTATCAGAAGAAATTTAGTACAATCCTTGGAAGCTAGATTTAGAAAAACTATGATTAAAGAACATTAACCTAAGATATAATTGGGGGATTAATATAGAATAACTTCCTAGAATTTTGGTAATATAGAGATTTTTTTTTTAATCAGTACATCCCTATGTATATACGAGAAGGTGGAGGCAGCTCTGAAACAGATGTACATAGGAGGGAAAACTCTGACAAGGAGTTTCGGGCATGACCTAGGGTATCCGGGTACATGACAATGGGACATGCTACAAACATTATAATGACACTCCAGGGGGATATTTTTAGGATAATTCACAATTTAGTTACAAACCATTATGAAGGATTTATGAGTAAATACCACTTCAATAGGAACATTTTTTTATGATTATGGATTATATGAAAACGCTATTTATGTTAGGTATTTTACTATTTTGGAATTATGTATTAGGGTTCATAAACTAATCTTCTGAATGAAATTGTTTAGAAATGGAACCTAGTAGAAGGAATGGAAACTGTATCAATACATGTAATCCATGTATGTATTTCCCTCCTGCATGAGATAATTATAGTGGAGTTGGTGATGCAACCAGGGTCGAACAACTTATAACTATACTGGGACAACTCAATTTAGTCATGAATAATAACCATACCAATATGGATCACCCTAAACTACAACGTGGAGGATCAATGTGAGACCTATTCATGGGAAAACAACAACAAACATACAATGGGACTACAAATTCATTTGTTGCTAGGTGACAGATATGTTACATAGATAAAATATTTCATGCTTTGGGTGTAGTGAAAGGGAAAAAAATTTCATGCAAGTTTATCGCCTCACGGGAGATGCAGATCCATGGTGGTCATTAATTAAAAGCACAAAAGAGGATGAAGAAGTATGAAATATGGAATAGATGAACATTAATAATGTTTTCTTAGAAACATATTTTCTTTGTGACCATTGAGAAGATATGGAAAGACAATTTCTGAGTCTATGGAAAAAGGAGGATGAGAATATCGCAAAGTATGAGGCTAAAATTACAAGGATAGAATGGCATGTAGCATATTATATATGTAACCCGATGAGTAATATCAATCAAATATTTTATGGGTTAAAACCATTTATCCATCAAGCATTAGTTTCACAATCCTTCTCATTGTACGAAGATATTGTCTCATGTTCTATCAAGATGGAAAAGGAATTCTATGAATCTTATGAATTTAAAGAAAAGAAAGATAATAAGAGATATACTAAAAACACTAAAAATCAAATTAGGGGATAAAGGGAAAAGTAGAAATTTCATCATACAGTAAAAGTGTGAAGAAAAACCCCAATACATTCTTGAAGGGAATGAGATTGTGTTACAAGTGTGGTGAAAAAGTCCATCAAGCTCATGATTGCAAGGAAAGAAAGATGTTTTCAATGTTGAATGTTACAGTGTATTGAAATGGGGAATTATTTAAATGAATGTACTAAGCACCAAAGAAAATTAACTTAGAAGAGGCTAAGGGATAAAGGGAAATCTAATGTGATCACTACTGCTGAGGTTAATGCTCCGAATGACATGGTGTTAGGTAATTTAATGGTTTCCTCACATTTAGCCAATGATTTATTTGAATATTGACCATCTCATTGGTTTCTATCTTCCCATTTCCCTATGAAAATTAGATATTTTCAATTTTATTTAACAAGGGAGATGTCAGTAAAATATTCTAAGAGAATTATCATTGAAAAAAATATTTCAAAATCAGTTCCCATTAGGGAATATAAATGAACATTATCTATTAATATCATCATCATACCCATTATTTAATTTTATATAATCCTAGGTATGTATTCTCTTTCGGAAGATGATCTGAAAATTTGTTGTGAGAAAAAGGAGGATACAATTTTATATGATGATAAGAAGTACCTTATCTTTAGAGAATAAACATCACCATCTGATTCTCATCAAGATACAGCCCTTGTAGCTTTACTAAATTAAATTATTAGGGAGGAAGAGATTGAAATAACTATGCATGAGGAAATTAATATTCAAATAGAGGATATAACTATAGTGAAATGATATGTTAATATGTTTCCTGAGGATTTACCTGGACATTCTCCTGAACAAGAAATTGAATATTACAATAATTTAATTCATGGTTCAAGGTCCATATCGAATCCCCCATATAGAATGGACACTATGGAATCTGTTCAACTAAAGAAACAACCATAACAATTGAGTAATAAAGAATTTATTCTACCTATTGTTTCTCCATGGGGAGCCCTAGTTCTTTTTGTTTAGATGAAAGATGGATCTATGAGGTTATGCATTGACTACAAAAAGATCAATGATATAACAATAATGAACTAGTATCCCCTACCAAAAATATATGATTTATTCGATAAACTTCATGGAGCTTAATATTTTTCAATGATTGACCTTCGATATGGATATCATGAGTTGTGTGTGTGTATGGAATACATTCTGAATACATGATTTCATTCTAGGTATGGGAATTATGAGTTTACTGTAATTCCTTTTGGATATACTGATGCACCCTCTGTCTTCATGGATCTAATGAATAGATTTTTCAAGGAATATATTGATGACTTTAGAGTGGTATTTATTAATGATATATTGGTTTACTCTAAAATATATAAAGATCATAAAAATCAGTTGCACACTATTATAAAGTCTCTTAGAAGAAACGAATTGTATGGGATGTTTAACAAGTGTGAAGTATGGATTCAGGAGATTAATTTTGATGGTAATATTGTCTGTAATGATATAATATCTATGGATCCTTCTAAGAAAAGAGAAATACAATAATTTCTAGCACAAAAGATATTAACTAAGGTACATAGTTTTTCTGGTTTATAAGGTTATTATCAGTGTTTGGTCTCATATTTTTCCTGATTTGCTAACCCATTAATCAAGATCACAAGTAGATGTGAAATTTTTGTTTGGAAAAAATTGTGGAAATAATGTTTTGAAGAACTGAATATAATATTATTAAATTCTTCTATCATTAATCTACCATTGGGGAATGATATGTTTGTTTTTTATAGTGTTTCTTCAAAGAAAATACTATGTTGTGTCCTTATGTAGAATGATAGATTTATTGCATATTCATCACGGTAGCTAAAAAATCATGAACAAAACTATACCACTCATGATAATGAGTTTTCAGCTGTAATATTTTCTTTGACGATACAGAGACACTTTCTCTATGGTGAAAATGAGAGATATATACCAAACAAATAGTTTGAAATATATTTTCTCATAGAAAGAACACAATATTAGGAATATATGATGGCTTCAACTATTAAAATATTATAATTTCACTATACAGTACCTCTCAGGGATGGAAAATAAGGTGGATGATGCTTTGAGTAGAAAGGATCATGATGTATTGAATAAGATGAAAGATGAAAGGGACCATATGTTCATGGATCTAGTAAAAATTATATAGGAATTATCATGGAAGGTGAAACATCAATACTTATTCAAATGGTTTTCCAAACCGTATTTACTAGAAAGGATAAAAAGATCCCAGACTGATGAAGAGGAGTTTTAAAAGAAAATTAATGCCTCGAACGATGGGAGTTTGATTGAGTTCATATATGAAGATGGGATTTTGAAATATGGTAAGAGAAATTGTGTTCCTAACATAACTAATCTAAAAAGGGAACTATTGGATGATACTCATAGCTCAAATTTCTCTATACACCCTTGTAGCACTGAGATATATAGATATTTGAAATCACATTTTTGGTGGGACAACATGAAGTGGGTTATTTATGATTATGTGTCAAGATGTATGGTTTGTCAACATGTTAAGGTTGGAAGACAACATCCTAGAAGAGTCAGGCAACCTCTTTCCATACCTGAGTGGAAATGGGAAGATATTACGATGGAATTTTTCATGGGTCTAACAAATAATCCTAGAAGGAATGATGTAATCTGGGTAATTATGGATTGTCTAACTAAGTCATAACATTTTATTGCTATAAGAAAATTTTTAACCCATGAACGTCGAGCAAGAGTATATATTAATGATGTTTTAAGACTTCACATAGTACCCCTATCGATTTTTACTAATCATGATCATAGTTTTACATCTTGATTATAGAAAAGTCTTCAAAAGGACCTAAATAGTGATCTTCATTTGAACATGACGTACAACCCTCAAATAGATGGAAAATCAGAACGAACTATTGAAACCTTAGAAGACATGTTGAGATCATTCATAAATGATTTCCAAGGTATGTTGGACCAATATTTACCTCTTGTAGAATATTCATATAACAATAGCTTCCATTTAATTATTCAGATGGCACCATATGAAGCATTATATAGAAAAAGATGTTGCACACAAACATGTTGGGATGATGTTGGTGAAAGAAAACTCATAGGCCTGGAAAATGCTGAGTATACAATGGAGAAGGTGAATATTATCGATACCCACATCAAAGAAGCTCAAATTTGGAAAAAGAGCAATGCCAACAACTGATGAAAGTATTTGGAATTTCAAGTAGCAGATCTATTTCCCTTGATGGTATCTCTAGGGAAGAGTGTTGTACGATTCAGTAAGAAGGGTAAATTAAGTCCCAAGTACATCGAACCTTTCCAAATTCAAGAATTAATTAGGTGTGTAGCTTACCGATTGACAATGGCTCCAAGTATCTCCAATGTACATGATGTGTTACACATATCACTATTGAGAAAATACATTCCTAACCCACTGTATGTACTCACCTATGACTAAATAGAACTGAAACATGATCTATCTTAATGTAAAGAGACCTTCATGATTCTTGATACCACAGAACAAGTTCTGAGAAACCAGAGGACTCATCCGGTATAAGTTCTATGGAGAAACCATAAAATGGAAGAGTTAACGTGGGAACCCGAGGATCTTATGATGAAGAAAGACTCAAATATTTTTTATACAATACTATTCTATAAATTTTGGGGATGAAATTATTTCAATTAGGGAAGAATTTAACACCCAAATCTTCCATGGTACATTCTCTTTGATTAATGCAATTGCTTGCGCTGTATGCAAATTCGAGTTCTAGCACACAATGACAAGTCAAACTAGAGATTAATAATATTAGTTGACACTTTTTGAAATTTTATAATTTCATTTTTCAAAAAAGGACATAATTTTTGGATTCGGATGATCAAAATTAGATTGGGGGAATTTATGGTTTTTTCCGAAAACATTCAATTATTTTTTAATAGAGAAAAAACACTACGTTGTTATTTAAAACCAACTATTTATTTATATAATCAGTTATTTTATTTAAATTTATTTATGTAAAACTAGATATATAATAAGTATATATCTTCAATATAATTCATTGGATTCATTTTATAATAAAATTAGATATATAAAACATTATTGAACTTTTAACCGTCATTTACCCCCTTTATAGGCACATTTTCAAATTTTCATAAAACATAATTTTACTGATTCTATGAATTTAATTTCAAAAAAAAACAAGGGAAATGATTAACAACATAATTAAAATTTGTTTTAATAGTACGACAATAATTTTTGGTGAATAGAAACTTTTGAATTTTATTTACCACGGTTAAAAGTAAATACGGTAATTAAAGGTAAAAATGATATTATAATTACCCTGATACATGTCCTAATTCTCTTGGATAAGTGTATTTTGACCAAAATAATCATTAGGAATACAATATTATCCTTTTTTTCCTTTTGTATTAGATTAGGAAATTTATTATGATTTTATTTATTGAAGAGTTAAAATTGATAAATTCAAAGTTCAATAACCGATCCATTTTTAATATAGGGTCATACATAAGATAAATTCGACTATAAAAATTCATTATAAAGATAAAAATGATTTCATACATAATATTATTTTATTTATATTTTTTAGACATTAAATATTTAAATTTATTTATGACATAATGATGTTGCAGTAATTACCTTATTATTGAAAGATTAAAATAATTGATATTATAAATTTTATCTTAACTCTAAATTTAGACGTTTATTGTATTCCAAGAATTTTATAGGTTAATATGACTTCTTAGGGTTGATTAAATAAATTCTCTTGAAGTGATAAAGTTGTTATGACTTTCATAAAAAGCAAATATTGAAGAGTTTTAAAAATAATGTAAATGATTTTTTAAAACAAATATTATATTTTTATTTTCTATAATATTACTAAAAATATATGTTTTGGAAAATGGAAATAGATATGGTTATAAATATCAATAATGAAACACATGGGGTTCTCATGGATTTTTAATGTCTGTTTATTAACCATTTATTATAATAATACAAGAATACATTGTAAATGTTAAACTATTTAACTAAGAGTTAAATCTAAAATATATGGTTAATACGGTGATCTAAACCTGTGTAAAACCTATTGTTTGATAGGTTCTTGACCCATACCAACCTTATCCTAGTAATAAATCCTTTTTGAGCCATTATAAACCAAATATGATAGTATAATAAAAAAATATTTCATGGTTTTCTTAAAGTGACCCTCGCCTCTCTTATAAATGGGTACTTCGCCTTATCATAAAATCACAAATCCAAAGACATTTTTATCAGACAAACACTGCTAATATATCCTTCCAACTAACTTCAATTAAATCTATAGGCCTTAATTTGATCAGAAAGACAACCTAAGGAGTAATTTTGATCAAATCAAAAGGAAGAACCCGAAGAAGAGGTAATTACTTCATCACCTCTTTCGAAATTCTTTTCTTCTTCCACATCCTCTGTCTATGTTTTTTCCATACCAAAAAAATAACTCCAGTACCTTGTACATATTTTGATGTTATGATAAATATATTACATCAATATTCATTATTCTTTCCATCCAATAAACAAAAAATTCACCATACATGTGTGTGTACAACTTACCATCTTCATATCAGGGTGTAGATTGTTATTCACCACATTATTATATGGATGGGTATAATTATTATTATAATTGATGTAAATAATAAATATAACATGTTAATTATTCATTATATAAGATATAACATCAAATTAAATACGATTTTTCCATTAAAATAATGGCATTGTTTCTCGTGCGTATGTATAGATTACTGTCTCCATGAACGCGATAGGATTCATTCCCCATCGTAACCATTCAAGAGAAATTTTCACTTTATGATTAAAAAATAATGTTTAATTATAGAATATCATTATGTATATGAATCAAATACATCTAATTTATATCAAAAATGACATAAATAATAATTCATATAAAGGAAAACGAATCAGTTAACTCCTGAAACAATGATACTACTGAAATATTATTAACAAAGCAAGACTAAAAGATCATATATGATATAATAATAATTTATGTGGTTCTTGTATAATTTAATAAAACAAATTACTATTATACAGGAGGTAAGCATACCCTCGATCAAGGAAAATTTCATGTTAAGTGTGTATTTCACAATATTTTCTTATTTCGTGGTTGTTTATATGTAAGAATCCATTAGAACTTCTTTATCATCCACATTTGTGTTTCTTAAAAATATATATCTAAAATAATTTACTATTTACAAGACTCTGAGATAAAGTAATTTATACCCTTGTTATGATTTTTATAAAATGTTTTTAAATGAATATTTTTGGAATTTTCTTAACAAATACCTTTACAACCATTTTTGATAAATTTATAGAAATAATGTTTTTTAACTTATACGGCGAGTACAACAATTTTCCACCATTATAAAAACATCAAATCTTCCCTTAAAATATTATAATAATATTTTCAAAATAAATTTTTTCTTTCCTAATTATGTGACTTTTAAATGATTTCAAAATTGAAATAGATATTTCTATCAAATAGTTTTAATTTCTTATATGTCAACATTCTTTGATGGATTTAACACTTTTTTGATGTTTACTTATTATGATACAATCTTCCATATTTTATTGATGGTTTTGTGATATTTTTGACTGTGGATGTGTCATTTTTATACCATTCATGGTTTATGGTTAATGTATTAACATTTAGTATGATAGTTTTAATATGAATGTTTATGTTATGTTTCAACCGTTTTATATGAGGAATGTATTGGAATTAATAAGTGATGGGTGGAGCCCGAAATAGCTCCTCGATTCATCGGTAGGTCTCACAAGACAAACTAGTGTCTTGGCATACGGCCTTGAAAAAATCATATTTGTACTCTTTCCACGAGGCCTTGACTATGTGGTTATGATGTCCGACATTATGAATTCCATTATTATGAAATTGGATTTTGATACTACATTTTATTATTCGAATAGTATAATATCCATGTGAAATAGTAAATGGAATTATTTGATTTATCATTGCCATATTATAAATATGTTTATTTTTAAAAGTCTTGTGTTTTATTCTTATACATTGCATTAAATGTTTATTAAAATTTATGATAGTTTCAATTATATTGTTATCTTTACCAAGCATCTAAGATCACCCTTTCCATGTTTTATTTTTTCCAGGATGTGAAGATATATATTACAATTAACCTGCAGGAATGGGTTAGTGGATATGAGTGTGTTCAAATGGGACACGATGTTGTTGTTGTTTTTATTTTAATAATGAAATGTAAAACTTATGTAGTTTTTTAGAACTTCCAAGGCTACTAAACTAATCAGTCTTTAGAGACTTGATATCCTGTGATCATGCCAATGTTATGTAATAATGTACTGACTTTGGGTAACTAGGGTTGGGTCTTTACAGATTCCACTATTGAAGTAGAATATTTGGTGGCTGGAAGTTGCAATTATAATGTGTTGTGGATCTTACACACACTCACTGAGTTTTATTTTTTTTGTAAAAATACAATTTTGTGTTATAACCTAAGTAAGTTTTTATAAAGTAAAAAACCTATCACATCCCTAATGAGCTAAAAACATAGATATGATACACCATTTACTTCTTTGTCCCAAAAAAATGAGATATAATTTTACAATTAATCATAATTGAGGGAAAATTGCTGTTCTTTTTAGAAAACAACTTCATTCTTAATGTTTTGAATACATTATATAGAATATAGGAATGGTAGATACAAAATAATCATTCATAAATACTTTCAGTTTTAATTATCTTATTATTATAAAAACTACTTAAAAATGATGAGTAAATATTTTATGCATTTAAATTTTATTTCACGAGACGAAATTTTATTATGGAAAAATTCTGAAAAAAAATTTGTAATGATTTTTTTGGTCCATGTAAGTCGTTAAGAAAAATTTGATGTACATTTTAATGATAATAAACATTTTCCCAAATTTTTTTTATTAATAATATTAAATTATAATTTATTTTGACAGATAATTTTTAATTGATATATTTTGGTACAAATTTTTCAATAGTAATTTATTAGTATAATTAATTTATTTAATTTTATTATTACAAATTTTTTATAATTTAATATTTTATTACATATTTTTTATTAATGTTTTTTAGGTAGAAATTCATCATAAAAAACATTTCATTATATTTTTTCCATATAATTATTTTGAGAAGAAATTTAAATTTTTTTATTACAATTTATTCTAATACATTATTGTTACAAAATTTCAATGATTGTAATTTTTGATAAAAATTTATTATTTAAATTCTTATTATTATATGTTTATAATTTTGTTTTAAAAAAATTTCCTTCCGATAATTTCATATTCTAACTTAAGTATTCAATTGAATGTTTATAAATTCATCTTAATAAGTTAAAATTAAATGTATTATATATTTAAATCTATATATTTTGTAATTTTAAAGTTATTTTTAGTAATTTTTATTTTTTTCAAACTGATTTTTTTATTACACAAAAACATTGACTGATAAAATATATAAACAAAAATAATAAAAATTAAGAGTTCATATTGTTTTTATTTCTATGTGTTGTTAATCAAAACAAGGTTATTAATCTGAATCCTTATATCTTGGGAAGTTTAATTGTTGCTCTATTGAGAATATAAATATTAGTGTGGGGGATTATCTTTTCTCTTTCAATTTCTCCCTACTAGAAGCTCTAAGCTCTCCATTTCACCTTATTTTCATAAATTTGTTATTTTTCTATTTCAATATTTAAAATCATGGATTCTACATGAGATATTTAAACAATACTTCCCATAAATGAATGGTTAACTGAGAAGGTTAATTTTGATAAATATGAAACACTACAAATGAGTTCTATTATTTTATAGGCTGGGAATATCCTTATGTTAGGAGGAAGGAATTTGATTTCCTTTATCCAAATATAGTAATTTTTTATTCTTCTTTTAATTTTTTTGAATTAAATGTTTTGTATTTGAAGACACCATTTGGAATGTTTGTGATATACCAATATGATGTAAATAAAATAAATATTTTTATCAAAGACCTCATGATGAAAGAATTATATATTTTTCTATGAAAAAATTTTTTCATTATTGAGAATTATATTTTTATTTATATTTTTGAATGTATGTTATTTTCATTTTATATTGATGGATGAATCCAATTAATCTGGCTATTACATTTAATTATTTTTAACGAATACATAAAAACATTCTATAATAATTTTTTGGTCTCTGTAAAAATTTCATTCCCTAATATATCATGTATATTTTTTCATTCTATAAAACCATTATTTTTTAAATCAGAACGAGAAAGAATGGTTTAAATTTTTTTATAATATGATGTTATAAAACATTTTAATAAAATCCTTAATATTTTATAATTTCTAATGTAAAGGTGTATAAATAAAGGAAAATCAAATTGAAGAGGGAGGAATGAAACATAGTATAATACCATTAAAGTTGAGTTACAAAATATTGGGGGAGTAAGTGTTTCTATTTGATATTTTTTATATCATAAATTCTATGTTGTCTTCTTCTCGAAAAGTGGAATATTTTTTTGCCAAAAAAACTCATCACATTATAATATAATTTTCAAAATGATAATACATTTAAATCAAGTATATGATTCGTTACATTTTATAATTACATAGTTTTATGTATATTTTTAACGAACTTTTTCTCTTGACAAATGAATAACAATTTATCAAAAATATTAAATTAAAATATTTATATAGATTTTTTCATAATATTAGATATATCATCACATATTTCATGATGAACATATATAAAAGTTCTTGAGTCGGAATATAACAATGTCCAAACTAATGAATTTATATTATGGATTTTGGATAAAAAAACAGATGGAATAAATAATGTTTTCTAGAATAAATATCATTTAATATTTAAAAGTGATATATTCCACTATCTCACTAGAACAAATTCATTCCACTAGGAAAACTAATATTATAATTTGATGGTATATAAATATATGAGTGTCATACGAACATGATGAGATTCCAATGAGTTTCTTCGAAAGACATTGAAACCACCTCTGAGATATATAGAATGTGAATGTCGATGCTTTCCCAATGAATATGAGTAATGATCATATAATAGAGGGATTCTACATCGCTCTTGATAATTTTGTATCTATGAATATTTTGGTACCATATTAATCCCTTGAGTGATCACCTCATTTTAATTTTTAGTGAGTATTTCTATAAAGGCTTTCACGATGACGTTATTTTTAAAATTTCACGATATTTTTATTATTTGTATTGATGAATATTATATGGAATGATTGAGGGATTCCAGTGATAAGAAGGCATAGGATTATATGATCTTAATAATCAAGGGTTCCCATTTCTATGTAAATAGAGTTATAATAATTATAGTATCGAGTGATTCTGTGATTAAAGAAGACATGCCTTTAACATTTAGTTATAGAAATGGAAACTTAGTATCTAAGATGTGTAATTCCATAACACTAAAGGTTAAATATTGGAACAATATTAAAAATCCTTTTATTTTGTATACTTTTTTATAAAGGTTATTATTTCTTGTTTTGGAATATTTTTATTTCCAATATGCAATCATATAAAAAAGAATTTCATTTTCTATTTTTTCAAAAAATAATATTTCAGATTAATTATTCTTAAAATATATAAACACTAATGATTGGATGTAATCTATGTCTGATATTGTATAATTAAGGGGCTTGGAAAAATGTGGGTAGTATTTTAAAAACAACAATTCATCTCCCCCATCTTGTAGTTATTTTATTACTCTTATAAATAATAATTATCTAAAGATGAATAATTATTAAAAATAGGATAAATTATTTTTAGACAGTTTTATTAGAATATTACATTACATAATCATCCATAAAATAAACATTCCCACATAAATCATGTAAGTGGTAAATCCAGCCTAAACAAAGATTCTTATAATGATTGAACATTTAAGAGAACATTATTATTTAATTTTAACACTACATTTAAAAAACATTTAACATTTAATCAGTATCATTCATATTCATTAAACTATTTATTATAACTATATAATTTGTGTTGTTAGTATAAATGAATTTATTTGTTCTTAGAGGTGGTAGTCCCCATAAATGCCCAATTAATGAGTCCATTTTTCAATGAATAGATGGAATGATGGAATATAATAATTGATCATTTTATAATTTTATTTTTGAAATATGAAACCTAGTTATTGTACAAATCCACACATGATACAATATCTGATATATGGAAATAAAAAAACCACATCATGTTTTGGAGGTGGTAGTCTCTACATTCACAGGATCAATATTTTTTTCTCTTAATGGGTAGACAATATTGAATATTTCTTCAATTATTATGATAATTAAAATTCATTATAATAAATATAATTATTTATTTATTTTTTCATTGTTATTAAAGGTTTTAGGAATGATTATAATAATATAAAATATAAATAGATGGTAAATATCATGTTTGATGCATGTTCTTTCTCTTGGAAAACTCCATTGGTTTAATAGAATTCAGAATGATTTTGGTGAACTGATGCTTCAATAGGTGGGAGTGGATTCTATAATGATAACGAAAGAATATTTTAAAGCTTTATTTCCAAGGTGACGTGTAACATTCAATGGGTGTAAGTGGTATCCTTTTAGAATAGAATAAAATAGAACTTTTGGAAAACACATTCTATTTTAAGAAATCTATGCAACCATTCAATGTTCAGTGGGTGAAAAGTGTAAAATATGTATTTTGGGACAATATATGGTATAATATCATATCATCTATATATTTTCAGTCATGTGAATATTAATTTAAGATTTTTTTACCTCTAAAAATTTATCTTAGATAAATTTTATTTTACTAAATAATTTTTAAAAATAATAAGTAAGATTAAGGAGAAATATTAATAATAAATACTTTTACAAAATGTAAACCTTATGATTTCAAATTATAAAATATTTTAAGCACATGAAAATTATAATGGTGTGAAATTTTAATATTTAAATAAACACAATTAAATAGATAATGTATTTTACCAAAATAATGTTTTTAAACAATAAATATGTATATATATATATAATATATAGTTATCTTGGATGCAAATTTTAGTGAAATAAACTGATTTATTTTACGATTCTAAAAGTTAAAAATCATTCAAGAAAATATAAAGCCAAATATAACCATATAAACACTTCATTTGAAGAAAATACAAAAAGTTATTTTTTATTAATGTAATGCTTTCACTTAGTTTTAAAAAAGATAGAGATGAGATTATAAGATCAAAGAATATTTTTAAATGAATAATTTTATTCCTTAATTTCATGTTTTTTTCAACAAGATTTTTTGTCTTCCTGGAAAAGAATATATATTGATAAAATATAAAACAATATTATATTTTCATAAAATTGAATTATGAATTGGTAAATTAAAAAATAATTTTTATATAGGTTAAATACCAAAATTTGTAAATTATATTTTAAAACAAATTATGTAATATAATGAATATGTATATTATTCAAAACGAAAATTTTCAAATTTAACTCATATTAAAAATTTACAATCTAAATATTTAATTATTTACCATATTAGTATTTATTTTATATTAACTAATAATTTTATTTTAATATTTTATGTTTTTGATGTTTTGTGTATAATTTATCACATGTTATCGAAAAGAACCTCAGATTATAATGGATATAATGACGGGTCATTAATGTAACAACCCCTAATGTATGGATGAAAATTTTTATAGAATAAAAAAAGGTCATAAATCCTATGACCAATGATTTTTTCCAAATTGTCAAAGAAATTTTCTCTAGAAGTTTTCCATTTCTAAAAATTGATGTTGAACAGGGTACAAAATTATTTTTATAATATATCGTTTTCTACCCATAATTAAATCCAATGTTAATCAATGATTTGGAAAAAAAATTAGAATGTAACAATTTCTATATGGTTATATATCCAATGGTAAAATCTTCCATATTATTAAACCAATATCTATTATCATGTTACCATTATTCATCATCTTTTTTTAAATAATTTTTTTTCTAAATTTCAGGATATAGAAAATTTTTTACTTTTTCTATAAATATATTTATATTATTAATATTTTTATTTAGATGTTTCATATCATTTATGTTTTAACAGAACATAGAACAATACACTTATTGATCTCTAATAATAAAAATATTCATAAAAACAATCATTATCTTAGAAGGAAATAAAATTATAAGGTACCTCGTCATTAGATTATATAAATCATAATTTATCATTCATCAACAATTATTAACATTCACATATTTATAATCCAGCACTAAAATACATAGGTAAACTCCAAGTAGAATACTTAATTTATTTATTCTTCAGTTTTTAAATGTGCATGTGTTAGCTTTTTACAGTCAGATTTGTAGTGTCCTTTCCATTATCACGGAATAAAATATTCATCACTATAACTTCATTCCTTTATCAAATCCACACCTTTTACTTATATATTTTTTAGAATTTTAATATTTATGTTATTTTTTGTGGATTTCTTTACAATAGTAACAACTAACATTTCCATTTAGATTACAAGAAATATTTTTAATAGAATATTCAATTAATATAATTTTATTAAATATCCAATCACATTATGATTGTTCATTATTGTAACATTAATTTGATAATTTTCATTGAGTATTATTCTCAATGAACCGTGATTGAAATTTACCACTATAATGAGTAATGAGTGATGTTATGAAAATATTTTTAAATATATGTATCATAGTCTTGATAACACTTGTAAGGTGGGAAACAAATGATGTTTTAATATCAATATTTAGAGGCTCATAACATTTTAATACTTGTACACATGAATTTATGATATGGTAATATCAAGGAGGATATTATTATGACAAAATTGATAGCATAAATTGAAAATATTATAAGTTTATTTACATATTCATATATGATATAATTTGCCTATCCAGGTTAACCCTTAAATAAGAAATTGGTCCAACTCTCAACATGGTCTGAGAGATATTCCCAGTATTTTGAGGCTATAAACAATTTTAATCAACCATGAATAACTCAATTTGAAAAACTTTATCCCATGAAACAACATATAAATAAATAAAATAATAGTAAGTGAAAATAATTATTGGAGAATAGTTATGATATCAAGAAATAACTCCCTGTGATCCAAAGGATCACCACAAATCACAAATCCAAGCTCCCTCCATCATAAACACAATACAATATCATCCTATAATAGAATATTTTAAAGTAAGAATGAGAATAGAGATACATAAAATGGATTCCAAAGAGAAACCGCGCCCTATGTTTTGAGACAAGAATTTGGATCAAGGAATATTTATTGGATGGATCCATAATAATGTTTTCTTTTAAAAATAATGGATGTGATCCATGTTACAACATTATTTTAGTAGGTTCACTACATTTTACAAATAAAATTTTATAATGAGACATGTAAAAGTTTATTATTCTTACTGATAAATAATATTTGTATTAGAATATAAATATCTCCAAGAAAGAATTAATATAAAAAACCATGAAGTAATAAGAAATATTAATGGGGTTTCTCAAATAAATTCGTTATTCCTACATTGAAATTGTATTAAGAATATAATATGTAAAAATTTATGTGTGAATTTGTTTCTTCTATAATATATTGAAAAACAAATCCAAGATGGTTTCCCTATGCAGATGAGGATATTTTTATGATTAATATAACTATATATTTTTTGTTTTATTCCATAATATATTCCATGATTTACAATATGATTTTATATTCCAATTTTTTTAATAATTTTGGTAAACAATGGTAATAAATAGAATAACTACTTAGGTTTGTCATTAGAACATTCAGGTATTATTTTTTAAAGTACAACTGATGAGTAAATAGTATTTAATGAAGTGTGAATTCTAGGAGTCAAGGGGATATAAAACTATTATTACTTCTAATAAGTTTAATATAGTAACATTTTAATTCTATGTAATTTAAAATATATATATATATTATATCTAGTGGAAGATATATCTATAGAGAATAATTACATCGTGGATTCAAATGCACCATAATAAGTAGTTTAGTAATGATTTGATAAGTAATTTGGAGTTGTAATGATATAGTAATGATTTATCATAATAAATATTAATATTTTATTATTAACTGGGTCAAGTTAATAAATGATGTAATAACTGAATATACATGGTGATAACTCTTATTGGGGATATCATAAGATGATTTTAATCACACATAACATTAATGTGATAATTTCTATAAATTATTTAGCATATATGATTTTTATAGTAGTCTCATTCTATAGTGAGAACATGTTGATTCTATGAAATTATTATTTAATATATTTTCTTTTGTTCTATATAATGTCTATTTTAATGGAAATAGATGATGTGTGACAATCTTGTAATGGAGTATCATCAGACAATGAGACTTATACTGATCATGTTCATAATTTTTAATCATCAAGGGAAGAGGTCTATAAAGAAAAAACTGCAAATAATATCTGAATATTTTATATGATTATTTAGATATTTCTATATGAATATTTCTGACATTAAATTTGTGATTATAAATATTGTATTAAATGAATCACACACTTTTATTAATTTAAAAACAAACATGAAAACAAATTCTCATTAAGAGGTAGTATATATTGGGTTCACAATAACTGATATTTCATTAATTTAATAATCTAATAAAGTTATCATAACATTTATATTAATATAATTTTATATCTATAAAACATTGAATTAAATAAAACTATCTAATCACATACATTTACATGGTATTTCATCAATGAGTTCACTAATAGAGTCAAATAAAGACAAATGAAGAATGTTCTTTGTTGAAAAACACTCTGAAACATTGTTTATGATATATTAAGTTAAATTTAGTGTTTTACACAATAGTATTCATATGAAGGTTTTTTGTTGGAAAAAAAATTCTCTTTTAATTGGAACTTTAATGTGTCACATGACACTAATCTTTTACAATTGGTAAGTTCACAAAAATATAATAAAAAATTTCCTAAAGGGTGATGAAATAAGGGTATAGAGAATCTCTTTAATTTATTTAAAAATTAATGACAATAATAAATATTATTCTTAACATCTACAGTAAAATTTATTCAATTATCATTAGTCTCAAAAATTTAGTATCAATATATTCATGATTAGAAAATGTGAGTTTAATAATAAAATAAATTATTCAAAAAAATTTGTGAAAATAATGTTAATTTATTTCATGACTTCCCTCATTGTGAACCCCTTATAAACATGAGGTTATGATGAGAGTAAAACTTGAGGCCTCCCACCAATAGTCCTTGGGTTGATGATTTCCATCAATGGTATAAAATATGAAAGTTCGAGGAATTACCATCATAAATTCCAAGAATATGATAATGAAAAAACTAATCAACATAATGATATAAAATAAACTCAAATACAAAAATAAAAATAATTCATAAAATATTAACAAAAATGTGGGTATCCAAGAAAAGGTACCAAAAATTGAAACTACTAGGTAGGGACTTTGCCAGTGACTCCAAGATCTGATCTAGTACAATCTCAGACATTCTCTGAACTCACCATAAAATCCAATAAAAAAGTTTACATACTTATTTTGGTGATAATTGTTGTATAAATAATAGGTTCCTCCTATATATCTCAATTAACATAAGTGGAAAGGTTAATAATTATTCATTGAACAAATAATAGGTCCAATAATCATTTACCAAGGAAAATATCATCCATCCCCCCTATATTTTCCCCACACTATAGATAATATAAGAATAATGACATAAAAATTGCAGAATATGAAAAAAAGGTACCCCAATGTCATATTTTCAATAGGTTTTTACGTGCATTCTCTAACATTAAATGTTCTAGTGATCTATTCCCATATATAGAATCAAATCATACCTACATAACATGCATAACATTTCATATCTAGTGTGTGTCAGACCAAGTCCCAACATTCCCTACACATTTGGGATAATATAATGTATATGTAACTAGTCTACGTTGAAGACCAGATATCAATATCACAAAAACAATATTATTTTTCACAGGATTATGTTATCATGAACATAGAGGAGATTAATTTCATGTAATCCTCTTACCGTGCACAAAAAAATTCTATATATTCCATGTCATCATCCCACCATCATCACATAAATCACACTAAAAAACACTGGACTTTACACTTATACCATGCGTGGAAGAGTGAGTAGGATATTCATCATTCCATTCCATAACAAATTATATTAAGGAAAACACACAAAAACCTAAGTGTTTCAGTGTTGATTGGGTTATATAACATGGGTGGGGTGTATAATTATATCATATGAAATAAAATGTTAAAAAATATACACACAAGGCCAGTCTAAAGTGATTTAACTGAACATGACCATCATAGCCCACAAGCACTGTCATACTTCCACCACATTGCACTAAAAACTTCTACAACAAAAAACATATCAATTCGTCAATTTTCCCATGCAATACAACTATAATAATCATTCAAAATTTCCATTTAATCCCCTAATTATTTCCATTTATGTAATTACAATTTGAAAAATATTTTACATTAATTACACATTTCAAATCCATATTTTATCAAAAATAATTCCCAAACATCACCCATATTTATTTTCAGCCACAATAAAAATATATTTTATTGTCCACATTTCATTTAAATATATAGTTTATTCAATTTCATCTTGGAAGTATTATAATATTATATATATATATATATCACATTTTATTACTCTCGATTGGATATAAAAAAACACCACAATAATTTACTAACCACCAGAAAACTCACCTACAACACATCCCACACCAACAAAGGAAACAATCCTTACAAACTACAACAAAACCAATGTCAACAACTTCCACCACAACCTCAAAATATTTCATTTCCATGATATCCAAACACTTCCTTATATCCCAAAACACCTAGAATCCAAATCCCGTGGTGTTGGATAGCATTAATGAGAGATCATTGAAAGTCTTGCAATATCCTTCTTGTTCAGGATTGTTCTTCTTGTTGTATATTCATGCTTGCATGTCTCACTTCTGTTCTGTTTTTTTTTGTATCGTATGTTCATGTACTGCATCATAATCTTCCTTATATTCCACGAGTTCTCGAAGTAGGAGTGATTCCCGTTTCATAGGTACGAGATACGGTTTCCTGACATGCCAACCAATAACATTAAATAACATTAATTTCATTAAAAACATCAAATATGACCGTTATCGTTATTTAAATAATATTGACAAAAAGTTAACAAATGATGTCACAATGATTAAGTGAACGATGTATTTTTCATGATATGTTCTTCACAGTATGAGCTTAATTGTATGAGCAGCACGGTATGAGGGTCACGATGTATAGGTCACGGTGTTTTGGTCACTATGTTGGGGTCACGGTGTCTCGGTCACGGTGTCTAGGTCACGGTGAGTCCTTACTTAGACAAATATCTGTATTTGGACTTAGACATAATATGTAGAATATGGATTATGTTTAATCATTAGATAGTAAGACAACATGAATTATAAATATAAAGGCTTGATAATATATGTGAGATTTGTGATCATTCATAGAACTTGTAAATAATAAAGGGAGTAATTAACATCCATATGATTTGTTATCATTAAACCCTGATGTGTAGTTATTATTGAGATTGAAGACCATTAGCAAGATGTGCAATTATGATTGAGATTAATTAATATTAAAAGGATTTGTGATCATTAAAACATGATTAACACATGTGGAGTCCAACAATCTCCCCCTTTTTGATGATCACAAATCAGATATAGTCAAAATATAAAAGAAATGTAATAGTAAGTAAAATAGCATAGAAAAAAAACATTATAGAACTGACACTTGTAGCTTTTATCCCCCATTTATACTTGTAAATTTTTCTCCCCCTTTTGGGATTATCAAAAAGTAGAGAAAATGAAATGAAACTCGGCAGTTTTCATTAAAAAAAGGTTCAGAATACAACATACAGGAGAATTACAAATAGTAAACAAGAAATGACATCCCATAAAAAAGAAAACAGTCACTATACTCTTCAGGGATCCAACTTTTCCTTGGCATTATCAGTAGTAGGAGCTGGTGCTGAAGTAGAAGAAGGCATAGATGCAGTAGATAAAGAGGGTAAGGGTATAACTTCCAAAACAAATGGATCCAAAGTAGGATCAGTAGAAGATCTAGGCTGAGGATGGTCAAGAATGACTGGCCGGATCTGAGAAAGAGATTGGCTGACTGACATGGTAGTTGAGGCTAAGGCAGGTAGAGCAGGTCAAAGGGGTGCAGCAGTTGGAGCCACGATAGCAGTACTCTTCACATGAAGATACAACTTCAAAAGATTTATGAAATCAGTAATGATTTCACCACCATATTGCATTGCCTTTTCAAAATCATCCTTATTCTCCATAAATCCGTCCAGCATTCTTCTGAACACTATAAGTTTCTAAACTTGAGTTTTAAAAGCATGAGTCACCAGAGGGATTCTCAAATTTTCCACAAAATATCTATAGTGATTTTTCATATCAATTTTAGAGAAAATCCAGGATAGATACAGATCTATGATCTTAGTGATATCTTTTTTGAGAATAATTTGCTATCTTAGAATGAATCATAACCACGTCCAATGCTCTATCACTGTTCTTAACCACTTCTGTCAAAGAAGATATATCCAAGCCACTGAAGGCACTATGAATTTCTTCCTTGATTAAGGATCTCAGCATAGAATCATCCAAAGTAGATGTGGAGGTCTGACCAGAATTAGTTGAAGCCTTGACAACATCGGTTAGAACTTTGAGATGTTTCGACACTTTTGGAAAGAATCTAGTGTATTCATATGTAAGCCTATTCAGATTTTCCACAAGATCTCTCATGCATTCCAACATCTTGGTGTATCTTTCTCCAATATTTTCTTCAAAATAAATGAGGTATGGATGAACTTCAGACACAATTTCCATATCAAGGATGGAATGAGATCGCTCAAGATAAGTAGCAACCGGTGCAGGAGCAGAAACAGGAGAAGGTTATGATCTCAAGGATAACTCATTCTGCAAACTTGCTATCATATTTTTTAGATTTGAAACATCAGCACTCAGCAGCTAATTCTCAACTCTAACTTCTTGAATTTCTTGGATCATCCTTGGTTGAATATGCAAGATAATATTTTCCAAGAGAATTGATGCATCTTGTTGACTTAAATGATTTACTGGACGAGGTTGAGAAGAGACAATTCTATCAACTCCAACTAACAAAGTTTATCCAAAGACTTTCAGATCCTCTTTGGTCACAAAGGAGTGATGCTCGGGTAAGGGTTCAGGTAAATGTAGTGGTTCATTTTCTTGTTGAGGTTCAAAGTCATCTTCAGACTCTAATTCTGATTCGGATTGAGGTTGGGGATCTGGTTCTGGTTTTGGATGAGCTATATACTTCAGTTGAAACAGAGAAGAAAGATCCATTCCAGTAATAGGCACTTTCTTGATTCATTCACATCATAAAATCATGGGAAAAAACTGGGTGTGCACAGAGTATGAGACAGCAGGTTGAGAAGCTTCAGCAGATCGAGCTTCTATAATCTCAAGTGTTTGTGGTTCATCCCCCTCAAATTGTGCTTCCCTTAAAGATTCATGAGGCTCAGGAACATGGATAAGATCCACAGGACGATCCCTAATCTCTTCAGTAAATTGATGCCTTGCCAGGTGAAAGGCAATTTCCATCCTCTAATTAGCAGATGGAATTAACTCAGGAACTGATTATTCCACTGGTTGAACTTTTAGACTTGCTTCTTTCTCAAAAAAAAGACCCTCTTCAACATGATCATCCTCTAAGGTTTCTTGCTCTTCTGAATCTGAATAATCCAACATCCTTGCATCATTAGGATGAGCTTCTAGATTTACATCTGTACTAGAAGTAAGAGATTCCTCTTCTCTCAAACTAGCACCAACTTACTCTTCTTGAGGTATATTAGTAGAGATAACAGCAGGGACAACATTCCTTTCATTTTCAATAGGATCTATTTCCATTTGTGGTATGTCAACCTCTTCTCTTAGAGATACTTCAGCAGTTACTTCCACTTCTTCTTCTTCTGAAAACATGGCCACTTCATCTGCTTCCAAACCAGGATCAGATAGATTTTTAGGCCTTCTTGGATAGTCAACATGATTAAAATTTTTATACACTTGATCATTATCCTCAACCAACTGCTTCTTCTAGGTGTTCTACCTAATCTTCATTCTTCTGATGATAAGCCTGGATAGGCAGAAATCAAGGTCCTCTAACATTTCTTCATTCGGTACAACCATCCCTTTTTCAACTAACATAGCTGAAATAATCCTTGAGTAAAACAGGTAGGTGTATTTGAAAGTAAATTTGATTTGCTCACAGATATGATTGATAACATACTTGCATAGGTTGATCTTATGGTCATTCATCAACATATGAATCAAGAACACATCCTGATACTTCATCACAGTAAAATCTACTTTTCTTGGACTAATAAAATTTTGAACAAATTCGAACAGAATTCTATTCTCCCCATCTAATTCAGCAGGTATGGCCCTTCGCATGGATCCATTTACAGTCAAGTATTCCATAGAAGTCTCTATGTCAAAGATGTCGGTTGTTGGAGGAGGGTCTCTCTGGTAATCCTCACAAACTCATTCACATGGATTCCCTAGGCATACAGCCCACAGCCTCGAAGAGAAAGAGCAATTTTAACCATTTATCCAGCTTGTCACAATAAATCGTTCTCCAAACTCAAAAGAAAACATTACATACTGATAAAATTGAGATACAAATCTCGGGTAGATCGGTCTATTCTGACCAGTGAACTATCCATGCCATCCTTGTTCTCTGAAAACATTCAAAACTAAAGATATTCTTGATAGAAACCACTCTTGAAAAACCTATCTTTCAGGTATAACTATATGTCTTACCAGGTTTGGGTTTAGAGGTCCTTCTGGAGCTATCATTGGTATCCTATTCTGTTTCATAGATTGGATCTTCTCAGTCGAGGGTGAAGATGGATGCTTCATCCTTGGCATCCACTGCAGGTTTGGGCGAGAGGGAAGAGAAGGTTCAGGAGATTGTTCGGGTAAGGAATCAAATGAAACCCTTACGTTTTAACATTTGGGAATGTCAAACGTCATAAAAACAAAAACACGGGAAATCAAATAGCGGTGAAATAATAAATTACACGATATGGGTTAAAATAAGAATAAAAACAATCTTCACGATGAAACCGTGAGTAGTCATTATGGTGTGATTAAAACTGGTCATCACAGTGAGATAGTTGATAGTCGTCACTGTGAGACAGTGAGCATAAAACAATAACTTAGAAACACTGACCATGAAACCATAAAGTAAAATATAGTAAATTATTAAACATTAAGATCAGTTAGATATTTACTTATGATTAATCATACCAAGATCATGTATGATGTAGTCTAATCTTTCAAAATTTAATGTTTTAGTGAATATATCAGCAAGTTGATATTCAGTACCAATGAATTCCAATGTGATATCACATTTTTGATAATGATCCCTCAAAATGTGATGTCTTACATCAATATGTTTTGTCCTAGAGTAAGAAACAGTATTCTTAGAAATGTTAATAGCACTTGTGTTGTCACAATTTATTGGGACATGTCTGAATTGATATCCATATTCTAGTGATGTTTGTTTCATCCACAATATTTGTGCACAATAACTGCTAGCAGCTATGTATTCATCTTTTTCAGTGGATAATTCAACCGAATTTTGTTTCTTACTACACCATGATACTATTGACTTGCCTAAAGGATGAAACGTTCCAGAGGTTCTTTTTCTATCTAACTTACATCTAGAAAAATCAGCATCAGAATAACTAACTAATTCAAATGATTGTCCTTTGGGATTGAACAGTCCTTAATTGGGAGTATTCTTGAGGTATTTAAAAATTCACTTTACAGCATTTAAATGTGACTCTTTAGGGTTTTCTTGAAAATGAGCACACATACACAAAATTATCATAATATCAGGAAGACTAGCAGTTAGGTAGAGTAGACATCCAATCATTCCTTTATAAGTGGTTTGATCAATAGATTTACCATCTTCATCAAGATCCATCTTACAGGTTGTACTCATGGGAGTGTCATTACTTTTTGTGCTATCCAATCCAAAACGTTATAAAAGATCTATAGTATATTTACTTTGAGTTAAATTAATTACATTATCATTTTGAAATATTTGATATACAAGAAAGAATTTAAGATCATCCATTAAACTCATTTCAAATTCATTTTGCATCATTTTAGAAAAATCAGTACATAATGTATTTTTTGAAGATCCAAAAATAACATCATCTATATAAATATGAATAACTAAAACATATTTAGAAATTTTTTTATAAAAAGAGTAGGATCAGCTATTCCTTTTGTAAAACCTTCAGAAATTAGAAAAGTACATATTCTATCATACCAAGATCTTAGAGCTTTCATTAAACCATATAATGCTTTTGATAATTTAAAAATGTGATTTGGAAAATGGGGGTTTTAAAATAAAGGTGGTTGTTCAAAAAAAAACATCCTCAAAAATATATCCATTCAAGAATGCACTCTTGAAATCAATTTGATGTAGTTTGAAATTCAGATGTGCAACATAAGCAAGTAAAATCCTAATAGATTCTAATATGGATGCTGGAGCAAAAGTCTCCTCATAGTATATAACTTCTTCTTGACTATAGACTTGTGCAACTAGCCTAGAATTATTTATAACCATGTTTCCAGACTTGTCAACTTTGATTCTAAACACCCATTTAGTGTCTATTGTGAAAGTGTCCTTAGGTCTTTCAACAAGATTCCAAAATTTATTTCTTCCAAATTGATTGAGTTATTCTTGCAATGAAATTACCCAAAATTCATCATTAATATGATCATCTTTGTTTTTAGGTTCAAGATGTGATAAGAAGGCTTGATGTTCAACCTGATTTCTAAGAGAAGCTCTAGTTTGTGTCCCTATATCAAGATTTCCTACAACAGTATCTAAAGGATGACTCTTTAGAATTATAGTTGATCTAGTATAGCTAGGACAAGAAATATTAGGTTCTTCTCTAGGTTTGGGTTCATTATCAGCAGATTCCAGAATAAGTCCAGAACTGGTTGTCTTTATAGCAGGTTTATTAGATTTGTCTTTAAGGTCCAAAACAGATAAATCTTCCTCATGATTTTCAAGAGAGGTTTTAGTCTCATGTGGATCAGTTTCATCAATCATGATGTGAACAGATTATTCCACACATTTGGTTCATTTATTAAAAACTTTATATGATTTTATAGTTAAAGAATAACCAAAAAATTCCTTCATCACTTTTAGAAGCAAACTTATCAATATTATCCTTTGTATTAAGAATAAAAACTTTACAGCCAAAGACTCTAAAGTAATTAACTTTAGTTATTCTACTGTTCCACAAATCATAAGTGTTATTATTAAGAATAGGTGTAATTAAGACTCTATTAATGATATAACAGGCTGTATTGACAACTTCAACCCAATAGTAAATAGGTAGGTCATATTCATTAAGCATAGTTAAAACAATTTCTTGCAGGGTTATATTTCTTCTTTTTACTACACCATTCATCTGAGGTGTCCTAGAAGCAGAAAATTTATGTCTATAGCCATTTTGTGGGTAATAGGATTCAAATTCATGATTTTCAAACTCATGGCCATGATCACTTCTTAGGGTTTAAATCTTAATTCCACTAATTTTTTCTACAAATTTGGAGTATTTGACAAAGTGAGAACAAGCTTCACTTTTGGGAGCTAAGAAGTATACCCAAGTATATCTAGAAAAGTCATCTACTAGTACATAGACATAGTGTTTCCTATTTAAGCTAGAAACTCTAGATGGTCTGAACAAATCCATGTAAACCAACTCGAGAGGTTGAGAAGTTGAATCTTCTTTCTTTGATTTAAAATAAACCTTATGTTGCTTTCCCTTCTGACAGGGATTACAAACTTTGTCATTTGGAAACTCAAGCTTAGGTAGGTCTCTAACTAAGTTCTTCCTAGTAAGTTTTCTATGTGAGTGTATATTACAGTGTCATAATCTTATATTCTATAACAAAGACTCTTTATAAAAATCATTTAGACATGTAACATTTTTCTTAGCTAAGGAATTTAAATCAACATCATAAATATTTTCATTTCTTAATGCAGAAAAGACTAAAACATTTTTAGAATTAAAAACATTACAAGAATCATTTTCAAAATTGACATTAAAACCATCATCACATTAGTGAGAAATAATTAACAGATTATATTTCAGTCCATCAACAAATAAAACTTTGGAAATTAAAACTGAATCAGTGCTACCAAATTATCCTAGGCCGATGATCTTTCCTTTAGAATTATCACCAAAGTTGACATGTCCTCTATCAACCATTATTTAACTCTTGAAGCATGAATAATCTCCAGATATATGTCTTGAACATCCTCTATCCAGATACCATGTCTTCTTGTGGGAAATCTTTAAGCAGGTTTCCTACAAAACAGATTTAGATAGGAAATTATTTTGGTACCCAGATCTTCTTGTGTCCAGACAGGTTAGCCAATAAAACATTAGGTACCCAAATTTGTCTTATAGATCTCACACAATTTACAGAATCAAAATATTTTGAAAGATAATGTCTATTAGATTTATAACTATACGAATAACTAGTTGAAGCATACAAATGTCCAGAACTAGAACTTGGAGTATTATGTCTACATTTAGGAATAAATCTATTCTTGGAAATCTGTCTTTGTCTATGTTGGTATCCTATACCAGTATTATATCTAGGTGAAATCTGCTTACCTAGAATTTTAGTAAGAGTATCATTTCCATTTGTGAACATTTCTAAATCCTTCCTAAGTTGCTCATTTGATAATTTCAGTTTAGTATTTTCTATAAGTAGTCAAGCATTCTTTTCCATTTCTATGTCAAGATCATATTTATGTTTAACAGTTAAAGCATACTATTTCTTTAAACCTTTATATTTGCCTTTCAGATCATTACATGTTTCATCCAACATATCACATTATTCAAATAGTTTATGATTTTAACATATTTTCAGAATTAGAATCATCTCCAGAATAATAAGAATTTAAAGCAGGAGTTTCAGATGTTACCTCAGAAGTTTTTGTCATAAAACACATGTTTTCATTATTTATATCTTCAATATCAGAAGCTTCAGATTCACTAGAGCTATCCTCATAATCACTCCACATAGCCTTCATGGATATCATATACTTATTATCCTTATAATCGTATTTCTTCTTGTATTTCAGCTTTGAACAGTCTGATTTTATATGTCCTTTTCTTTGGCATTCATAGCCGACAACTACATCGTATTTGTCAGATTTCATCCATTCCTTTTTCCAATGTCACTTGTTGTCATACTTACCTTTGTAATTTGATTTTCTAAAAAACATCTTCTTCCTATAAAACTTCATAAGTCTTCTGGCTATGTGAGCTATTTCTGCATCACTGTCATATGCACTTTCACTTTCTTCACAGCTTGAGCTATCACATACAGGAAGCTTCTCCTTATATTTATTCTTTGAAGTATTAGTCTTGAAAGCCACTGACTTCATTTTTGGATCATCTTTTCCTTCTATGTTTACCTTCAGTTCTTCTTTATACATCATTAACATACCACTATGTTCCTTGACTAGAAGTTTTCCAATATCACAAGATTCTCTGATTGGAACATAAGTGCCCCTCCATCGGTCTGGTAGACATCTTAAGATTCTCATAATTTGTTCCTTTGCTGGAACAGCTTTACCAAGTGAATTTATTGTATTGACTATCTCATTGATCCTTAGATACATTTCAGAAATAGGTTCATCATAATTCATCTTAAAATTATCATATTAAATTGTATAATTATTTAATATCATTTCTTTAACATTGGTTGTTCCTTCATGAGAAACACCAAAAGTATCCCAAATTTCAAAAGTAGTTTTAGAAGAAGAAATTTTGTTAAACTCCTCATCTCCTAGAGCACAGTACAGGGCATTCATAGCTTTAAATTATTATTGTAAGCTGTCTTTGTAGGTTCATCCCATGTAGATATAACTGTAGTGGGAATTTTATATTTTGATTATATAGCAGTCCAAATATCAAAACCCATGCTTTCTAAATGAATTATCATCTTAATTTTCCATTGATCATAATTGTTTCTATTAAAAAATTGTGGTATATTAGTAGAAACACCATCAATTTTGTAATCCGGGATAACTAGGTTAAAACAATAATTTTAAAGAGATAAAAATTTAGAAATAACAGAAATTTTAAGGACTTTAAAATACTACTAAAATCATAGTTAAAAAACAGAGTATTTTAGGAAATATTTTAAATCCTCTGATACAAAATGTTGGTCGGAGTGGATATTCTAGAGGGGGTGAATTGAGTTCCAATTAAAATTTTTGTTAAAATATTGTCTATTTAAAATCCCCCAATTTACAAAACAAGTTAATCTGTAGTGAATTTATACAAATTGTAAATGTTCACTTAACTTCTAAAAGATTGATTAGGTCTTAGTTAATTTAACCACAAGATTAAACTAACTTTTGAAACTAACCTACTGATTTACAATAAGTGTAATCAAATGCTAATTTAACTTTCAAAGTACCTTTATAATAGTTTTGTATTTCAATGTAATAACAGCAGAATAAATAAGATATATTTAGTATACTATAAACTTAAACTAATGATGCACATCAGATATAACAAAAGGTTTAGTCTCAATATGATACTTAGTCCTCTCAAATTTATATAAATTTGATCCACACCCTGGATTGGTGTTAACAACATTTTACAAAACTGTCTAGGCCACGCAGGGACCTGTACCGCTGTTCTTCGTGGGAAACAAACAGACCAGGCCACACAAGGACCTCTTCCACAGTTGACGTGGGTAAACAAGAGTAAACAATTGTGGTTTGAGGTTTTTGATATCCTCCAGTTCAGTTCAGGAGACAGTGTGCGTATAAGAAATACAGAGTACACCACACTGCTCGAAAGTTAATAAATAAATCACTTAGAGAGGGGAGATAAGAGTATAGATATCTTTAGTGGTTATCAATGAAGCTCTGGACTCGTTGGATTCAGCAGGAATTCTTCAGAGTCCTTCTCTGGTTTTTCTGTTGAAAAATAATGTGTCGTAGTCAGCTTCTCTTTTATAGATATGAAAAAGATCTCTTGATTCGTCTTGTATTCTTCAGTGGTGTTGGATTCCATTCATGAGAGTTCTTTTAAAGTAATTCAATATCCTTCTTGTTCATGATTGTTCTTCTTGTTGAATATTCACGCTTTCACGTCTCACTTCTGTTCTTTTTTTGTATTGTATGTTCGTGTACTATATATTAATATTCCTTATATTCCGCGAGTTCTGTTAGTAGGAATGATTCCCTTTTCATAGGTATGAGATATGGTTTTCTAACATGCCACCCACTAACATTAAATAAAATTAATTTCATTAAAAACATCAAATACGACCGTTAGCATTATTTAAATAATACTGACAAAAAGTTAAGAAATGGTGTCATAGTGATTAATTGAACGATGTCTTCTTCATGGTATGTTCTTCCCGGTATGAGCTTCAAAGTATGAGGGTCACAGTGACTAGGTCACGACGTCTGGGTCACGGTGTCTGGGTCACGGTGTCTGGGACACAGTGTCTGGGTCACGGTGTTTGGGTCACGGTGTCTGGGTCATGGTGTCTAGGTCATGGTGTTTGGGTCACGGTGTCTAGGTCAAGGTGAGTCCTTACTTAGACGAATATCTATATTTGGACTTAGACAGAACATGCAGGATATGGATTAAGTTTAATCGTTATAGAGTAAGAGAACTTGAATCATAAACATAAAGTCTTGATAATATATGTGATATTTTTGATCATGCATTAGTAATGTAAATAATATTGAGAGTAATTAACATTCATATGATTTGTTATCATTAAGCCATGATGTGTAGTTATTATTGAGATTGAAGACCATTAGCAAGATGTGCAATGAGGATTGAAATTAATTAACAGTAAAAGGATTTGTGATCATTAAAACATGAAGAGTCAAACAGTTAATTCATATGAGGATTGATGAATTGGGTTTAGGGATCGATGGATAAGATGTGTTAGTTCATGAATTTTGAGCATGAAATGATAATATACTAATAATAAAAATATTATTATTATTTTTAAATGGGTATACTTAGAATAAAAAATAAGATTAATTACTATTTTTGAACTATTAATATATAAAATCTAAACATGAAGCCTAATTTATATCATTTTATAAAGTGAGTTATGATAAATAATAGATTTAATTTTTATACCTATTAATAACTAATAGGGATATAATACTTCTTCTCTCTTAGGAACTAGATGATAAATTTCAGGTTTCATTTAATGGTGGTCAAAGGAAGGCACTATGGTCCTCCATGCCAGAAATCAAAATAACTACAATATTGTATGTAGAATTGTGGATCACATATATATGCTACTATAGTAATTATGGTTTGTATTATCCATCATAATAACAATATGAAATGATATGGTACAAAATTGATAATGTTGAAAAATGACATTTGGAGTAATTGTAGTTTTTGATTAATTATAAATAAATTATTAAATGTTATATATCAAATGTTTTAGTTGTTCTTCACTTTGTTCAATTGGATAATATCTCTTGAAAATGATGAAAAACTATATTGGGAATCCCCCTGACACATCTATTGTTCATCAAAACCTTCTAATGTATTTCTTTGTAACATAAATTTTAAAATCATATATTTATCTAAGATAATATCACATTACATGAACCACAATAATTTCCATATATTAATTAATATTTTTATATTTATTATTAATATTTTTTTAACAATACTATAACATACCTTTTTAGTTTGTATTCATATTCTTGTTTTAAACTATGATCCTATTTATTGAACGTAACATATATAATAAAAATATTTATTGACAAATTTTTGACATATTATGATTCCCAAATTAGTATTTAAATATGTGTCAATTTTTAATAATAGTATATTACATTTCCTTAAATAATTGGGTTTCTAGCTAATATATATCATTATATTGATAATCTGAATGGCCCTATAATACATATATGATACCAATTCATCATGTATTATCCTGAATACGTCTTGTCATATTGCATATGTTTTGAGGTGTATTGACATGAAAATATATGTCTCCTAATGGGTAAGATAAATTATTTCATATATCATGTTGGTTGTTTCTTTGAAAATAACATGAGTGAATTCATCATCATCTAAAGAATAAGTTATAGTATTCACTACTATTAAATTTTTATCATAATCATTCTTTGTATTATTAACTAATTTATTTTTTAAGATATTTATATGTATATAGTATATTTTACATTTCTCCTATAATATCACATTAATCAACTACATGTAATTATTTTTGAATATTATTTTTTATTTCCCATTTTAAATAAATATTTTCATTAAAATGAAGAGAAATGAAAGAATGGTGTCCTTCAATCATAGAATAATTGATTTAAATAGAAAGGGATATGTGTCCCTTTATAATTAATTAATGTATAAAATTTACAAACCAAATGATAGCCTAAAATACAAGTATAATAAATATGGGTTTTAATGGTCCTCAAGATGGTTGTGAATATAGCTTCTGGTTTTATAAAACAAAACTTAAATGTATTGAAAAACACTATGATTACCATCTGAAAACCATATAAAATAATGTGAGATGATTATTAGAATTCAAATGAAATTTACCATTAATCAATAATAAATAATAATTTCAAGATACTAATTAATAATAATTTTTTAAATGGGTTTAAAAACTGTAAAAAACAGTACATAAAAAAGTAAATTATATGAGTAAAAAGAGATAAGTAAATATAAAAGGAATTTTAAAAATTTTAATAAAAAAATTGGTTAATTAAAGAGGTATAATGAAATATAATATATATAGATACTATAAAAATGGAAGAATAATGAATAATAGGGTATTGAAACAATTATTCTATATCTAAGGGTGTCTAATATCTCCCCCAAATGGAAATAAAGCCTTCATAAATGAAAAAAAATCTTATCATAATTATATATTTTTTATATCTAATAGATGATCTATTACACATAAATTGAAAAAATTTAGTTAAAAACTACTCATTTTAATATCCCAAAAACATATTTGTTATAAATGGTAGACATAGAAAATAAAATAAGGCATACTAAAAGAATATAAACATCATATTCATAGTGGAATATATCTATTAAACTTAATTAACAAAGCTGATATTCAAATATTGAAGAAAGAAATGCATATGATAATATGTGAGTGAAGGGGTTAATAATAAAAATAATTTATAGTCATTGATAATGATAATGATATAGGATCAATCAAAAAGTTTTGTCAAATTGTAAGTAGGATTGTATGTTCATTTCATGCATATCAGATTCTAATATTTTGTGTAATCATAAGCTAATTTTGTTTAAATTATTTTATTTTTTCATAATATTCTTACATTTATGCTTTTAATCCTTTATAAAACATCCATAGTAGAAAATTGTGAACATCATCATACTAAATCAAAAAAAATGGTATTTATAGCTTAATTTTATCCCCATCATATCTAATATAGAATGAATATTTTATTTTTACATCAATTTTCTCCTAATAATTTGATTTATTCTTAATGTAGCTTTAATACATGTTTGGGTTTATTATTTAATACCTTTGATGAAGATATATTTATAATAACAATGTATTTTTCATAAAGGTGTCTCTACTTTAATAAATTTAGACTATTAACACATGGACTATTAATAGTTTCAAAATGATCTAATGGTAACTTTATAGTGACTCGTATTTATTATTACATAGATTTTTATTTTCATATTGGAATGTTGGGTAATTCTATTTAGGATTTGAAATTTATAATGGAGTGATTATTTTGATTCGTAAACATTATATAATATATAGTGATCCAAAAGAAATCTCATAGAATATCATGACCTACAACAAATAATGTAATATTCATATTGATATGTCTTGTTTAAATATTAGGGTTCATAATGAACAAAGGTATGGCATATTATATCCATACATTAAAAAATACATCATATTTTTGAAAATATGAAGGAACAAATATATAGGTATTATGATTTATCAAAATAAGGGTTTTGAGAGTTTAGTTTAACATAGAAGAAAATTTAATAATTAAATTTGAATAACTCTAATGTTCATATATATAAAATTAGAATTAGAGAAACCTACATATTTATATAGAATCACATTCTATGAAATGTCCAAAATTATAATGTTCTGATCATTGAATCTTTATTTAATGAATCCTATAAGATTTTAGTGAATTACATTCTTCATTATATCTAAAAATATAGAGACCCAAGCTTAACAAACCTAGATATTACATCATTTTATATAAATATTCATCACATTGAAAAAAAATAAATACCAGATGACCATGATAGTATAATGTCCATTCAATCATTAAAACATAATCTTATAAATTTGTGACTGAACATCAACATATCCTATAAAAATCATCGGCTTTAGTACTCATACTTAAAAACATTCTTCATAAGCTAGGGAATGGAAACATATAAAAGTTGTGAGATCATATTTTCAATAAGGGTAATCAAGGGAGATATATAAGCCTAATATGATAAAAATGGTATGTAAACTTGATCATAATAATATAATATAATACCATGCATATGAAAGATCATAATCCCGAGTCATGGAATAATTTTTCTACTTTTCTTAAAAAAATTAATAATACGGGAATAATGAGTATAATCAATGAGATCATTATAGAGGAATAACACATCGAATTTTGGAATACACATAAGCATAGAAATATTAAGTCAAGGAAACCTACCGGGACCTTAATAACATATTATGATTGGGATAATAAAACATGTAACTAATTAAGGATTGGTATTCCCTCCCTTTTACCCTCTTTTTATAGTCTTGGGATTCCCTCTCATGTACCTCCCTATTTTTTTAATGTTATTACCTCCCTTGTCCCACTTGTTTTGGGATTGGGATCCAATCACATATACCCTCTTATTTCGGGAATGGAATTCCCTCCCTTGTACCCTCTTATTTTTCTCTTGGGATTGAATCTCATGCACCCTCTTGTTTTGAGCATAAGATTTCCTCAAATTTACCCTATTATATTGGGCTTTGGATGCCCTCCCATGTACCCTCTTTTTCTGGGCTTGGGATGCCTTCATGTACACCCTCTTGTTTCTGGGATCGGGATAGAATCTGACAACATCTAAGCTCAAATAAAATTTATCATCACCAAATTCATTTATTGGATAAATAGGTACCACATCCCATTATTAAATAATAGATACATGTTCAAAACGATAATAAAACATGCATCATATCATGACCTGCATAAAGATATATGTCTCAAAAACACATAACATAAATTGTGAAATGGAATGTGTATCTTAAAACATTTATAATATCATATCCAATGGAAATTATATAACATTTATGATAATATAATCCTATAAAAACCCATTAAAAGAAGTAGGTTTCATAATCATTTATCATTAGTTAACTAATTGAAGAGAAGTGATTTTCATGATTGTCTGTTTGAAAATTTTTTTACTCATGGAAAAGAAAAGGGTTAAATAAACATCATATAATAAAAATAGAAACCATTTAGAAAAATAATATTAATTCTATCCTTGTATAATATCTCTATTAAATAATAACTACATCAAATATTTTCATATCATATAGAGAATTATTTTGAGAGATCACTTGTGATTGTTCATATGTTAAAAAAAGATATATTGGGAATAAAATAACATATTCAAAGTAATTTTCATTAAAATACACATTTGAAACATATAATGTATGATTTAAAAATAATTTCATACATTTCATGTGATAAAAATCCTTCCATGTTTTAGAAACACTTTTTATAACAAAAAACATTTTGAAAACCAATTAGTTTTGATAATTAACATGAAAACATAAAAAGTAATCATCGAAAACCAATATAGACACATTAAAACATAAAAAATTTCTATCAAAAAATTTACTTTGAAAATTATATTATGATATCATTTATAAAAAAAATTTAAACATTTTTAGGAAGCCTTCTTCATGAATAAAACAAATATCCGACCGAAGAGAGAAATAAATTCATATTTTAATGAAATCATTTTATTAATAATATTATGTTCCAATCAATGGCAAAATAGTAACATTTTATGAAAATTTCACGAATAACCACATGATAATTAATTTTATGTGTGTTATTTAGACATGGATCATAATATTTAATCTATGTAATTATAATCATAAACAATCCAAATAATGGATGAGATTGTAACAATTAACTGTTACCAGTTTGGTGACATATAATCTTAATCCCCGTGAAATAATAAAATATCTTTAATTTTAATGAACAATGAAAATTTACATATACATGATATAAAATTTCAAATGTTATAATATACACCACATTCAATAATATGGGTGCATAACAATGCATGTGTCTGAAAAAAAAATTGAGTGAATACAACTTTACCAGTTTGGTAAATTTTGAACCACAATCACTATGAGAGGTATATCATTAAATGTATATTTAAATGACCATAAACTTATGGATAATAAAAATATCATACCTCTATGGTCATTGTATAAAAAATGTGTGGTGAATAGGGCATAAGGCTCATAGAAATAAAAGTGAGACTAGAAATCCTCATATAACTATAGTAACTTTTGAATCATGACACTCATTAAATAATATAATCAATTGAAACGATTTATATCATGAAATAAATGAAATTAGTAATATTACATTTCATTGGAAAGTATATAAATCACAAAATAGGAAGAAGTGTGTCATATTTCATAGATCTTACAAAAAATAATACTGAGGTAAGAAACCCCTTACATTAAGTCTTCAATTTATTCACACATGCTCAAACCTTCTGTATAATAAATATGAGTATATTATAAAAAAAACAAAATTTTAAATATAAAAACACATATTCTTTTATTATGACTTTATATTACCCTTTTATTAAAAAAATTATGTTAATGTTATGTTTCGTGTAATATCTAATTTGTTTTTCGTATATGTTTTGACTTGTTTTTCATGATAATCTTACATAGATCATGATTTCATTAATCAAACAATGTAAATAAATATTTATATAAAATATTATTCATTATATAAATATACATATTTATAAATTATTGATTTAAATATTAGATTTAATATGTTGTTCATGGAGATGGAAGATTGTACGTTTGTGTGAGCACTGTTTCCATTTTCTTTCCCTATAGAATGAATCAAGGTAATTAAAATATATTTATAATTATATATATATATATATATTATAATTATATTAAAATTATTATGAAATATATACCATACACTTTTACTACACCATACCTTAACACATTTCATGTTGAGTGTGAACAAATCAAATTACATTGAGGAGGCGGTAGTCTACACATCCACTTCCGAAGTAATCATTTTCCCATAAAATAGAAGAATGATGGTATTTGTTATATAATAATAAAATATTAATAATTAAATCATACATATTATATAAAAATATATAGTTCATTATTATTTCAAACAATTATATGTCCCAATGAGAGAATGAATGACATCAGTTCACAAAGCGGTAGTCTGCCGTACATAAGATTGATTATTGTGTATCCCAGTTTTGGGAATGCAATGTATGTGTAGGTCGAAACCATGTATAAAAATATATTTATAATTATGATAATGATTTTATTATATGAAAATGGAATAATAATAATTGAATGGGTATAGAAATAAATAAAATATAATGGCATGTTCATGAACATTACCACTTTTTCATGTAACTCTTTTTGGTTTACGCTAAAGGGAATCGTTGGATCACATTATTCCCAAAGTTATTCCTCTTGGATTATGGTATAAATGTTTTGAGGTTATTTTTTATGTTTTTTTATAGAAAAAATGTCTATAATGGTTTTAGTATGTGATATAGTGAGTTCCATTTTATATTGGAGGCAGAGTGGGATTCATGTAAATATAAAAAAGGTTAAAATTTTTGACATGTCTCTCTTACTTCTTGTGCATAATATATTTTTCCATGTTTTGTCCAGGTGTATATAGAGTCAAAATAGTTTCCTAAAATTTCATTTGGACACGTTTCTAGGTCATTTTTCCTTTTATGATTACTGTTTCACTATTATATAAGAATTTTTTTACTTATTTGATATTATTAATTTCAGTTACGTTCACAAATATCATTGGTAAAAAATTTTTTTCAACATATTAAAATTTTTAAATTATTTTATTTCTAAATATGGATTCAATTTTTTCAAATTCAAATTACATAAATTTCAAAAATTAATTTAAAATTAATACCATATAAATTATGAGAAAGAGGGGTTTTATTGTAAAATTTTCAAATGTTTGAAACATTTTTATATCCAACATCAATGTGAAATTGGTTAAAATTGCATAAATTCTATTAATTTATGAATAATTTATCTAAAAATAACTTAAATCCTATTTAATTTATAATTTTTTTATATTTATAAATTACATAAAAATGTATTTAACAAATTAAATTAATTGGTTTTTCACTATTCATCAAAATTTGATTATTTTTATAAAAATAAAAAAAATATCCATAGTAAATTATTATATTAAGATTTAAAAAATGAATTTCATTTTTCAAAATAAAAATTATATATGTGTTAAAAATTATATTTAAAATGGGTTCTCCATTGAAAGACTGTAAAATTACCCTTTATAAAAATACATCTTTATATTATTAAAATTGGATTTATTATTGTATTATACCTATAAAATAAATTGTATGATTATAAAAAATATTGAATGGACAAAATATTTATATATTTTATTGAAAAAATTAACCAAAAGTGTTTTTTAATTTATATATAAACAAATTTTATTGTACATTTAATTATAGTTTTCATAGAAATATTATTCTTTATTTTCAAATAGTTCATATATTATCTTTTCCTTATTGAATCTAAATTATTTATTTTATAAACATATGTAAATAATATTTTTAAAATTTAGTTAGTATTATTAGTAAAATCCATTCTAATGGTTAGTTTGTAGATATAATAATATTTTAATAATAATATTAATAGTATATTGTAGTTCCATAAAACATGTTCATCATTGTAACACATGATATCTTAGAAAATTAGAACTGATTATAGCACAACAATATTATAATGTTTCATATACCAAAAACAAGTATATGTATTTCATGTAGTATAATAATAATATAGTATTATATGGAACACAATAAAAACATATTTGTTTCATATAACACAAGCTATATTCAGTGTAGTTTTAAATAAAAAATATTTAAAAGATTAAATTAATTTGAAGCAATTGCAACATCTTGGGGTGTTTCAAAAATAATTCAGTGGAAGCCTAAATCTTGATAATTATATAGTTTTTGGTTCTCATGTTATTCTATCTAAAATATATTAAAATAAAGGGAAATTTATTTCATAAATATTTTTATAAAAATTATTATTTATTAATAATGTTCCAGATAGATACTAAAATTTTTAATCATTTAAACCAAATAAAAACATTTCACCTAAAGGAAATCATCCATTCAAGATGCAATTATAACATCTTCTTCCAAATCTGATACTCTAATATGGAGAAAATTATAGTTTGAATATTTTCAATCCCAATCTAGTATTATTTTTCAATACATCTGATAGTACTCAAAAATCAGCTTAAATACCCCATTTGTAAATATGAGTTTAAAAGTATCCAATAAAACTGATATTCATGCAAAATAATGATAATTATATAGGTGGTTATAAATTTAAATTTTCAAAAACCAATCTCACTAACCAATATTTTCCATACCATTTATCTAATTATTTCAATTAATATCATAATCATTTACATAAATAAGTAATTAATTTATTAAAATAAATTCAAAACATGAGAAAACATATGATTACAAGATATGTTATTCTCATAATGAGCATGGAATACTAAATTCTCAACACAATAAAATATTATTTCCTAAAAATATTATCCATAATAGGAAATCAATTACACTATCACTTCCTACCAAATTTTTTTATTTCAATGGAAAATAACCCATGTTAAATTAATGACTTCACATAAAGACTCAAATATCATGACTAAAATTTTATTTTCATATAACCAAAAAAGTGTTCCCAATTAGAAGATAAAATAAAACTATGTTAAGGGATATCAAATAATAATTGGTGAATATTTTGCCTCAAAAAATTAAATAATTATATAATATTAAAAAATAAATATTAATTTAGAAAAAAAAACAAATATGAAAAACTCTTTAAAGGAACAATGAAACAATATTTCAGTGTAAACAGTTAAACAACCTAGATATGTCAACCTATGTTATCTGACTAAAACGTATACTTTTTTATTAGGAAACACCTCTAATAATGGTCCATGTATAATAAATAGAGAACCTATGATTCATTATCTATGAATATGGTAGTCATTCATTTTTGTATATTAACACAAACAAAATCCACCGACATATTATGATATAGGGTAGGTATGATTAACACTTTACATAGTTAGATTTAACCACTCACACTAATTCATTCCCACGTAATATTCTATTCAAAATAAGGTATTAGATTTAATTTATAAAATGAATAAATAGTTATCTGTTTAACAATTCATAAAACCATTTTTCAATAAGAACATTGAAAATTAGTCCAACTATCTGAGATATTATATTTCCATAAATTATGGATACATGAGTAATAAAAGATGAATACATTATAAATTAAATAAAAATTTTACGACCTATATTAATATTTCAAAATAAATGAATCATAACCCACCTAGATGTTTATTATATGGTCTTTCCACCATTTTCAGTGTTATTTCCTTCTATGCTTACCTTGATTCACTTTCATTAAAACCCATTTCTAAAACAATTCATGTTCATTACAAGAAAATTTACATTTCAAGTCCATAAAATCACTATATCAAAAAAACCAATTACATTTTTATATAAAAACACCATTTTTACAAATCATGTTTCACAATATGGAAAACCCAACATTCATGATTTTCATCAATATTTCTATTTTATATTGTATTGTAAATTTAAATAATCAATGTTTTATTAAATAAATTATATAAAATTATTTGAAAAAATAAATATTTTATTAATTATTTTAATGTCACATTGATCCTAAGATAAGGAAATATAATCAACTATCAAGGAAGATAATCCAACTACATTGGATGATTTCAGTAGAATTATGTACAAGCCCTCAATAAAATAGAACTAATAAGGGAAAATAACCCTGAAATGAAATTCATTAAGTAACCCAAATACCTTGAATCATATTTAAACCATTTCATTGAAATAATTTCCAAACAACCATACATAGGGTCTCATATTTTGAGACTCACCTAATATTGTCACATGAATTAAAATGCATTATCTAATCTCCAAAACCCAGAAACGAGTGTCAAAGGATACCACAAACCAATTAGGGGGTTGATTTTACAATAAAAATTAAAAAAACTATATATTAATATAAATTTCCCATCAATTTAAAAAATAATCAAAAATTTAACACAAACATTAAAGTTACTATGTTTCAACAATGTAGTTGAAATAATCCATGAACTAAGATGTATTAACAAAATGAAGCTAATTGAAATATATATATATATATATATGATATAATTATTTTATATTATTTCACTACCAAAAATTATTACAAACTTTTCTTGGATCATGATAAATAACATCTACATCCACATTTAGTTGTGTACATATTGTTGAATAACAGTTTAATTTATAAGTTTTCTCGAAATCACGCATTTTAATTCCTTCTAATGATATATTCCAAAACATAAAACCAATCCAATTTTGAAAAAACTAAATACTAATTAGTTTAAAAATTAATAAAAAATAATTTAATAATTTAAATTAATTTTTGATTGATTATTAGTTAAACAATAATTATATAATTGTTGAAGAATGAGAAATAACTAAATAAAAATTATTATTTAAATCAAAAATTAAACCAAATATGATAAGAGTTCACATTTAATTAATCATAAACAGACCAAATATTTATTATATAGTCTTTACACCCTAGATATGTCTATTTTAAACTATTTCACCCATGATTCCTAAGACATGAAACATGTTTCTAGATTAATAATTTTTCTCTTTCTAATCCATTAAATCATTTTATCTTAAAATGAAAATCAGTTTAAGACCAAAACATGATTGAAAAAAATATGTGATATGATTTTTGAAACCATAAATTCATAACATTCATCAAATGTATCTTTTTATCTATTATCAAAAAACAAGTTACAACATATTTTTATAAATTAAATTAATATAAATTTATAATTGTTTTAAATAATGTAGTTAATTATCACACTAATCCCAATACCCACATTCATAATCTACTGTGGAAGGTGTATAATCCACCTAGTGTATATCTTTTTCATCATAAACTATACTAATTAAATACTAAACACTTATATTCTTATTTAAGATTTATTTTGAATAATTATTTACAATACAAGAGTTGAGTCCCTATAAAATAAATCCCTCGCTCACACCCTTTAGATAAAAATTGAAAAATGATTATTTAGGGTCTTTTGGATGATAATGTAACAATTAATCATTATTCATTATAATATATCTTCTTTAATGAATATACTAGAACACTCAAAAATATTTCTAATATTACACACCCCAATTAACTCATCCCATTATTCCACCACAATAAATAGAGATGTAGAGGGGTTTAAAAGAGAAGAATATGACATCATACTCTTTTATTTATGTGATTTGTTTCTTCCATTTCCTATCATGAATCTAAAATTAATTTCATATATTAAAATAAATATCATTAAATAGTAAAATGTCTCTTTTATATAGTTCCAATATAAACTCTAATTTCTCCCACTTTCCAAACAAAAAGGTTAACTCTATTATATTGTTAATATATTTTTCAATAAAATTATCCCAGGGTGTCAAATTCCACTAAAATATCAAATTGACCATAATATTTTATATAAAAATCATTTCCATACTTATGGTCCTATAATTGACTATAATAAATTCACCTGCCACTATATTATTTCTATTTTATAAATTTATTTTCCCCAAGTCATCTTTTACCTTTTTTAATCATCTAATTGAAGCAACATTAACCCCAAGACAATAATGAAAACAATAACCTCAGTAACAACATGATATTCTAGTATCTTATTATCATTTAGATAAATAATATGTTGAATATCATATTTTACACATAACACAAAACTAAAAAGAAATAATGATTTTTAATGGTAGTATAATAATTAAAATTGATCATTATAATGTAGTAACAAAATTGGTTTGTATAAATAAAAATATTATTATTTTAATATATTAATAATGGAATATAAAATGTTGCTTTAAAAAAATGATAAATTCAATTAGTATATCTAAATAACTACACAGGTCGTTTTATGATTAAAAATTTATATTCCTACAAAAAAAATTTAAGATGATATGTAATTTTATAATGAAAATAAATAAATTTTTTGTTAATTTTGATTAAATGTATATTTTGATAACATTATTTTTTAAATAATTGATATATAATTAAATTTAAAAAGGTTATTTTATTAAAATTCATTTTCATTTTTTAAAAAAAAATACATTATATATTTTTTACAATAAAATGGAAGAATATAAAATTCTAAATTTTTAATTTTCCAATATTTAATTCATTTCTTGTTTTATAATAATAGTATTATCATAAGTTGAATTTTTGTGATTTTCTAACAAAGATGATTGTTGGTGAACACTGAATAATATAAATTTTTATTAATACCAAAACATATTTTAAATTTTCATGATTTAATCAAGCCAAAAAAATTAATAATTTTTTTTCATTAACAAGAAATTTTAAACACGAAAAATTAATAATTTAGGAATATTATATTAAATTTATAAAACTAATGTTTAACATTTTTCTATTCTGATAAGAAAATATTTTTCATTTTTTTCTTTAATTATGATATCATAAGGTAGAATTCTATATTAGAAGAATTTTTATTCTGTGTAACTCTTTATTTTGTTAAAAATATAAAAAATTATTCCATTAATGTAAACCATAATAAAATAATTTCCTAAACATAAAACTTATGCTTAAAAATAATAATTATCTAAAAATAGGGTTTTACCTGTTGTATGCGCTAAAGTTAGAAATATTTTTTTATAAAATACATAAATTATATATAAAAAATGGATATATCATTTAGAATCAATGAGAAAAAAATATTTAATAAATACCATATATATTTCTGGAATTAATTTAAATTCGTTAGATAAAAATTAATTAATACAGTATAAACCATAAATGATAGATGTGAATAATATAAAAGTAAGAAACATAAAAAATTATTAATAATAAGTATAAATATATGGTTTAGGTATAGTCAGACATAAATCATCATGTACTCCATTATATTGTACTTTTCCATCACATTCCATATAAAACAAATTTTCTCTTTAAATTAAGAAGATATATTTATTTAAATGTCATTCACTTCACCAATATAATGATATCACACCACCACATTTTTACAATAATTATTATTAATTTTATGGGATAAAAATATTACCTAGTATATCTCCCACTCTCTATACATTTCCTATTATCCTTGGTCATTCAAAAATACCTAACTAAGGAGCCTTAATGTGTCATCCACGGGACAACATGTAACGGGAGATTCAACATTCTCAATCGTGCCCTCATAATTCTATTCTTCTTATATCCCTAAAAAAATATTATATCAATTTAATTATGATATAATTATTGATAAAAAATGACTAAATTTTATTATAATTTTGGAATATCAATTTTTAACCTTCCTCCAAAACAACTCAGAAAATGAAGAAGCCATCATATATACGTGCGGATAGACGCCATCATGGATAGTGTTGTTAATTTTTCAGCACCACATTATATAACTGGTTCTAAAATTAATTTTAAAGGATATATATAATATTTATAATAATATTAATGTCCAAAAATTATAATTTATTCTCTATATTCAAATTGATTTACGAAAATTAAACATTTCATTCATGCACACATGTCGATTACAACCTCCACAGAAGTGACAAATCATTTTAAATATTGTCTTTTATTATTTATCTATATATATTTTATAATGATTCACCAAATTAAAAATAGACAAATAATATCATTATGAGAATGAAATAATGAAATTATTCATGTGGAATTACTTTTTTGACTAACTCGTTAATAAATTATATCTTGTTCTTGTTTGGGTTGGTTTAACTACATACATAATCAATGAAATAGATTTAAATCATGGATGACTAAGGTAATATAAATAATTGTGATGAAAAATAATAATAATTTAATAGTTATTATAATTTTTTCTAGAATGTCAATACTAAATTATAACTAGTTATTAAGATAACACCCCTCTTTCTTAAAAATCACCAAAACATGATCTTTACTGATTTCATCTCCATAAATAATAACTAAAATAATTAAGAAGTGGTATTATAAAAATATAACTAATTATAAAATATCTGTTTCAGTACCTTAAAATAACTTCTAATAACTAAATTTTAATACTTAAATAATAATCAACATCATAATAAATAATATAGAACTAAACAAAACAACTAAAGCTAGAAACATCTAATGATGAAAATAAAATATAACTAAATTATATATACGTAATAAATAATAATAAAAAAATAATATAATTTATTAATATTATCGAATTGGTTATTAAAATAGTAATATTTTCTATACAATAGGTTAGGGAATATTTAGCAAATCCCGATTAATGGTAAGAGCTTTTGTTAACTTGATTTTAATTCATTGAGTTATAGTTGTTAATTTTGAACACTAAACTAATATATTGGGTGTGTTTTTTTTTCATATGATTATATTATTTTGAGTTTCATATCTATTTTATTGTAATTTTTATTTCATTCACAAAAACTCTTTTTCAAATGATAACTACTTCATGAATTATGATTCCTATAATGGTGCTTCATCTAAATTTATTTTCATTAGGAAATGTATTATTTATGAAACACATTTCCATTAAATAGATTATATAATACCCATTGGGTATATAATATCATAATTTATCATGTATTTATTTTTTAATTCAACCGTACTCCCTGTATTTATAGGAGTTTACTATTAAAATTATTTCTAAGCTGTAAATGATTTCGATAGCAAAAAACTTATTTCTATGAGTAACAAAAATTGTTTTTAGATTTATTTCTTCTATGATTGTGTTATTTAACCATAAAATTGTATTATATTTTTTTTCATATACTCTTATATTATATTTTTTAAAATTTACATCACCTTTATGAAGAATTTATTTCACATAAATAAATCATTGTTAAGAATAATTACCATCCATCACATTTAAACTCATTGTCTTATATATACAAGTTATCTATTCCCATTTATGATGTCAATTTTATTTGGAAAACCTATTATATATTTTGATAGATTGTACTCACATTTCCTTTTTCCTCTCTTAGTAATGGGTTTTCACTTTCCTTGTTTGATTTGGGTTTCAAAAGAATAGTATTTTTGAAATACTAAAAAGGGTTTCCTTTGAATTCTCATATTTTTTTCTTCCAATCCAAATTTCCTATGGAAAAACATTATTTCGTTTTCAATAGTCTATTATTGTTATTAATTTTAAATTTATTTTTTTAAATTTAGTTACCTCTTCAAAAATAACTTTTTAAGGTGACATAAAACTTATTCTTTTTGAAATATTTGAATAAATTTTTTAAAAAAACACTTTTACGATTATATTTGAATTTTCCTATTTATATTAAATTGTTTTTACCACCATTATTGTTATATTTCAAAGATTATATTCTAAAACCAATAATAATAATTTCTTTTGGAAGATTGATCTCACTATATCAAAAATATAATTCTTGATCCATTATTATTTGATAACATTTTAAGAGTTATTTTTTTGGATTTATATATCATCTAAATCAACATCTTTCAAAATTATTATGTTATAATTGGGATATACCTTTATAAAACGATCGATATTATTTCTCTAAATGGATTCTAATCATATAATTACATTTATTGGAGGTTAAAGTTATTGAATTTATCATATAAATATTACCGTATATGGTGTTAGTTTGAGGGATCTAATCATAAAATGATATTCTGTTTACTGATTAGAAAATATAGATATTCATTGAACATAAATGTTAATACTAAATTTTATTGATTACTATGGAATTTAAATTATGTATTTTATATTTGAGTTATTCCATTATATAATGAATAAATTATACATAATTATTGCTTTTGGGTCCTGTAATAGACCATTGATGTGTCAATGGGTCACATGAGATAATCGAGATTGGGTATTTGGTTTATGAAATAAATGTTTAAGTGTGATGCCTCAGAATAAATCCTTTGTATTATGTTTATGATGTCAAAAAATATTCATTCCATCACAATGAATTATGTTATTTCTATCCATGGGATTAATTATATTATTATTTCATCCATGGGTTTATTTCAATCTCATGTGATCAGTTATTCATGCATGTTTTGATCATTTATTTCCATTCATAAGATAGCTTCTGGTATACACGTTACTTTACTATGTGTTTGATCATAGAATTTATATGTGTCTATTACACTATATTGCATGAAAATTATTACACATGATATTCCGAGAACAATAAAATATTTCATTTTATTATAGAATATATTAATGAGTTATTAATTCTTATATAGTTCAAATGGGTGGTAAAAATTTCCTTTTATTGAGAAATATATGGTTTTTATTTGTTAATGTTTTATCCTAATTATCAAAAATTCTAAACCAAAAATTTATAGGGATTAAATGTAATGAAATATTTTCTATTAATCTTTTTATTATAGTTTAATTACTTCTAGGTCTTGAAAAGAAAAAATTTAAATTTTCATGAAACATGAATGTAATTATATCCCTATAATTAAATTTAAATAATCTAATATAATTCATTCCAAAATAATATTATCCCAAAATCCACACATCAAAAAATATCCATTAACTATATAATCTAATATTTTGAATAAAATATTATAAATTTAGATAGAGAAATAATTAATTGAATAAATATAATTTTGACTCTAGAATAATTAATTAAACTATATGAAAATTGATATTACAGTTCACCTAAGAATAAATATGAATAAATAGTATTCATAAAATAATATTCAAGTATTCTAATTATAATATTTCTACATAAAATTATGTAACTCAATATGGATCACAAAAATATGGATATTTTCCATTTTAATTGAAATAATAAAAAATCTCATAATTCTAGATCCACACCTACATGAATCATCATTAATTCCCTATACAAAAAAAACATAGTAGATATGGAAATAATGTAGTTTCTTCTATTATTAGAATTCATAAATATGTGGTTGCAATTTTCTACCCGAATAAGAAGGCATTCAATTAGAAAATGGTTTTTTGGGAAACCTCTTTGGTTTCTCCCGTGATCATCAAAAGAATAATATACATGGGTAAAACAATATTATTATTTCATTTAACTATTTATTTTACTGTAATTTTAATCTCACATTCACTAACACTAAATATCTATCCATTGGATATTGATTCATTATCTTAAATATTCACCCATGTTCTGGAATAATGATTAAGCATTATTTTAAAAATTGTAGAACCTACATACACCATTCACATAGCTTGTCATGAATTATTAGGTCACCCTATTTAATGTGATTTTTAGAAAATTTATCTTATTATTTATTATAATAGATGCGATTCACCAACCAACTAATTTGTCACCTTCATGGAAGTATTCTCCTATTTGTATCTTGGTTTGTTCATCATCAATTACAATAATTTTATAAAATCTCTCTTTCTTCTACATTAAAAGGCTCCTGACTAGGCCAACTCCAGACCCATGGTTCTTTCCCAATAACCCAATTCTGGAGACAATCATTAGTGTATTAAAATTAATCCATTTAAATGATTTCACCCATATTGTTATGTTAATGAAACTGTATATTACTAATGAAAATTCGGAATAACCATTCCATATGTTTTAAATCCATCAAAAATGAAATATGAATATATAGATCAATAAATATATATAATTATATTCCAAATAAACACTTTTTACACCCTCTAATTCCCTCTAGATAATTTAGATTTGAGTCCCAATATGACCTCTATAGATATAACAAAAACCACAAAAAAGGATTTTTGGTAGTGGTCACAAACTCATTTAAAGTGGAAATAATGGTCTACAATTATATAAAATTAAACGAAATGAACGGTAAGACATAAAACTAAATCATTTAGTAGAAATAGTAGGATAATGAAATAAATGAAAAATTATTATATAATAACATGAAATCCCAATGTCAATACACTCTCTAATAGAAGTCAATAGCGTAAAAAAACATGAAACTAAAAATTAATATATTTTTGAGGATATAAATTAAATATAGGCCACTAAACTACAAACCAAATTCCTAAATATTCATTTTAAAACCATTTTAGGATAGTTTAAAATATAATAATAAAAATAATAGTGGGTGTCATTCATAATTATATATAAAAATAATAACACCTTCTAATGGTTTTATATGATTTTATCATTATATTTATCCAATCAAAATAATATATATGAATGTTTTTATTTAGAACACACATACCATATATTGAAACTATTTCTAATTTAAAAATGACATTTTTAATTGAGAAATAATTATTAAAAAATTATCAATATTACTTCATAAAATAAGACCCACAATACATAAATGAAGAGATCTATTCTAAGTAATAATATCAAGAAAGAAAAGGATACAATAGATAAGGAAAATTCTACCTTGGTTCCAAAAATATTAAAAATCAGAGGATATAAAGATATCCCAAGGATGTCAACTTAGTTAGGCCACCAATAAAATAAATAAATATCATGGAATATACCCCATGTATTATAGTGAGATAGTACAAGACATTACTCTATGGATTGATCATCCAGTGTACGTTGGATCCTAAAAAAATCCACAAAACTAGCCTACAATAAGACTCAATAGTTTAAAACACTAAATCATGGTCTATCATTTACAGTAGGGGACACTATTAGCTTGGGAATATAGTGCAATATAATTATAGAATCTCATATAGTTACCATGGTTCTCATGACCAAAAAAATAATGGTTTAGATATCAAGAAACCATTAAATCCAATAAAAATATTAATAAATACTTTAATCAACGCCTTTATTTCATATTCATGAAATATCACTGTTGAAATATCCACTATATCATAGAAAATATAATGAGAAACATTTGGTTGACATTTTCAGTCAATCCCAATCAAACGAGGAATAAGAGTGTCTCACACCTGAACAACTAGTTTATAAAACTATCAAAACCTAAAAATAATCCTTCTCTAAAACTCAACATAGGATGCGAAGTCCCTTTATAAAAATTCTATCATTTTAAAAAATTCATATTATCAATGGAATTTGAAAAGACCCTTGAAAGTCATTCAATCAATCAACTACTTATTTTTCTAACCTATTTTGAAATAATAAAAATAGTTCCTTTCATTCTACCCAAGACCCAAATAGGGTAAATGTTTTTAATGAAACTCATATTTATATTTTAAAATTATTTAAAATTGTTTATCAATACATGGAATTTCATGTGACACATAAAATGAAAAGTAAAATTATTAAAAAAAATTAAAATTCACATTAAAAAACCATATTTAAATCACATAATTTTTTAAACAACAATATTCGAGGGATTTTTAAAGTTGTTAATGTGAATGGTAGGGTAAAATATTTTTGAAAAAAAAAATAGATTTAATATAGAAAAAGCTTTTAGTTTTTATTGTAACCAATATGAAATACCAATTTATTCCTGGAAAGTTAATAGATACAAATAATAATAATGGTTTTCACCCTTGTTTTAATGATAACAAAATCATGTTTCTTTTTTTTATTAATGAGTTTTATGATTTATGATACCATAAAATAATATAAGGACGATTGGATAAATTTGGTGTATGTAATGAAAAGACCGATCATTAGACTCTACTCACCACCAGAGATGACTCACTATTGAGGATGATTGGACACTAGTAATATCTCCCTATCATCGTGGAATTCTGGAAATGTTTGGGAAGAACACATCATTAGATATGAGTCTCTATTAGGATTGAAATTTTTCTATATATGGGATTGACCTTCCATCATAGATGGGTCACAATCACGATTTTAATTTTGATATGTACATGAATGATCCACCATTAGAGAATGACACACAATCAGAACATAGTTACCCCTAAATTTGGAAAATTGATGACATAATTGATGACATGATCAATATCCTATTGAGATGTCTCAACACAAGAAGATCCATAATAACTATTTATGATTATTTTTAATTAAATACAAATAATATCTATATTGAATATTTTAAAATTGAATATTGGTTTAATGGTTTTTCTTAAAATATTGTGGGGATTAATTCATTAATGTTTGTTTCAGTCTTCTAGTATATGAGTAGTGGATCCAAATGATTCTCCATATAGGCTGCTGATATATTGCAAAGAATAATCCCTTGTGCACAATGAGATAAACATAGATATACAAGTTCACATTAAGGTATATGGATCTAAATTCCCAGAAGCGAAAGAGTTTCACTTATTAGGAGCCTTCATGAAGCGTCATTACCTACATTTTAAAGTTGATGTTTAAATTAAATAAAATATCAAGTCCTTATCTCATAGTCAGAAAAAATAGTGTTTATGATGCTCTATTTTACTACAATTATCATGGAAATGAATCGATCTCTAATTAAATATATATCCAAGGAGACTGAAGCATTAAATCACATCAGACAGAGAAATACTTGCTTCTCTACAAATTTATTTTCCTTTACTTGTTTTTATTTAGATTTTGATAAGTGTGTTGTTTACCTTATTTATTAATCACTCAAACTATATCATTTTATTTATCTTTAGGATACATGATATATTCTTTAATTACTTTATATATTTTTACTAATGTGTTGTAGAAGTGGACATTGTGTGGCCTATGTTTGTTTTTCCCCATGGTTGATCTGAAAGAGGTCATTGTGTGTCCTAGAAATATATTTTTCTATGGATGTATATTCAATACTAGTTTTTTACACGATTATTTTATATAATATTCTTGGTAGTAGGTGATATCCCAGTGGATAAGATTATTTCTCATATTGTGACTGAACATATTGTATTAATTTTATAGTTTTTTTTAAATTATTTTAAAATTATTAAACTAAATCTATTTTAATCTATAAAAATAAATTATTACATAGTTGATATTAATAAGTTTTATATAAGGTTTGGATTGATAAACATTATTCCAAATTTTAATGTGTTATTCTTATATTATTTTTTTGAGACTTAATCAATCATTTAGATATATTTTAAAGGATAAAAAATTATAATGATCATATTTTTTTATTAACATGGTTATTTCAATTATTTAGGGAATTTTGTTTAAACATTTTTTGATATAAATTTTTATTGGGTACTCAATTAACATCCCCTCTTAAAATACTCACTCAGACCTGCATTTTGTATAAATAGTTTTTTCAATATCTTATCAATGGTGAATTTATATGGGTTTAAATATTTTAAATTTCGATCAATTCTAAAATTCGTACCTTAAATTGATAATAGACATGTTGGTTCTGCTAACAAAATACATCTTTATCTTATGTAAATAAAAATTCTCAATTGAAAATAGAAATAAAAAATCATATTCAAAGAATTGGTATTGAATGTTGGTCTAATATAATGGATAAATATGGTTTATATTGGAATATTACGAATATAGGTGATGATAATAAAAAACATCCTTATAACAATAATTTTAAAGCTATGAATTATATTTACTTTTATTTAATATATTAATATTTTTTGTAGGATATCTTCTTGTCAAACATCTTAAAAAATATGGTATACATTTTTTATTTATCATGAAGTATCTAATAATGTTAATGAATTAAGATTAAATACTTGTACAATTAAATATGATACATTTAAGATGAAACATGGTGAGGTGATTTCCATTATTTATCTTAGGTTTAATGAGAGAGTGAACAGAATGATCTCCTTGGGGAATCCACAATTCGACAAAGATCAATTTTATTTTCTTATTGAGATGATTTCCAAAAAGATGGATAGGGATATGTATTTCAATAATGGAATAATGTAACATTAGTAAGATACATGTATATCAATTAATTTGATTTTTTATGTGTTAGAATGGTATTAAATTCAATTGCAAAGTGGATGATGAACCAACTCGGAAATATGATTTTATCAAGACTACTTTATGAAACAAATAATAAAGAAGTTCAAGATAAAATATCCATTGATAAGAAATCACCAGTTGGTATTGATTAGAAAATAACAAATATTTCAAGAGGGTTTAACAAATTAAAAATTAAGAAAATACTATTAATAAAACTAAGCTTCACAGGAAGTTATAATAATGGATGAAATTATAAATATGACTGGAAAAAATATAAAAATAAAAATTATATTACATTTTATGATATGAATAGAAATGTAAATTATAAAGATTGTTTTCCTAATTAGAAATAAAGGTATAATAACGGTGAGAAGGATTAAAAGTATAATATATCTATGAAATCCACATGGATTACTTCTAACGATAGCTTCATTGAATCATACTCAACTCATAAAGAATATATTGATAGATAAATTATGTTCTTTGTGAAAGAAATATTTGTGGTACCTATGATATCTTCTGTACATAATTCTATTAATTATATAAATAAAAAAATGATTATAATCTATCAAAAGATTAAATGATAGAATATTTTAATGTACGTGAAGGAGTTTAATTAAAAATGCTAAATTCTAAATAAATATAATGCATTATTTATTAGTGTTAGAACTAGACATACGATAGAATAAGAGATGAATGATCAATTATTAAAAAAATAATGAATTGAAATTTTTAAAATGAGAATTTATATAAATTCATAAAGTGATTTACAAATTCCAGAGAAACTCACACTTAAATACTAGGGAACAAATTCACATTAAAATAATACTAATCAAGGTTACCAATCTTGGAAAAGAATATTTGTTATGAGAACTTTTGTTCTTAAGTCTAATTTAAGAACCTCTTTGAAAAATTTTTATTCCAGTTGTCCAAATAATGTTCTTATTTCAAAAATATTACATTCTATATATTATAAACATATGAAGAAAATATATGTTTCTAATTCCCTAATCTATTAAATATATGTTCCCAATAAAAATTTGTGTATAGAAATTAGTGTTGGATATTGCATTTTTTGTAGGGACACTGCATGAAAATTAACTATATAAATTTGTGGCACAAAGATAGTAGGTATTAGAATAATATGGAAAAAATTGTCCAGATTCGAGAAATTGATAACTATTGATGGTGTTTATTCACCTTTGGTGAAAATTCTAATGGAAATATCATAGGACTAAGAAAAATCATCAAAACTAAATTATATTTAATTTGTAAAGTATTTTATATGGTTCTTTAATATATAATCTAATTATAATATCACATCTATGTGGGGATGGTTTTTATGAGAAATTTGAAAACATTTATTTTAGTGTTTTTATTTGTAAAAATTAATTAGTATTTAAGGCTTTGAGAAATGAAAATCTATTTCCTGTAAATATTGATGATTTAATTAAAAAAAAAACTTCCTTCTCATGATCCATTAATAGAGAATAATGGATTTGGTATAGGAAACTATCTCACTGTAACATTCACTCACTAATAAATCTTACTAGGAAAGTGTTAGTCAAGTATATAGAAAAACATGAATTCTCAAATTATAACGTGTGTAACCCTTTTCAAAAATTGAAACAATAAAAAATATGTCTCATATTAATGAAATATGTTCAAACTTATCAAACTCAGATGTGGGTTCACATGGACTTGTTTGAACCATATTTAGTATTTAGTATAAATGGGATGAACTATGACTATTTACTTGTATAAGACATTTCAGGGTATAGTCGTGTTTTATTTTCAAATAAAAAAATATAATCTTGTTCTTATTTTACCAACTACGATAAATCTATCAATAACCAAAGTGGACTTATAATTAAGGCCTACCGAAGTGACCATTTTATTTAGTTTAAAAATCAATAATTTGATTCATTTTTAAAAAAAATGGTGATAACCATAACATTACAACTACAAGTACCCATTATTATAATGGACTTATATAATGAATAAATATATTAGTTTAAGAGATATCATAAACAATGATTGATGAATATGACATACCTTTCTAGTTATTGGAAGATTATTTAAACCGAACATTATGAAGAATAAAATAGATTTAATTAGACATATTGTTAAGAAATTCCTTATTAAATTTTCTATAGTTTAATCCAAAGTTTAAATACATTATATTTTTTTGGTTGTGAATTCATTATTCATAACACTATGGATAATCATGAAATGATTTCCACAAATAGTGATGTAGGAATTTTCCTTGATTATTCAACATCAAGTAAATTATTTATATTTTTTAACAAAAGAACCAAGAATATATAAGAGTATATCTATATCATGTTTGATGAGGAGTATCCAACAGAACCTAATATTCCTTTATAAATCCATGAAGATGATTTATCCACTTTGGTCATAAATTCTAAACCTTCTGATTATGATGTTAAACATACAGAAAAATCATCCAGATCTGAGGACGATGCTGAACATGACCCAACATAAGTCTCTGAAGTCATCAACACTATGTTTTCAATATTTTTTAGGACTTTTAATGACATACCTCATATTTTGTCGTTGGATACTTATATAAAGTTAAAAAACTAGATCTTCTCTAAGAAACTAGGTTAAACATCAAGAATTCTTGTCAGAGCTTGAACCAGTGAACATCATTGATGCAATTAATAATTAATTTTGTGTACTGGATAATCAAGAACAACATAATAAATTTGAAATAAGTATATTTTGGTATCTTCATAAAATAATCAAGTACTCCTTGACTAATGTAACTAAATAGTTTTATTAGAAACAATATCGATAATTTTTCCACTATATTAATGAACATTGATAAGAATATTAGCACAAGGGTATATTAAAGAATATGATATGGAATATGGAGAGTCATATTCACTAGTATCCAGACTAAAATCCATTAGAATATTTCTAGCCAATCCAGCACATTTATATTTCAAACTATTTCAAATTTATGTAATAATTGAATTCTTTAATGCGTATATAGTGGATGTTGTTTTCTAAACAACCCAATAGGATATGATATCCTCATTATCCAATTAATGTTTTCATGTTATGAAAGTATTTATATGGTTTAAAAAAATCTCATAGAGATTTAAATTATTGTATGATATCGTTTCTTATTTGAAAATGATTTTATAAAGGTATAGCATGTCGAACCGTTTTTATAAGAAGAATTTAAAAAGATATTTTAGATGATAAAATCGTGCTAGGTGATATTATTTTTTGATATTATAAGAATTCATTATATACTAAATTTTCCAATATGATAAAAAAGTATTTTTAAATGTGCTTAATGGGTGAACTAAAATATCCTCTTAGTTTTCAAATTTATAAAAATAAATATTGAATTGTTTTAAGTCAATTTAAAAACACTAAATTTATGTTAAACATCTTTATTTTTTATAGCATTAAGAGTAGTGGAACTCTTATGAGTATCACTAGTAAATTGTGCATTGATGCAGCTAGGAAACCAATAGATCAAACTAGTTATACAGGTATGACTAGAAGTATACTCTACTTAACTTCTATCCGGCCAAATATTATATTTAGCGAGTGTATGTAAGCTCATTTTGAAGAAAAACCAAAAGAGTCACACTTATATTCTGTAAGAAATATTATATAATACCTATTCTATACAGAAAAATTTGGGTTATTCAACAAAATAGAACAATAATTTGACTTACTTAGTTATTCAGATAATAATTTTAGTAATTGTAATTTAGATAGAAATAGAAGATCTTGACCATTTCACATTTTTTGGATAGTATCTAGTATCTTGGTGTAGTATAAAAAACTAACTTTCTACTGATGATGTTCAATATATATTTACAGGTAGTTTTTATGATCACAAAAGTGCTATAAATATTTCAGATAAACCAAAATCTCACTCAGGAACAAAACAGATTGATGTAAGACATCACTTCTTCAGAGACCATTTTCAAAAGTGTGATATAAATCTTCAATACATTGGAACTGAATGTAACCTTGCTTATATATTTATTGTCCCATTAAATTTAGATAGAATAAACTACATCAAAAATGAATTAAGGATAATTAATTTTGGTTAAATAGAACATTATAGGACCCGCTATTGGATTTTACCCACCGTTGGATTTTTATCCACCATTGGAGTTTAGCAACTGTTGGCCTTTTTCCTCCTTTATAGTTTACCCACATTTGGTGTTTAACCACCGTTTGTTTGTTTAATAACCATTGGTGTTTACCCACCATTAGAATTTTACCATCCATTGGATTCTACACACCATTGAAATCAATTTTCCATTCTCAAATGTCTCACTATTGGTTTTTAAGCCACCGTTCTAATCCCTTTATAATTTATTAATTTAATTTTTATAAGATTTAGATATTATTTTTTAATATTTATTACTTCATAAATCTTGAAATAATATAGGATATAAAATTTTAATGATTTAATGGTAACTCAATCATTCATTATTCTTGATCCATGTCACGAACCTTTCTCTAACAACTATCGGCCTTCCCTCAACATCATTCAAACCTACCGAACCAATCACAATAGTTATAGTGAAGAGAGATAAGTAATATTCTATATATTAATCGTGTACTTAAAATAAGAAGATGTGATATTTGCGAATATCTACTTTTGATCAAGTGAACCCACAACTTTCAAATGAAATAGTTTTTCCCAAGAATGATGTTCATGTTGAATGGTTACTATCAAGTAATTCATTGGTACTAAACGTTCTGAAACACTAGTCATTAAAAGAATGGTTCTCTAAAATGAGAGACTCTTCTATCTTAGATTTTTCCACTGGTTCTATCAGTATATCAAGTTAATTTTGAGGTAGTTGAAGTCTAGTTTAGAAGAAGAATAAACTGCTGAATATTGTTTTTCTCCTCAAAACAATGTGAAAATTTGTTAATAACCCTCATAAAGGTGTATCAAATGGAAATAAAAGAAATATTCTATGTGATAGGGATACTTTTTTATATAATGATTACTTGTAAATGTTGACTAGAGAGTAGTCAGTAAGAAGGCATGATGCAATATGGCTTAACAGTGAGTATCACATTCGTTTCGACTTTAATCAACATATTAAATTACTAAGGAAATATAATTTAATACCATGAAGTACCAATATATATATATATATATATATATATTATAAAGAGTGTAAAAACAATGAATCTTTATAGATAAATTATGGTTCACATGTTAGAAATTTTCAATCCACCATCATAGTGAAAATCTATTATATACCACATGTTAATTTTGACCAACCAGGATTCCAAGGGACTAATTGATATGAATGAATAAAAATAGTAAAATGAGAAGGAATTTTCATTATAAAGTTAATTTTCAAAAGATTGAATATAAGTTGGAGCCCCTAGAAAAGATAGTAGGTTGGTGATGGAGACAAGATCTATAAGGATTTAAACCATATTGATAATTCAACTGGACCTAAGAATATTGAGAATACTATATTGGATCTAGATGAGGTGCTTGAATATTCCAAAAATGAAGAAGAGGAGGCTAATACATCTAGTGAAAGGGAGAAGGATTTTTTAGTGGATAAAGTTAGTTAGCTATATATGACCAAGAGTTATCTTTCCATTTCATATGTTGCTCCTAGACCACATAGATCTCTCTATATTCAATGAACTCTTTTAAATAAAAGAAGTGAGGAATACGAAATAGAATATTTTTTTTGAACAATAATTTAGAATAACATCAAATTCTTATGAAGAAAATGGTGATAATGGATATAATGAAGAAGAATAAGAGGGATAAAGAGACGAAAAAATGGAGATAAAGATGATAGTAATGGAGTTTATGAACATGATGGTCCTATTGGCTAAATTAGTGCTATGAATGTTGATATAACTTAGGGAATTATTTATTCCCTAGATTTATCAGTTTTCTATAGATCTAAAGAGAGAACAAGAATAGTTTGAGATGTGGATAGAGCTTATATAGATGAAAAGGATGAATCTATTGAGGCGGAGGAATCCACATGTCTAGATAGTAATAAAGATGATCCTTTTGATGGGGAACCTTGTATTCCTGTAGTATTTGTCCCTATAGATGATATGAAGAAGGTGGATGAGAAGAAAGTTGATGAACATATATTTAATAAGTAAATGGAAGTTAATACTATAATTATTGAACTTGTAGTTTGTAATTATTTTCATGTATATTCATCCATGTTGAATCTCACAGTGTCTAAGGAATGGGTTAAGCTTTCAGGATATGTTAGAATCTCTTTAGACTACTCATATTTAGACTTTGTGAGACTTTATAATCAAGAAGATATAGATCCAAAAGGATTATTGGAAGATTAGATATATGATTCAATGAAACTACAATGATTTGTTTCTGATGTGCGTACACTATGATTTTCCTATGTACATTTGGCTATACATATTTTTACATTTTTTCCAGATGATTTTGTTACAAGATCTGATTTAAAATCCTCTAGAGAGAGTATTCTCTCTTTTTTATTGTTATGAAGAAACCTGGCACCTCATGTCACTATTCTAGGTGATATATATAAATGATATCATTTAGATATTGTGATACATCATATCCAGCCCAAGATGATGCATGACATTCAGGAAGTGAAAATTGAGAATAGGACGATAGAGAAAGAATTGGATATCTTGAGATCCACTATAGATGAGATTATTTATGGGCATTTAGATTCTATAAAATCATTATAATAGAGGGTGGAGTAACTTTCTTCCATGGTATCTTATTCATGTTCTCTTCCTCCTCCTCATGATGTTGACATGATAAAATTAGTGATTTATTGATATATTCATGATGTTTTAGGAGATGTACGTGACATATATCAAGAGATTCTGAGGAAAATCTGACCTAACAGTTATCATGTGAATATTATGGTTAGATAATATATGAAGGGTATTAAATTCGATAAATATATAAATAAAAATGTAATAATGAATCACTATTTTAGAATTTATACAAAACATGAACTCAACTCTCATTTCATGTTCCCTAATGAGAAACTCATATATCATGTACTCACTCTAGCCTTCAACGAATAAGTTAATCAACTGAAAATGATGACCCCAATGATCAATTTTTTTCTGGAAGAAAAATGATATTTTTCAGTGATATTTATAGGGGTGTAAATATTATTATATATTTAAAAAATCTAATGAAGACCATTATTCATGTTTCGAAATCTGATGTGGTGGAACATGATTCCATTCTAGCCACTACTCACGTCACACCTCCAGCTTATGCTCTAGAGTTTTTTAGAATAGTTCTTACTGTAGATCCAAATCCACCTTTACCTAATTGTTTCCAACCCTTCATATTGACTCCAAGAGATGCAGTCCAACATCTCAGGATAATATTTACTATAGAAACTCCATATTTTCAATTTTTCCAAGAAGAATCCCTACTATTTCCGCAGCTTCTTCCATTGAACATCCAGCATCTAAAAAGTGGAAGGAATGAGAAATTCATGTCCTTTCTACTCAACCTTATAAGTGTTGATATTTTTCATTTAGTATTTGATGGGGATTTTTGTATGAAATTTGTTCCATATTTTTTAATTTCATTTCATTTCATTTCTTAATAAATGATTTATTATTATAACTACACTGTTTATTTTCATTCCCTATTTTATTATCAATTTTTTATATTCTCAAAAGTGGGAGAATGAATCAATGGAATTTATTCATTAATTTTATAGTAATTTATCTATAATACCATCCTTTATAGTACTTTCTATTGTTTCATTGCTGCTAATGAATATAATGCTATAACTATATTAGTATCCCGTGATATCTTTATTGATGATATTTCATTTGGTTTTATACGTGTTTAATTTATTCCTTTGACACATTATTTTCTTTTTATTAACTACTAGTGGTACTATTGAATTTTTAACAACTTTTGATAACATTATGATAAAAATATCTCTATATATTTTCAAATTTCTTCTTGGACTATTTTAAAAAGATTTTTTATTATATACATAGTATTAAAAAATCCATGATTTCTGATTATCAAATTGAGATATATTTTTTCCACCATAGTTTTATTGATCAAAAAATCCTGTGATTTTTTTTTATTATTTATTTTTAGGCATTATGGTACAATTTTTAATTATATGGAAGATTGGTGAAAAACATTATATGTGTTAAAAAGACCCACCATTAGACTCTACTCACATCCAACCATGACTCACTATTGAGGATGAGTCACAAACAGCAATGAACCACTATATGGATGAAATTTTGGCAATCATTGGGAAATACCCATCTCCAGAGATGAGTCACAATCATGAATAAAATTTGGATATTTATGGGAAATACCCATTATATGAGAGGATTCACAGTCGATATAGAAATTTATCCAAATATGGGAAAGACCCAATAATAGAGGATGACTCCCCATAAAATATTGTCACCTACAAATTTGGAAAAATGATGAGATGACCTACTACCATGCCAAGTCAATGCTAGAGTTGTCTCACTTCTAGAAGAGGCGCCATCATTGTATCTATTTATTTTAAATTAAATATTTCTACTATCTATATAACCAAATAAAATGTTGAGAATTTTTTTATGAATATTCTTAAACTATTATACAGATTCATTATTTTTTGCAGTCAACTTGTATAAATAGAATATGATCTAGATGATTCTTCATGCATTCTACTGATATTTTGGAAATATAATACCATGTGTGAAATTAGATAAACATACATACACACATACACATGAATTGATATTGAACTGTATTATAAGAACCTGAAGAGTCACAATTTATAAGGTATATCATAATCAATCTTTACCTGAGATCAACAACGTAAGATTGAGGAACATCAAAATCCTAATTAGTTTTTTATAGTTATAAGATAAACTGAGATTATGATGCTCTTATTTTCTATAGCGTTATGAGAAATGACTTGATCTCCTATTCATGTTATATATAAGGAGACAAAATCATTAAAGCACATCAAACTGAGAATCAAAACCCTATATATATCTTTACATGCTATTTTTAATTTTTTTTCTCCTTAATTTGAGTTATGTATGGTTTTTATTTTTTATTTATCACACAAAATTTCTCATGAACATTAATTAGAAGATACTCGATATATTCTAAACTCATATCACACTTCCTTCCCCATGTGTTGTGGATGATGTCCTCTTGTGGCTTGTATTTGTTTATTAACATGGTTCTTATAGAATAGGTTTTCATGTGGGATGTAAAATGAGATATATGTGGTTGTACACCCGATCCAAGACATGGAACAAAATTATTTTATATAATATTCATGGAAGAAATTTATTTCCAAGTAGAGAGGATTGGGTATCAGGTTTAAACTAAACCTCTTGTATTTATTCCACTTTGTATTTTTTTTGTTTTGATTCTTTCTAAATAATTAAACAGGAATTTTTTTTAAATTATAAAAAAATCACTAATTTGACAATTAATCTTAATTACTGTTTATATATGATTTTTATCATGTTAATTTATTTCAAAGGTTAATGTAATTTTATTAAATTATTTTAACTGAGATATAATCACTCTGAGAAATATTTTTAAGGATATGAATTGATATCGATATTCTATTTTGATTAAATACGCTATTTTTATTATTTAGTGGATTCTATTTAAACCTATTTTTATAGAAATTTATATTGGGTACTCAATTCATCAATCTCTTGATATACACATTGTGACGAACCTATTATAAAATTTAAACAAAATTATCCACTATTCAATCAATGTTTCTATAATTATAAGTTATTTTATAGAAAACCTACCAAAAATATATGTACATAGATCTCGAACATCAAATATTTGTGGAATGGTGTTTGAAGAAAAAATATTTGTACCCAAAATTCAACAACTCAAAAATCACAATTCAAACCATTATTCTAGGGTTTGGACAGAAAGGGAATGAATCTAAGGATGAGTAAGAAGTATATGATAGAAAATTAAGCAATGAAAGGAGGTGGGTTAGCACATGATGATATGGAGATGAACCACATTTAAAACATATTGAATGACTAATAGAAGAGGATCTAAGAGGGGGGAGGCATGCACAATGTAGCGTAAATTTCAAGAATAACACCAAAGGATTAAGACTATTGAATACAGATAAAAAAATCTATATTTATGTGGTGTAATGACTTTCTCAATAACGATCATTTTTTAGTTTGCGTAGAACCACCATCTGGATGAAATACACCAAAATGATGATGATAATCAACCAAATTGTTCATCCACTGAAAAATAAAATCAATCCTTTTTCATAACAATTAATGGAGGTCGAATTTAAATATCCTAAAATAAATTAATCAGAGTATCAAAGTAAAAATAATACTATCCCTCCACCCATTATGAGTCAAAACCAAAAATTCAACTCTATAAAACAAACCAAATTAATCAGAAAACACAAACTCACATTCTTATAAATTAACTAGTTTCTATTTATATTTTCAAAATCATTTTACCAAACAACCCACATAGAAACATAGCATTATTAGAATCCATTTCTCAAATTCATTTCATTTATCTTGATAAAAAAATTTATTAAAGAATTTTTCACCTTTATATTATCATTAAAAACCATTTTGTTTCAATGTTTAACCTACACAATTCAAATTTCCATAACCAACATCATACAAAAAAAATATTTTAACATTTAAAATTTCGTAAAGTAGTTTTCTTTATTCATATTAATATAAAAGAAAAGATAACACAACCCACACATACATCTCAATCTGACAACATCACGATATGACTAAACACCCATTGGTTTTACATAAATGAATCAAGGATGACATCACTACAAACATGAGGACAAAATAGTTCATGAAATATATTCAAAGAGGTAGAGATTCATTCATTGTGAAGATATATAGTTTTTCCATCCATGATCAAACTATGTGTCTATCTATATGAACATCCAAGAACTACATGTTAAAGGGATCCACACGGTTTTACAAGATGAGATAACAATCCATTAAAATTCAGTTCTCATTTTACTCCCACCCCAAATCATGTCATAATATTAAAACATCCATACATGCATAAAATATCCATAAAATGATCCAAAAAAGATTAATGAAAATTTAAAACCTCATATTCCAAAGGAAAAAAGATTAATCATGATAGGTTATGATCAAAAATGTATCCATGATCTACCTCTTGAGTCCTAACATGATCATAATTTCAATTCTACACTAACACTCCTAAATATGATTATAGTTTTGAAGAACATGTGATACCACTAATGATCCTAGGATCTCATAACATTGGTAACGAACTTGACCAATATGCTATCCGAGCAACTAACCCACACAGCCTGTCAAAAACATTATGGGTATTCCTTATCCCCCCAGGCCAAATATAGTTGAATAGGAATTAGACTCAAGAATTGGGAATGATTTAGAACTAATATAAGAGTTAAATAATGAACATATTTTTATGAAAAATTTGCATGCCCCACCCCCCCATTTCAAACATCCATGCTAAATAAAATAAAAATCAAGGGAATATGTAGTAGATATAAATATATGTTAAATAAACTGTAAGATCACCCTCTATTACCCACCATATTTTACTGCTCTGAGTCCCACTATGACCTCTACATATATAATTAAATACACTTATAACAATAAATAAATTTAGTAATGAACTCGTTAAAATGGTCATAATTGTGAAAAAAATCATTGAAACTAAATTTCCCAACTAGTTGAACATCCTACCAAATCATATAGTAGAAACATATAGATGATGAGATAAATATGACTGAAAAAAACTAGATTTAAATTCATAATTCATTCAATTATGCAATAATGGTTAGGTTTGTAGATGAAATATAAACTAACAAATAATATATATCTAACCATGGACATGCTTAATAGGTAACCACCAAACTTCCCTCATTCCTAACACATAATTATAAATCCATACCTATATATTTTAAAATGAAATATAAAAAATGGGTGTTTTCATCCATTATTATATTTGAGAACAATAACACCTCTAAGTGGTTTTATAGGAATTTACCTTTATGTTTCTTAAAATAATGGAATCCATTGGGAGATTTCTTTTTCATTCTTGTATTCCCTATAATTAAAAATAATTTCATTTTAAAACACATCTTTTAATCAAAAATAATTCTTTTAAAACGTTTCTACTATCCTTTAGATAATACAACTCACAAAATGTAACTAACAAGATCAATCATAAGGCACCATGAAATGAAAGAAAAAATAAAAAAAATAATGAAAAAACAACATGGGTGCCACATATATCATGAAATCAAGGGATATTAGGAAAATATATAGAAACCCCATTAGTTAAACCAACAACCTATAAAATAAATCACAAGGGATCTAAACTAGGTCCTATACTGAGGCACTCCTAGAAATTATTGTATGAAAAAATATATCAACATATGGTGCATCCTAACAGAAGCCACTCAACTCGCTTCACCCAACCTCAATTGAATGAGACACCCCATATTGCTCTATCACTAACTTGAGGAGACACTAGTAGAGTGATAAAGTATAGTATACTATAAGAATAAGTTGTATTCTAGTTACCTAGGGTCCTGTGATAAAATAATGTGAGGGTGAGGAAATAAGTTATAACATCAAAATTAACAATAAACATAAATAATAATAAATCCCTAATGTATGTAACCCTTTTAAGAAACACCATCATTGACATCTTCATCATACTTGAAAAAATATAATGAATTTCCCTTGGAATATAATCCCAATCAATCACCTTAAAAAATATCTCAAGATAGTGTCTCACACGCATCCCATATTTTGTAAATCGGTTAATTTTTATTGGAAGCTTCACTAAAATTCATCAATTGATGATAAGTTTCTGTATAATGATTCATTCCCTTTATAAAGATTTCTAAAAAGAAATGAATTTAAAATCACCCTTGATAATAGATTAATTAATAAATCCCCCTTTTTGAAAAAATATTTTTAAATCTTAAATATAATTATTTTAATTTTTACCAATATTCTAATTATGTCAAATCATAAATAAAAATCACATTTAAATTAAAATGATTCCTTTAAGAACTATTTAAATACATATCATTTAATGTGACACTTGAAATTCCAAGTAAAATTAATATAAAAATTGAAAATTCACTTTGAATCCAAAGCATATTATTAAAAAAAATATAATTTATTTATAAAATAAATCTATGAAATTCTTCATGTTTTTGGTCAGAATGGTAAAGGAAAACCAGAAATGGAATAAATATATGAAATAGAAATTTCTATCCGTTTCATTGAAAAATAATGATGAAATCCAAATTTCATCCTTGAAATTACAGAGTCAAATGTAATTATGATATAAAAAAATAATAAAAATTAAAACACAAATAAATAAATTATTCTATAATTAATAGTTATTGAATGATAAATCCTACCTCAACTCGATGGAAAACTATCTAGGACATCGAATATGTGTGTAATAGATTCATAAGAATACATTTCACACCCTAAACAAATGAAACTAAAATGAAAAATTCAAACCCATATTATAGGGTTATATTAAGAAGGTCATGTGGAAAAGGAAAAATAAAATGAATAGGGAAAATCGATAAATGAGAGGATGAGGGTATAGACTATAATGATCCTACATTGAATCACATTTGAACTCTATTAAATTGGTATGTGGAAAGGAGGTTAATGGAGGGGAGATACACACAAGGGAGAGGGATTAACATAATGGTGTATTTCAAGAGAGATAAGGGGAGTAGGGTATTTTGTGGTATTTAAATATGTTAGACATATCATTAAATTAATAAATTTTAATTTTCAGCAGGACACATGGATTACATAAATGGTTAACCAAACAATGGGGAAATAATGCCTCCCACACTACATAGAAAAAATAGCTACACATGGTTTCTCCTTGAACCCATTACATTCTTCTTATACATATTCTAAATATGTGAAATGGCATATTCTTGTAATAATATCCAAAAAAAATTTCTCTCATTTTATCATAACCATGTCAAACCCATGATCTACGTAAAAATTTATATTTTTTAATAATTATAATCTAAGAGTCTTAAAATAAAATTTAATAAATAATAAAATTTAATATATAAAAACTTAAAACATGATGTGGTAAAAATACTTAGGGCATTCCTGAAATAGAATATTGTGTTTTTGTTTCTATTAAAATAAAAAAATATTATCCTAATTAGTTTAGAATCCATCTAAATCTTTAAGGAGATATTTTTTTCATAACATTCCTCCTTTGTATTACCCAAGATAAACTCACATGTACTTATCCTTTTTTGTTTATTGATTTTTTTGGCCTTGTTTATTTGGATATTTTTTTTCATAATTCATTGATTTTAACCAACATACTTCATCACAATTACTATATTTATTAATATTTCTATGAAAATTTTTCATTCTTTTAAATCTCTTTGAAACCAATAGATTCCCCATATTCTTATTTTATGTAATAGTCATTCACTCTACTTCACTGCCACTGGATGTGTCCCCACATTAATGTCCTACAATTGGAATATTATACCATTAATAAATAGTTGTATAACCAATACTTTCTCCCCACTAGCAATGGAGAATGATCCTTTTTTTCTCCATTGAAATGTTTTTTACCAATCTTTGAAAACATAATTTATTTTATAAAAACACCTTCCTTTTAAGCATCTATTAGGGAACTAATTTTCATTATCATTATTATATCCACCTATGATTTAATTTTGGATTTACAGTAACTTTTTATAACCCACATAAGTGTGAATATCCATTTGAAAATTTCTATATGCATGTAATCGACATTAACACAAATGATTACTTTAGAAAATTTGATACATTTTTCTTTAGGCATTGTGTAAAACTATCATGAAATAATTTCAAAACCTTATTTATATTAGATTCAGATATTTTTATGATAAAGAATCTAATTTTGCATTGTAATGGTAAAGAATGTTGTCTTAGCTATTTTTGATGAATCATAACGAACGGATTCCATGTTTCTAAATTTCAACATAATAAAAAACACATACTTAGGGTGTTCTTAAAATTGACAATTGACATCATCCTTTTAAAAAAAATTATTTCTAATATTCAAAAATTATAATTTCATACTCTTCATATTTATTTCAGTTCTCCTAGAATGAATTTTAATGATATTTTATTATTTTAGTCATCATCTCCAACTAACAATTCATGATATCAATGATAGATCATTTGTTCATATAACACATTTTTTTATTTTATATAACATTCATGTTTTCCTCTATGTCTTAAAATATATTAGATGAATATCCATATAAATTCTATAAATACTCTCTTCATCCTTACGTATCCGAAATATATTTTAATCAATATTTTATAATATATATAGACATAAATTCATTTTCTTCATGTTCTCCAAATATTCATTTAGCATAATTTTTAGTTTGGGAGATATATTCCAACATTTTTATACAATATATGAAGATTAAAATGGATCCTTATTCAATAATAATTTATGTGTTATTACTATAAAACATTATATGAATATAATTGAAATTACATAGAAACCGGATATCCCCCCATTTCATGGTTCGCTGATAATAAAAATCTGGAAAAAATGTTTCATATTCCTAATCATCAATTTAAATTTTTGAAACTACTATGGTAGAGGTGATATCCATCATATCATTAGTGGATTTAACAACCATATATTCACCACACATTCCATATCTGATTTCTCAATGACTATAACATGTAGTAATAGATGTTTTTTCTTGTTTTCTCTTGAGGTATACCTTTTAATGAAAACATGAACAACGATATTAATGGGGATATTGGTTAATATATATAATTAATGTTTTTACAAATTGTTACATTAATTGGTGGTGAATAATCTTATATTATTATATATAATGAGAAATTCCAAAATTTCATTATTTTTCTCTTATTAATGTTCATCAAATTATTGAACATAATTTCTCTATATTTGCATTCAAAAGGAACACGTAAACAACTACAATTCTTTAAATAATATAAAGATCCATTTATTTACCACCTTTGGCATGTTGGGGATGTTTATTATGGACTAGTACTGACTCGTTTAACTCTCAAGCCAATGATAGTTCTAGGGTCATTACAAATGGTATCAGTCTGGTCATTCCTTTGTGGTAAAAATCATCTCTATTTTTGGTCTTGGAGTTCGAATTCCTTTTCGACTATTCCATGCATTGGAATCTTATACAAGAGTAAGATTGTCAAAACATGAAATGTATTGCATAAAAGGATGAAGCTAACCTATTTATGAGGAACATAAAGTAACTAGGGTGTTGGGTACATAAGTTTTTTGGATACACTCCTAGAATGTTGGAAATCTCATTGTCAAGGGTTAAGCCAATGAGATAAGCATGAAATTCATTGTAGAGGAATGAATTCCCAAAAGGATTTCATATCTCATTATGTGGAATGATTTTTTTTTCAAAGATGTAAATATTGACATAATGAAATATTTTTTTTCAAATGATATTTTTTAAAAAGTGAAAATTTAGTGTATTTTTGAAATAGTTTAATTTTCAAATAAAAATTGTTGATTTTAGAAAATTGTTGAACGTGGAAAAATTTTGTTTTTGGAAAACAATTTTTTTATAGTTTATGTGATAGAAAATGAAATGTTAATCCAAAAATTTCTAGAGAGTGAGATTGATATAGTTTTTTATGTTTAGAAAATGGCACCTATTTGGAATCATTGAAAAAAATCACGAATGATTTGCGAAGAATATGGTTTCACCCAAACCATGGGTGAACCAAAAGATAATTCAGAGTATTTTACATTCCTTTCAAGATGTGGATATGGGGAATCAGAGGAATAATCCATGACATGTGGATTATACCATTAAGTTAATGATGAAAAATCCACATATCTTCTATGGTTATTATGAACCCGAGATGGTGAAGGAGTGGCTGAATAGGAAGAATTGTAACTTTGATTTCATTGGCAAACAAACATAGCTCAAAGTGAAGCTGCAAACTTATGTGCTTGAAGATCTTCCATGATAGTGGTGGTATTTAGCAATGCATACTAAATTGGATGAAATCCTTACATGGGAGGATTTTGATGCATTTTTCCACAAACAATTCTATCCTCATGAGTTCAAGATATAGAAAATGATGGACTTATTTAGCCTGAAATAGGAAAACCACTCGGTCATATAGTACATAACTAAATTCATGAATTTAGTCCGTTTTCCACCATATGATTTGGAAAGTGCATCTTTGAAGTCACTTATCATCGAATCAGGGATAAGGTAATATATTCAATCAAAAATTTTAGTTCCATGTATTAAGGATTATATAGAGATGGTGAACAGATAGACTGTGAAAGAATGTGACATCTCGGGATCGATAGAAGGAGGAATAATGATAATTATAGGGAATGGGGGGATCTAAATCGATAGGAGAAAGCATAAAGGGGATGCATATTTCCAAAGTGGAATTGGAAATCAGAATCAAACGACAAGATCAGTGGACCATCCTCCACAGCCCTAGATAAATGAAGGTTTCTTTTAATGTGATTTCCTTGACCACATAAAGTGAGAATAAAATACACAACCTAGAGCATGTCATAATTGTAGAAATATGGGACATCTTCAGTGCTATTGCCACAGTTCTATAAGGTCAGGTGGTCAAGACACTTCTCATGCATTGCAAGCATCGTATGATTCGACGGGTTGAGGACAGTAGAATTAGTGTCGTCAACATAATATATCTACCCATGGTGATTCTCAAAATACCATGAATCCTCAACCAGGGAAATCTTATCATGGAAACAAGGACAAATGTTCATAGATGAACAAATTGTATCGAGATAAGAAGATGATGGTCGTTGATCAAGATAGACCATCTACAATGATAGGTAGGATTTTTTTGAGGTCTACCCATGTGAACGTGCTCTTCAATATTGGTGCATCACATTATTATATTGCTTCTTGTGTTGTTGATTTTTCATGATTAAATTTGGTAATTATGCCTTCTATTTAAAAAAACCCTTCATGGTGAAATAAAATGTAAATCATTTATGTGTCAATCATGTGTTATAACTTTTTATGGAGTTGAGCTAAAATGAGACTTCTCAATTTTTTTACATTGATGTCTGAGATATAATCCTGGGTATGGATTAATTGACAACGTTCAGGTCTCACATCTACAATTATTAGAGGATAGTTTTTTTCATAACTGAGGACAACATCTAATATCATTTCATAGGAGAGAGGATGGTAAATAAAGGTTAAAATAGCTTTTCGGAACTAAAGGTGTGAACGATCTCTTATCAGTTAGCAGCGTTGAATATGGAATCAATGGAAGAGATCGAGGAAAAAAGTTTTACTACAGTTTTGGATCAATTTCCAGATTTATTTCCTGAAAAATTTTCAGGTTTATCACTTATAAGTGATGTTTAATTTAAGATTGACCTCCATCCAGGGAATAATCTTATTTCCCTTCCATCATATAGGATGGCACCAATAAAGTTAATGGAATTGAATGTGTAGTTGTATGAGCTAGAAATAAAGGTTTTCATTCAACCAAGTATATCTCTTTGTGTATCACCGGTCTTTTTTGTGAAGAAAGCTGATGAAACTATTTTGATATGTGTTGATTATTGTAAGCTTAACCAAGTTATGATAAGGAATAGATATCCACTTCTAGGCATTGATGATCTATTTGATCAATTATGGGAAGCTTAGTGGTTCTCCAATATTGAATTGTGATCTGGATATCACCAATTGTGAGTTCGAAAGGAGGATATTCAAATGGTATATTTCGAAAGAAGATATAGACAAATTGAATATTTATTAATGCCTTTCGGTTTAAATAATGTACTAGTGGCCGTTACACCATTGATGAATTGGATATTTCAGTGATATCTAGATTCCATTAATGTGGTGTTTGTGGATGAAATATTGGTGTATTCAACGACAAGGGATCAACATGTGGATAATATGGAAACTATTTTACAAATCTTGAGAGATCACTATTTGTATTCCAAATTATCAATGTGTGAATTTTGGATATAGGAAGTACGTTTTCATGGCCATGTAATTTCTAAAAAAGGTGTTTGTATTGATCCTGAAAAGGTAGAAATTTATATCTTGTGGAAACTACTGAAGAATGCCTTCATGATACAATTTTTTCTTGGTCTAGATGGTTACTACTGAGGCATTTTTCATGATTTCTCACAACTAGATTTTACAATGATAGCTCTAACAATGAATCATTCTCAATTCCAATGGACTGAGTAATGCCGGATGTATTTCTAGAAGTTGAAAGTTCATCTTACATCAACACCTATCTAGATATTTCCAAAATCAGGACAGGGGTATGTGGTGTAATTTGATGCTTTAGTATCAGGGGTAGGAAGTGTTCTCATGCAAGGAGACCATGTGATTTCTTATGGTTAAAGAAATCTAAGACTATATGAGAAGAACTACCCAACACATGGTTTGGTGTAAGCTGCAGTCATCCGTGCTTTGAAGACATGGTGACATTATCTCTTTGGTTATAAATTTACTATGTTCACAGATCACAAAATATTGAAACAAATTTTATTACAATCAGATTTAAATATAATGAAAAGGAGAGGGATATAGTATCTCTATATGATTGAATTTGACTTCATGTACACACATGGAAAAGGGAATTCAGTGTAGGATGCATTGAGTAGAAATTCATAAACTTGGTAGGCGAAAGAGGTTTAGATGAATGGTAGTTGATGTCAGTCCTAGCTGACATGAATGAGGAATGTGAAGACCGAGGTTATGGTTTAGTTTTCTTTTCAACACATCTTGTTCCCAATTAGGAAAATTGTGTCATAGAGGCACAAAACACTGATGAAAAATGTCTGGTTTTGAGTTTAAAACTCAATGGCGGGGAGAACATTGTGGAAGGGAAACATGATGGGAGTTTAGTTTTGTAAATTAGGTTTTTGATAGTCGTACCTATGTATTACTATGAAAAAATACTTATTAATTACCACCATTCGTGATGGGATGTACATACAGGTACACATAAGATGTGTAAGGTGTTAAAGGTGCACATTTGGGGGAGTGGCAGGAAAAGGAAGGTGGAGAAGTTAATATCATGGTTCTTAAATTATCAGCAGGTTAATGCAATGCATCAGAGACCAGCATGAATGCTGCAATCTTTACCTATCCTAGTGTGGAAATTGGGTCAGATACTGATGGATTTTTTTATAGGTCTTCCATTAATAGTTTGGATACACGATGCCATATGGGTGATAGTGGATCTACTTTCCATGTTGGTACATTACTTCCATAGTCGTGAAACTCATACGGTGGAGTATCATTGAAAAATATACATCCAGGAAGTGGTAAAGGGGCATTAAGTACCCGTTTCAATAGTCTTAGAGAGAGATATGAGGATCACATATCGTTTCTATAAATCCTTATAGCATGATCTTGGGACTCATTTGACAATGAGAACGACATATCATCCTCAGACAGATGGCCAGTCTGAGCGGATGATACAAATGTTGGAAGACATGTTGTAGGATTGTGTAATAGATTTTGGTGTCTCATGAGATGATCATATACCCTAGGTGGAGTTCTCATACAATAACAGCTATTATGCATCGATACACATGGCACCGTTTGAATCATTTTATGGGCATCCTTGTCGTTCTACACTATTCTAGGTGGAAATAGTTGAAACATCACTAGTTTGGCCACACATTGTCGAAGAAACAATGGAGGATATCCAATTGATCAGAAAGAGGATGAAGAAGTATCCTAGTCGTCAAAAATATAATGGAAATCCTCTAGGAAGACTGTTTTCATTTGTTGTGGGTGATAATGTATTTTTTAGGATATCTCAAAGGCTTCGTCATCATCATTTTAGGAATCAGGGAAAGTAATATCCTTGATACATCGGCCCTTTCAAGATACTATAATAGGTTATAGAGGTGGAATATCTATTTGCATTACCACCAAGGTTTAGTTTGGTGCATAATTTGTTCCATGTATCTCAGTTTAAAAAGTAATATCCTGATCCATACCATGTGATCAGATAGGATCACATTGACCTAGAGTCGGATGATTCATTGCTACATATCCCAGTATGGATGGTGTATAGGAAAGGTAACGTCTTACGTGAATAAATAATATGTCTAGTATGGGTTTTATGGAAGCATGGTAAAATTCAGGAAGAGACATTGGAATGTGAAAAGGAAGTGAATGAGTGGTGGGCGAAACTTTCGTGAGTTTGGTGAGGGTTTCTACTTTCTATGGATGGAAATACCAATAGTGGGGAGAATTTAGTACCCCTGATTTCTAGAATGTAACCCTTAGATGATGATTTTCATGGTTATAATGTTATGGGTGATGAATGGGAGAGTCAGGAGAACTTTGAATGATGTTTTGAGGAAAAGGGGATGTTGCACGGGCATCTCACAGTTTGTCTAACTGTACAGCCAAACCATGTGTAGTTGGTCCTTTTGAGGAAGTGGATGTTGCATAGTTATAACATAGTTATAAAAACCATTCTATTAAGCTACACACGGGACTACCTAGGTAGTGGATAATGTATGGTTAGAGCCCAGTTTTTTTAACCGTGTGAACTAACCGTGCTGGCACTTAAGTGAGATCCTAAAACGGCGATCTCACACATTTTTTCCAATAAGCTTCTCTTTTTTCTTCTTAAATGGCCATAACTTTGGATTTTACTTCTCCTATGGCTAATCTAGGTTCTTCCATCATTCCAGAGCTGATCCAAAGGCTTCCCTTAGAGAATCAATTCCAGATTATTGAGGTATGTGATCCCTCTTCTTCGTCCTTGTTTGGTTCCATAGATATACTAAGATATGACTCTCCTCTTCTATAAGTTTCATATATCTATTCATGTTATGGGTATATATAGGTGTTTGGATTCCATATATATTGACATTTGGTCTCGATCGTGTAAAAGGAAGAGTTTTATGGAGGGTTCTTGAAGAATCGAACCAATTTTCATGAGCAATCATCATTTGTTGTGGTTTTTTTCAAAACCATTGAAGTAAAAGGATTATCTATCAAATCCTATGGATATAATTTATTGTGTTATATTTAATTTGATTTATTTTATTGGTAATTATTTTTATAATTATGAAATAAATCATACATAGTATTGATTTATTGTTTTAGTCAAATTGTTAAATCATGGTGAATTATTGGGAAAAGTGATTCAGCCTCTTGAATTTAAAATGATGATATTAAATGATTGATTTTCAGGAATTGATAAATGGTTTTTGGATAATTTTGGTTTCAATAAATTTTTTTTTTATTGTAGTGGTTTGGTATTGAATTGACTTTGGTGAAATTGGATTTCAATAAAAAAAATATTTTTTATTGAAAACGTTCTTTGGCATGATCCTTGTGAATATTGGTATGTGTGTTCATATTGAATTTATGGGGCATCGTTGAAATATAAACTTGTGATCAGTTCCAAATGTTAAATAGAACACTGGATATAATTTTCGTATTTCATTTTTGGGGATTTTTTGAAATATGACCTTGTGCTCAATGCCAATGGTTAAATGGAACATGGGAAAAAATTACCTTGTGAAGACTTCGTAGATCGATAAGAAACAACTCATGAGTACGGAACTGTTATAATGTATCTTGGTTGGTTGGTTGCATGTGTTTGAGGAATGGTTGGGCATGCCAAAAAAGGAATATTTTTAAATGTTTTTATTGATTTTTTAGTTATTTTTCTATAAAAATATCATAGTGGGAAAATCGGTCTCAATTTTACTTGTATGCATTTGTTGGTAATGAATGGTTTTGGAAACATTTTTATATTTAGTTGTAAACTATTTTTGAGATATTTTTTATATAAACTGTTTTATATAATTTTTTATAACTCTACTATCCTAGTGTTGTGATTATGGATGTCACTGCGGGAAAACCTACCGAGTTCTATACTCACCCCTAATTTGTAACTATGGTTCTTTTAGAGATGTTATCTTCCGAGATATGGGAAAAGGTAATGTTTCCCACGGTTTTAATACTACCTCGGGATTTTGGGTCTATTCAAAGATTGTGGAGCTTGGAACATGTGGAGAATGGAGTCTTGTGGTATTTTGAGAGTCTTGTGTCTTTTATTCTCTGTGTATTTTTATACTTGGTTATTCTTCCATTGTTGCATACTTTGATGTGGTTTTGAGATACATGAAGTTGTTCAGTTGTATTTCATTTGTTCATGCATCAAATAGTGAATGTTTGGTTATGGTTGGTTGGTTTTTTTATATCATAAACGTTAAATCATCCCCCACTTGTATTTGAAAACCTATGGCATTTGTTTATACACTTTGGCATAGTAATGACTCGTTTTACTCTCAATCCAATGAGAATGGGAGGGTAATTACAATACAAGTGTCTATAAAAATAAATCAATTAAAAAATAATTATTTATAGGTAATCTAATAAGAGTAAAATTCCGGTTCTTCATTTCTTATTTTAATTTCATACGACCAGTGTAGCCACACTGGGAGGGGAAGGTGGAATGTCATTGTTCCCAATTATATAAAAATTAAAACTAATTTATATTATATCTTCCCTTATTAAAGTGAAGGTATATCATTCTCCCATCTTACTCTTTCTCTCCATGTATTTAATAAATATAAATAATACCAATAATATAGCATATATATATTTATGTGGATCACTCATAATATGTGATCTAGTTATTTTTGGTTGGTGATTTTCGTCACCCACAAATAGAATTGATCATTTAATATTATGAGAAACAAATGGAAACATAATTGTATTGAAACATTATAATTAGAAACAAAAATATTTCTATTCATAATATTAAATATGTCATTAATAATCCATATAAAATTCATTATATACATGGGATCCAATCAAATACATTTCTCAAAACAAAATTTTGATTGGTCCTCTTAAAGAATAATAAATATAATAAGAAAAAGTCTCTACTTGACTAATAAAATTTTATCCTCTACCATAATTATAAAATTGTCTTTATGGATTGCACTCTTCTTCTTCTTCAATAAACATGGTACTATATATATCTAATCAAATTATTTTCAACCTATCAATAATTATATCTTTTTTTAACACATTGATCACATACTGATATTCAATAGTATTCATGTTGGTCTCTCTCATAATATATGTCTATCAATTTTTGACACATATGTTATTTGTATGTATTAAAATATAACTTCATCCCATTATCCTAATTCAACTCATATTCTTATTTATAGAAATAGAAAGGTAAAATAGATAATGTTTCACTATTAAAATATGGAAAAACATTTTAGTTCATAAAAAAGATATACATATTCAATAGTATTTTAATATCATTCAAAGATATTATCAAATATCCCTGGTCTATGAATAATATTTTGATTCATTCTTTTTAATTACATCATTAATGATTATTTATTATAATATATTTTTCTCTCCTCAAATATTATCATTCTTATTTCTTTCAATCATTCATAAATCTTATATTTTCATATATTGAACCTCACATGTAGTAGTAATATTATGTTGGAAGGCTCCATCTTCTTTTGTAATATCAATATTCAAGTCTTATCACCCATATACACATGAATCATGGAATAACACTTTAAATCCTGATATTTATGTATTAAATAATATCACAACATATTCAAATTTAATATTATATTTTACATAAGAATAAAAAATTATCATTATATGTAATTCAATAGGGTGTTACATATCGTTTAATCTCCTCAGGGTACACTTATTTACCATCAATGATAATATTATGTGACCCAATTTTGTTCTTCAAAATTCTCTAGAATCAAATAATTAGTTGTTTATATAATAATTTTTTTATATGTAATCTATGAAACCAGATAGTTAATATTACATTTTATCAGATTAATCGTGATATTTTATGATTTATAAGGCTATATAATAGTAAACACTTAGGTTTTCGCATTCATATCTAATTAGTTTCAAATTCTAGTTTCTAGAGATATTACACAAGCCTTTGAAAATTTTCAACAATATCAAATAATATTATGTATGAACTCAAAAAAATTTAATCAAATAAACATTGAAATTCTTCGAAACATCTCTACCCACTTAAATTAACTTCGAATCACTTAATTCCATCTTCAAATCATCTTTATATATATCTGAATGATCCTAATGATTTAATAATACATAAAAAATTCATTTAGAACGTCAATTATCCTACAATACCTAAAATAATTATATTTTATACAAACATCAACACTAAATCATAGATTCTATATAACAAAACAACTAATATGGTTGACAATAATAGAATCAATCTCTAAAAACTCTAACTAGCTTCATTATTCTATAATAATAGAAACCTCCACCATATTTTCATATAGATATGATGTACTAAAATCCCCATATTACTTGGAACTAACATATGATCACCAACATCTAAATCCAATTATATCAAACAATATGTTAATAAAATTCTACATATTAATCTATTTAAAATACATAATCTTAATGTATTATCATCCAAATACTTCCATAAAAATATCAAATATTAAATAGATGAATTATATTTTTTGAACCATAGTTTTTCTCAGTACTTATATCCACAAAATCATAAATCCATCAATAAATCTCATCGTCATTTTCTAGTAACAACTCAAATTCCCCAATTAATAGTATTCCCTTTATAGTTTTTTATAATGGAATAAGTTAAATACACATAGTTAAATGGAAGAAAAATTATATTAATATTCTTTTCAAACATATTAATGGATCCGAATTAACATATCCAATAGAAAAAAACAATATAGATATTCTATTTTAAACCTACGTCACATGATAATAATATCTTATATTGTGTTCTTCAGTCACAATACTAAAAACAAATTGACATTATTTCTTGGATACATCAATCAGAATTTTGAATCATCATCTCAACATATATTGAAATCATTTAATATTGAAAATTATTATATAATACCACCATCTGACAGACTAATAATATTATAGTGGTAAAAATGAATTCAATTAGACAGTCATTATTCTAATCTTAATCAATATCCATTACCTCTCAGTAAGAGTTATTTGTCCATTAAATATTCCTTTTTAGAGTTTCCATTATTTTTACAACATGAGTATATTTTTCTTATCCTCTATATATTATTTGAAAATTTCTAGTATTTACATTATAAAAAAGATTTCTAGGGTGAATGATTCACTCATCATTGCATTACATTATCACTTTCATCTATCTTGGTGATTTGTTTAGTGAAACAACTACATGATTCTTATGTACTTTAATCCCCATGATATGGGGTGGTAGTTTTATTTTTTCCATATAAATTAGATAACATACTATAGTACCTCACCAGAAGTACATCGTTAATAAAAATAGACCATCTCTCGATAGATTAACACATTGATTTAAATGTTATTATATGTTTATTCCTCCTATTGAGTATATTATGGAGATTTAATGAACCTAATTTTTTTTATTTAAGATCTACAATTACTTTTTAAAATCATTGACGTTAAAATAATTCTATTTCAAATCACCAGTCATTACGTCCATTCCTATGAAAATCACTATTTTATATTTCAAGTTCACTTCATGTTGTAGTTTTAGAGGGATAATATTTTCATTAATCTACCCTTCCATAACCATTTTTGATTCAACATCCTATAAAATATATCTATGTAGATCACCATTCCTTTTAATTTTATCAGTCAATAATTTGGTGGAATATAACAATGATAACTCTTTTCACATTAACATATTATTATATAAACCCAAATATACTATAAATTCATAATAAACTTCTTGAATAATTTAAAATTGATCCACCATTTCTTGTAAGGATGGGATCTCTCCATCATCGTAGTAGGAACATTCTATAGGCTGAAAAAAACATTTTTTTCACTTATTCCATAGAATATTCACATGTCTCCATCATTATGGGCTATGTATTAATATTCACCAGATGTTTCTATAATACTTTTATTAAAAAATTTATTAAACAATTTAGTAACTAAAATATTAATAGGTGATTCATTTTTTCAAGTGGATTTCATATAAATCATCCATTTCTTGGAATTTTTTATAAGATAATTATCTATAGCTTTATCCACTGATAATTTATTATATCAATATTATAAATCGACTGTCGATAATGATATATTACCATATCCAACCTTAATATATTTCAATAGATTACACCAATAAAATAACATATATAAAATACCTTAGCACAATTACTGTCATCCTTGATTACCCCACTAGTTAATCCTCCCAAATAGATCTTTTTTGTCAATACATAATTAACTATTTCACTATACATTTTCAAAAAAATATTCATATGTATATACATCACACAATCATCACCCAAATCCTATCAATATCAAATCAAATTTATTTCTTCAAGCTACTGTTATAAACACAACTTAAAAAATATGCCTTTTAAATGATTTCATGTGTGAATAAATTAAATACATATGAATAATATAGTACTCAAATTTATAACCAAATCAATCTGATACCACTATTAAAGATAAGAAATATTTAATGTAATCCCCAAGGAACATTGATATGGGGCATGAATCAAGGTGATATCATATATTTAATTTTACGTTAAATTTAAATATTTTACCATCACCCTTCTTCAAATCTTCTTCCAATGTATAAAATAAATAATTAAATATATCACTCTCTATCAATTATTCTATAATTAGAAACTAAACATGAATTTATAAATTAAAACATAGAAAACAAATGATTTTTACTTGGTGAGCACAAATTAGGCTACATCCAATGATCCTACACATGATAATGTGAGTAGGTACCAAAATCCATTATACTCACTATTCAATAGAAAAATGATTTTTTGGCCACTTAATGACAACGTTAATTACATTAGAAATATTTAGAGCTTTATGACTGCTCACATAAGAGTAAATCCATTTTTTATGGGATATTAAACTCCAATTTACTATGGTTTTCTTATATAAGGATATATTATAAGAAATTCTAAATAATGGATTGAAATTTTTAAAAATCCACATGATCACATATGAAATTGTATACCATATAAATTAAATGAACAATTATACACTTCAATTAAACTCGTAATTCTTTATCTTCTCTACTACCCAAATGTAGTTAGTGATATTTAATATTCCTTTAACCATCCATAAAAGAAACAGGATGTTGTACTAAATACCCTATTAATGGGATATATATTCTTTTAATAATATGAATATTAGATATAGATGTTTTATCATCCTTTTTTATCTAAGATCCGCCTTAAAAATTTTTATCTAACATTCAACTATAGGCCATTAATTATATGGATATGATTTATTCTTATTCATTTCATGTTATATTATAATGTTATAAATCCCAGAAGAAATTATTTTGGTTAAATTTCTCATCCAATTGAAGGTTTTATCTATATTATTGTTTAATATCATCTTCTATTTTGAATTTAAATTGAATTTAAAATAAACTACTTTTTAAATATTTTTTATAGGAAGAAGTATTTTTAGTGTAAGGTATTTCAATTACCATTAATTAAAATGTGATATATATCCATTGTGGTGTGATGTACATCAATTTAAACTAATCATTTTTTAATATTCCACATTATAGTTTGAAAATATAGATATGACCTACTCTTTTAAAAATAAATGTGTTGTCTCTTACTTATTCTAAATTCAAGAGGTTATTTATTCTAAATTGTTTGTAGAAAAATATATTTTGTGGAATAAAATCATTCTTTATGGTGAAATGATTCATCCTTCAGAAAAAAAATCCATAAATGAGTTTCATGGACTTACACTCTCACGGTGAAATTAAAGATATCTATTGAAATCATTTCTGTTACAGTGTCATCTAATATTCATCATCTAATATTGTGTAATAAAATATATTTTATATCATTATCTAATAATCCTAAAATTTTAGATCTTTCATAATATTATAGGGGCATTTATCACAACACCACCTCATATACTAGAGTGAAATACTTATTATTATATGGTGATTCTACAATCATTATTCTCATTTAACATAAATTTCAATTTATAAAACAAACATGATATGAAAATTGTGTATTATAACATGATTTTGCATCATTAATAAGACCCACAATCAATAATTCTCGAAATTCCACCATACATGCTTACACATCTTCTACGTACATTCATTTCCAAAATCAATCATTTTAATTCATTATATCATCCATAAATTCTAGATTAATCCAAATATGTTTAAAAAAAATTATCTTATCAAATATTCATTAGTATTTCCATGATAGGAAAACATTAATTTTTCTTTTAAAAATACTCATTTTAGTCACAATATTGGGTTCAATGCTACATAATATGTTCTCTATGAACTCATCCTCATGTTTCAATACAAATTCTATATATTTCAATATCATATATCCTTCACCATGTATGATTTTAATTTATAAGTAACCATATTGATTGGAATTCACACGTCACCATATATAAAATATCTTCTCACACATGAGGTACTCCTTTATTAAAACATTATCCTTTAACCATGGTATTTAAATATATCACCCATGGGTTTTTTTTCTCCCACATTCGATTTAATTTCTATTAATTATGGTCATATTAACATCATTCAAAAAATTGTCTCCCTATTGATTACAAAACATTGTTTTTCTCAAACACAACAAGATATGTTATGGTTTGAATTAAATCCCATCCCCTATTACTATTTCATGTCAATGAAATGTTTTATTAATGTATAACATATATCATATGACATTTTAATGTAACTAATGATTATTTCTCTATAATAATATATATACATATATCACTCCATCCTACAGATATGTATATGTATAAATATTTGAGAATAAAAAAATTATTTATGGAGATTGTTAATAACATAATTATAAATTTTAATATTTAGTTTTTTATCACTACTTATATAATTCACATAACATACTATTTATTTAATTATAAATCATGTATTTCAGTAATAAAATCTTTTACTCAGCCTCTTGAAAAGAATATAATTGCATCCACAAAACTAATGGTAATACCAAATAACACATAGGCTTCTACGGATATGGAAAATTTATATTTTATATGTTAAAAATCTTTGTAATTAATATAGTTAAAATAAATAATGGATGATACTATTCACCTGAATCATTATATTCATTTTTTCACTTGTAAATTTAATCATATCTATATCACTGACATTCACACTAAAGAAAAAAACCATCATTGTCATCCAATAAAAAATTAATCACACTTACATCAATTGCCAATAATTTCAACACTATTTACTTTATAAACAAATATCATAAAAAAGTTAACAAAATTTACTTAATTAATACATTATTTCCTAAAAAACAAGATTTTTTTCAATCTAGTCATCTTTGTTCAGATTTCAATTCTTCTATAAAGTATCTCTTGTATCTACTATGCATACTCTTACCCTCTTCAAACATTGTTAAAAAACTTTTAACTATCTAATAATGAACATGAGTTTCTATCTCTATTAGATATACATAAATACTAATAGTTGACCATAATATATCTATTACAAAATGATATATTAATATCCTTAAAATATAGATTGACTAATCAATGTAAAAGTAATCGTATATCCAAATAAATAAATCAACCACCATTATATTCTAATGGAAAATAAAATGAAATGGAATAAATGAGGATCCATCAATTAATGTCATAATATTAGCATTATAAATATATTCTCGATATCATATGTCAGATTTGTTTTTAGTATTGATTATAAGATTTTAAATTTCTATCATAGCACCATAATAACCACTTTTTTGTTAGTCCACCCATAATGATATGTTATTTTTTTGATAGGTCACAAAAGCAATAAAATTTAAAAAATAATGTGAAATCACCATATAATTACATTAGAATAAACTTTAATCCATAAATTTGATTCACTAGAAGATTCATCACATATTTGATCACTAGGATACCATTATGCTTCATTTTATATTCTCATGAACTGAATTATGTTGTATTTATGGATGATTAAGTTAAAAATGAGAAACATTATTTCACACCTAATATAGTGTACCCTCGTTTGAACATTTTATAATAGTTGAACTGGTTAACTTCCCTTTCATATGACTTTAGCTATCTATTAACCAGAATTTAATCCATTCATGGAAAGAATTATTAGAACTATATAACACATTATTAAAAAAATTAGAAGAATATCATATTGCTAAATTTCATTATGTATCACCAGACTAACTTAATCACCCACATAAAATGGAATACTAAATGTCATAAAAAATAAAATTTTCTATAGATATCTTATCATCATAAAAACTTTATAAATGGTCACACGGGTGGTTTACATATAATTTGACCCAAAAATCTCATTCATTCATGATCAACAACAAATTTTACATGAGTGTTTATAAAATTTGTTCTCTAATCTCTTGATCTCAAATGAAAGTCATTAAAATTAAAATATCAAATAAGTATGAAATACAATATTCCAAAAAATAAATAAAAACTAAGTCATTAATTGAAAATATATTTTAAAACACAATAAGATATCCCATATATAATTTCTAATAATACATATAAAAACACTACCACCTATGTCATTTGCTATGTATTTTGGAAATAAGAAGATTTATAATCAAGTGTGGGATATATCAGAATATCCTATTTTCAATCATAATTTTAACACGCTTTGTCACAACCTCTAATGTATGATATAAAATAACAATTTTTATAATACTACCCACTCTCTATATAACCATATCTCTATATCCTCAAAAAATAATATAGCAACCTATAAGTTCATTCATATATATTATATCTTATTATATTAATAGTCATTATATAACATAACAGTCTATGATATAATCATACCATTCTAGTGAATTTGGAAAAAAGGATACATAAAAAAATTAATATAATATATACATCATTTTCCACTTAATTCTTAACATCATGAATCCTTCTTATACATATAATACTTAACATAATACATTATACCTTAGAGAATGTAAATATTAATGGGTGAGTTTAGATTCTCAATAATGGTATAAATGTAGATATCAATGATCCCATAAGAATAACATGTGAATAAGGGTATGAAAACATGAAGATATTGTTTGAAAAAAATAATCTACATATCATATATCATAATCAAGAGTCAAGGAATAATTTTTCGAAGTTCATATGAAATGAATCCTAAATGAATCAATGAACATGATCCATGAGAATATAAATTTTTTATAAGGCATAGGTTTAGGGATACACATATGAATAGAATGTAATTCTCATAGAAGTCATGTATTATTGTTACGAATATAACAGTGGATTGGGATCATCCACTATTCCATTGTATTAGTAAAGGAGCACTCCCAAGACTATTATCGTGGATTGATTCACTTAGTGATCTAGGATCACTTTTCATTCTAGTCTATTTTAGATAAGGACATTACTATCTTTACCGAATGTATTACATGGAAATATAATTCAATTCCCACCTATCGCATAATAAAAATAATATATATATATTCCACAAGATTATGAAACATTCATTATATCAAAATATGGGGAAAAAATGGGTTTATGAAAAATTCTACCATCGTATAACCAATGCAAAATAAATGAGTTTCATAAAAATTTAATTTATTCGTCATAGATTAATATAAGAAAAATGAATGATCTACATAAAAATATTTTTATTATAGTTATAAACCATATACAGAAATAATAATGATTTTTTCATTGCATAAAATACTTAGTAAAGAATATGTGACATTACTGGAAGTCACATTATAAGAAATATTACATGAAAAGATCACTTAAACCTTTTTAGTAATAAAATACAATTTTAATTTTGAAATTTATTACTTAAATTCTAAAAAATTACCAAATATTAAATATAGTATTTTATTTGAAATTAAACAGGGGAACACGTAAATGAGTCTTCATATAATATACTGTACGTGATGGTGGAAAAAAAATTTCTAGACTATTAAGTGAAAGGAAGTCATTCCTTTTATACTTTTGTAAAATAATTCAAAAAATCATAATCTAAATATTGATAATAATAGTCCTTTTGAATAATTTTTTAAAATTAAAATCATGGATAAATGTTAATATAAATTTTTTTTGTAAAATATTTAAAATATTCTTAAGAAATTGTTTAGAAATCATGGATATCTGAGAAATGGTAATAAATCTGAAGAGATAACTAATATAGATTCCTTAAAATTATACTTTATGACACTTGAGTAGATAAATAGATTCAATCTAATGGAAAAAATATAACTTTTAGAAAAGAATACTCACAATAAAATTTGTGAGTTTCATGAGAGTTTAACCATATTATTTAAACACCATAACTTAGTCATAAACTTTTTTGATAAAAAATGAAATTATAATTGAAAACAATTACTATAAGTCTCATATCTATTTGTACGAAATTTGTAATTCTATAAGATAAAAACATATTTATTAAAATTTTATTAAAGAACCATAATAATAATCAAATTCAATTTATTATTTCATTATAGCATATTATCACCAGTTTGTTAAGAATTCATTATTAGAATCCATTTTTGGGTAATAAATGCTTTTTCTCAAGAATGTTTCAATTCTAATGCCTAAAAAATTACATTTTGATCATTGTTCCATCATATCAATATTTTTAATCATGATATTAAAAAAAATATTCGTTACATATATATATATAAATATATAATCATCCATAGAATATAGAGATATAAAAATAATTTACACCATTCATGTAAATGGTACACTGTATGTATGCATGGATGTAGTTTCCATTTTTCAATGGTTGGAAAGAAAAAAAGGAAAATAATAAATCACCTTACCATAGTCATAATAATATATCAAATAACATATAAATTTATAAAATATATCATTATAACCATATAAATAATGTGGTGTTGAAAAATGAATTACACCACAAAATGTAGACGTTTTGTCGTACATACGGACAACCAATATTTTAGCTTTATGTATGGTAAAAAGTAGGTGTATAAAGGTTATTACATCAGAATACATACAAATAAATATATTAATTATACATAATTCATTGTTTTTTAAGGGATACGATGTATTTTTAAGAGGTTTTTGAATAAATAGAATTGACAATTCTTGGGTAAGAGTTATACCTCTCTATCGAGAACCCTCTTTTTTATTATAATTTATGATTTAATGTGATGGTAATTTGGTATAAAGGGAAGATATAGTATGTGGTTATGGAATATAAAGAAGTATTATGTCACACTGTGATCTTGGTTTTCATTTATTTTATTTACGTTTTTTTAGATGATTGTTATTTTATGTTGCAGTTTTGTTCATGGTTCGGGTGAGTGTTTATTTTGTGTGTGGAGGTTTTAGTGTATTTTGGCCTTAATAATGCTTATTGTAATGGTTATGGGGATAAAAGTTAGTGGTGGGGAGTTTTTCATGCCCCTAGATTCACTTATCAGTGGTTTGTGTTGTTTGGATGCTTTACCCCCTTAAGTAAGTGGACTTTTTAAGGTGAAAATGGTTAAATTTAGAGACTTTTATAGGTCACATGGTTATAGTGCATGGATAGTTTAACTATTAATAATATTTATGAACAAGTCACAGAGTTATGTTGTCTATGTAAACTAACCAAGAATCATTACTATGTAGTCCATGCAACTCTTGACAGTAGGAAATTGCATAGTTTGAGCACAATTTGTTTACCTGTGCAAGATTACCATACAACACACATAAAATGATTTTTTTGGTATTTATCATTATTTTTATATTTATTTTATTTTTATGGACACCCAACTCAAATTTATCCAACCTTGATGCCTCCCTTAGAGATTTCTTGATCCAATAAGCCACGCCATGTGGATTTAAATGTGGTTTCTTGGGGAGTGCTAACCTTGATTAAAAGGTTAAGGATCCCCTATATTTTTCCTTTATTTTTATTTCATTTAAAAGATAATATCTCTACCTATTATCCATTTCTGTCCAATTTGGATTCTAAGGGAGGTTTGAAAGTGAGTTTTTCAATTCATTGGGTTTTGAGTCATGATAAAAGATTCTCTTTAGTGGATTTTGTCAAAGGAGACTTGATTATTCCTCTTGAGGTATGTGTTTCCATTTATTTTCCTTTAATTAATAGTCCATTTTAATGTTGAGTATTTATTATTAATTTAAAAAGTGTTTCACATGGTTTTGAACTATTTTTGGTATTTTAATGTTGATTTCGTGTTGGAAGATTTCTAAAAATATTCCCTAAAATAATTTCTATATAATTTCCAATGTATATATTCATATATGGTGTTTGATAAATTGTCAATTGATATTTTAAAATTATATTGTGATCCTTGGGTTGTGTAAAGCCTTTATTATTTTTGTCTATTTCGGTTTTCAATGTGAGTTTTTCATTTTGTGTGGTTATATTGACACTTTGTGAACTATTAATAATTAGAGGGTTGTTGTGGTTAAGGGTGCTGCTTGTGGTGATTCCCTTAATGGTTTATTGGATTATTCTTTTGATTTATAACATTAATGCTCCATTGGATATGGAAACACCCATATATGAAAGAGGTTAACATACGGAGGCGATAACAAATGATGATGGAACATTTTTTGAAAGTGTTCCTTCTTTACCTATTTTTCAAAATATTTATCTTTAATATCATTTCATCATTTACTGCCCCTTTCATTAATGGATCCTTCAAAGACATATTTTTTAAAAAATGATCCTCTAATCCAAAATTACTTAAATATTATTTGACATTTTGATCTTACAATTGTGGATTAATTGGATATTTTGGATGTCTTTTGATAAGTAAATGAAAAAATGATCCATTATAGAACATTTCGTGAATTATGTATGTTTATTTTGGGTTATTATGAATGATGTATGTTTATTTTGTGGCACAAGTAAGAATGATTTCATTATGAGGTGGGTGGGACATATATCTCCCTCCAATGCATTGGGTAAAGATTTATATCACATGAGATAGACATGACTGGAACGGTATGTTAATTCGGTTCAGTATTACAGGACTGGAATGAGGAGTGAACTCGATTCAGAATGGGACTTTGTCCACTAAGATGGTCTTGGAAGCAAATCCTTGGCTACTATGGAAATCATTACATGTGGTTAATGGAATCCACAATTACATGTTTTATTCCCATGATATTTTATCATGATTTATGTTCCATTATGATATATGCCTTATGTACATCCATGTTTTATGTCGTTGCTCAATATTTTTAATGTTCATGTTTTTCTAAGTTCAAATGTATATAGTATGTTTTATTTTATCCATGCTTACCCTTACTGAGCAATTGAGTTCACCCTTTTTATGTTTTCTTTTCTCCAAGGATTAAAAGAGTGATTTTAGTTACAGAAACAAAAATGGGAAGATCTTTGTGGGAGATGTTGAAGATATTTCACCACGATTAGAAGATTACGTTCCAAGTTTCCAAATACACTAAACTATTACCATCCTTGTGTTTCGGTTTTTGTTATGTACTAAGTATTCCAAAAAAGAAATGTAATGTCTATGCACGTCAAGCTTCAGGTCTTTACAGTTGGTATTAGAGGAATGGTTTAGTCAACCTTTGGAAACTAGGATGCGAGAACTTTAGTAAGATCCATTGAGATATTTCTAAAGTATGTTTAGTGATGTCCATATGGTTAAGTATAAGTATAGTATATAGTCCTAAAACTATGGTAACGATCATAGAATTTAACCTAAGCTATTAGATATTGAGGGTACTCCACCTTTACTATGTTGTTTTCCCAAGCATGATTTTTCCCTCTCACAGAATTCTTTTTGTGTTTTAGTCAACAGAGGGAACCAGAAGGAATTCGGTTAACATTGAATCCAATGGAAAAATTGGTGACTATGAGCAACAAAATTTCGTAATGCCTAGAGAAAAAGATATTGTGATTATGTCGAATCAGTCATCACGATATATGATTAACAAGGTGAAATTTAGTGGTATGCCTATTTCATCAAATAAGAGGAAGATAGACTTTTATGCATGTTCTCATGTTGAGGAGCATAAATAAAGGAAGATTGAGATTTCTAAAGAAGGGAATTAGAACCTTGATGAATACCTCAAATGGAGGGAAAATGTTATATGTGTGGAAAAAAGGGTCATAGAGTGACAGACTGTTATGGAGTTCAATGTCTTATTTGTGTAGAACATGGGCATTACCCAACTCAATGCCCTGACCTAAAAATTTACTTCTAAATCATGGAAGGACTTATTCCAGGATAATCATTGTAGAGGATGGATTTATGTTTTTATGTATTGGTATTTAAGAATAATGTTTTTAGGGTACTTTTATGGTGCATTATAATATTTATGTATTGGTCTATTGTGGTTTTCGATAAATTTATGGTACCAGGAACCATGGAAAGTGATTGAGATATTTTTGTAAAAAAGATCATATGCGCATAATGAAGGGATAAGGAGAAAATTAAATGTTTGACAGTATTAATGAGCTCATGACTGATATATGGAAATAGTTATATCATGGTTTGAGTATATAGAATTTTGGGGTTTTGGTATGTGGAATGAGTTAACTTTTAACAGCACTCATGTTTTCACTAAGAATGAATGGGTATTCATTTTTCAAGAGAATACATTATTAAGGCCTTAGAATGTTTGGAATGTGACCAACAAGGCATATCTTATGATATATGGGGATCAACGATGGTATTAACATACATGTTATATGTAATCTCTGGTAATTGTTTTCACTATAATATGAGAGTGGACTACATTATTATGGATAAGCCTAATGATTGGAATGGATTATGTTGGACATAAGTTATTATTGTTTAAGTATAGAACTTTTTTAGATATTATTGATGGGATTTTATAGTTTTAGAAAAAGGACAACCTGCAGGACGGGTGACAACCCCTCACATCGGACAAGGCTATGGGAATCGAACCCACAACTGAAGTGCAACTAGCCTTTATCGCATACCACTGGCCTACAAGACGTCCCTGGTTAGTAGAAAGTAGTTTTATTTTATTAAGCGGCATGATATATGAATTATAAATCATTTTTGGAATCTTATACGATTAACCTCACCATAGATGGACTTATGTATATTTGATAACTTTTGCTAACATTTTTTTTGGAACATATAGAATGACCCATTATTCTATCATATGATCAGTTAACACTTCACGAATAACAAATTCAACTTCATTTCTTTAAGAGATGAAGTTGAAATTGTACAAATTACGAACAAAAGTGACATTGTACCAAAACAAAGAAAGTATTTATTCTAATTCAAATTCTTCAAAATTAGGGAAATGATCGTAAAAACAAAAAAATTTTTCCTAGTTCCCTTATATCCGATGAATCGGATGGTAACACAGATCATCACTAATTTATGGCTTTGTGATTTTTGGCTTTTTCATATCCATTTTCTCTACCACTCTCCATCATAACATGATGGTTAGATTTTTCTTCCATATCCATATTTTCTCCTATGTTCTCCTATGTGGAAACCCAGTGATTAGTTAATTTGGGTAACTGTTACATTTCATACTTTATTTTTTAATGATAGGTTTTGGTATTCCCTTTATATGATTTGGGTTTCTAATAAAGAAAATTTCAAGTATTAAACCATTTATAACCCCGAAAATTTTTGAGGGCGAAATTCATTTTATGGGGGGTAGAATGTAACAACCTGAGATTTTACGTGAATTATTCTTTTTAATTTCATTGATGTTTTATGTTTAATGCTACTCCAATATTATCTTGCTCTATACGCAACAATGTATTAACTTGAAGTATACACAACACTATTCTTCGATTGTGTTACACACAATTTGAAGTTCATTTTATAATAGTCATTCTACGCAAAAATGAGTGTATATATATATATATTCAATTTATAAATGAAATATTGTTTTATTTTTTATACTAAACAATGAATGATTTTTTCACAACACGCAACCCTGACTTGTCCTGCATTACACGCAATCGCGACTTTCCTCGATAGTGTGTGTTGTACACAATATCAGGTTTCACTAAACAATGATATATGGTTATAATATTATTATGAACTAGCCTTTATGAATAATATTAACTACATTTTGTATTTTATAACTTTATTATTCATCTTACACATTTTCTAGAACATGGTATGACAACAAAATAAAATTTTCGGGTAAAATAATTGTTTTTCAAAAAATGCAGTTTTGTCACCTTTTGATGGCACACCCACATTAAATCTAGTTTTTTACAAGTTTATAAGTTCAATATTACAAAATAAACTTCTTCTTTTGAAGCAGGATATAAAAATTTACATTGGATAAAGTTTTGATATTATTCTGATAACTTTCATATTTTAATGAATAGTAAAAACACGCTATATTTTAATTAAAAACAACTTTATTCATCATAATAATTTATATGGTTAATTTATAATATTTATGATATTTAATGTATAAATAGAATATATTTTTATCATTTAAAATAATGTATGTCATTAGCATTGATTCTACCTTGAATTCGTAGGCTAAATCAATTTAATCTTTGCCAATGTTTTAACTTCTAAAACCTGTTTTCTTAACAACAGGATTAATTTTAAATTAATAACTGGAACTTATGTGTTTTGAATTTTGGAAAATGGATTCCATATTTGGAATCAGTGGGTCCAAATTATGTTAATAGGCTACTTTTTTTCTTTGGGCATTATGAATAGTAACTATGGTAAATTTTATTTACCATAGTTAAAGGTAAATCGGGTAATTAAGGGTACATATAATATTATAAAATTACCCTAACACATGCCAAAATTATATTTGATGACTAAAAGTCGACTCATATCACCTAAGGGTAGGATTATATTCATTTAATGGACTTTTTTCCATGAAAATAATTTAATTATTATTAAAACCAAAGAAAGTGACAACATGTCATTCTCTTAAATCAAATAAGTATAATAATTTTAATTTAGTGATAAACATAATGAAACTTCTAACATGAGTAGTGTACAGAGATATAATAAAATTATCTATATCAGATGAATTTATTTATAATTTTTATGGATTAAATAATTATCAATAGTTATGACACAATAGTGACGCAGAAATTGTTTATCTAGTGAAAAATCAAGAATATAGTTTTTATTAAACTAATTGTGACTGTAAAATGCAAAAAACCCTGAAAAAAAAATATTGGTAATGTAAATTTAAACCATAATCATCCAATGGTCGAATATTTGACCATTTGGAGCCTTATAATAGTGATTATGAAACTTATATTATTTTATTTTAAATGATGCCAAAGTTGTCACCTTCATAATTAAATAAATATAACAATTTATATATTGCGATTCTAAGATGATAAATTTGTGTAAATGTATTTTTGTGAAAGTTAATATATTTATCTTCATCGTAGGATTTTATTTTTAATTTTCTTCAATAAATAAGTATATTAAATAATTATACAAAAATGTTGTATTATTTATTTTATTAAGAGATAAACCAAATAAATGGTTTTAAAAATAATAAAATAAATATTATATGAACTATTTAATGTGATAAACTAAATTTATAGATACATATGACCTTTTATGAATCTATTAAATATTTTTGTTCGAATATATCCTTTGTTTAGATTTTATTTAAATTCAAATAAATGAATTGTGTCAAAATTGACACTATTGTTATTTTATAAAAATAACATATTATTAAATTGTTTAAAAATCGCAAAATTATTTAAAAATTACAAATTAAAATTTATATAGTATAAAATTTTATAAAGTATCCAATTATGTAAAATTAACAACACATAAGTGATTATTTATAACCATTTAAAATTTATAATTTTATTACCACAAATAAACTTAAATAGATTAAATAAGGATAAATCAAAATGATAAGGTTTAAAATAAGATCAAAACATGTCTAAATTTATATTTTTGATGAGATTACAACCCTATATCATCTAATATTCTAATATGAGTCATTTTTGGTGGTTTTTAAGTGGGTTTAGATTTATTATAAATTAATATTTTTAGAATTCCAAAGGTGCCCCTCTCCTCCCTTATAAAAAGGCACCTCCTCCCTCTCCTCCTCACACCAATTTGAGCCTTCATGCTCCTCAAAACCCTGAAAAATCTCTTTTAAACTTCCCTAGAAACATCCTAGAGGTCCTGGCCTCCTTCAAATAAAATTGTTAGTGCCCTAAGAGGAGATCTCAAAAAGGCGCTTCAAAGAAGATGTAATTGCTGTTACCGATTATTTCAACTTTATTTCTTCTTTCACTTCTTCTTCATAGGTTGTTTTATTATGAAGTAATATCATTAGAATCACTAATATACTGATATTTTATTATAAGTATTGAAAAAACCATATTTCACCATTTATCCATCCTACGAAAAATGAAATCACAGCGCGTGTTTGCGTACGGAATACCGTCTCCACGCCGCGGTGTAATCTATTTTCCACCACAACCATACTTGGTTGGGGTATAATGGTGTAAATAATAACTATATATTATTATTTTAAAGTGATATTGATTATTTAATCGTATAAATACACTCCAATAAAATTTCATGGTCATGTGAACGATATCATCGCTCGTACGTACGTACGGAATACTGTCTCCACGACGCGATGAGATTCATTTTCAATGATTAACCATTCATAAATGATTATAAAGTATATATAATAAGTAATCATGAAATATATGAAATAATAATGATACTTTATTTATTTATTTATATATATATATATATGTATTTCATCCAATTAATTCCATTCAATTCAATGATGAACCGAAAACAACGTTTATTCGTACGTATGACATACCGTCTCCATGAACAGTGTATTTCATTCCATTTATTGATCTATTATATATATATGTATATTATGAATATATATTATATATAAATCATGTTTTATATTCTGTAATTATGTAATCATGATCTATGTAATCATATGAATAATTACAAGTCAAAACACGTATGAAAAATGAAACGATTTTACCCAAAATTATCTTTAACACGGAATTTACAAAAGAATGGGTAATATAAAGTCATAAGTAAACCATATATGATATCATAACAATGAATATTATTCTCTAATAAGTCAATAACACTATTTAAATCATTATATGGGAGTTTCGGACACTTACGAAGCAAATCAGACCTAAGGTAAGGGATAATCATTCCAATCTCATTCTAATCCGAGATTGTTTACTCGTATGTATATAATGGGGGTTATGTTTATTATCCATATCCATATGCTATCAAAATGTTTTCATAAAATTTTTACTTTCCATCCATGTATGTTTAAGACATTTTTACAGTTTTATAAAGCCTTATTTTCATGAAGCTTCCTACAAAATATTTCATGACTGTTTTCAACAAAATCATTTTCTTTTATAATTGCATGACATTTTGTGAAAAGAAAATGATTTTGAAGAAAAAATGATATTTTCCTCAAGAATTCATTTCAAGTGTTGAATCAAAACCATTTTCCTTCTAAGATGCAATTATTTCATATCTGTATGTTTCATGTATAAGGTCTCTATGATTTACATGGTTTCACTTTTATTATGATGAAATTATATCCATTTGTTTTATATGGAATATGTGATGATGGTATGATGTTTATGAAACCCATTTTATTCGTTGGGTTATTATGAATAATGTATGTTTATTTTGTGGTGCAAGTAAAAATTATTTCATTATGAGATGGGTGGGACCCATATATCCATCCAATTAATTGGGTAAAAATTTATATCTCGTGAGATAGACATGGATGGAATGGTAATTTAATCCGGTTCAGTATTATAGGACTGGAATGAGGAGTGAACTCAATTCAGAAAGGGACTTTGTCCACTAAGATGGTCTTGGCAGCAATGCCTTGGATACTATGGAAATCATTACATGTGCTTAATGGATGCCAAAATTAAATGTTTTATTCCCATGCTATTTTATCATGGTTTATGTTTCATTATGATCTATGGCTTATGTACATCCATGTTTTATGTCGTTGCTCGATATTTTTAATGTTCATGTATTTTTTAAGTTCAAATGTATATGGTATGTTTTATTTTCTCCATGCTTACCCTTACTGAGTATTTGAGCTCAACCTTATTATGTTTTCTTTTCCCCCAGGATTAATAGAAAGATGTTAGTTAAGGAAACAAAAATGGGAAGATCTTTATGGGAGATGCTGAAGATCTTTCACCACGATTAGAAGATTACATTCCATGTTTTCCAAATACACTAAACTATTACGGTCCTTGTGTGTATATTTTTATTATGTACTATGTATTCTGAAAAAGTAATTTAATGTCTATGTATGTCATGCTTTGGGTCTTTACAGTATCAACCCTATATTATGCTAGAAAAGGGAATCTCATGTGTATGGTATCAAAAAAATTATGAAAAATAATTTACACAAGGATCATAATCCTTACATTTGAAGAATTGTGAAATGTATGGATCATCATCCCTACGTTGGATTCTAGAAATATTGTTTATCTTCCCTACATTCTAGAATTTTAATGTATTGTTAATCAAATCTATGTTGGGATTATATACTAAAAAGTTGAATGTATTAATTATCACCCCTATGCTAGTTTTTTCCATGAATTATGTAATAATGAATGTATGGTTAAGGACCCATATGATGAAATTAACCTTACGCTACTTTGTTCAACCCTAAGGTGTGTTTCAATGACGATTTTTTCATTCACATAAGGCGATTAATTAAATTTATTTTTTTGAAAACACATTCTGCACATAAAATTATTTTTCATAATAATATCCCATTTACTTTATAATGTTTTTTATTTCATTAAAAACATTAGATTACCAATGAGTTTATTTTAAAACCTTAATTTACTATATTTATATTGTTACATTCATGCCTTCCAATTTAATAGTTATTTTATAAAGGTATAATATAATAAGATTCATTTTGACTCATTGTTTCATTTTTTTCAAGCTATCAAATAAATTTTATTTCAAGAGAAATATATCTTAAAATATTAAGGTGTTACAAATAATATTTCATAAAAAATATATTCCATATCTCATAACATATGTTGTTCATATTAAATAAATATTATAATAGTCTTTACCATGTATATAATCAAAAAAATAAATCAAATCAAGCATATATACAAATCATTATATCACATCACATCATACTTGTTTGTGAACTTCCCAATCCCACCACCAATATGTCATGGTCTAATGACTAGCTCTAAGGTATCCACGAAATACAATGAATGGAAATACCTATGGTCATAATTGAAATCCTAAAAACATGAAACATCGTCCAATATGGTATAATTATAAAACAAATTAATATATACCGAAATATCTATAAAATAATATATTATAATTGAATAAATAATCACATATATATTAAACAACCCTAACAAGTGAAATGAAAAAAATATGAATAAATGAAATGAAACAACCATAATAAAGAATCCAATCCATTACCTATCATATTAACCATATGTATCCCACATCCATTATTATTACCAAGCTACAATAAATAATTTACTTATAAAAAGAGTTAAAAATTTACAAGTCTAGATGTAATTTTTAATAGCACTGAGTATAGTCATCCCATACAGTGAGATTACTCCAATTAAATGTTAATTTATATGCAAATTTTCAAAATATAATGTCTATTAAAAATAATACTACATGAAAAACATCATCTACCATCATATTAATATATAAAATTTACTTCAAAAAAAGAATTATCATACCTCACTATAATCATGATCACTAAATAATATATATATATATATATATAATTTTATGTTTTAATATAATCATGATAAGGTCCATTGAAAAATATCTCCTTCTAGATTCTATAATAAATCCACACTCTAATCCAATGATTTCATTCAGTCCTCAAACTCAAAGTGTAATAATGATAATAACACTCTAACTGTCTAGATATTCACCATTCACATCCTTAAAAAATATGGCTGAACTCATCCACCCCAAATGGGGATGATAATCACATAAAATAAATACAATAAATCAAATAATAATATCTAATATGTCTCCACATCAAAAATTTTAAATTTAATGATTTACTTAACATGTACCACCATATCAGGTTTACGTATCCACTCTATTTGTAATATCAAACCAATGATGCACCTTTAAATCGCATCTCCCATAAATCTAGTAATGTGGGTGATAATAATTACTATTCAGTGTTTTAATGAATTTCATAATTCAATGGTAATGGGAGATAGAGTTAATGTATTCTGCATAATAATTATCTACCTCAAAATGAGTACAATTATTGAGGATAAAAAGAATATTTAAGAATATCATCAGTGTTATATAACACATTATATGGGTGAGAGGAAAAATTAAAAAATTTATATAGAATTATCTGTCTCTAACCCATGTCATCAGTGATAAAAGAATCAATGCTCAGATTCCATCATGTATCTCTAACAAATATCAGTGGATGACTATGACAGTAGATACCATAGGTTTACATTGACATCCACTATCCGTTAGAATACATCATATGTATTAAGTAATATAGGAATCTAAAATAATAATTCTTTGTAATCTATGAATAATATATTAATAACATGAAATTTCCATATAAAAATCCTGAACTAATCATAAAATACATTACATTTTCATTCAATTCTATACTATAATTATCATAATTCAACAGGTCATCGTGTAATGACAAATCATCATTAGATTCAAAATTCATTACCATATTTTATCTATATCATCATCTTGATAAATGTAGTAATTCAAATAATGTAGTTAATGTCATCATTATATGTTATCTTGATAATTAATACATGTCCATCCAAGATTAAATTTTAATGAGATGGGAAAATCCTCCAAGAAAACCTCAAAATGGTAAAATGCAGTGCAGGTCGAGTGCATCATCAATTAATGCATGCCATCCATTAGTTAAACTTAATATCACCATAGGAAATCCAAGTCATTATTACAATTTATATTTATATACCTCTGTACTATCATGTTTTTACATTAAATTTTATTCTTATTGTCATTTTACACAATCAGTATAAAATTACTTTTTCAAAACATATCTTGGTAATACAAAAAATTATAGGGAAACCAGAAAATGTGTTAGGAGTATAACAAAATTTAATTTTTATACAAGATCATTATCAAATATTAAGAATAAAAATCATCTTAAATTATCACAAAATTTTTTGTTTTCTATTAACAAAATCATTACATATGTGTATTTTCATACAACATCTCTTTTGAGTCCAAATTACTAGGAAAATTACAAATCATCAAAAAAATCACTATCATTAGTATTTCTCATTCCAAGGAAGGTCACACCATATGAAGTATATATTAGCTAGAAGAAGAGTTCACCACTCTATATAATTATTATTCCTGATCATAATTAATATCATTTATTCTCATTATTGATTAAGAGTTTTGATTTTCAATTTGAATTCATAATTATCTATGACTTATAATCACATATCATCTTTATTTATATTCTATCAATTTATTAAAAATTGACATTTATGTAAAGTCTATATCACTTTTCATTATGATATATTCAATTTTCAAAATTATTCAGCATGTTACCCTAAATAATTTATATCATTAGAGGTGGAATGTAATTTAATTCCATGAGAAATCATCTTCATTATAGTAAAATTATTATTTTTAATAATAGTTCCAAAAACTCAAGTTTAGAAAAGTTATTAAGATATCTAGCTAAGAAATCATTATAAATTAATGTTAATTTACTTTATATTAATTACCAATAATGACATCAAAATTTGTCTCCAATATCACTTTGATGAGTCAAATTCAACAATAATGAATATCTACAATATCAATAGTTGAAATTCATCAATGGTCTACGTTAAAATAAGTTAACATTAGCTCATGAGTCCCATTATATAATAATTAGACAATATATACTATAAAATTAATTAAAATCATATTAATTGTATTCCATTACATTTACAAGATTTATAGAATTTCAATAAAGTCATAGATCCTTAAATATGACTTTTCATGTGCCCCCATGCACCCAAATATGTTTTTACGGAATTAGCAAGTTCCACAAGACACACCCACATGCCTCGGACCTCACAATCATGTGAACTAGATATATCCATCTACTATTAAAGATTTGATATCTAATTAATTAATTTATGTATATTAAAAAATCCATGTTATGACCTGACATCATGATACCCCTTCTAATATATTCATTGGATATAATGATTATACAGTCATGGTTCATGTAATTCACATATCCTTCTACACCACAACGTGTTTAAATTGATGGTTTGTCAGGAACATCTGTGTAAATTTAATTTAAAATAGAAAAACCAAGGTTCCCCACCATTACCTCCACTAATAATTTTAATTTATTATTGTCATATGATATTATATAATGTTTTTAATTACCAATAAATTTCACCAATTGTTTTTTCTCTACATTATTATTCATTAATTTTTTTAATTTGTCATTATATAAATAGAAATTCATTAAAATGTTTTAATGGAATTTTAATTCCATATTATCTTCTCCTTAATATCTAAAAATTAATAAATTTCATCATCACATCATTTGTATATTTATATTATTTTCATTATTATTGAAATGAAAAACAGAAAATTTACAATATGTGTCATCAAAAATTATAGTTACTCTCATTTTAATCAAAAAATAAACTCAAAATATAAAAAAAATATCACTAAATTTATAATTCATAATTTAAAAAATATTACAACATTAAAAAAATTCATTAGAGTCCAATTATCTTAACATTAAATTTTAACCATTGAAATCATAGAGGAATGTTTATGGTGGGAAATATTTTTCTATTAATAACTATAATATGTCACTTAGACGGATGCTATTAGAATTCATAATATTAATTGGTATACAATAGTTATTATATATGAGTGGTAGAATTCTAGCTTCATAGGTTATGTTACCATTAAACAGAATCAGTTTAACACAAACATCAATTAACTTGAGTCAAACGATTTAATTAAATTGTTTGACTGATCTAACTCAAACATGGTTAACTGGAAAAATAACCAAGACTATCTATATTTTTTAATCAAAATAAACTAAAAATTTACTATAGTAACTCATGAAATACATACTACCATAACTGTGTAACCCGCATAACCAAGAATTGTTTTTAAAAAAATTAGGAAAACCTACAATATGGGAGATTCAAACTCCTACGTTTTGAATATATGGTTTTACCTAAACCATTTTGTTCTGGTGTTGTTCGTATTATATTTATATAATATCTATAAATAAATTTTTTATTTCCTAAAAATATAATTAGTTTTTGGTGTTTTGATACATTAAAATTAACCTAACCAGAATATTTTTAAATTTAAACATGTTGGCCATATTTTAACCTGATCCCATTTATACTCAGCCTAAACCCATACATGACTCTGTTTCATGGGTTTGGATTTTATGGATTCTCAGAAATTTCCTCATACATATATTTTTTCCATGTAAAAAAGTTTATCATAGATGATAAATTAGAAGAATGAAATTTTGAGGCTATTATGATTTAAAAAAATGTGATTATAATCGGAAATTAATATATATTTCCTATAATTATAAATTATCTAGTACGTCTAAAATAATTCATTAGTTTACTCCATATTAATCATCACTATTTTTAGGGTTATCATGTAAATATCTCCAAGATATAAATATATTAGGGAATTCAATTTTCCAAATATTTTATATTTAAACATGTTATTTATTTACAAAACGTCCACAAACAATAAAAATTTCAACAATGTCTGAAATATTAAAAAATATCATCAAATAGGAAACCCCTTATTACATATGAAATAACAAACTCGATTTGTTAATCGCATTATATATATAATTTAATATTATAATTTAACATTTCATGGAAAAAATATATTACTTCCATAAATCTTATGGTATATAATTAAATTACTAGAAACACCATTTAATAAATTTCTTTGTAAAAAATGAAACTAAAATGATTGTAAAATAATGTTAAAAAAATAGTTTATTCTAAATTATAAGTAATAAACATAACTATAAATATTAACTACTGTCAATTAAAATTGATATTTATAATAAAAATTTTAAAACATATTTCAAAGATAGAAACTAATAATTTAATAAAAATAGGCCTCAATAAATAAAATAAAATCAATAATAGATTTATATTTGGAGTATAGGGTATGGAATTTTAAAAAGAAATACTAAAAAATTTATATGAAGTTATCCAATTTCCATTTTGATGTCCATGAATAAATGTGATGAATTTTTAAATTAATCTTCCAATTCATTATTGGGTTATAAATAGTTGAATAATGTTCCAAAATCTTTTTTTGTAATAATTCATAGAGAATTATTTTCTACAAAATTAGATATCATTATATCAATTGAATATAATAGGTTATATGTCTAATATGTTTGAATAAAATAAGAATATGTTGGTATCATTATTAAAAATTAATTAAGGTGTTAGAAAATATATTCAAAGAGATTGATACTACTAGTTAACTGATTTTCTTAAATGTATTTTTGTTCCTTTTTTATGTCTGAATTATTTTGTGGTTATAATATTTAGAAAACCTTATTTTTTTTAAAGAATATTATTATTTAATTTTAAATTTTGATTTGTGTCAAACTAAAATATTATTATTTTATTATAAATCACAAATTAGGGATTATTATGGGAAACTATATTCCCAACCATGTTTTTTTAATTACTCTTGTGCAATAGCAAAAAAACAATTTGGAAAATATTGGTGGTGTCCATGTTATCATTTAGAATGATCTGTTTTTTTTATTTCACCTATGATCATATTGGGATTTTATTTAATAAATTATTTGTAATAAATGACTAATTATTTCAATACATTGGATTCATGTTATAAAGAAGAATTATGTGAATTATTCTTTATAGAAAATTGTATAAAATGATATGAACTGTATTATTATAATTGGTGTTTCTATTATTGTTTTTAGTATTATTATTATTATGCAGGGAAAAACCCCAAATCATTCAACCCAGAATCGTACTATACTCAAACTAATTTATTCATCATCATCCCTAAAACATTGATCTACTCACCAAATTGTCACTTATTTTTGGAATATATAATCTATCATTACAAAATAGACTAATATATATATGTAAGAAAAACATGATCTAAATAAAATAGTTTGAACATGTATCCCAAAAATATATAATAAGTTATTTATTCCACATGGACCAATAGATAATTGTTTATAGATACTTTTCACAATAGTTTTCATATTTCACATCCCACTTCTGTACTTCCAATAAACGTTTTTTCATTTATTTATCTGGTATTTTTCCTAGAATGTTACCTTCCTATTATTTCATCAGTATTCATGTATCATGAAACCTACATCACATTGAATGATGTCATGATGTATGAATTAGGTTTTTCTATGACACAATCCATCATAGGTAGTTCTCAATAATAGTAGTGATTATTATTACTGTTAATACTTATACTACTATTATTATCATTTTCGAAAGGTGATTAAAATTAAAATTAAACGGGATATCCACATAAAGTCACCAAAAACACATTCATAAAGAGGTATTTGATGACTCTCTTATCTATTCAATGATTGGGATGGATAATTGATCATATAATAATTCTCTCCTATGATCAAGATATGAATTTAGATCCTCAAATTTTGCACACTATAACAAAATCATGTTATTTTAAAACTAAACATTATCCATGATAATAAAAAATAACTGAGAAAGGTGGTGATTAAATTATTATTAGATAAAAAAACATGATTAATTCCCTTTTTATTAGTTCCTAAAAACAAATCATAAATCACCTACTATGTCATGGATTTTTCATAGTGTTGATAAATAATGTATTTTTCGACACTTTTTTAGCACTGATAAGAGGGCGTTTCACCAGCACTTTTCTTATAGATAATGAAATATTACCATCAATATTTATATATATAAATAAATTTCATATTAAAAAATATAAATAAATTTATATTAACATTAATATATACATATTCATAAATATGATTTATATAACATAAAATATGTATTTACAGTGAACATATAATAGATTTGGTGAAAAATATTTACAAATAAATAAAAATTATTATTAATTAATAATTTTAAAAATTTTAATTATTAACAGACCTTTAATAATAATTTTTTGATGGGAAATTTTTTAAAATTATTTAATATATCTATATAATTTGAAAATATAGCATGAACATCAAAAGACCATAACTTTAAATAAGGGAGTTGGTTTATGCTCTATAATATAACAAACCAATGTCTGTGAAGATATATACAACATGTCAACTTGATAGAAACCCATTAATTTTTTTTAGAATCTAAATAAATCACAGAATTACTCCAAATCTAATTTTCATTTGGGAGACCCTAAATTGTTAATTTTTATGGGATTTTAGCTTTGATTGAGAGGTTCTTCCATCTTTCTTCTATATTAAGGCTGAACATATTCATAGGTAATACACTCATATTTATACTATGGTGTAATAATTATAATGTTTCCACAATGTAATACTTTTTATAATTAAATATAGACATATTTTAATATAATTTTTATTAAAACAATCAAATGTACAAATAAGTATTTAATTGTAGTTACATATAAAATTAATTCGTAAATATTTAAACCATGCGTTAATGAGAAAATTAGTAATTTTATTTAAAATATAAAAATGAATGAACTTGTATATACCTATAAAAATGTATATGTACCTAGAAAAATATATATAATATTATATATCTTCTGGTATATATAAATCAATATTAACTTACAATATATGTATATAACTATTTATATTTATATTTAGATTTATATTTTCCTAAAGAAACAAAAATATGTAAATATAAATATTAACACACAAATAGAAATTATAATTTATAAATGTGTTTAAAATAATAATATAGTTATATATAATTATATACAAATTTGAACACATGAAAAAAATTACTATAAATACACAAAAATGAAAAAAATGACAAAAATATTATATTAATTTAGTTAAAATAATTATATATAAATAAAAGTTAAAAAATATGGGATAAAACATGTATATAAATATATATAAATAGATAGGTCAATAATCAAACATTGAATGGAATAAAATGGAGAATTGGTAAGCACCCATGGGTGTTGTGGTGGAGGTATAATGTTAAAATCCAGTCAGTCATGCATATGTTGCAAGGATGGAGGGAATTGTTAAATTAGAGTCGAGCGAGCTCATAGGGGAGAAAAAATATTGGTCTACTATCAAATTATATTGGCACATGAAGGTTGGGGAGTGCTGATAAAGGACTATTTACCAGTGCTTGTAAAGGTGGTTCGATGGGTGATGGCCACTAAAAATTTATTATCATTGATAAATCCTACTTTTATTTGTCGACTGAAGATAATGGGGAATTTATCATCAATAAAAAACTACACATAAAGGATTCATTTATCAACACTACAAAATGATGATAATTGTCCCATTTATCGGGGTTTTTTTAACACAAATAAATTTATTCTTTATCAGTGTTATTTCTAGAATTTTTTAAACAGAATTAATTTTAAAGGAACTAACAACATATATAATTTATTAGTGTTAATAAAACACTTTTTACATTTGGTTAAAGGGAACTTACGTATTTGTGAAATCACTTCATCCATTAATACTTCATTTTTTTATCATCAATAAATTATAAAGTTGGATCTAATTATTCGGTTTAGTTATTCTAGTCGTTAGTTCACAATATTAAGTTGGTTCTTAAATTCTAGTGAAAATGAAATGCTTAAATTAATATTAATCATAGGTGAAGAAGATCTCCAATATTATATTTATTTTCAATGAGTTATGTGGGTCACTATAAATTTATATGAAACAATTTATAATTCTTATATAATATAATGTATTTTAGAGATATGTTGTAGTGTATTTATTAATGAATTTTTCTTTTATTAAATTGTTATGGTGTTTTTGTCCAATTAAAAGTGTAAAAATATTATAAAATATATTTGATGGATATTGGTAGGCTTGAACATAATTTATAAATTAATTCTAGTATTGAATAATTTATCCCAACCACTATTAATAATTTTATGGTGAATTAATTATAGGTTTGATTGATTTATATTGACATGATTTATCTTGGAAAGGTTCTCAATCTAAGATAATAATTTATAACTTTATATGGAATTGTATGGAATGATAATTTAGACATTATTATAATATAAGTCAGAAATAAGTACATTAATCATCACACATTACGTGTAAGTTAAATTAAATAATTATTTGATAAACTCATTGATTGTAATATTTAATGAAATAAATTCATTAATGATTTAAATTTAATAAAATATATTTTGTTATTTATTGGGATAAAACATGAATTTCATGTGTCTTAAGTACGAAAGATGTTCTAAATAGTGGTTTGTCAATTTATTGTGTGTGGTACTAGAGAACAAGAATGAGGTTTGCAATACGTCATGTAACACTAAGGGGGACACTATTGGACCCAATATTTTCTGTCACTCCCTTAGGATTTCATAATATTATTTTAACTAGCCTCCTTATCTATCTTCATAAAATTTCATCACAAATAAGGCCAGGTTTTTGCACCATATCTTGAGTCCCAAATGGGTTGAGCGGTATTTCAACGTGAGATATATATATAATAAAGGAATTACCCATCCCAATCACGAGTCTTTTACCAATTTTTGTGTGAATCTCTATATAAAAAATGTTATACTAGCGGGATTCACTAAGTGGATTGTATTAAGAACAAAGGGGTTAGATGGACTTTTATAACATAAAATGATCCACATGATCATATAAATATCTATGGGTGAATCCGTTATAATAAATTACTCTCTACGTTCCTTTGTAAAACAAACTTTTCCATCTATTTATAATTTTTTTTTTCATTTTTAACTCATCCAAGAACACATAAAAATTTTCACATATGGTTTAAAAGTTTTACCTATACGAATATAAATATAATCCTTAGAATGATGGTATTTCACCGGGACCATATGACCCACTAGTATGATCGTTTTAGTACAAACATGTATATAATATTGATGTAATCGTATTACAACTACTCTATTTACAATGATGATTATTGTTTAAAATTATTATAATTATTAAGCATTTTAATTCAACAACATGATATTTTTTAAATGAATTATTCTTTCATTGAATTGTGGATGTGTTTCTTCTCCTTATTCTTCTTTAACATGCATTGTCAGAAGATTCTTTTCATCTTTCCATATGAAAAACATGGTCTTATAATCATCTTATTTTTACATTAAAAAAAAATATACTTGATAATTCTATATATTCTCATAGATACCACTCATTATACTCTCTTTATACTTATTATTCTATATAGGATATTATATATTTTTTATATTATTATGTAGTAGAAAAAAATCACATTTAAATTTGAATTTAAAATATAATTCAAACATATAACTTCAAATATTTTTCAACTTATTATTATATTCAACATATTCCTTCTCAAAATCTACTTATATTCTATGTAAATATAGTTAAATAATATTGGAATCATTGCGACTAAAAATTTAGTCCATAACTACTCTTATTTTATTATTCAAAATTTCTCAAACCTTCTCTCCATTTTCTTGAATTGAAACACCCATTTTGTGATTTTTTTAATCAACATAAACATGTTTTTTTGTAAAATTAATTGATTTTATTTTCTCCAAATAATTATAGAATATCCCATTATGAATTTTAAAAAACACCCAAATTTATACTAGGTCTTTCACTCCTATTCAAGTATTTATCACTCCTATGATAAAACAAAATCACTTGTATATAGTTTGAATTTAACATATACATTGGGGAAATGGCGCATCATCTATAAAAAATGAATCATATCAAATAAGAAGTAACTAATAAATAGTTCTTTTAATTGATAAAAAATCAAATTCATACAATTTCATTTCATGAATAAAATTTATGGTCTTCTAGGATACGTTATATGGACCTACATATGTAGCCAGTTTTTATCTTAACATTAAATTCAATAGTACCTAGAAATACCTCAATCTATTTTACCAACACTTGAAATACTATAATAAATTTCAAAGACTCCATAAATACTGGAATTAACTTCATCTCAAATAATACATAATACAAAACCTCATTTTTTTACAAGATTTATGTGTTGAAAATGGTGTGAATTAAAATAATAACATACACCCAAACCTTATCCAATATTTGTTCTCTATCTAAAAAGAAAATTATAGTTGAACTGCTCATATAAGAAATTAACACCATAATTTATCAATTCTTAAATAGTTCTTTGCCTCAACAATCACACCTTTTGGATTTAGTTAGAATCCAAAAAATATATCACTTTCATACTCAATCCTATTATTAATGAATCATCATTCAATAATTATATTCTTACTAGAGTGAAATATAATTAATATGTATGAATATTAAATATTAATATCATGTTATAAATAAAAATATTTATCTTAATTCCACTAATTCATACCAGATCCTGTTGATTCAACTTGATGAGATGATACCACTTAAAAATATATCTAAAATTGGATCAATTGTACATAAATAGATATATCATCATCACATAAAATCATGTAACAACTTATCAAGGAATCAAACACTTCATTATAAATAAATTCTAAATTGTTACATTAAAACATCCCTCAACTATACAAATATATCCATGGAATATAAAATAAATTACATCCAACATTTACTTAATCAAAACATTTATAATATTTCACATATCTAGAATTCTAAATCCATGACTTACCACTTTTAAAAACTATATCTAAATGTTTTCTCCCCCTTTGTGGAAAAATTAATAGATTAAACATAAATTGATTTATATTCCCAATATTTTCTCCCTTTTAAAACAGGAATCCAAATAACTAGTTTAGAGAGGGGGATAAATAACCATACATTATCCTTGAGAGTAATGATGTTAAAATCCCATCATCGACCAAAAAACATCAAAACACATCCTTCTAAAATCTTTAGTGAATATATCTACCAGATTCCCATTAGGGGAAAAAATTAAATCCACAAATCATTCATTTCTTCATGATCATTAATTATGTGATACTTTTTATCAATGTTGGACCATCAATGTTGAAACAAATTTCATGAAAGATTAATAGAACATTTATAGTCTTCCATTATATGAATCTATATTATAGGAATAAAACTCCATTAGGAATGGACCACTTAATATTAAAATTTACTATAATATATATATATATATATAGTAGAATAGAGCATGATTCCCTTTTCTATCATCTTTTAAACCAAAACCTATTTTACCTTTGATGTACCAGAGAATCCATTTTTTATCAAAAATGTGTGACACTTTTGGTAAAAAATGAAATTTAGTACAATTTTTAAAAACATAAACAATATCTAATATTGATATTGTCACATATAGGAAACTCCCAATAAGATTCTAAAGTTCTATGGGATCCACTTAAATTCCTTGTAAATATTTAAATAACTTATTTTATAGTGAAATGGATATTTAAACTATTTTAAATATTTATAGACCATGTTTTTCCATTGTAATACATTGAAATACATCTACATATATTTTTGAATACAATCAATGAGATTTCATGAGATTCCCAAGATTAGTGAGATAATAATTAAATTTAAAAAAAAATAGATTTTATATTATGTTCATTAATTTTCATAAATAATATATGATAACTCCTAAATATAATCAATGATAATAAATATGAAAAATAAATTGAGTTCGAAATGTGTGGTTTACACTGGGAGGGAAAAATGTATGTGTTGACCACTCAAATATCTCTCTCATTGGAAATATATTGAGTAAATTAATTAATTTATTAATTTAATTAATTAAATTAAATAACCAAATTTGGTTTTCATTTATTTATAACTTCATGGTAATTTTACGAAGGATAGCTTCATTATCCAAGGATTGTCAAGAGCTTCTCATCTTCTCCTTCCATTTTCGGAATCACCTTAGATGATGGAAAAACATATTGTTCAAAGGAGATCAGAGCCCAGTGAATTCAATGTCTCACATTAATCATTAAAAAATTTATTCTTCCAGGTCGAATGATCCAACATATATATAGGATTCTTTAATATCTTTATTATAAACTTTTTGATTAAAAAATATGAGAGGATAAATCCTCTCCTTTCATCTATGCAAATTAAGTCCTTTTTATGCGCCTGTGTACCTGTTTAATTGATAATTCATGGGTTTTTAAGGATCATATATCCTTGTTTATTTATCATTAGAGAATATAACTTGGAAAAAATAGATAATTTTTTTTCTTTTCCCCTCAATTTATTCACATACATCACCTATTAGACCCTGCAGACCTAGTTTGACATTACTGGGTGGTATCGAGCCTTATCAGACCCCCAAAATCATGAAGAAACCTCAATAGAGGGAAAAGTAAACAATAAAAGGTTATATAGACATATATTCTGGGATTTGGGTGATCGTCTTTATTATTGGTTATCAATCCTTCTACATCTAAAGGACAATAGTTGTTTGAGATGTGCTACAACCCTCTAAAACCAACGTAAACTGAATTCCACCCACCAGATGGTGGAAAATGATATATACATAATATATCCACGAATTATAGATGGTGTGGAAGTGAGATATATAGAGAAATGGATATACTAGAATCACATATATTATATCTTACATTTTATGAGGAACTAGTCTAGACATCGTGTACCATAATGAATATGTGGTGGGTAGACCCTATGCAATGGTGGTTAGGGTTTTGGGAAATTATAAGGATAAAAAACCATGTAAACACTGAACACTCCACGTATTACTTCCCAATGTAGATGATTTGTGTGGAGGAGCACACTAGTAGGCACACACTATGTTATTAACTACACAATCATGACCAGAGTCATGGGTTACACCCTTTGTGAAGAGGAACATCAGGTACAAAAGGACACAGACACAAGATGGAATACAAGGACCCAACCATGAACACAAATTGGATCCTAAGTGGTAGGGGCCCAACATGTAGATCCCCCACATGTTGTGTATTCCTAAATTGATGTCGAGAAGTGTTCCTCTAATGGCATGACAAATTGATGGACCAAGACTATCACACTAAGACCTTTTCAAATTTAATTTAATTTATTTTATTATTATTATTCTAGCAATGTATTTTACTTTTTTCATTCATAGTCAGAGTTCGTGTCGGACCCGATATAAAATTTTGAGTACTTATTAAAAAACACACGTTTTCTCCTTGATAGTGTTCAGTGCACGAGAAAGGTGCGGTAGAAACCACACGACTCCGCCTGGGTCACCGTGCGTGACCTCATTTTGTTCACAGCACAACCTTCCTGATGTTCAAGGAAGATGAAAAGATTTTGGTTGAATAATAAAATTGGAATACAATGAAGATTGAGACTGCACAGCCTCAGGCAAGGCACAACTCGGGCGAGGCACAATTTTGAAACTTTGCGGCCTCACCTCGTCCACCAGGTGACCTACCAATGTTCAATTAATTAAACAAAATGAATTATTATTAATAAAAAACAAAATCAAGTGAATAATAATGTGAAAATAATGATAAAATACGAAAAATTTAGTTAACTAAATGATTTGTTTTAATGGTAATGATACTAATATTAGTTGAGGATATTATTACTAGTATTATTATTATTATAACTATTATATTTATTATTATTTTCATTTTCGTTTTTCTTTTGTGAGTTTTTCTTTCTCTCCCCTAAGGTCAAAGATTGCCCCCTATTTGGCATAGCAACACCCCCTAGACATCCTTTGTGCCGCACCTGCGGGTTTCCCCTACCCTATGCGCTGAAGACCCCCCCCCCCTTCCAAATTGAGTCACCCCCATCCTGGTACAACACATTTCACCTCCTCCGTGCCCAGTGACCTCCGAAAGTTTCCCCCCTCTCCTGCTCATGCTGTTGGTTGGCCCCTGTCCCCCCCTTATGGTCCCATGCTCCTCGGCCAGACAGCAGACACACCTCCCTCTCGGCGAGCTGCTTGTTGGCTATACAAGCCAAGAAATATGAGAGGAAGAATGGAAGAGGTAGAAAAATTGGCACACAGCACAAAGAAGCTTTCAAGCTTTGTATTTCACACAAATTCACAATTTTTCCACAATTTTTCACAATTGAAATTTCAGGCTACAATTACATCAATTTATAGACCCACAACATTAAATGCCTAGCATTTATGTTGGTACAATTAAATACCAAAAAATTAAATATAGAGAATCTATGACGGTACAAGAAAGGACCAAAATATTAAATGTTGAGCATTTATGACAGTACAAAGATATACCAAATCTTTAAATGCAAATCATTTAAATTCATTCAAAGAAAATAAATGGAGGTTGACCCATGGAAAAAAATGTGCAAGTAATAAATGACGCTGCAGGCAACTTTGACTCATATTTTTTGGTTTGCAATTCCAACACTCCCCTTCAAACCAAAACCGGCTTCATTCCGAGCATCGTTCTGAGTCTTTTGAATACATCTGACGGTAATGCCTTTGTGAAAATATCAGCCACCTGCTCCGTAGTATGATAATATTCCAATTTTATCGTTTTTCTGCTTCACATGATCTCGCAAAAAATGGAATCGGGTATCAATATGTTTTCTTCTTTCATGCTGCTCTGGATTTTTGGAATGTTCAATTTCCGACTTGTTATCCACATATATCACTGTGGATCCATCCTGCAGATGCTTCAACTCCTTCAGCAGATTTCTCAACCAGATTCCTTCACAAACAGTGGATGATGCCGCCACGTACTCTGCTTCACATGTTGACAAGGCGACCACACTTTGCTTCCTTGAATTCCACGTAAAAGCAGTCGATCCAAGAAAAAATACATACCCAGTGGTGCTTTTTCTTTCATCTTGGTCGCCTCCCCAGTCACTGTCTAAGTATCCATGCAGTTTTGCTTCTTCATTGTATGGATAGAAAAGGGCAAAAATTCGTCGTTCCTTTAACGTACCTGAGGATACGTTTTGTCGCTAACTAGTGGGAATCTTTTGGTGCTTCCATGTACCTGCTTAGAAGCCCAACACTATAGACAATATCAGGCCTTGTGATTGTGAGATACCTCAGGCTTCCAATTAGACTCTTGAATAGAGTCGAGTCAACACTTCTTCCTTCTCCATCTTTTGTCAGTTTTGAGCTCATTGCCACATGTGTGTTTACAGCATTGCAATTAGCCATGTTGAATTTTTCAAGCAACTACTTAGCATACCTCTTCTGAGAAATATAGATGCCTCCATGTTGTTGCTTTACTTCTATGCCTAGAAAGAAGGACATGAGACCTTCGTCGGTCATCTCGAACTCCTTGAACATAGCCTTCTTGAAATCATCGAACATTTGTCGACTATTCCGTATAAACACAAAATCATCAACATACAAGCATGCAATGATTATATCGCCGCGATCATTCTTCTTGATGTAAACTGCATGCTCATATGTACATTTGGTGAATCCGTTCTCTCGAAGATAGCTTTCAATGCGTGAATTCCAATCACGAGGAGCCTTCTTCAACCCATAAATAACATTCTTCAGTCGGTACACTTTGTCTTCTTCCCCTTGCATAACAAAGCCTTCAGGCTGGTCTACATAGACCTCTTCCTCTAGAATTCCATTCAAGAATGCAGACTTCACATCCAATTGGTAGATCATCCAACTGTGATGAACAGAAAGAGAGATAATCATTCTCACAGTGTCAAGGCGAGCAACAGGAGTGAATACTTATTCATATTCCACCCCATACTTCTGTTTGTACCCCTTTGCTACGAGCCTTGCTTGTAGCGATCGATTTCACCATTAGAATTTCGCTTGATCTTGTACACCCATTTGACACCAATGGATTTCTGGCTATTAGGAAGTGTGGTCAGCTCCCATGTGTCATTTTTCTCTATGGCGCAAATTTCTTCTCCCATATCCATTCTCCAACATTCATCCTTTACGGCTTCCTGAAACATCAGAGGCTCATGATCTGCATACAGGAAAAAATGATTTACCTCTTCGTTTTGCTCATAAATGTCGCTTAAGCTTTTCATCATTATGGGCACCATGGGTGAGGATGAACTCGCCAAATTTTGACATGATGGAGTCCTTTCAGGAGTGATGGAATGTCCTCCTGGACTCCTGTGTACTGATGATGTGCCCGGGGAAGGTGTTGTTGGCGTTTTCTCCTGATGATCATGCCTTTCTTCAGGATCTTCTGTTTCGACTGGAATCTCTTTGTTTGGTTCTTCATAATTCCATTTCCAAGATTCTTCCTCGCTAAAGACCACATCTCTACTCACCACTAATTTATTGATTAGTGGATTGTAGAGCTTATAGGCTTTAGACTCTTCACTGTAGCCGATGAAGATGCACTTTTCACCACGATCATCAAGCTTCCTTCTTCTCGCTTCTAGAACATGAGCGTAGGCACAAACCTGTAGATTCTTAGGTGTGTTACGCTCGGTTTGTAGCCAATCCATGCCTCTTGTGGTGTCATGTTTCTGACGCTGTTGGTTGGACACCGATTGAGCAGATAGGCAGTACATGCCACTGCTTCCGCCCAGAAGTTCTTTGGAAAGCCTTTCTCCTTCAGCATGGTCCTCGTCATGTCGAGGATGGTGCGGTTCTTCCTTTATGCAATGCCATTCAGCTGTGGCGTGTAGGCTGCAGTGTATTGCTGTTTGATGCCATGTTCCCTACAAAAATCTTGAAATGCATTTGAGGTGTATTCTCCACCTCTGTCAGATCTGAGTACATTGATTCTGTGGCCACTTTCAGTTTCAACATGAGCTTTAAAAGTTTTAAAGACAGTGAAAGAGGAAGATTTTTCTTTGATGCAATACACCCACAAGTTTCTGCTGAAATCAGCAATAAGGGTAATAAAATATCTATTACCTCCAAGTGACAGTGTTTCAAGTGGTCCGCAGATATCGGTGTGAACCAACTGAAGTGGTTCCGTTGCTCTTCTAGACACTCCACTTGGAAATGAGTTCCTTTGTTGCTTGCCGAGTGTACATGCCTCACACACATGATTTGGAGCTTCAATTGATGGCAATCTGCGCACCATGCTTGATGAGGATAGAAGTTTAAGCCCGCTAAAATGAAGATGTCCAAATCGTAGATGCCATCTCCATGAGTCATTCTTCATGAGTCCCAAGAGACACTCGTCGGCCTTTGTGTTGATATGCAACGGAAACATGCGATTCTTCTCCATTTGGACTTGAGCGACAAGTCTCCTGTGAGCATCTCTTATAGACAAAAGAGAATTTTCCAAGTGTATGACATACCCCTTCTCAAGAAGTTGGCCTATACTGATGATATTATTTTTCATAATTGGTACGTAATATACATTAGAAATGTAATTATACTCTCCATTCTTCAGATAGATTTTGACCTTACCTTTGCCTCTCACGGGTACATTGGATGAGTCGCCAAAACTCATGTCACCATGAACTTCTTCGGTGAGTTCCTCGAACAGTTGTTTGTTACCACTCATGTGGTTGCTTGCACCCATGTCGAGATACCACACATCGGGGCGTTCACATGCCTTTTCTTGTGCGAGGAGGAGTGTGGTACCTTCTTCTTCATGATGAGATGCTTCGGCATAGTTGGATCGTTCATCATGATCCACTTTGCTCCAACAATAAGGTGCATAATGGCCAAATTTCATACAGTTGTGGCATTGAATGTTCTTTGCGTTTCCACGACCACGCGTGAATCGTCCTCCACCATTCCCTCTTCCACGAAAGCTGGTAGGATTTTGTTGCTTTTTTTGATGGCTTGGATAATATCCACGCCCTCTTCCTCTTCCACGATGACCGACTCGTTGCATGTGTCCATTCTTTTGTTATTGTAGAGTCAACATGGACTCCAAGGCATGCTCTATTGTTGAACCGGAATTCTTTTGCATCCGTTGCTCATGCACTTGCAACGACCCCATCAGTTCTTCAATGGATAGTTTCTCCAAATCCATTGATTCTTCGATTTCCACAACCACATGCTCAAACATGGTTGTGAGAGATCGAAGTGATTTTTCGATAACTCGAATGTCCTCCATTTTTTCACCATTCCTTTTCAAATTGTTAAAAATAACAATTAATCATGAGAAATAATCGGAGATGCTCTCACCTTCTTTCATGTGCGCCGCTTCAAATTCTGCTCTTAATGTTTGAAGACGTACCCGCTTCACTAGATCAACACCTTTGAAGACAGTGGAAAGGGTATCCCAAGCTTGCTTGCATGATGTTGCTTCGTCAATCTTTTCGAACGTTGATTCATCCAACCCTTGATAGAGGAGGAACAATGCCTTGTTGTCTTTCTTTCTTTGATTTTTGAGGGTCGCCTTTTCTTCATTCGTGAAGGCAGCTTCTTCCTCCATAGTGGGTACAACATACCTGTCGGTAACGATATCCCATAATTCTTGCGACCCGAATAATGCCTTCTTCTGGATGCACTATCTTTCGTAGTTGTCCTTAGACATCTTCGGAACTTGCGGCTGGATTGCGGCCATCTTAAAAATTGGAGGATCTTGGTAACTTGCCTCTAATACCAGTTTGTTGGATATAGAAGCCGTGAAATATGAGAGGAAGAATGGAAGAGCTAGAAATATTTGCACACGGCACAAAGAAGCTTTCAGCTTTGTATTTCACACAACTTCACAATTTTTCCACAATTTTTCACAATTGAAATTTCAGGCTACTATTACATCAATTTATAGACCCACAACATTAAATGCCTAGAATTTATGTTGGTAAAATGAAGTACCAAAAAATTAAATATAGAGAATCTATGACGGTTCAAGAAAAGACCAAAATATTAAATACTGAGCATTTATGACAGTACAAAGATATACCAAATCATTAGATGCAAAGAATTTAAATTAATTCAAAGAAAATAAATCGAGGTTGACCCATGGAAAAAAATGTGCAAGTAATATATGACGCCGCTGGCAGCTTTGACTCATATTTTTTGGTTTGCAATTCCAACACTGCTCACACTGTGGTCCCATTGCTCCACTGAAATCCATCTATGTACCTTTTTTCTTCGTCCAAGCTTCTGTAGCACCACCAGACCTCCTTTTCTCCCTTTCTAGCCCTCTCTCCCACCTGCATCTCCTCCCGTCTGGCGCTGCCTCTTCGGACTCCCCATCAGTACACGCTCCTTGTTCAGCCATCCTTCCCTACTCGCGCTGTCTCCCCAACACCTGGCATGGCCTTTGCATTACACCACAGCTTTTTGAAACCCTTGTGCACCCATACATTGAAGCGCCACACCCTGCTGCTCCCCTTGTCCATCCCATGCGTGTCGCTTCTCCCGGGCGAGAGACCCCCTTCATCCACCTTCCATAACCTACACCCTCCTCCTCGACGGACAGCCGCAAGCCTTTCACCTACCTCCCTCAGAAATCCTACCAACACAACCCCTTTGGTCACACAACCCTTCTCAGAAGTTTTTTCCCCACACGGCATAGCTCGGACTCCTCTCTCTAAAGTGCTCAGACATCCTCCCATATCTCCGCCGCAGGTGTGTTCTGTTTCGATTAATTATTCTTCCTTTTGGTAGAATTGCGGGTAGTAGATTCTTGTTGCTGGGGTATATGATGCGCTGATTTTGGTCTGATTCGAATTATTTTTTCCATTTCATATTTTAAGGTTCATCTTTAGTTCATTGTGGTGCGTTGGGTGTGCTTTTCAAGTCGTGCATTGAGTTCTTAGATTTTTCCAATACCAATGTAGGTAGTTACATGTTTAATTATTATGTGATTAGTTAATGTGAAATTTAGATTAATTTATCATATTGTTTAATTAATTTTTATAGTGAGATGTAGATATTTCTCGATGTTTGATTTTGATTTGAATGATCTGGTAGCATGTATATATTATTTGCGCAGATTATTTGTTAGGATGTGAAAAGTGTACGAACAGTGTTTTGGCTTAGTGCCTATATGTTTTGTGTGATAAATGAATATTTTGGTGAGTGTTTGGTGTTTAGAGACTGATTTCATTTTTTGAAATAGTTTTGTATATTTTTTCTGTCGGCTGGTTTAACCATAGAAATGATCATTTTTGTTTACTGTGGGTTGGTTTGGTGAGTAAGTGGTGTCATGCTCCTTAAGATTTACTTATGAAAATTCTGAAGGTTTACAAAATTAATTATTAATGGTGAAAAATGGTTTTGGTTGAGTTGTGAAATGATTTTTTGTGTTTCAAGTCATGGGATGTGTGTGGAAACTATTTAATAAATTCTTTTAATGTTGTGTTGGATGATGAAAGTGGTTTTCTTTGACTGTGCAGCCATTTTAATTTGGTTTTTTAAATGATGTGGATTTGGTTTTGAGATATTTTTATTGTGAGTCTCATTTCAAATGGCTATTGTGTGTGAAAATGGTGGTTTTGGTGTGCATATGTTTTTAAAAGCAGGTATGGGTGTGCAAATTGTGTTTTTGCATGTGTAAGAACCCTGTTTGGAATTTAAGAATTATTGTGACAGTTGACATGAACTTGAAACTTGATTGAGAAAAAATTGGTAAGCCCAGGTAGCTAGGAGGGTGGACTAGACTATTGGGCTAGTGTTCCGGAGGTGACTCGACCCTGTTTCACTGGCAGGACTGATGATTGCAACACTAACTAAGCATATTCTTTTTCGAGTGTTGTGGCCTTCTACGACACGTCTTCTGAGGGTCTTGGACTTCTAATCCACGTTTTCAAAGGGATGTGGCCTTCTAATCCATGCTTCACCAAGACACGAAGATGTACGGACCCAAGCTTGATGATACCCATGCAGACTCTCCCATATTAGTGCTCAATGGTTACATTATTCCCTTTGATGTGACATATTGGTTATTTTAAAAAAAGGTAAGGGTGTGTGTGTTTTAATTTAAGTTATTCCATTTGAATTTTTTTTCATTAATTGTATTTTATTTGAAATTGTTTCAGCTTTTCCTTTTTTTCATTAATTAAAATTGCAAATATATTTTTCATTTAATAATTTTGTGTGGAACCTTTTTATATGGTGATGACCTAATGGGATTTTGTCTCACACACTACATACACCTTTGGGTGTATGTTGAATCTGTTTTTTTTTGTATTCCAGGTCGATGCATTGAACTCCGTGATGACGGTTCTTGTTACAGTTTTTCTCCTCTTTCAGAGTGGTGTTGATGTAGTCTCTCCTTTGTCGGGTTGTTTGAGTCAATGTTTTAATTTTCATTGTTGTCTTTTATTTTTAGTAATTGGATCGAATTCAGACTTAAAACTTTTTTAGATTAAGGTTTCTGTGGTTACCTATTTTCAGTTTTAGTTTATTTATCTTCATAGTTTTTTTATGTATACTAATTCTAGTAAATCATTCCCATGGGTTAGTTTTGATACCCAGGCACTTGTGCCAGCCCATGGGGATTGGGAACGACCTTCGGGGCTTGTTGCGAACCTGGTTGGGCACCCGATCAGATGGCGTCCCAGCCTGGATCGTGACAAAATGGTATCAGAGGGTATTTTTTCTCTCCTGAGTCGTGTTCTTTTGGGATGGAGTCATGGTAGACTGGAGTTCAGGTTGTGGGGACGCGATGTCTTAGCTACAAGTGAGGTTCCTGGAAAGCACACCTCATGGCGGAACTTGAGATACCAAATCAAGTTTATGTTTGTCGAAATGTTTTGTTTATGTGGTTAATCATGGTTAGGAGAAATGAAAAGGGAGTAGGGACAGTGGTCCCAGTGAGCTCACAGGGTCTGGAAAGCGAAGTAATGTTGGGCACGTTGTCCTAGAATACTCTCTATGGCAGTGGTAGGATTGGAATATGGCCACTAACCATATGTTCCAGTCGCCCACTGACACTAGTATCCTCTTGCATCATTCCTCATCTCTTCGTTTTGGATTCATGGAAATATGGTTTTTATGTAAAACTTATTTGGTCTTGAGAAATGTTTTTAAATGAAGTTCTTTAAAATTAAAATGATGTAAAATTTTTTAAAATTGTGGGTTGAATGTTTTGGTTTAATAAATGAAAAGGGCCATGTTTTGATTCTTGGTGGAATCATGGGAAACCACATGCATGAGCGTATATGGAAAGAGAAATGGTCAATGGATCCAGTGGATGAATTATTGGATGGATTTGAGGTGGGTGATGGTGTGGCACAAGAACATTCAGGTGCGAGGCCCATTGGACACCATTGGTGTTTATGCAACCCACCAGCTTCGTTCTTTTTCGAACAGTTTAGGAAAATATGGTGTTTCAAATAACCAGTGATTGTGTAGTGTGTTCTTGCTTTTTGGAAATGTTGGTTGTGAGGCGTTTTGAGCTGAGGATCCTTTTGGAATGATTTGTGTTTTCACTATGAATTCTTATTTTTATGATGGTATGCAAGCGTGTATTTTGTGTATTCTTTTGAAAAGTGCTTCAGGGAGCCCTTGCAGTGGTTTCCTATGCACGTTTGGTGTTTTCTTGTAGTTTGAATTGACTATTGGGCCCATTTGGTTGGGTCTATGGATTTCTTTCTTGAAAAGTGTATGCCCCCCCATAAAGTGTTAACATGTCATTGAAGTGTGGCCACAGGAAATTCACTGTTGGTTGAACCTTCTGTTGATCAAAGGAATCTCTTCATGAATTCAATAATTGAACCCAACTCTCCTTTTAAATATAAGTGGATCCTCTTGCAATAGGATGATAGATGCGAGGGGAGTTGAAGGGAGTTTTGGTCTTTTAGTGTCTGACTCATCGGGTATTATGTTTTACACTGTCGTGTATGGAGGTTCCCCTGGAAACGGAGAAAGGAAATCTAGCAGGCAAGGGTGAAGGCCATTCAGAATTATCAGTGTTGACCAGTGTCTTGAAGGGCTTCTTAGTACTTTCATAGGATTCATGGGTCAGATTTGGTGACGTCATGCAGTGTGAGTTCTCTTTGATATTCAAGCATGATGTTTGGCCTCATTAATTTTAATGTTCTGTTTGGAAACAGTGAAGGAGATTCAAGTTTGGAAAGGTGGAAGCAACCTAGAGTGGTCGTTGCGGGCCACTATTCTAAATGACCTTTGATCATTTGTTGGTTTCAATTAAAGAAGGTTCTATGTTAGGCCACTAGTCTGGTAGACCTAGTCATATGGGGATGCTACAGTCGATTCCAGGAATCACGTGTTGTTTAAGACTTAGTTTGTAATCATTCACTTTATAATGTTCATCTCAACAGCAATGGTCATGTTCAGTGATGAGTTATGGTGTCGTGTTCTCATTCAGTGTGACAAAGGGTTATGTGCATGCACCACTTCATATCTTGTGTTGGTGAATGATCCATGTATGATCAGTGACATGTCGTGATGTGTTGTGTTTGCTGGTGTTCTCTCGGTTACAGCTTGGTTGTGTGTGACACCAATAGGAGAAGCCCTGTTCGGGAGTCATCAATATCTGACTATGAAGCAGAAGATGCTTCAAACATCAGGGCTCCAGACATAGGCCTCAGAGTGAAGCTAGTCTATGGTCAGGAACCCCGAGAGTCTTTGAGACCCCAACTTTGTTTCTATCACCAATATTGAAGGTGAAGGCAGTTTAAACTGTTTTCTATGGATGTTCCAATCTTAATGACTCATTCGGTTGTGTGAGGTTTCCTATAGCTACATGGGCGTGTGGTCGTTCTATACCATAAAGTCATGGGGGTTGAATCCCAGCATGTGTAATTGGTATTTGTGGTCCTTATGGGTTTTGGTAGGTAGATCAATCTCAAATGTGAATAGTCCTCATCCAGGGACGTAGTGATCTTGGTCAGTCGTAGATCGTGGTTTTGACGCCCCGGTGGTTGGTTCCCTCCCTCCCCACCCCTTGTGGTGCGGTGTTTGGTCATTGATGGAATGTTATCAATGTTTTGTATCCTCTTTCATTTTTAATGGATGGGAGGCCCACGTTGGGTCTCACACGAATGTATCTGGAATGAATCGATGTTGGACTTTTCTCTAATGGTGGACAGCCCGCTCAGACCTCCCCGTGTCGGTTTTCCAGTCCCATCTTGGGCATTGGTAGGTTCATAATGGTGGGGAGCCACTCAGGCTTCTCCATGTTCACCATTTTCTTCTGGTTCTAAAGATAGCATGGTGATAAGTTTTTAGAGTGTTACATGGACGTGGTTTGGCCTTGTTTTTTCATTCTATCCAAATGGCATGGGTTTCGTTTAATAGTGCCTGAGTTGTTTTGGTTTCTGAAGTTGGTTCTCACGATCCTGAGAGTCCATATCCTTGATCAATCAACTGGAGGTGTTCTATCTCTTTCGGGTGGACGACACATATGAAAAAGTCTTTTTACGAGTTTCTGGATGTTTTCATTGAGTCACTTTCTTTGACCATGATGTGTTTGCCTTGATTGAACCCCTTTTCAAAGGGATCCGTTCGGAACCACAAGGCGGTGTCGTTTCGTACATTGGGTCTCATCCTTAGCTGTGGATTTCTATGGATGGAAAGCTTTATGGTGGGGATAATTGTCACACTCAGAGCTTTTCAAATTTAATATAATTTATATTATATTATTTTTTACTTGCCTTTTATTTTCATTTTTTTCATTCTTCATCGGGGTCCGTGTTGGAGTCGATTTAACCTTTAGAGTACTTATTTAAAAACACACATGTTTGCCTTGACAGTGTTCAGTGCCCAGGAAAGGTGCAGTCGAAACCACATGACTCCGCCTAGGTCACCGTGCATGACCTCATCCGGTTCACTACACAGCCTGCCTAATATTCATGGAAGATGAAAAAATTTCAGTTGAATAATTAAATTTCAATACAATGAAGATTGAGACCGCGCGGCCTCAGTCAAGGCACAACTCGGGTGAGGCACAATTTTGAAACGGTGCTGCCTCGCCTTGTCCACCAAGTGACATACCAATGATCAATTAATTTAACAAAATGAATTAGTAATAATAAAGAAATAAAATCAAGTGAATAATAATGTAAAAATAAAGATAAAATAAGAAAAATGTAGTTAACTAAATGTTTTTTTTAAAGGTAATGATACCAATATTATTTGAGTATATTATTACTATTATTATTATTAGTATAACTTTTATTATTATTATTATTATTGTTGTTGTTTTCGTTTTTCTTTTGTGTGTTTTTCTTTCTCTCCCCTAGGGCCAACCATTGCCCCATATTTGGCACAGCACCCCCTAAACCTTCATTATGCTGCACCTGTTGGTTTCCCCTGACCTACATGCTAAAGACCCACACCCTCCCCCTATTCTTCCCTGTAGGACCTCCCCCCCCCCATCCTGGTACAAGGCGTTGCAAATCCTCCATGTCCAGTGACCTCCGGTGGTTTTCCTCCTCTCCCGGCCTTGCCATTGGTTGGACCCCTTATTCCCCTTATGTGCTCTTGTTCGTCAGCCAGACAGCAGACACACCTCCCTCCAAGCGATCTGCTCACTCCGCGGCCCCCTTGCTCCCCCAAAATACTCCTATGCACCATTTTTCTTCGTCCGAGCTCATGTAGCACCGCTGGACCTCCCTTGGTCCCTTTCCAGCCAGCTCGCCCACCTACATCTCCTCTCATCTGGCACTGCCTCTCCGGTCACCCACCAGCACGTGCCCCTTGTCCGACCATCCTTCCCTGCCCATTCCATCTCCCCAACCCTTGGCCAGGCCCTTGCATCATGACACAACTCCTTGAAACCCTTGTGCACCCCTACATTGAAGCGCCACACCCTGCTGATCCCCATTTCCATCTCATGCATGTCGCTTCTCCCGGACGAGAGACCCCCTTCTTCCATCTGCCCTAACTGATGCCTTCCACCTCGACAGACAGTCACACACCTTTCCCCTACCTCCCTCGGAAATCTTACGTGCACAACCCCTTTGTTCAAACAACCCTTCTGGGATGTTTTTTTTCACGCAACGTACCTTCTACACCACTCCAATGTGCTCAGACATCCTCCCATATCTCCACCACACGTGCATTCTGTTTCAATTAATTGATCTTCCTTTTGGTAGAATTGTGATTAGGATATTCGTGTTGATGTGGTACCTGTTTTGCAGATTTTGGATTGATATTAATGATTTTTTCGATATCTTATTTTAAGGTTCATATTGAGTTTGTTATGGTGCGTTGGGTGTGCTTTTCAAGTCGTGCACTGAGTTCTCAGAGTTTTCCAATACCATGGTAGGTGGTTCCAGGTTTAATTATTACTTGATTAGTTAATGTGAAATTTTGATTAATTTATCATATTGGTTAATTAATTTTTATAGTGTGAATTAGATCTTTCCTGATGTTTGATTTGCATTTGAAACAACTGGTAGAATGTCTATATTAATTGTGCGGCTTATTTGTTATGATGTGAAAAGGGTAAGAACAGTTTTTTGGCAGAACGACTATATGCGTTGTGTCATGAATAAATATTTGGGAGAGTGTATGGTGTTTAAATTACAATGACATATTTTGAAATGGATTGGTAATTTCTTCATGTCGGCTGGTTTAACCATAGAAATGACCATTTTTGTTTACTGTGGGTTGGTTTGCTGAGCAAGTCATGTCATGCTCCTTACAATTTAATAATAAAAATTCTAATGGTATACTTAATAAATTATTAACGGTGAATAATGGCTTTGTTGGAGTTATGAAATGATTTTTTGTGTTTTAAGTCTTGGGACGCGTTTGGAAGCTGTTTAATAAATTCATTTAATGTTGTGTTTGATGGTGAAAGTGGTTTTCGTTGACTGTTCAGTCATTTTAATTTGGTTGTGTAAATGATGTGGAATTAGTTTTGGTATATTTTTAGTGTGAATCTCATTTTAAATGGATTTTGTGTGTGAAAATGTTGGTTTTGTTGTGCGTATGGTTTTAAAAGTGGGTTTGGGTGTGGAAATTGTGTTTTTGCATGTGTAAGCATCCTGTTTCGATTTTATGCATTATTATGATAGGTGACAAGAACTTAAAACTTGATTGATCACAAATGGGGAAGCCTGGGTAGCTAGGAGGGTGGACTACACTACTGGTCAAGTGTTCCGGAGGTCACTCAACCTGATTTCACTGGTAGAAATAACAATTGCAACAATAACTAAACATATGCTTTTCTAATGGTTATGGCCTTCTATGCCACGTTTTCTGAGGGTCGTGGCCTTCTAAACCACTTTTTCTGAGGGTTGTGGGCTTCTAATTCACGTTTCACCGAGACGTTAAGATCTAGGGACCCAATCTAGCTGATACCCATGCGGCCTCTCCCATATTAGTGCTCCTTTTTTACTTTACGGTTGTCGGTGTGACATATTTGTTTTTTCTTAATACAAAGGTAAGGGTGTGGGTGTTTTAATTTAAGTTTTTCCATTTGAAACTATTTTCCTTAATCCTATTTTCTTTGAAACTATTTTATCATTTACTTTTTTTCTTTATTTAAAATTGAAAATGTATTTTTCATTTAATAATTTTTCTTGGAACCTTTTTATTTGGTGACGTCTTACTGGGATTTTGGATCACAACCTATATAGACATTTGGGAGTATGTATAATCTATTATTTTTTAATTCCATGTCGGTGCATTGAATTCAGTGACGATGGTTCTTCTGGCAGTTGGTCTCCTCTTTCAGAGTGGTGTTCATGTGGTATCTCCATTGCCGGGTGGTTTGAGTCAGTGTTTTGATTTTTGCCATTGTCTTTTCTTTAAGTTATTTGATTGAGTTGTAGACTTAAACCTGTCATATTTTATGTTTTTTTGGTTTCATGTTTCCAATTTGAGTTTATTTATCTTGTAAGTGGTTTGGTGTATACTATTTCGGGTAAATCATTGCCATGGGTCAGATTTGATACCCAGGAACCAGTTCCATCCCAATGAGATTAGGAACGCCCTTCAGGCCTTACTGCAGACCCGGTCGGGTGCCGAGTCAGATAGCGACCCTTCCTGGTTCGTGACAAAGCCCACACGTCATGTGGGTCCCCTCAAACAGCAAGTACCCCTTGTATTGTATTGAGGAAAATTCAATCTTCTATATCTTCTTTATTGGAACTTGGATTTTGGATAGAGAATATTTTATCCTATGTTTTTTCACATGTAAAACATGATAGTTCCCTCCAATGTGTATTTTGGGATATGATAATAAATGTTTTGGGCACACATATTATTTAGGCACCACCTAATATTGCTAGTGATCTTGGAGAGGATCACAAGTGACACTGGATTGTAACCCCCATTCAATTTGGGCATTTGTCCTCTGCCTACCATGTGGAACCCCCTATCAAATTGGATGTGAGTCCATGATGACCAGAGTGGAACCCCACTTCTGCATTAGGACATATCCTCTACCTATTGAGTGGAACCCTATATTGGATATGGAATGATTCCTTGATGTCCAACGTGGAACCACCATATCTCACTAGGGTGTGGGTTATGTACCTATAGAGTGGAACTCCCCATAATATAGGTTGGGGGTCCTGTACCTATTTAATGGAAACCTCTATTACGTAGGGCACATGTCCTCATGACACAATAGTGAACCCCATATACACTTGGATGTGGATCCTCTACAGTCACGGAAATATAGGAATCCCACTAAAGAACTAGAGAACATGACCACTACTTGGAGTTCGTGACCCTCAGTTGTTCATCATAGTGGCGAGGCATTAGGAATTCTCATAATTACTTCTAGGAAAACATGAGTGATGTTGGTCATTATTGATGAACTTTAGGAACTCTTTTCTTGGGATGAGTTCTGAGATGCAGATCCCCTTACTATCTCATTTGGGTTTATTTTTTACTTAGCATATATAAATCTATATCTATACATTGGATTTTGTTACCCTCCTACCATGGGTTTTCAAGATGCCTATGGTATTCCAATTTCATTCCATATTTATATTCTCATGATTAAACATATAAAATTTACTTATATTGATGAAAAAAACTCAGCACATAGTTCATCCACAAAATGTGTTTATCCCTTTGTTATTGGATAATGTTACTATTTCTCATGCTTTTGATTGGACTTCCTCCTATTTTCTATCTATAGTATTTCCCTTCCTTTGGTGTCTCTTAATGCACCCCATTTCATTTCCCATGTCATCTTACTGTGTTTGTATATACACACCCCTAAATGGTAATTGGTCGTACATTTTTCTTCTTATGTAGGTTAAGGACATGTCAACATTGACTTACAAGGATATTAGGAGTCTAATAAGCATTGGAACACATAAAATTTCTATAATTTGAAAAAAAGATGCTCATAACTCAAAGTAGTATATTTTCTAGTTTTCTGATGTTGGGACAATTTTCAGGTTGGATGTGTAATTTACCCCATTAAATTTATGTTATCAATATCGTAAGATTATACATCATGTAGGTTTTTCAAGATTGGTTTAAAATTATATAATTTTCTTGTTTCTTACTTCATGTTCTCACTGGAATTTAGTATTTATAAGGTAGTGTTTGTGCATATAGGTTTCATCAAAAAGGAATCACCATGTTTTTTGGGACTTTGATAGTATTCTCCAATCCCTAGCCTAAGGAGGTAGGTCTGGGGTAGTTCCGGCTTGATCCCTGGTATGTATTGAGTTGTGATATATTTGCAACAAAGGTGGTTTGATAATTTTGAATGTGTTTGATGTTTCCCCCTTATGGGAATTTTAATTTGATTTAGTGAAACAATGTAATAGTGTATCGAGTTCAACTCTTTGTCAAGGGAACACGTTATTCATATAGGTGGCCTACGTATCCATTCCTGAAGACCACCAATAACATCTTTTCAAATCCGAAAACTGAAATATTGGTTGTACGAATCAATGGTACATGCAGTATATAGTATTGTTCCTCCAGTTTTCCTTCTTAATTTATCTCCCATTGTTTTCATATATATATATTATCGACTCCCAGTGGTGCATCTTGATTAAATTTCACGATTCCTTTATGATGATAGCCATCTGGGATACCTGTTCTAGATCATTATAACAATCCAACGGGCGATGAGGAATCAGTTTATGGTCCATCCATTGAGATTCTTCCATTAGGTGGGAAATTTTAAGAACGTGCCCCTGTTGAGAATCAGATTATACTAGTTGGGAGACTGAGGGTGCTTGAAGGATTAGTGCAGTCCACATGTTCCAGCACCATAGGCCACCATGTTCCCATGGTGAGCTAGATCCTCATGAAGTATATGATTGGGAAGTCTTGTTGTTCCCTATCATTATTATCATACCAACTTTAAATAATTTATTTGATGTAGTAGAATCTATCTACTTCCATTTATCATTTGAGAATAAGTGGATTCTCATTACCCAAATTTAGGACGAGTCAAAACTCTCATGTCCCAACTTCTAGTCGTTGTTCGGAGAGGAGTACTACCCCTCATACTTCTGCTCAGTTAGGATTTAGGAGAATATGTAGCTTAAGATGTTAGGCATGACAACAGATAATAATGAATTAAGGTTTATTAAACTTACACGTTACTTTATTGACATTATATATGGTGGATACTTCTGAGAACAGAATTTTGTGAAGGGTATCTATAGAGATAATGATTCTACAGTAGTTCCTTTATGCATCCCCACCAATGTCGAGGTGTTGGAGTGGGAAAGAGTGATAGGAATAATTCAGTTAGTGGTATTCCATGAAACTTGAGCTGGTATTGGTCATGATTAGGTTGATTAATATATATCAGTGAGTAGTCACCATACGATGGGATCTCCACATAGGAGACCTCCTTTTGATCAGACTCGTGCATGTGGTCAGGGGAACAACATATATATATAGGGCGTATCATAGAGGTTTAGTTATATTCCTATGATGAATGTGGAAACATGTCATATGATTTACCTAACTGACGTTATTATTAATATATATAGATAGATGAAGGACCACCGCGAAAGAGTAAACACCATGATCATGTATCTCCTTGGTGAGGGAAGGAAAGCCCCTAATAATGCAGAGCTGACAGGGGTGCCAGATTAGATGTGGTTGGTGGGTGACACTATGAGATCCTTCAACCACCATCACTATGAATCCTAAATCAAGTTAAAGGATATAGATACTAGGGAGGTGGATAGATTTGGTATTTGGAGTTTTATGAACTCACAATGCGTGATATGATTAGAGGCATGATCTTTGTTTATTATATGTTGTCTTTCGTATAAGAAGATACATGTTTCAGTTTTTCCATCATGTCTATACTCTTAGTTTGATAGTTGGATATTCGGGTTGAGGATCTATCCCAACTACTTCATCTACAGGTTACTGCATGGAACACTACATTTGTGTCTTTTATCTGTCAGAAATTTAAGCCATCAATTGGTGGAGATAGGTTTACATGGGACATTTTTTCATTACAAAGGAACCCTATGATTTAAAATTCTGTATGGATTGGTTTTCCATGGTATAATACTAGATGGATTGTCACCGTAGATGAGTCATATTCCATCATAGTGATGGGATGAGATTATCCTTTATGGGATAGAGTGATATCCTAGAGAGATGAGTTAGTTCTATGAGTAGGATACTTCAACCCATCACCCATTAGTTAGTGTGTATATCCCTTGGTGATTTAGGCTCTTCAAGAATCTAGAAACATTCATTTGTGGAGGATGATAGGGATTCCTTTTATGGGGGGAATTCTAGGGATGCCTTCATAGAGGGGGATGGAGTTTCTCATCACATTTTATCTCGAGACCACTTTAATATCTCCATGGACACATCTTATGGCCTCTACCAAGCTCTATGATCTACATGTTTATTTGAGGGACCTTTGGGAGAAGGTATTCATCAGGAACTGTGTTTCCCCATAGGAAGATCCAGTGTTGTTTTATAAAAGTTGGATGGGAGTTTTCATATTATTGTGGATTATCATCACTTGAACTAGGAAAAAATAATTAACAAGTTCCAATTTTGATTATTGACAATATGATTGACCAGTTTTGAGGATATAGATGGTTCTTGATGATGGATCTTAGGTCTGAATACCACTATTTGAGGGTTCATGAGGATTAAAATGCTTTCGTTCCAACTTCTCCACCTACACTATGTGTTTATATTGATTCCATTTGGTGTGAATAATTACCCCTCCATTTTTATGAATGTGATGATTATGGTCTTCTACCCATACATAGACCAGTTCGTTGTTTTCTTCTTCAACAACATAATAATATACTCTACATAAAAGGAGGAACACACATAGTTCTTTTGTATTGTTCAAGATTATATTCGGGAGCACCAGAATCTGGGTAAACTCTCTAAGTTCGAGTTATGGATTCATGAATTCCACTTTTTGGGTTATCTCATCTGTAATCATTGTTTATTATTATAGCCAATGAATATTGACATATTTATTTCCTGGGAGATACCCAAGAGCATGTTAGAGTGGAAAAGTTCACTTTACATGGAATGGTACTATTTAAATATTGTGGAAGTCTTAATAAATATTGTTTTCCCTTTGTCTATCCTAATATGGAAAGGGAATCCATTTACCGGGACTATGTATTGTGAGAGTGAATTCACGGAGATGAGGATGAGGCTGACAAGTGCTATTGTGTTGAGACCACCAGATGATGGCATGGATTTTCATGTCTATTATAATGCCTCATGAGAAGGGCTCGACTGCATGTTGATGAAGTGGAATGTATTTATCACATACAGGTTAAGTAATCCTAGACACCATGAGTAGAACTACATGACTCATGAACTAGAGTTGGTGGTAGTGGTCTTTTCCATGAGGATCTGAAGTCACTACCTTTTGGGGGAGTTAATTTAGGATTACTTACGAAATGAGACTATTAGGTATGTCTTCACATAGAAGGACTTGAACATTGTAAAAAGAATCTTGTTAGAGTACCTATAGGAGTATGAATTTGAGACAGTCAATAGTTCAAGGATTAGAAAAGTGGTAGCATATTCCCTTAGCAGTAAGTTTCAATATACTTTGGTGTAGGATGCTTTATTGTAGTTGTATTCCTTAAAGCTAACCCTTATAGAGTATGAGGGTAAAACATTTCTTCAGTCGCTGGTGTTGGATCATCCACTTCTTTAGCATGTGAGAGAGTCCCAACTGATATAAATCGATAGTGAGGTTTTTTTACTATGAATTTATATATTGAATGAGGTAATCATGTCATACTTATTCATGGTTGGATGGATGCCCCAATCATAATGCAAGAGGTGGTGATGCGAGAGTTCAACAGTTGTCCTAAATCTATACATTCTGATGTGGGGAAGATGTACATAGACCTTCAATTGTAGATTTTGTGGTCCATCATGAGACAGAGTGATTTTGAGTTCATCTCTCATTGTCCCGCCTATCTGTAGGTGAAAGTAGACTCCAGGTTCCTCTAGGTTTTTTGTATCCCCTTTTGATTCTATAGTCAATGTGAGATTGTATATCCATGGACTTTGTGATAGGGATTATATGAACAATGAAGGGTCATGATTCTATATCGGTGACATTTTACAGACTCATAACATTGGGAAACAGTCTTTCTATCATGGAGTAGTGTTAAATGTAGTGTTTATGGAAGTTTTATGTATGGGATTTTTTCATACTTCATGGGTTTCCCTTGATGATTGAATTCAATCGTAATATACATTGTAAATAATGATAGAGGGGAGTTCTACATGAGGCATTCGAGACAAAAATGATGAGGAGTATTGCCTTTTACAAAAATATGGATGCACTGGCTGAATACACTAATGTAGTGTTGTTGGATATGATGACTGATTGAATTTTAGACATTAGATAGTGTTGGGAGGATCAATTTCCCTTCGTAGAGTAGGCGTACATCAACAACTACCACTCTATAATCAGAATGGAATTTTTTTGGGACATTTAAGGGAGACCATGCATATAACCCATTGTTCTAGAAAGTGATTGGAGAGACATATCTTGTGGGTCTAGTGTTTGTTAGTGTTATGATGGAGATGGTTGAAGTCATTCATGAGTGGATGAGGAGGGACCATAATAGGAATTTCATTACATAGATCAACGTCATGGGTACTGGGAGTTCAATCAGGGAGACCATGTTTTTTGGAGTGTCTCCCCAGAAAGAGGATCATGGAGGTTTTGTTGGGAAGGCATTATATCATTAAGGTTCATCAGGCCATTCAACATAGTGTAGATGGTTAGCGAGGTTTCTTACTGCCACTCCATACCCCATCAATTGGAATGAGTTCATGATGTCTTCCATGTGTTATTGTTTGGGAGATATGTGTTTAACCATACACATGTCATCAACTAGGTTATATTGAAATCAAGGATTGTTCCACCCTTACAGAGTACTCGGTGGATATTGAGGATTGATATGAGAGGATCATGCATGGATAGACCATTCCATAGGATTGCGTGTTGTGGTATCAATGGAGAATTTGGGACTATTGTAGACAGCAGTGGAGCAATATGTGGGCTCTTTATATAGTTTTTTAGTTTTTTTTATAGGTATGAAAATCATGAATGAATGAATGATTAGTGACCTAATGTTTCCCATTAATGAATTTTGGAAGCATTTAAATATATATATAGGGCTATGAATAGAGGCCATGTGTGATTCCATGGTTTGGTGTGCCTGAAATTTATTTTATAAATTTATTCATTATATTTTATATTGTGCACACTCATAGATTCATTAATAAAATTTTATAAATTTTAAACAGAAGCTTGAATCCGAAATATGAGACCATAGTTGTGTCTGGATTGTGTTATTTATCATATGTGTAACTTAAATAGGTCGATGCGAGGCATTGAGATATCTAACCATTTAGTGGAATGTTAATTGAATTAATTAAATGTTTAATTTAATTAATGTAATTGAATTATCCAATTCAGTTTACCATTAAATTTTTCCTCATGTAAACTTTCCTAGTGTTAGACTCGTAACCCTGAGACCATCAAGATCATATCATCCTCTCCTTCATTTGGTTTAATCACATTGGACAATGATGAAACTCTGGAACAAAGTACATTAGAGTAAAACAAATGTAATTACATCCTTTATTCATGGAATGAGTGTTCTTCAATGATGAATTATCTAATATCCAAGTAAGACTCAACAAAATTTTGGATTATGACTATTTTGATAAAATTAATTGAGTAGATCAATCAACTTATTTTATCTGTGCTAATTAGTGCCTTTTGATGTGAATGATTACCCATTGAATTGATTATTCTATCATTTTTTAACCATAATTATACCAATTCTTGATTTTTCCCATTAACCCTTAGAAAAAATAGATATACATATGTTTTTTTCTAATACTACTCAATTTATTTGCGTTCACGACCAGTTGGACCCTGTGGCCCAGGTTTGAAATTAGTGGGTAGTAATGAGCCTTATAAAACCCCCAGAATCAGGAATTATCCATGTGTGAGTGATAGATCAAAAAACAACCATGGTGTTTAATGATAGATTATGAGATAGGGGTGATTATTTGGATGATAGTTTATTAAAACATCGATGTTGGAAGGATCAGAGGTGTGTGGGATGTGATACAGACATCTAGAAACCAAAAATAATAATTTATGACCATCGAATGGCCTGAAATGATAGATCCAAAAATAGTTCCACAGAATGAAGATAGTTTCAGGGAGAGGTTAATGGCAGAATTTTAATATTCTTTGCGTTTACTTCAAGTATATATTTCTTTGAAAAAATCAACCACACACTATGTACCATAAGAAACACATGGTATGTAGACCCTATGATATGGTGACTACGGTTTTGGAAATTTATAATAATGGCAAGCCATGTATACTCCCTACACACCATATAACACTTCCTATAGTATATGATCTAAGTGGAAGATCACCTGAATGAAACCCACCATGTTCCCGATTACAGAGGAATGACAAGAGACAAAGGCGGTGCCTGGGTGAAAAGGAAGGTCATGCTCTAAAGTTCATGGAAACATGGTGCAATAAACAAACACATACAAGCACATGAGAAAACCCATGGGTGGAATGAGAACCCCATGTGTATCCCCCCCAAAAATGGTTTGTGCCTATATGGATGTTGAGTTGAGAACCTCCCAGGACATGTCAACGTGATGTAGTGGGACACACGACATGTGGGTTCCCTCAAACACGATGAAACCCTTAGATCCTTTTGAGGAAACATTATTCTTCTATATCTCCTTCATTTGTACTCGAATTTTTTCCTATCATTATCCTCTATTGATTGATTTCTCTATATAATTTGATGATTACCTCAGTTGAGGATTTTCAAATATGATGTGAAATTTTCTAGGCACAAAACATAATTATTTGAAGCCTAATGGTGGTAGACATCAAGAATAGGGTCACCAGATACAATATAGTTGAAACCCCAAATATATTGGATGTGGGTCCTCTAACTACCTAGTGAGACCCCTATCAGATAGGGAACATGTCCTTAATGACCAATTTGGACACCCCCAATCATATTGGGTGTGGATCCTCTACATACCATGTAGAACACCCAATCAGGTAGGGAAAATATCCTCAATGACAAGAGTAGAACCGCCAGGACGCACCATGGTGTGGGTACTTTAACTATAAAGTTGAATACCACATAATCTTTGGTGAGGGTTCTCTTCATATAGAGTGGAACCCATATCATATAGGGTGTGGTTCCTCATGACATGAGAGTGGAACACCCCATCAGCTTGGGAACTACTCCTCCACGAATACATATAGAGTAGAACCCAAGATGCAATAAGGTGTCCTTACAATCCATGTAGTTTTTCCCCTTATATTTACATCATAGTGGAAATGATTGGGCCTTCTCACGGTTACATCTGGGTATACATGTGATATGTTGGGAATCACCAATGGATCTTTGGAACTATTGGTGACTCTTTTTTATGTTTATCTATGAGATGGAGATCCCTTTTATCTCTCAATTGGGTTTCTTTTGAATGACCATATATGTATGTATGTATGTATATATATATATATTTGTATCCATAATATTTAAATTTCTTATTCTCTTTCCACAGGTTCTGAACATGTGTGGGGTATTCCATGTACATGTTTTTTTAGATTATCGTGGTTGTATGAAGAAAATATCTTTCTTATGGAGGAAAATATTCTATAGGCAGTTCCTCTACACATTGTGTTGACCCCTTATTCTTATATGAGTTTACTCATTCTCTTTATTTGGGTTAATATTTGTCATGTTTTATATCTACATGCTTTTATTTCCATCTCTGTATCTTAATGACACCCCTTTCAGCATTTGAGATGTCTTATTGGGTATTATATACTCACCCCTACATGAGATATTCCAACACATATCATGTCTTATGTAGGTGACAGACAAGTCGAAAATGATATAAGAGGATCTTATGGATTATAGGTGATCTATCCTGAGTATAATAGCCATAACTTTAAGATCCGTAGCAGAGCTCTCTTAGCAATTCAATTTATAGTTTTTCTAGGTTATGAAATATTTCTAGTTGGGTGCTTAATTTTTCCCTTTACTTTTCAGTTTTTATTGTCATGTTCTTGTAGACCCTGAAGGTTTTTTATGATTGGTTCAATTTCTATTTGTTGCATCTTTTTACTTATCTTACCTACACATTTATGAATTGAGATTGATGTGTGTGTGTGTGTATAAGTTTCTAGTAAATGGTCTCCCCATGTTAGTTGTTCCTTATGTGCTATTTTTCATCCCCTTGCCTATAGCGGTGGGATTGGGGAGATTACGGCCTGATCCCCGGTTAGGGTCAGTTGGTGACCGAATCCCTCATTCCAAAATTCCTTATAACTTCTTGAGAATAATTACATTATGAAACAAAAATGTGATATTGCTATTATGAAATTTTTAATCCTAGAAAATATCTCATCTCATGAAATATAAACCTTTCAAATAATTTTTTCATCTCGATAAAATATTCATTACAAAAAAGTTCTCTATTTCATGAAACTATTATATCATCTACATGAACAATAAAATTATATATGCATCTTTTCCAAAAATAATAAAGTGGTTATTTTCCACTCTTCCATTTGTATGTTTCAAATTCTTATTTCAGAAATATAACATTGAATAAAAATATCTTGGATCTTGTTTCATCCTATAAAAGCATTCATTATCCTGTAATCATAACTCGCGTATTCACTGTAAAATCATCCTAAAAATTTTCAATATAAACATCATTTTTTAATTCACCATACAATTTCTAGACATTACCTAGGTATAAAATTCACATCAAATTAATTACTTGAACATGATAATACCCATTGTACACTAGTATTACATTTTTTCTCAGTTCTTCTCCCTTTTAATTAAACTTGATTTAGAATACCCATTTAGTTCTAATGAAATTTTTGTTTTACATTTTTCCTACCAACTCCAATGTTTCATTAATACATTACTAATCCAACTCTTCATTCATTGAATTAACTAACTTTTGATAGTCTAATGATTCATTCACATCTCCTAGTTAGACATAATGATGATGTGATGTGTGTTATGTTTTCCTCAAAGTACATCATTTATAAACCAATTTTCTTTGATCTACACTTATGATTTCCTTCATGACTTATCTTCTTAGAATTGGATGTCATGATATGGATTTATCCTCATCACTAGAATTTGTGGATCTACTTATTTATCTATCACATATTCCACATATTAATTATTTTTTTAAAATTATTCAGGATGTTTGATAAAAATAGACCAATATATATCACTTTTAGATCTTTCTTCATAAATTCTCTATATTTTATTTTTGTTCTATAGAACCTTACAATCAGTTATATCAATAAAATTTTTATTCACTCTATTGTATCAACGGTATCCTCTTCCATTTTACAGATAACCATGAAAGAACCCATCAACACCATTCATCTCAAACATCATAAAATTTCACCATTAACCTTGGTTAGTCAAGGGCTGATAAACTCAATTAGATTCATTAATCCAAAAGATTTATTAGAAAAATATAATATTGTTAAAAATATGAATATGTAATATACATGAATCAATTTTCATTGTGAACTGATGGAGAAATAGATTTTATAAAAAAATACCTAGAGGTGTCATATTCTATTGAAAGTATCAATCCATATGAACTAAAAGCATTATCTTCTATTCAGAAATAATTTTTTTAGGATTATATGTTTCGCTGATTTTTCTGTGAATACCTTACATCTCAAGATAAGCATCTAATATGCCACATGTGTATTCAACACCACTATCATTAGTAATATTTTTCAATGGGAAAACCTGACACCATTTCTGTACATCTTCTTTAAATTTATTAACATTTATATAGCATATGATTTATGTTTCATAAACATAATATATATATTCTGAAAACAATGATCGATAATTGAAATAAAAGACGTATCCCCATTTAATGAATTATTCCCCAAGGGCCAAAAAATTTCTATATGAATAATCTCTAATGAACAAGTTTATTTAATCATTACATGTTTTTATAGAAAATTTAAATTATTTACCTTTTGGAATGTTTATCAAATCTAATTTAAATTTCATTTAAAAATAATCACGTAATACATTTGTCTCCATATGTATGATTTATCATGGTATTTTGACATATAAACCTCAGTCATTCATTACATAAGAGATTTTCATCTATCAAACACAAATAACATGAATTTCTCACATCACCAACTAGAAACAGATTACCCCTTATTCACTGATCTCTAGAAAAAATGTACCCATATTCAATGATCATCACTAAAAAACTACCATTTTAAAAAATAAATTCATTTCCATTACCACATACCTAAGACACACTAATAAGATTATGTTCTAATCCTTCACTAAAGAATTTTTTCTTGGATTTAACGAGATTTATCCCAATTAAAAATGATCAAAACCCTTTGAATTTGTGTGAACCATCATTTAAAAAGGTCACTATGAATTCAATCAATTTAAAAAATATTTTTTAAGATATAAATAACATTTAATATAGTAGAAAATCCATTATAAATAATCCATTTATTATCCACTTTTGATGAGTTATTCCCGACGTCTAAAACAAACTATGTTTCATTAAACAATTTCTTCAGTTTATAAATATTTTTAATGTAATTAATTATATTTATTTCAATGGTAGAAGGATGAGGTTATTTATTTTACTGGTGACCAGGTTGGTAACATATTCTATAACCATATTTAATAACATCAATCATTTTTAGATATTTTGTCCTAGAATCTATATTTTGTTAATGTACTTTTCCATTTTGAGAGGATTTTATCCCCCAAAAAACATTCTGTTGAAACCTCGTAGGATAGTAATAATTTTTTAATAAACAAAAATATACATAAAAATTTATTATAGTCTCTATAGTTCTAAGAATACAAATAGAATGAATACTTTCCTTTGATGAATTATTTTTGTCTAACTATTGAAACCTCTATACCATTATTATTGGAGTCATATATCATGAATTCTTTTTTCAATCCAAATTTATCATAAAATATTTATATATTATTAATAATATCTGTATTATTAATAGAATCTATAGAGTAACTAGTTATTGTTGTTTTTCAGTTACCATTAATGTTCCGAACATTTAAATACTTTTTATATCATCTTATTTTTCTATATAATTTTCCATTTTTGACGAGATTACTCCTCTACAAAATTTCTCCAATGTTTTCATGATTTTTCCACTCATAGATTTTTTTCATTTTTTATGTAAGATGAATTTTTATTTTAAAATTACCTAACTACCTTTTTTAAATAAATTTCTATAACTAACTACATTGATATTTCTTATTTGAATCTAAAATTCATCAAATCCTGTTTAGCCTCCATCAACTATTTTTTCAAAAAAAATAAACTAATTTCTCTTTATTGTTAAATATTCTTTCTATGATACTTTAACATTATTTTCAACATTATTTTTCTTCTTCAATTCATCAATATTTTTAGTAATATTGAATTTTAATATATATGAATAGATTCCCTACTACATGAAGAATTGTAACATTTCCACTACATTTTGATCTAATTTTAAAAAAAATTGAAATAAATTATTTGACTTAACTCTTAGACATTAATATAATATATATTTATTCATCATACCTTCTATAATTTCAAATTTTATCACAAGATAAAATTTCATTATTTAAAATAGTAATGAGATTCTCATTCATTACTATAATTATAAGATCCAATTTCATCTTCATAAACACATATTTAACTTTCTTAAAACATTTATAATATATTAATCCTTCAATATTTATAGAAATCATTTACCATGATTTTTTAGAAAAAATTGGGTCTTTTTTCTCATCATTCCATTCTTCTTGAATATTCTTAATGGTCGTTCATCTTCATATTCACTTGGTTCATATTATTTCATTATTGTAGAATTTTTTTCAAAGTATCCAATGGTGGAAATCATGAAACATTTTAGTGTCATATTTCCATTAAACATTCTATTTCCACTTCTAAAATGTCTAGGGATAAATAAAATAATTTTATGAGACATTATATTCAATTCTGAATCACAATATAAACAACCATATTTTACATCATCAAACATTTCTTTATACTTATCTTAAAATTAGGTTTCAAAAGATATGAAAATTTCACAATTATCGTTATTTTTAATAATTTTTTTATCATATCATAAGAAATTATAATTCTATTTAATTCATCCTAATGAATTTTTTATTAAACATTATCTTTAAAATCTATGAATTTTCAATCAAGAATATGTGGTACGATGAAAAAATAATTCCTACAATTGTAGAGTCATAAAACCTCTTATTCAAGATTCACATCATTCTCAAAATTTAATTTACCCTTATGAATAATCCATTAACACATTCATTATCATTCATTTTCATATCATCATTTCTAGTATCTATATTTACCGTTTCCCACATTTAACATTTCATTTACCTTAATAGATTCTCTCAATATTGTCGTATTATCATTTTTAATTGTGGTTTATTTAACATTATAAAATTCACGCTCAAAAAGGGTTAAAAATATATAATTATAAGAACAAACATCATTTTAATGATTCATCTTCTCAATGAATACAATGGAAGAAACATCAGAACTGGGAATAAATCCATCTCTTTTAACTTTCAAAATATCTTTAATTCATAGATAAATTATAATACCATATATTTTTTTTCCACATATGATAAAACCTCCCATAAAACATGGGAATCCCCTTTGTTTTCACAAAATTATTATTATACATTATAGGAAATATAAATAATTTATTTGAAATATAACCATTGAAAATATTTAAATCTTAATTCACTAAAAAGTATATAAAAAATAAAGGGAACTATATCTTTGATAACACATAAAAATACTCACATTATCCGAGAAATCTCTAAGAGTGGGGGGGTGAGAATCAGCGATTATAATTTCATTTTTATGTTTCTTTTTGAATCAACCCTCATCACCTATATAGATGTTTAATATATTCACTATAAATACATCCAAGAATATAGACACATGGTTATAATAGACTTACAAGGTTCATCATCCAAAATGAAATGTTAATCCTTCGAATGATCTATATTTCAAAGATATGATACTGACAGTATCAACATTTTAGTAAAAATAGGAAAAAATATGCATGTACTCAAGGTACAATAAGTGTCCCATCTATGATGGGAACATCACACACTATTATATTTATAATTTTTTTTTTTTAACAATTATAATTAATTTTATAGACATATACATCTATTAAGTTATTAAACTAATAATTCGTCTTCTTCCTTACACCAAACTATCATTATGTTTTTTATTCTCTTTTGGGGAACTTCGAAATCTTTATTATTTTTTATACTCTCAAAAAGAATATTATTGAGAATTTTGAATGAACGTAAAGAGAAAAATTTTACATATCTTCCTCTCGTTTTTCTTACATACATGTAACTACTCTTTTTACTTATTTATTAATTTTGTCCCACGATATAAATAATTCATTTCAATTTTAATTTATTATAAAAAATTTACTAAATATATTCACATAATTGTTTTTAAACTTTGGATATTTTTTATACTTCATTATTTTTCTATTAAAACTCGATTATATACGAGTAGAGTGAATAAAAAATACCTATAGTGTGACCATATTCTTTCTTCATAACTCTTATTCCTTCCATCGAATTAATTTTTCAAACCTTATTTTCCATTTTTATGAAACAAAAAAAAACTGATTTGGTGTTGTTTTAATCCATAAAAATTCAATTTTATTATTACCAAAATTTATTTTATTTTCATTAATGAATGTTAGAAAATCTCATTTTTAATTATATAGAACTCTAAAATTTTCACCATGTCTTTGACTTATGGATAGGTCTCAATAACTCCTATACATCAACAAAATAAATTATAAACAAATTGAACATACACATACGTAGAGGGAAATGAATCATATACTAGATTAAATGACACATACAAAGGCCAAAATGACTCATACACAAGTACAATAACATTTACAAAGCTCTAAATGAATCATAAACAAGTCATGAGTTACTCAAACAAATTATAAGATAACTCATATGAACATCTTGACATAATAAATTTTCAACTAAACACCAAATTCATTAATAATAAACATAAATTAAGATTTGTTACAAACTCTTCAAAACTAATTACAATCAATTTAAAAGAGCTAATAAATTACGAAATAAACATCATCCCAAAAAAATCATGAAACTTCACTTTATTTTGAACATGATTAGTTTGTTGGAAATAAGATATGAAAAATGGAACATGTATACTTCAACCTTACCTAATCATTTTTTCCTATGTAAATAAAACATTATATAGGAATATAAAATCTCAATAATTGACATATTATTCAAAATAATCCCAATATATATTGGGTTAAATTGGATTTCCGATTTATAAAGTTACTCGTGATCATGAATTAATATCCATGACCCAATTTTCATTCATGATTATTTCATTAATTAAGGGGATCAGTGTTTGAATTTTATGTTCCATGGATATTAACATTGAACCACTCTTATATCATTTTTTATTTTATAATTTGGGTTTTATTGACCTTATTGAGTTATTTCCTTTATGTAATGATATATTATTATTATTTATTTGTGTTTTGGGTGGGGTATGCCGGAATTTTGTTTTGATGAGTAGGATATGGTATTCCTTATATGATATTATGCCTATCACCCAGGGAATTGGGTGACCTTTGTGAGATATATGTAATTATGATATTTTTTTGGAAATATAGATTTATTTTATTTTAATGTTTTTTTAATGTTTTTTTTGGATCCAATAAAATTGGAATTCATCATAAACATTCATAAATTTAATAATATATTTTTTAAAAATGATAGTGTATCATTGTATTTTATGACATTATTTAGGGTGTTAAAATCACCAATTCATATATAGTTTTTTCCTATATAGAATTAGTTTTCATTATAATGAACTTTGATGGACATTACTATTGTTGGTCGGTATGAGACTCAATATACAATCTTTTGCAGACTAATTAATGATTTGTTTTATTTATCTAGGTCCCAAATTATATTAGTTTTTATGAGTTTTTAATCATTGGATGATAATATATTCATGAATATAATTTATTTGTTTATTTGTTTGATTATATTCATTTTTTATTAATTTTAATTTAATACATACATAATTTTAATTGGATTGAATTTGTTTAATAAAAAACAATTATATGAGGGTTTTAAAATCCAAAATGTGGATCCAACAATATTTGTTCTTTAGGTTTTTTTTGTTATGCCCATTAAAATAATGAGACATGAGAAATTTTTAATAGAATTATGACACAGACCACTGAAGAGTGTGGTTGACAGAAATATTTCTATCATGAATCACATTAAGCATCAATTATTATCATTGACCATTGATAATTAATGAAAATCTCTGAATGTATGTGGATCTAAAGTTAAATTTATGATAATTTTAAGAACCAAAACTTTTATTAAATAAAATTACTCCTCGTCAAAATAAATGTCTTATTATGTAAATTGGTTATATAAAACATATGAAATGACTTGGTTTTATTTTTTTTATTTTAAAATAACTGTAAATATTTTTACCGCTACAAATAAAGTTATGGAACAGTGATCCCATGACTAGTATAAATATAGGGCTTTAACAAATCTAATATACTCAGAAAATGGAAGTGATTTCCTCATCGAGTACAATTACACTATACGAAACCCATTTTTTAGAGCTCGGAAAGGAGGTAGAGTCACCGGGCTTCACTCTTGACCAATCCCAAGCTGAGATTCAACACATTAAGTTTTAACGGAACCATTTACGAGTGATGTAGAAGTTAATAGAGATTACCACCCAAGAAATGTTATCTAAGCCACCCCAAGAGTCTTTCACCATCGCACACCTTACCATTAGGTCTTATTTAGGTGTTATAAGGGTCATGTAACCAGACCCCATCACTATTTTTATGTGCATTATTAGATGTATATAGAATATACATTCTTTTTTATTATTGTTACTTTGTAAATGTCTGTTAATGTATAAATTGTATTTTTTGTTAATATTCAATTATGAATTTTATTTTCATGAATTAATGGATTTTTTAATTAAATAATATTTTAATAAAATATTATAACTAAATTAATTTTTAATAAATATAAATGATCGTACAATAATTATGAATAAAATTGTAATTTTTATTATGTTTTGAAAGCTGTTTTTGTTAAACTCGATGAATTTTTGATAAATGTCATATTTTATATTAAAAGTAAAAATTCACATATTTATAAAATTATTTAGATAAAATGAATATAATTTATGTATTCATGAGGTAAAAATAATATGACGGTTGATTTTTCATAATTTTTTGAAATATTCGAATTTTTGGTTAAAAGTTTAATACTGTTTAAATATATAAAGTGTTTCATGATATCATAATGACCCAATAGTCTTGTAATAAAATACTATAAAATGTATATTCTTCCAATATATGTTTTACATTTAAAATAATGCGATTTTATATTTCTTTTATTAAATTTATGGTGGCTTAGTAGACCCTCCAAGACTTATAATTTTTTTTATCATTTTAAAATGTTTTTTGTGATGTGTGACTCAACTCCACTTAAGAAAGCCTAATATTTTAATAATTTAGGACATTTTCTTTATACAACAATGTTTAACATTCCACTTTGGGAAGAACCATTTTAAAAACCATGGGGTGGTATGTGGTTTTGATTAGTTTAATGTGTAGTTACCAAAACCTAAATAAAAATGAATTTACTATTCTTTCCTATATTAACCCACTCATTCTCCCATTCCACTTCACTCAAAACATTTGTATCTTGACCGAAATTGGACTTCCCCTCTCTATATTCCTCCCAAGTCACCCCAAACTCCTAATAAGCCTCACACAAGACTCTTCCAAGCTTTTGGGATCTCACTTCAATGTAAGTGATTTCATCCATTCTCATTTCTGTCCAAATTTCATTATGCTGTTATACCCGTTTATTTTCAATTAAAAATGTTGCGGTATGATTTTGAACCTCCCCCATACCTCTCTTCATATTTTATAATTATTGTTGACCTCTTTCTCTCTCATTAATGCCACCCCTGTACACCCATTACCATGCCGAAATTCCTTACGAAATTTATCTTTTCTCATTTATGTTCACTCATTTCATTTATATTAAGTATATAAATTACCAAAAATATGATGAAATATTATTTTCCCTGACATCATTAATTTACATTAAATGTATAAATGATGAGATCTCCCTTTCTCTATCATAAACCCAGTTCATGATTTTTATTTGATGTTGTTATGATTCCTAAGTTACACCAAATTTCTATGCCAAAATAATCATGTAAGTGAATACCATACCCATTTCTCTATCAAGGGTATTCACCATTATACACATGTACATTTTGATTTAGGACATACATTTTTGTATTTTATATCTCTTATTCATGGAATAAATTTTGATGTATAATTAATCCATGTTTTATGATCTATGTGGATCACTTATAAATAAAATGAAATGTATAAGAAGGGTGTGCCCAAATATCACTCCAATGCATTGCGTAAAGAATAGTATCATGATATTCCCTATGAAATGAGGGTTTATTCAAGATCCAAGTTGCGTTATGCTTATGATCATGTTAATATCATGTTAAATTTTTTTCCCACATTTCCATGTTATGATAATCATGCTATATCATGCCTTTATGTTAATGTTTCTCTTATGATCCATTGATATACCTATTTTTGAACATGTACTATATTTTTTATTTTATTCTTAGTTTACTCCCTTATTGGTATTTATAGATAATCATTTTCTTATAAATATCCTCATGTTATCCGATGCAATGTTATGTTCGATGGAATGTTGTGGTCATGTAAAATATATTTTCAATAAGGATGTTGTGTTTTATGTTTTAAGATGTAATGTAATGTATCTAATTTCCCATGAAACTAGACCTCTCAGTCCTAAATGTTGTATTAAATTAATGTTTATGTAATAAACCATGTTAATGTGTTTAATAAAGATATGGGTTTTTATAGTTGGTATCAGAGGATTGGTTTAGTTAATTTTTGTATTAGGATATAAAAACCCTAGTGAATGCCTTAGGGATAAGACTAAGTATGATAAAAACATCCCTAAATTTTTGTGACTATGGAATATGTGGTTAATCTATAAAATACATCAACGTCTAGATACAAACTGGTAGAGGTGGCTCTGGAATAGATAAACCTTGGGTAAAACCCAAAAACACAGCTTTGAGATAGACTCAAACAGGAACTAGTGCATGAAAATGGGTCTTCATACCCTCTTGGTTATGACTCTCCCAAGGGATATGGTTTGGTAAATTCATAAACTTATTATGAACCATTTTTAAGGGAATAAGAAAAATCCCTAAAGAAAATATGATGGGAGGTAGATCATGGAAAACATAGTTTGAAGACTATAAATTCATAAGTGAAGGAAGTAAATGTAATTTATAAGTTGTCCATTTTATCAATTGGATTCCACTTTATGCTTTAACCCTAACATTCCTTTAATTCCATCCAATGGCCAGTAATATGAGGACTCAGGCTATTAACTAATGCAAAGACTAGTGTGACGATTTTTCTAATGATATTCTCAATCTAATGGGAGTGGTAATCACAATCATTGTCACGATAATCTCTCAGTTATCTAATGTTTTTAATAGAAACATGGGTCCAGAGGAACATACAACCCCCCTCCCCCATTAAATTAATAAGCCGCAATCGAGAGCTTAATGAGACGAAGGCCTCCATCTTTTAATGGATCATATGATCCCTCAATCATCGATCAATGGATAAACTCTATTGAAAATATCTTCTCCATAATTCAATGATCTGAACAAGAGAATATTATTTTGGATTCTTATTCATGGATGGTGAATCTGATCAATGGAATACATTTTTCAAAAAAAAATGACTAAGAAAGAGATCAAGGTTTTTGACTTATAGGATTTCGAGAAAATGTTTTTCGAAAAATATTTTCCGCACACCCTCCAACTTATTATGGAAATGGACTTATTTTCCCTCATGAAAAAAGACTATGAATCCATAATTGTTTATTAGTCAAACTTTAAAATAATTGCATGATATGCCTTAAGAATTCTTGTCACCCCCAAATGCATGGTTGACCACTTTTTGGTGGGATAAAACATTGCCTATAGAAATCCTTGGCAATCCATGACTTTGGTAGCTATGAGGAAATTGTCTGATTTTCCCTCAATGTTGAAATAGAGATTGGAGAATATCAGGGGTATCATGGGTATAAGAAGAAGAAATTGGAATTCATTTCTATCTGTCTGATGGATAAATCCAACAGTGGTACGAAATTCTAGCAACCCACTTGGCAAAGGTGAATAAAGAAGCACCCTGGAAATTGCCTAAAGGAAACGAGGAAATGCTTTAGGAGTGTAAGATAAGGGAACCTAGCCATTAATTTCCGACATGAAAAACCAGATGCTATGAAATAGGATAGGAAATCTCTTTTAGACCCTCAATGAATTGTTCATTTATTCAACTGTAATGAACTAGGTCACTTTGCAATCTAGTTCTCCAAGGCATGGGTTTTCTGAGGTAACCAACAACCTCCAAGGATGAAAGGGATACATTTTTCCATCACTACCATCGAAGAGAACCCTGAAAAATGTGGTGGAAGGTACACTAGTTATTCATTCAATAATATCGAATATGATTTTTTTTTCAGGCTCTACTTTTTTTTATTTCCCGAATGTTTAGTAGAACAATCCAAACACCACTAAAAATCATGGAAGTAGATATGATGGTACGAATTGGAAATGTGGAAACCATGGCATCCCATTAATATAAATCCTCCTCTATCAAAATTTGTGGATTGATCTTCCCAGAAAACATCATCATACTCCTTCTAGTGGAATTTTATTCAATTCATTGTATGGAACGACCTTATCTATGAAGAGCCAACACAAATTTCCATCAGAGGTAAATCACTCTTCATATGGATAATTGACCACCTATTCTATACAAGTGCAAGGATTAGGATGGATATTCTTTAGCACCATCAACTCTTGAATGGATATTGATGTACTATGAGCATGATTATCTTGATCAGATGATTGAGCCCATGGAAGCAACCATTCTTGAAAACATGCCTATTGTGAGGGATTTTTCTGAACTTTATCCTAATAAATTTACTGATCTTCCTTATAGAAGATATATTTATTTATCGATTGATATTATACCTCTGGAATTTTCAATATCCAAAACTATTTATAGAATGGCTATTCTTTAGCTTGATGAGCTAAGGAAACAGCTACAAGAGAATCTAGATAATGGGTTAATATTTCCATGTGCTACATTTTGGGGTGCCCCATTCTTGTTTGTCAAGAAGAAGGATTCTTTAATGCAGCTATACATTGATTATTGTGAGATCAAAAAAATATGAATAACGAAAAAATCATATACCATGAATTGAGTACTTGTTCGATCAACTACATGAAGAACAATACTTCTCGAAGGTGGAACTTCAGTCATGATATTTCCCAGTAACGGTGAAGAAAAATGATATCCCCAATAATTCTTTTTGTGCAATGTACGAGCAATATGAATTCATAGTAATGGCTTTATGACTCATTAATTCTAATGTAATATTCTTGGAATTGATGAATAGAGTCATCAGAGTTTACGAAGAAAAATTTGTAGTAGTCATTATCGACGATATTCTAATATACTGCAAAACCATGGGGGAACATGAGGAGCATCTAAGAACTCTACTAGAGACCTTGTGAAAGGATAATCTCTTTGAAAATCAAATTTAGTGTCAGTTCTGGTTGATGGATGTATCATTCATTGTTCATATCTTCACAAGTAATGAGATATCAATGGATACCTCTATTATAACTTCAATTGAGGGATGTCCAATGTTATTATTAGTGATGGATATCTATATCCTCCTGGGGTTATCTGGACATTATAGCCAATTTTTGAGAAATTTATCATGATTTTCCAACCCTCTTACCAAGATAACCCATAAGGATGTCAAGTTTTCTGGGAGTAATGATTGAGTAGATAGATTCAAGTAGTTTAAAATGAGGTTTATCATTGCACATGTGCTCACACTACCCACAAGAATAGAATTTTTTTTGGTATTCACTGATACTTTGACCAAGGGAACGAGATGTTTGTTGATGAAAAATGACAAAATCTTTGCCTGTGATTTAAGGAAATTGAATGTTCATGAAAAAAACATTTAATCAAATGATCTATAGTTGGCTTTAGTCATCTTCTCTTTGAAATTTTTTGGTAATTACCTATTTGGGGATAAGTATGAAATATATATGGATCACAAAATCATCAATTATGTATTCACACAGAAAGAGATGAATATGAGCCAACAAAGGTGGTTAGATATTATCAAAGACTATAACTGCTCAATCCATTACCAACCTAGGAAAGTGAACAAGGTGGAGGATTCTCTAAATAGAATGGACCCAGAAATTCTATATTTGATGAGGATTGAAAATGATCCAATCTTCATATATTTGATGAATATGTATTTGAGAATCAAAAATAAGGGAACATCATCAATCCGTTCACAAATTATATCCCAGTCATCTCTTTTGGAAGTGTTAAAGAATGCTCAAAATGATGATGTGGGAATTCATTAGACAGTGGAAACAATTAGGGAAGGGAAATGCTCGAAGTTCAATTTTATTGAATAAGGAATTGAGATATTTGTGAAAAGACTATGTTTTCCATAAAATCTGATGTTAATGAAAGAACTTTTGGATGATTCACATAGTTATAATTTCTTTATTCACCCAGGAAACACAAATATGTATCGAGATATCTGATAGTATTATTGGTGGGATAACATGAACAAGGGGATTGTTTAGTATACATCAATGTTCGTGGTATTTCAGAAATTGAAGGTTGAGAGGAAGATTTATATGATGATGATTCATCTATTACCCATAGAAACATGGAAATGGGAAAACATTACAATGTAATTTTTCACAAGACTTCTAAAGACATCCAATGTAAACAATTCTATCTGGGTTGTTGCAGATCACCTTACAAAGACAACAAGCTTCATTGAAATTCGAAATGATTTCTCATTGGATCAATTAGTATGAATAAAAATCAAATAATTGGTAAGGATTCATGGAGTACCACAATTTATTTTATCTGATCAAAATTCAAGATTCAAGTCCATGTTCTGGAAGAGTATACAAAATGATCTGAATAAAGAACCAAACATCAGTATAACTTATCATCCTCAAACTGATGTCCAATTAGAGAAGACGATCTAAACACATTAGGATATGTTGAGATCATTTTAAGTGGACTTCAAAGGAGTATGAGATCAACATATTACCCTGGTTGAGTTCTCTTACAATAACATTTTCCAATAAAGAATCCAAATGGAGCCTTATGATGACCTTTATGGGAAGAGGTGCAGAACACTGGTATGTTGGGATGAAGATGGCGAGCGAAAACACCTATGTTTATAAATGGTCGAAGAAATGGTAGAGAAGGTTAAAATCATCCAGCATCACAATAAAGCTATTCAGAGTTGACAAAATATCTATACTGATAATCTTTGATGAGACCAAGAGTTTGATGTTGGAGACATGGTATTCCACCACATGTCACTTTCAAATAGAGTTATGTCATTTGTGAAGAATGAAACACTTATTCCAAGGTATATCAACCCTTTTGAGATCCTTGATCACATTAGAGAAGCGGCCTATCGACTATAAATCCCACCAAACCTGTCTCAAGTACATGAATTATACCATGTATCACTCTTGAGGAAGTACATACCTGACCCATCACATGTAATCCATACAATGGTTGTACCATTGGAGAATGACCTCTCCTATGAGGAGAAGACGATGATGATCATAGATCGTAGGGAAAAGTTTATATAAAATAAGAAAATTCCCCTCATCAAAGTGTTTCATAGAAACCAGAAGACTGAAGAAGAAATGTAGAAACAAGAGGAAGTGGTGAGGAAAAGATACCATCATTTTTTAGTGTGGGAAAAGTAAATTTCAAGGGTGTAACTTTTTAAGGGGGGAAGATTGTAATGACCAAAAAATTTATTAATGAAAATTCCTCTTGATCTAATTAAATGTCTGATTATGTAAAATAGTTATCTGAAACATATATGAATTCCTTTGTTTTCTTTTTTTTTCTATTTTAAAATACTATTATGAATAGTTATCATTTCTAATGTAGTCGTTGAACGATGATCAAACGATTAGTATAAATATATGGCTTTAACAAATCCAATTTACTCAGACAAAGGAATGAATGGACTTATCCAGTAGAAATACTCCATACAAATCCCATTTTTCGGATCCTAGAAAGTAAGTAGCATAACAAGGCTTCACTCGTTACCATGATAATGCCGAGCTTCAAGACATTAATATTTAATGGATCCTCCTATAGGAGAAGTGGAAGTTAATAGAGATATCCACCCGAGCAATGTTATCTGAGCCGCCCCAAGTGTCTATCAGAATCACACAACATATCATTGGGTCTTGTGTGACTGTTATAATGGGTTATGTAACATGACCCTAGAACTTTTATTATGTGCTTTATATTTTGTATAAATAATATACATTTATTTTATTATTATTAATTTGTAAATGGGGGTTGATGCACAAATTTTACTTTTAGTTAATATTCAATTAAGAAAGCTATTTTGGCGAACTATTGAATTTTCTAATTATATAATATTTTAGTAAAATATTATTACTAAAATTATTTTTATTAAATATCAATTATCATAAAATATTTTTGAATACAATTGTAATTTTTATTAAGGTTTGTTAGCTCTTTTTGAAAAAACTGATGATTTTTCAAAAAATGTTGGTTTTTATTTTAAAATAAAAAATTCATTTATATAGATATTTATTTATATAAAAGAAAAAAATAGAATTCAGGACGTAATGATTATCTAATGGTTAATTTTTCATAATTTTCTAATATTGTTGAAGTTTTGTGTAAAATTAAATACTGTTTAAATAAATAATGTGTTTTATGACATTATAATGACCCAATCGTGATGTAATAAAAAAGTATTAATGTTATATTCAGACAATATATTATTTAAATTTAAAATAATTTGATTTTATATTTCTTTTGATTAATTATATGGTGCCTAAGTGGACCCTCCATGACTTATATAATATTTTATCTTTTTTAAATGATTTAATTGATAGTGTGACTCACCTCCACATAAGGAAACCTAATATTTTAATATGTTCGGATATTGGAATTATAAATGAATTTAGTCCAATCCAATTTCTCAAAAACAATGGGCAAAAACCTTGGGGTGGTTTGTGGTTTTGATTCGTTTAATGTGTAGTGTCAAAACCTAAATAATAAATAATTCCCTCTCTTTTCTTATATAAACCCACTCAGTCTCCCATTCCTCTTCACCCAAATCCTTTGGATCTCTACCAACCAATACCATATTCTCTCCACAATCCACCCAAGGTTCCAAAAACTCCCAAAAGTCTCAATCAAGAGTCTTCCAAGCCTTTGGGATCACACTTCCATGTAAGGGATTTCTTCCTTTCTCATTTTTTCCGAAAATTATTTTTGTTGTTATTCCCTTTTATTTTCAATGCAAAATAGTGGGGTATTATTTCTCACCTCCCTCATACTTCCCTCCTTATGTTTATATGATGAGATACCTTTTTATCTCTAATTAATACCTCTCATGTACGCCCATCACCACGCTGAAATTCCATAAGGAAGTTTTATCTTCTTATTTATATTCCAGAAAATATTTTATATTGTGCATATAAATTACATTAAATATGATGTGATATTATGTTACAGGACCCCATTACTCTCCATTTCATGTACAAATTACAATATACCTCTTTCTCTCTCATTAACCCATTTTACAATTTCTATTTGACGTTGTCATGCTACAGAAGTTACACCAAAATTTCCATGCCAAAATCATCATGTAAGTGAATACCATACCCATTTCTCTATCAAGGGTATTAACCATTATTAACCTTTACTTATTGATTAAGGAATTAAATTTATGTATTCTACTTATATTATTCTTGGAATAAATTCTGATGTTTAATGATTCAATTTTGTATGATCTATGTGAAACACTTATGCATGAAGTAAAATTATTATGATGGGTGCGCCCTGATAGCGCTCTAATGAATTGGGTAAAGAATAGTATCATGATACGCCATTTTAAATGAGGGTTTACTCAGGCTCCATGTTCAATGAGACTTGTCTCATAATAATATCATTTTAAATTTTTTTCCACACTTCGATGTTATGATAATCATGTTATATCATGACTTTATGGTCACATATCTCTTGTGCTCTATTGATATGCCTATTTTCTAACATGTATTATATTCTCCATGTTATGACTTGTTCACTCCCATTCTATAAACTATAGCTCACCCTTTTCTTATGACTGTCCTTTTGTTATCCCATGAAATTCTATGTATGAAAACAATTTTGGTCATGTAAAATAATTTTTAAATAAAGATGTTGTGTTTTATTTTCTATGTTGTTATGTAATGTTCCTAATTTCTCAAGAAACTAGACCTATTGATCCTCAGAGTGGTCTGAATTTCATGTTTATGTAATAAATCATGTTTATATGTATAATAGAGTGTAGGGTTGGTCTTAAAATTTTGTTCAATGGATTATAAATATGGTGTTTAGTATTGGTATGAGTTCGTAGATGAAAAACACTATGGATTTTTAGTGTGTGATGAAAATATAAATTCTTACAATATGCCTTACCATGATATATATATATATATTCTTGTAGGTATATTAAAAAATTAACGTAAACCATTTGTCATATAAATAAAAAACAACTATATGTATTTTCAATTACATTCTGTAAAAATAATTTTACATTACTTATTTTATAATTATTATATGGTGATTTAAATTTACATTTTTTTCAAGGATTTACAAAATATTTATATGGAATATAAATATTATTTTTCACTTATTTAAGTTAATTGTTTTTTATTTTATAATTTATGTTGGATACAATTTATTGAAATTTCATTGTTTCATTTTTCATTTATTTGATTAGAACTTATATATATACATATATATCTGTGTGTGTGTGTGTGTGTCTGTATTTTTAAATTAATTATTTAAATAGTAAATTTTATAAAATTATTGAATGGATTTTTTTGTTATTTAAATGTATTAATTTCATTTAAAATAGATAAAACACCATTTATTTCTTCCAACTATTGATATTGTATATCAATCATGATAACTATATCTATTTAATTACATTCATATTACATATTAACAAATTAATGTTCATACTCATTATATAAGTAAATTTATTTTAAAATTATTTTTTCCACTTGGATAACCCTTTTTTATTTAGATATATTTTATTTTTTTATAACTATATATATTTTTGTTATCTTATTCTTTTTCCGGTAACGGGGATTTTAAACTATTTTTACACTTTACAAAACACCACATTTATTATAGTTATTTAAAAATACATCATAAATGATATATAATATGTGTGTGTGTGTTTGTTGATTATTCAATATAATTTTCAAATAATATGCACTACATATAAGAAAATATATAAAAAAATTACATATATTATGAAAATTTACACTTCAGAAAAAAACACATATAACATTTTTTCATTTAATTATAATATCTAGTGATTAATATGTGAATATTAAAAATATAAATATATATAATATTACATATAATATAACTTTAACTGATGATTAATATTCATCACACACATATATATACAATAGATATATATAAATATTTTTGTGGTATTATATTACATAACTTCGGAAATATATATTCCTAAATCTTAAATTATATAGATTATAAATATTAAATAGGTTAAATTTAAAAAATAAAAATAATAAATCAGGGATTTATACAATTAAAATATTAAACATATGTTTTACATTTAAATTATAGATAATTTACCAAATTTAAAATATTCATCGACATAAATTTTATAAAGCAATTAAAATACCAATACTGTATTTTTAAACATTAAAATTTAAAAATTATAAATAATTAGAATGTAATTAAAAAATATATATAAAACAATAATTTAAAATATATATTTTTCAAAAACATTTAATAATTTTAAATGATAATAAATTTTAATTTTTCTTATTTTAAACAAAATAGTTTTTATACAACACATATATATAACCCATTATTATGTAGTGAGGAGATTAATATTTTATAAATTTATTTATGATTTAATTTTTGTTCATTTAAACTTTAAAAACCCATATATAATTTGAATAATTACTCATATATTTATAATTCTTCATATAAAATGATATTTCAAATGACATTTTTTTGAGTTACATTACATAGAAAATTTGAATTTACATGATGAATTATTGAATGTTTTAGTTGGAATTCGATTAAAGAATGATATGGAATATTTCATAGAGATAATAAATCAATATAAATGAGAACTAGAAAATAGAAATTACTTATTTTTATGACATAAAAAGTAAAATTTATGAGACATTTTTAGAGACATTGACATAAGAATAAAGGTGTTGTCTTGTATTGAATCATGTAGAAAAATTATAGGTGATGTTGAATTGTCACTATGTGGGGTTAAAGACTGATTTTTAGTGGTTTTTTCATCCTTAAATTAATGAAATTATATTAAGTAGGGTTTAACATTAATTTTTATGTTTCATATCATTAATATTATCTTTTAAAGATTCAATATTTTTTTACTAATGGCTATAAAATATTGATATTATTATGTCATAGGTTATATGGGATTTTATATTTTATTTAAATGGTTGTATTGAGAGACTGTAGATGATTGAAATGAGAGTCTGTTGATTATGATAATATTGAATGGAATAGAATGATATGGGGATGTTATTTTGAAAATTAAATTATTTGAATAGTATTTTATTCAAAATTAAAATTTATGGACTTTTAAATTTCCCATGAAATTTTTTAAATATCACGTATTTTTAAATACTAAAAATTTAGAAAGGCATTTTTAGGCATTCTTTTTATATTTATATACTAACATCCTATAATTGAATAGTCAGGATTTTTGGAAGTATTACATTTCATTGGTTTACATTTTGAGATAAAAATTATAATATAAATATGTTTACATATATTTTAGGTCAACTCAATATCACATTTTTATGGTATTTTGAATTATAAATTATAATATAGAGATCCATTAATATGTTAATTTGAATTAAATAAATTACTAAATATGAATTAATGATATGACTGTGGAAACATGTTAGTGAATTATAACTGAAGGATCAAGGGAGAGGACAATGTTATAAGAATTATTAAAATAAAGGAGATAAAATTACATGTCATTTTATCAATAATTCTAAATAATAGTTAAAGTATAATTTACATTAGTGTAAGAACATCTATTTAAATATTTAAATTTAATTATATTTTAAACTCTCATTATTGATTTAATGTATCATGTGATTCTTAGTGGGATACCAATTCATATGGATTACGAATAAAAAATTCCCATTTAATTTTAAATTTTCTTTGTTCAATGATTGATATAATTTATACCATGGATGATACAATACTCAATGTATGGATTCCATAACACTGTGAGATGAATATTTTGATAAAATTATGTGACTTATATATTTATTTTCATTTCATTACCATTAATTTTGATGATTAGTTTTTTTACTAAGATACACTAAGTTTAACAACTAAGGCGGTAACTCTATTAAAATGATGAAAAATAAGAAATTTTGATTCGACCCCCTCCCTCTCAATTTTATTTTTAAATTTTCAAGCACCCTAATTGGAATAAATTTCTTCATGTTCTAACAATAATTATATCTATAGTAATTATATTTTAATTTGATTTAATTTTTAATTATATATTTTTATTGATCTCTATGGATAATTAAATATTATTTTCATTCAATCCATGGTAAATGAGTTCGCACCATTAGTGGAAATAATTACTGTGTGTTCAAGAATATAATGTCACCTTATTTGGTTTCTCTATTTATGGATGTTATTTATACTACTATGATAGGAATCAAACCTATTGAAAAAGGATCTCCCAAGACTCTCACAAATTATAAGAACATTGAATATTATAATAAGGATATGAATTATACTCTAATTTTTTTACCTGAAAATGAATTCAACAAGGTATTGGGATTGATGACTACAAATTAAATATGGGAATTTATTGATAATATTTTTTTAATGAAACACATAATTAAAGGATACCAAATTACAAAATTGTGACGGAAAATTTTAAGAGGTTAGGATTTCAAAAAATTAAACTATTATTAGGTTTTGATAAGAATAACACTTATCCAAATGTATCAAAAAAATAACCAAAAACAAACTATTTTCCACAATAATATTATAAAGAGAGTTTATAATAATTTTAATTAAAAATGAAAACCATAACATTTATTCAAAACTCAATCATTATAAGATATTATACAAGAACATGAGGGAGTTATCTAATTGTCAATAAAATGGATCACACCTCAAAAGTTATCTACTAGGTAGTGTAAATCAAGAATAAAATCTGTAGTATCTCACTCATACCCCTATCCTACTAGAACTATAGGTTTAATGGGAAATTTAAAATATTTTTACAGGATCTCTCTCCATTATAAATGCTAACCGTTTCTCAAATGATTAAATTTATGAACTTTTTTAGTATATTTTAAAATTCAAATAATGAATCAGAATTAAAATTATTTTTCACATGTAACTATCGAATAATGAAATTGTATACCACTTGACTATTTCTCGAACATTATTTAATCATCACATGATATCATATCTAATAGGTGATAGCTATAGATGTGTGGAAATCACAATGATAAAAATAAATATAACATATTTCATACTATTTGAGGGAAAACATCATTCTCAACATTCTTTTTATGGAACCATAAAAATAATTGAAATTCTCTCTATGTGAGTAACACTACCACATAAATGCATTTTCATTGTTTGGGGCATATTGTCCACATCGACACATAAGAACTATGTAATCAGTGTATTCAAAAAAAATGTTACAAACTTTATTCTATTAATGAATAAAATACAAAAATATATAACTTTTACTAAATTCACTTTAACATAAAATAGATAAAAAATTAGTCTGTATCATATTCCATAAATTAGGTAATTATATCCTAATCATTTTATTGGATATCCTCCCGAACTCAATTAAGATATGATAAAATTCAAATACTCACATTTTTTCCAAAAAAAATTAAAAAAAATCATCATTATAACAACTATTTATATAAACTCATGGGCCTTTTTAGGATTGAAAAAAACTGTTAATTCTATAATATATAATATTAATCAAGGTTATAACTCTATAAAACTGATGGTGCTGCAGAAACTATAATGGGATTATATATTATCTCAATTGAAAACCTAAATCATTATAATTTTATCTACTATATTTATCTCATACATCATTCATAATCACATAATCCATTTTTTAAAAGCATCGAGTGACAATGAGACACAGAATATTTCAATCACATATATACTCTTATAAATTATTAATTCAATGAGTAGAGACTAAATACGATCGATGAACTTGTATTATGTTATAAATGAAAGTATATCAAATCATAACATGCCATTCACCTAAATAGATTATAATGTAGCTTCCCACTAATAATGGTATAGAAAAAGATGTCCTCAATTTTTCTCAATCTAGTTAATAAATGTAATTCTTGTTATACAAAAAGATAAATACCTCATTTCCTAAAAAAACCTACCATATGATTAAAAAAAATGCAAACACATCCTAATTACCTTAGCCTCATGGATAACATATGTAACTAAAATAATATAATGTTTACTTATGAGATAACATATTAGTATATGGTAATGGGGTTTAATATGAAAAATTAACCCTTTGGATAATAATGTTATAATATTTGAAAATCCATGAAATAAATTTTATTTTCTATCTAGAATACGAAACCCATTTAGTGCATCAAGAGTGAAACTCAATATCCCTATATGATCCACAAAATATAATAGTATATTAATGTCTTAATATCCCATGAATGTAAATAACGGACAATAATAAAAGATAAATAAAAGTTATACTTTGATGTATTAATTATCAATTAATTCCATGAAATAAACATCATGCATGAAAGAATGATAAAGTTCAGCTGCCTTTTTTCAAACAACATACATTTTATAAATTATTGAACTCCTTTAAGAACATGAAAAAAAGTATACAAAAGAATCAATACATAACATATCTTATATAGTAGTATCAAAAAGATCATATTTTTTCATGAATTTTGTTAATCTAGATAAACATGTTACATGACAATATAAATTATTTTACAATAATATATGAAACATTTTAAATCACTATGTTGTGATATGATACAATTTTTCCACTACACATATTATATCACCGACACAAATCCAATCCTAATATACATATTGAAGTATCTCACACCTTAGGCATGTATACCCATTCAATATAAGTTTTTGAATTCCAAAAATAGTTTTATGATAATTAAAGGGGTTATTATGCCCTAATTATCATAATAAATAATATAAATATATACAAGTAAAATCCATAACTATTGCGGGATGATTTTTTCTTGGACTTTGAATAAGTATTTTTTATGTTCTATAGATGCTAAGAGTGACATTGAAGTTAAATGTTTAGGGAGAATTTGAGTTTGAGATGATATTTCTTTTGAATCATGAATCATTTCATAATGTGTTTTATTACATATTGATTTTATGTTGAGAAGTATATTTTATTAAATCACTGTAAATATATAATAGGTTCTGACTATGGAACCTTATTCCATGGTTTATATCATTATGGTATGATGGGTTTAATTATTCCATAATACCTTAGGGAGAAGGATTTAGTGTTGTGTCTAGTCGATACAAGTGAATAATTAGGCAATAGTTTTAGGCGTTTTTTTCTATAATGCCTAGAAATTTTATAAAATATATTCCATTTATAATCAATAAATGACTTTTTATTAATTAATTTACATAAAATAAATTTACTACTTTGGTTATATTGGACCATTATACAATTTATCTTATTAGATTTAAATAACCAATTTGAATCATAAATTTTGATGATGTAGCTATTTTATAGTCACCACATTGATTAGAATATATTAAAGGTATCTATAAATTCTAACTTACATTGATGGAATATCCAATGGCCTCGACCCATTTGATCATACACTATAAAGCCTATTTTTCAGATCTTTTAAGGGAGATGACACCATAGAGGTTTTCCCTTTTCTAATCCAAACCTATATTGAAAAACTAGAAAATGAGTGAACAATTTTTGGTAAAAGTTCATGATTTTTGAGATGACGAACATAAAAATGTTTTCCAGACCATCGAATGAATATACCACCATATTACACCATACCCTTAGAGTATATGATGTTGTAATAAAGAGTTATGGATAAATACATTAGTATAAATATATAATTTTTTTTTAAAATAATGTATTTATATCTTTTTAAATTATAATTTATATAGACATATATATATTATATAGTAGTGAGTTTAATGGAAATTATATTATTATACGAATAAATACAAATTTTATTTTTAAAAAATTTATATTTTCAAATAAGCTAATCTTTTTTACTAATTATTAATTTTTTTATTAAATGATAATATAATTTAATGAAATCGAAAATAATTTTTATATGGGAAAAAAATATTTAGTGATGTAAAAACTAATATCATCCAATAAATAAGTATTAATAAATAATTGTAAAAATTATAATATTTACAAATTTTTGTTTGGAAAAAAAATATTTTTCAAATTAACTCATTTAAAATAACAAATGGTGGATATTTATAATTGCCAGGGACATTAAATTTTGTGGGTAATAAATGAATATAGTATAAATATATAGTCTATATTATGAAAACATAATATCACAAAATTGATATAATAAATTCTAATAAAAGACTCAATGAACAATATATGTATTTATTATTTTAAAAAAATTAACTTATTTTTTTAATTTTATAATGCATTAATGATTCATGAAAGACCTATATTATATATTATTGTTTTAAAATCAATTCCTTAAGAACATGAATCACTTTCATGTCACCAATGGTATTATATTAATATTTTTAGATCATGGACATATAAAATATTTTAAATCACTCATCTTTAGATGAATCCACATGAATAATATATGATAATGTTAATGCATTTTAAAATTTTATAATATAGATTCAGAAACCTATGATTAGAAATTAATGAATAATAGCATTATTTTTCTATAAATACCGACCCAAAGTACAACTAATCAAAGAAAACCCATTTATCAAAAATTTAATATCATAATACCTCTCTATAACCCTACCATGTTTTTATAAATCACATAAGAAGCTCATCCAAATATTTTATAAATTCCCTCTCAAGGTAAGGGATTGTCTTCATCATCCTCTTTATTCATGTAATTTCTTTTTATTATGCCTCTTGATTTCTAATTTTTCATTTCTTCATACGTTTTTAAATAACCCTATGATATCATTAGGATTCAAAATTAATTATATACCACCTTTCACTCATATTACACCCTTCCATGAACCTTTATGTACAACAGTTATGATGTAGAAATTATCTCATGAATTTATATAATAAATATTTTTATTTTGTATACCCACTGCCATTTCAACTCAAGGGTATCAACCAAAATGTACCAAGACTTAATTTATTTGGTAATCCCATGAATAATAGCCACACTCTTTATTTGGGTGATTAAATTTTATTAAATACATAATTATATTGTATGATCTATGTGTCACAAAAATACAAGTACCTGATATGAATGTGACGGGTGGGCCCAGAATTATAAATCCCTTCAATTCATTGGATAATGTTTTTATCTCATGATATCACATGTATTGTACAAGTTATATTATCAAATACGAATTATATTAGGATTTATCTGTATTTATCAATTGCATATTCCTATGATATAATGTATTATATTATTTCCACATTCATGTGTTACATTTATGTTTTCCTATTATATCATTCTATGATGTTACAATTTATGATTCTCGCATGTTTTCCCCCTTTATATGCATCTTTACTCACATGCATGACTTTTAACATGGTATTATTTAATTATTCCCTTAGTAGTATTTATTGGTCATTCCTTTCTTATAGTTTAATATATTTGACTAATTTAAATATGTTATGTATCTAATTACCCTAATATACTCTTCCATTCAATATATTGGGACTATATTATGTTTTTTATTATATAAGAACTATTGACATAAAATTTATAAAATATATATGTTTTATTATTTTGTATTAGATAACGGTCAAGTTATTTCTGATGAATAGGATTACAAATCCATAGAAAAATCCTTGGTATAATTCAATACAATGTAAAATATCCCTAAATGTTGAAAATGCTTAGTCTGTGTGTTTTATTAGAAACCAAATCAATTTTTAGGTACTAAAAGTGGATGTGTATCTAGATAAGTTATACCTGGGGGTATTAACAATTCAAATGGTGAATTGGTTATTAAATAGATTGTCAACTCGTTCATAAAAAGTTTTACTTTATATAATCCTATTTTGAAACTCTCAGAGCATATTCTTTACTAAATTTAAAATATCTCTATGAAACAAAATTATATAAAAAAAATACCATGAAATTTTATTTTTGTAAATAGTCTATGTATAACATATATTGAAACATAGAAAATAAATGGTTGCATAATATATGTAATTTAAGAGTTATCCGTTAAATTTTTTAATTTATATTTTTTGTGTTTAGTAGTTTAATATTTATCATCAATAATTTTCCATTTGTTTTTTCAGTGGATATAAATTGGTGGAATTGGTCCAATAAAAAACATTATGAAAAATTAATTTCCACCCAAAATAGAAGCTCAAACGAATTGGAGAATGAGTTGAAAAATTCATTATAATAATTACTCAATTATCTAAACTATTTAATAGAAACATAAACTAGAGGGAAACCCAAATACCAAATAGAAATATTAAGTTTCAATTTTGATCATTATGTGTCAAAGCCCTTTTACATTAATTGTATCATTCAAACCATTAATCATGGTAAAATAAATCAACTCTATTAAAAATATCTTATGCATCCAACAATGAACTGATAAATAGAACGGTGTGTTGGTTGTTTATAATATAGAGGGAGAAGTTGGTAAGTGGAAGATGTTGATAAAAAATTAAAATCTGGAGGACTATATAGAAGAAAAGGGTTGGAAATAATTAAATAACAAATCAATAGATATATGTAACACTCTCCAATGAAAATGGATTGGGAGTTCCCTATCCTCAAGAAAATGGACGATGAGTCCTTGAGGAATATGCTGAAAACAGCACAAGACTGTTGTGATATGCCTCCATATTTTCCTTCCACCCTAAAAATTATTATGAATAAATGATTATTGTGACAAGACTGAATCTAGGAGGATATTTGGTGATTTTATACAGTTAAATATACAAGTAAAATGTCTGATGTTCCCTCAAAATCAAAATGGCGATCAGCGAATCTGAAGGGTTATGACATAGAATGTGGGGAATACATGTCAATTTTTCAGAATCTATGTATAAATATTATAGTTGGAATAAATTTCAACATATCAATTTTAAAAATTATATGAATAATAATCGTGATAATTTCATGGAGAATTCATGGAAATGAATTATGTTCAGGAATAAGGGGAACCAATCAAGAGAATGAAAATGTAGTAAACCCACTAACATGATGGAATAAATGAATGCTTGAGTGAACCCTTAACATTTTTTACAATATATGAACTATAAGTAATAATTAACCTATGAAAATAATTTAACTAAGACATTTTTTCGATAATAATTGATTACAACAACATACAACGCATGAAGAAAAAGGGAGACCATATGGCATCCCATCAATTGAGATGAATATTGGCAACAATGTGGTGACATGTATCCTAGTAATTAATATAATAATATTTAATGTACTATTTAATTATGTTTCTAAACATTATTTCATATCAAATAAATTTTGAAAAATAATGAAACACCGCCTTATTTTCAATGTAAATTTCACTCTCAAAATTCTAGCATTACATGAAACTCATTTTAAAAGGAACATTAGAGGAATTTCATGAAGTATTCATGGATGAATTTTCAATTTATGGTCAAACTATTGATGGATTTATTAATAACATTATAATGGTTTTTTAGATATGAGAATATATATATGTAATCTTCAATTAGGATAAATTCTATTCCATTATGAAGGATGGAAAACTATTTGACCATAAGATATCCAAGGATACGATATGTGATGATTCAATAAAAATAAAAGTATCAAGGAGTTATTGAAACTATATATGATAAGGGAAAGATAATATTTCATGGGACATGTGAGTTTTTAATAATGTTTTTTGATGTATTTAAATAAAATTAATAGTCCCCTTACTCACTTTTTATAAAGATATATGGAATTCATGTTTGATAAATGTTTCATGAAATATGTCCTTGAGATTAAGTCATAATTAATCAATGAAATCATTTTTACAAGACCAATTTTCGAGGATCCATTCAAGTTAATGCGTTAGATAAGAGACTATCTAATTGTGTAAAGGATTTGGAGAAGATTGGATATATTGTTTAGGCTTATCTACAATATTATTTAGAATCGTACAAGGACACAATTTAATTATATCAAAATAGAGAATAATCTAATTATTGTGTTCTCTACATTTAATTACATTAATCCTTACATTTTCTGATCAATGTTTTTGTTCATAGATATAATATTTCATCAAATTAATTATTTCCAATGAATAATATCAAATCGTTCTTTACTTGGGGGGTGATTTTAGTCAATGCATTCATCATAGAAATTTATGACAAGACGATGTTAAATAATGTCATTGTTTACAATATGTTTAGGAAGTATATTGACACTATGAATAGAGACCAAGAGGATACAATTTGATATGAATTATTATGAAAACACAATTTTTTATCCTAACTAATAGTAAGACCATGGCTCAAAAATATCATGAAAAATTTTTTGACTGAGAAAATATTGTCATTGTTCACTTACTAAAAAATAATTAGGGTCCTAGCTAAAGTGAAAAATTAATTTTTGGATTATCCTCTACTATTTATGTAGTTTGTATATTGTTTGATTCATAGTTATGTTCCTAATAAATATTTTGAATGTGTTTGATTGGACGTTAATTTAACACCAGTTGGGGAACAATATAGTTCAATGAGAATGTTGATCCATATTTTTTAATGTGGAATGATTTGTCTAAAACATCAGGTGGATGAATGGATAATTGTGGAAAAAATTTATTACTACCAATATATTAGTAAAATTGAAAAAATAGATGAAATTCTACATCAACCAATCATAAAGATTGATTTTTTCTATATCTGGGGACAAACTTTAGGGTCTATTTTAACAATTATATCATCTAGTCCTAGATATTTTGGAGTTAATATTTCATTTATAAATGGGTTTAAGTATTATAAACCTCAACCAACATGTTAAAGCTTGTGAAAAATGTTTTTTAAGTAGATGATTTTTTCTAATTTTATTAGAATAAGATTATAAAAATGATAGTTGAATGGAATTAGGAAATAAAACATTGAGGGGATTTACAAAAAAAATTTATTCACAAAGCAATATGTTTTATAAATAACCATAAAATAAGTAGTTGTATGGATCTGTTATATTAGTATTTGAAGAAGATTTTAGAAAATGATTTTAATCATAGAGAAAAATATTATTTATGAAAACATGCGGATTTTGTAGGACTATCCAAATTCCAATATTAAATTATTCTGAATGTATCTATTCTAATTTTTTTATAAGCCATGAAACTATCATATATATATTTTTCAATAATATTATTTGGTTTCTAAGGGAATTAATTGGAAGAAGGAGGAACGTATGAAAAAATACATTTAGATTTGGATGTGAATGGAGGGACGAGGAAAAAAGATTGTGCAATTACACTAACCACATAGAAAAAACAGGGAAATGTAATGACCAAAAAATTTTAGGAAAGGATTTATAGTTTGTTCCTGTCATGGTAATGAGAACATTACTATATAATTATATGAAGATTTAAAATAATAATTCTCCACCATAAAAGGGAATGGAAGCCACCTCAAACAATATGTTCAGTATTATTATATGAGGAGTATACCTTCCTACAATTTTGGGTAAATAATATGATCACATACATTAGGATTTAAAAATTAAATAATGCATTAACTTGGAGGAAAATCATCTATGTTTTTTATTATATTTTTCATTTTATAATTTCATTATGTTTTCAAATAATAAGATTGGTTAAAAATGTTTATTCTTATTGAATATTATGATATCTATATATATTCCACAATCGATCACATAAATCATCTACCTGAGAAGTAAAGAAGACAAAGAAACAAGGAAATAAGTAATAGGATTCAATGAAAAATGTAACAGATAATATTTTTACAAAGGTATATATATCAGACTGAAACACTATAGGCCACACTACATCTAAATTACACATAAAAATGGAAAAATATTACCAAAGGACTGAATTTGAAGACTATGTTAAAATACATAATATAATTTTAAATAGTGGAGCACAAAAATTTAATTGTGTATTAACTATATCAAAAGGTGAACCCATAATATTAATAATTGTGTTGGATATATATTTTCATGTTGTAGGAGAATCTATTAAGGGATAAAATATAGTGTATAAAGAAAATATCATGGTAATAATTGTAAAACCACTCTTTATCGTGTCCCATTAGACAAACCATTACAATCACTATACAAAAATATTTTTTCACACTGACATATAATAAGAGACATAACACAAAAATAACTCCAACTATTTATTGTTTCCCACCAAATATGAAACCTTATTATGAACCTAAATTATTCTATCTTCAATATAATGATTCATTGTAATGGATTAGAACATGGTGGACATAAGTAGAGGAAATAAAATAAAACTTTCACAATCCTGGAACTATGGGAAAATCATGATGAAAGTAATTACATCACATTGAAAAATTATAAGAATATAAAAATGTATTCATGATGCTTTATTTTGTACCATGGAGTTTAAACCCCCACTCTTTTCGATCTATATCATGTTATGTTTCACATTGTCCATTAACCTAATATCATCTTGGATCAATATTTCATGCCCCCTCCACCTTGCATGTGTAAATTCCACCCACTACATATATCTTTACATACTTACCTATCACCTCACATCACAAACAATATATTGAAACCCATAATTCCCATATTAACCATCATCCTTCACTATAAAATATATCAAGATCCCATTATAAATCCTCATAATTACATTAAATATTTCTATTTTACCTAACCATATTAAAATATGAAAAAGTTTATCCCCAAATAATTTCCCAAAAAACAACCAATATACACTAAAATATACCTATTAAATGACAAAACAATTATCCAATATTATCCCAACTACCCACAGTTTCACAAATTATCCCATAACTAAGATAAAATGAACCATCATCACCTATCCATATATCCACTAACCTTTCATCCCTTTACTCTTACTCATGTGGGGATCCATCATAATTCTTTTTTCACTAATTCTTTCAATTAACTAATCAGAGCCATTGAAATATATTGGGTGACTTCCAAATAATAAAAATGGATATGACTCGAGACAAGGGTATAATTAGATTGATTTTTATATAAGACTATGTAATTAATTCACTAAGGGAAGGAATCAAGAGAATATTGTACATGATAATGATGGGGTATACATAATGTTATCTATTTAGTTTTTATTAATGTCATAGATTACAATATTAAATATTTAGTTAAAGTTGGGTAGGTATTCTTGAAATAAATCATTGGCATATTTTTTGGTAGGTATTTAAATCTATATTCATGATGTTGTTAGTTATATATCATTGAAAAATCATATATTGGGACCACGAAAGGATATGTACTCTCAATTATGTAGTCTAGTAATCACTAATTCTCTAAGTTGAAATAAATCAAAATAGATAAAAATTACTCAAAGAAAGAGTTCCGTGTTAATGATTATTCATTGAGAAATTAACCACTCCATGAAATAAAAGAAGTATTTTGGGGATCAGCAAGTCAACTAGATATTGAGATTTTATATACTACTCTTCTAGCCTAATCCATTAAGACATCATATTATTATAAAATATAGTTTAATGGTTATGGAAATAGGTATTAAAGGGAGATTATATGTGACAATTTTATCACTCGGCTAAAATATTAGAAGAATTTAGGATGATCATGAAACCTATATTCATTAGATTGATCCAGTTGATTGATCTCTATATTTTACACCTAATAGGATTATTGTTGAAATAGTGGAACAAAATTGATGAGTATTCATAATTAACAAGGGATGATGAGCCACTGATATCCATTATCAATCAAATTATCTTTATAAACTAGAAACCAGGATTATACATGTCCACATTGCTTAGTAACCACCAATCTTAATTCCTTAAAATGATTAGAATATGTATTTTTATATATTATCATAGTACATTATTGATTTCAAATAAAACATGTTCTAGTTTATGGATATTCTATTTGACCCACCACCAGTTCCATCACATTGTGATTCACCCATCCTACCTCCATCTCTTACCCATATTCTAAACCTATGTATATTATTTAGAGTCAAGATTTCTTCCCACTTTGACCCTATATGTCCTCCATGATCTGACACCATAGGATCCCACCTCTAAATCTATTTTAGAATATATTTTAAAGGCATTATAAAAATTTTTTGTCATCCCAAAATGAGTGATAATACTTTCTGAGTGATGTTCCCACTCCCCTATAGTTGGATTTTATTTCCCAGTGTATGTAAATGGGGGTGTTTCGTGAGGATCCCCCCTTAAATTCCATTTATTGTTATAGCTTCTTACCACATGACCACCCTTTTGATTACTAATACATTAGAATTGGATGAAACTTATAATGAACAACCATCATATACTATACAATATATACCAACAACAATAAGAAAACATTATATGGAGGAACCATCCATCGATGTTGATATTAAGAAACCTGTAGGTGATATATATTATATAATACCAAATTTAATGGATGTGATTACCATGGATTCCACAAAATTATATCTACTGATTTCTTATAAATGGGTGGTAGAGCCGGGCCTTGTTGGTGAGGATTCCGTAGAGGCATAGCCTTCCTTGTCTAATGATTAGAGTCACTACACCCACCAAAAATGGGTACCAATAATTTCCCCTAAGGTATCTACTACCACCATTACCTGGGTTGAGACCAAATCCACTCATAATAGAGAACACACCATGAATTACACTAAAATAATTCATGTATAGCTTGATGGGTCTAGTATATGGGTCAAGTAAAACACTAAATAGTCGTAAAATATACCCCTACACAACTTTTCTATTAATGGACGATGTAATTATATTTTTCTATTTTTCTCATGTATTCTCACTATCTATGTCTTAAATATATTATAGAGTTCATTTCACATCATTATTTTACTCACTTTCCATAAATACATGAAAATAATAGCTATGAGACAAATAATTCTTATGGTCTAAAGATATATCTTTTTGAACTCACATAATTGAAAATAATGAATTTTATTTTTTATTGGGGAAAACACCATTAAATTAATACATTTAAATTCTTTAAATAGAAAAATTTAGTTATGGATCAAGGAATATAAACTTATTAATCCTTGGAACAATTATATTTCATTCATATACCTTTTCATTTTTCATTTTTTACATCATTTCACAGTTTTAATCCATCACTCTAACTATTTAAAATCAGTTGTAAAATATTTTATTCCAAACATGGGTGAGGGATCCTTGGACCAACAATGTGTTTTTTCTATCAATTGATCTAGGAAACATCAACAATTAAGATATATATTTTTACATGTTAGAAAAAATTTCTTAATGTTGCTCTAAAATAATTTAAACATAGATGAAACTTTTAGAAGTAACATTATCTTTTTATTTTTTTGAAAATTATTGTTGGAATGATTCTGATATTTTATTCTAACTCTAGAAAATTTGAATTTATTGGACAGGTCATCATTTTAAATAGCATAAAATTATTAACCTAGTTTTTTTCACATTCTTAATAGGTGATCTAAAATAACATTGAAATATTATTTTGTATACCCCATTTCATGGGATAATCATTAATTTTTCAAGAATACTATAACATTATTTTTTATAATTTTCAATGAATGATGAATTTAAATCACATTAAAATGATTTAACCAATCTATTGAGTAATTTTCATCTCAAATTATCTAGATACATACACTCTATTTGATCAGATAGTAATCCCATAGAGGCCAAACAAATTCTTATTGGACTCCACATTAATATTACTTTTTCCTTCCAATCCATAATTATTTGGAGTAATTTTGCGATTTTAATCGATCATAAAATATGTATGGAGATTCTACAAACTATTTGTTTAATAATAGAATTTTTGTACTGATACCATAATTATTTATTAATATGTCTTACATGATGTTTTTTGAATTTAAATCATTTATAATATAATATGATTAAATCAAAAATAAAAAAGAGTGAAAACTGGGAAACCATTTATTGATCATTATATAGTCACAATTCTCATTCATGTGAAAACTAATTAAATTAGTTTAATGGCCTCAAATTATTTTTTTATTATTAAATGAAATGACTTTTAACAACTATGGATTTAATATGTTTTAAATAAAAGTACATAAAAATAATAATATATTTTATAGAAACAATATACATCAGGACAAAATATTGACCATAACTAATAGCAAGAATAGAGGGAGAAAACAACTATGAAAAAAACACACACAAAGGTAAATTATACATGATTGACATCTCTTAAGAAGAACAATCATCCCATAAAATTTGTCAGTAGTGATATAAATAGTATTAATTTAAAAGATGTTATCAAGGGATGTGTAGATACTTTATAATTGAAGTAGTAAATTATGAATTATGGGAATGTTGGAGTATATATAGCGGTTTAATGGAAACAGTACCATTATGATATGATTATTACTATAATATTTCAACAAGACTATTATATAACCATTTCAATAGTCAAAATTTTCTAATGAAACAACACAACAACAGTTTAAATAAAAATAAAAATTATTATATATAATGTTAGTTCCACTAGGTCAAATTCTCTAAGGGGGTGTGAATTAGGGTACGAGAGACTAAAATTACTACCCATGTGTTTTGTGTTTCAAATTGAATTAAAACACACTTTTATCTTTCTCCCATAGCTATATATGCACAAAATTAAAATTATACAGAGGACATGTCGATTTTATATAGTTCAACCTCCCTTGGCTACGTCCAAGTAGCATACAATGATGATGTGATGATGTACCAAATTCACTAAATCACACTACCAATTACAAGGATATGGCTAGATCAGTTCTACTCACAAGCTCACTACCTTTACAATATTTAGGGTATACTCACTCCATTCACAAGGGTCACTCCCTAATGTCACTTTTTTTGGATCACTGCTGGTGGAAAGGATCACCATCTTACACTTATTTTTCTCAATAATCGTGGAACGAATCCACTCATAGTTTACAGACATTTAGGTCCCTTAATTTCCATGAAATAGTACATCCTCAAATATAGGTAGATTCTCTACTAAATTATTTTTTAGCTAGTAGATGAAATACAGTATTACGTATAACATTATTTAATAGAATTAGATTTCTCTGAATGTTTATGTCCCTTTACGAACAACCTAGTTCCTTTACAAAATGTGCCACACCATGTATCATATAAGCCTCAAAGACCACCTTTTTCACAAACTTCCCTTACTCCATGGACTATCCCCACTTCTTCCATCACATACCACCTCCATATAATGCTAACATGCATGGCCTCTACCTTCTACTTTTGTGTTCCACCTCCAAGTACCACATCTCTATACCATCATCACTTCTATAGAAATCCTTCTTTTAGGGTTCACTTATCCTCCACAGATAAGTGTTCTTGGTGATATGAAAATACCCAAGAAAAACATTAAGGTGGTATACCCACAAAGTACTTCACATTGTTGAATCCTTATACTTTGTCACCTTTCAAACACAACAAAATATTTTAAGAAAAATGGTATCTTCTAATGAAAAATTTATCTACAAAATGACGGGATTAGATATCCTTATACAAGAAAATAAATCTAAAAAATCTAATAATATTTTTCAAATAAATCATCGATGAAGTAAAATATTCACCATGTACTGAGCTTCCCCCATGAACCACAATGTCATGTGAACCATGTTACCTTGCGGTCTCTATAGCGCCTTTGTTCCTTACTCACGGAGGTCGATTCCTTCTATAAATGAATACCCTCGCAACTCAAAAAAAAACAACTCCACATTTTCATGCATGAATAATCACCCCATTTACCACAATCCTTCTATATACTATAGGTTTTCCCATGAACCATCTTCACTACACAAAATTTTCCTCCAATGTAGTCCATGTGTCAGGCTTAATGGTTCACAAAGTGCTATTATGTCGAATCCTTCCTCTGTCAATTTTTCAAATCCATTCCACATACCAAAGCCTTCATTCTGTGAACTATGGCTCATGGTATGAATATTATATACCCCAATGAAAACAACATTCCAAATACCAAACTCGTGATTGTGAGACCCAAAAATTTAATAAACACCAGGAAATTATTCCACCTTAAAAACTTTCATCTACAATATCAACCAAACACATTTGAAATCATCTGGCTTTGTCATGAAACAAAATCACACCCAAAAACACTGATATGATGCCTTGATGGATTTTTTTCTAACATATTATAAGTATATTTTACATATATCTTTATATGTCCTAATAATCAATATAAACCATAATGTATTATATTATAAAATTTCGAATTTTTCGAAATTGAATATATAATGTGTTTTTAAATATTATTTTAGAGTAAATATGGAAAAAAGAAAATAATTATTTCTCATAATTAACATTTTATTTTCATAAAATAAATATGCCTTTTTAAATCAACTCATCATAAATAATTTATTGTAAATTATTGTGAATTTTCTAGAATATTTATTTTTTATAGAATAGAAAAAGTATAGTTTTTGTTTTCTACTATATTTTTTTACTTCGTAAATATTTAACAACTATTTCTTAATATTTATTATGATTTTAATAAAAATAAATATATTTAACTAGTGATAATATTTTTTATAAATAATAAAATAATTTCTTAAATTCTATAAATAAATTATCAGGTCAAAAATTCTCATTTTGAAATTAAAAAATAATTCAAATGATTAAATTATTTGTTTCCATTTAAATTATATATATTCAATAAGAAACTAGTTTTTAAATTTTAATATGAAAAAATAAATGTTTCTAATGTCATAAAGAAACATGCAAACCCTAAGTGGACCATGGAAAATATATTTTCTAAAACCTTGAATTCAAAATCATATATGAGAGAAATAATAATCAATTAGCCTATTTTTTCTATAAAATTCCACCAATAAACTCTATTAAATTCACTAAAAATTTCCTTCAAACGTCAATCCCTCTATTAATCTCTAATAATTTATTTTTAGACTCTTGAAAACTCTCCAAAAAATTTCCAATTTACATATGAAGGAGTACATAATGTTAGGGGCTCTCTTCCTCTATACTTATTTTCATTTATGTATTTATAATGTATTAAGACCTTTAATTTTCAACTTTTTATGTTATAATTTATTTATGATATTTATATTAGTGTATAAAATTTTCTATTAATGTGATACTACCATTATCTCTCATTAATTTCTTTCAAAAAAGAATTTTATAGATGTGTAATGATGTAAACATCAATCTTTGATTTTACATCCCATACTTTTATGTTTTAAACAATCGACCATATTTTCATTTGAATTTATTTATATAGCTTTACTTATATTTGATTAATGTTTTTGATATCCTTGTATGAATCCAAAATTCCCTACTAATGGGCTAAAATGATGAAATTTATAGCTCTTTAATCCCTTAAGAACTCAATAATTTCATATAAAACGCATTGTATATTCACCATTGTTAAATATATAATTATTTCATATGTTATATAATATATGTGACACACAAAAATTTATCCACATGATGGTTGAATCTTGATACTACTCCAATGCATTGGAAATAGAATTGATCACATGAGATAACATTTTCATCATAACATGGAAGAAAATATTGTTAATGATCTTAGATAAATTATTGAACAACCCAAATAATATGTTCAATGAATCCTTATCGAAAATTTGTGATATAATTATCAATTTATCAATTTTATATTTCTACCACATTTTTATGTTATGCCTAATATACATATGATCATGCTCCTATGTTATGCTTCATGATTTATCCACGATTATCACTTACCATATATTTCATTCTTTTAATCCATTTTCATGATTTATGGCCATCCTTTCCTTTTTATGTTTGTCATTATGAAATATTATTTTGTGCAGTGCCAATGGGTGGAATTCAATAAATTCATTTTTAGAGGATTAAATAAAGATTAGGATTTCTAAATGATCTATGTAATTCCTATATTATATACCTAAATTATTACACAATAAACCTAAAAATATACTATGGAATTTATCAATTTAATATTTCTTAATGTGTTTTTTTAAAAATAAAGAAAGAAAAATTTGGGTTATAATAATTATTATAAAATAAAGTTATATTTATTTGTTGAAATTTTTAGTAGAAAAACTTAGTGAAACCTTTCAATAATATTATAAATATAGAAATAAAAAAAATTATTTGTAAACTGTAGAGTGTGTGGTTTTTTATAAATAACATCACTATTTGGGTAGTATTAGTGGATGTGACATTGGCTCAAAAGAACATAGGGGTAATAATTCTGAAAAAGTATGGTTGATTATTAACTAAATCTTCACTTGGTGTGAAACAAGAGGTCCTAACTGCACTTATGGTTTCAAACATCCATGGGATAGGCTCTGGTTGATCCCATTATCTTTAAAAATAATAACAAAATCTATATTCCCAAATTAATTATTTATTTATTATGTTAGTAAATATTACAGCATAAGATCTGAGGATAATGATACTAGAAAAATTTATGATTAAACCCCCATATTTATTTAATATATTAATATTTCTAAACTGAACAATTTTATCATTTATGTTTTCTTAATTTTCAAAAATATAAGGAAATAAAACGGACTTTGTAAATAATAGATGTTAATGGTGAGATTACTATATGATAGAAACTAGATTTCAACAAACATGATTCTGTTGAATTAGTTATATTATGATATAGAATAATAACCTAAACCATATGGAGCAGTCGACATCACTAATCAATGAATAACTATCCATTGAATCATTAATTTTTTAATGACCACAAACATTTAGTAGAAATTATAACTAATTGATCATAAAATAAAAGGATAAAAATCTGTAAATTATATTTCTTACACTCCATTATACTAAGAAAAAAAATGATAAACTGGTATTATACTGCTCATAGGGATAATCCTATCAACGGTAAAAACTAATCAAGAACAAAAAACTATTGGTGAAGTTAAATATAAAGAGTGTTAAAAGGTAAAAAAATAAATTTTCATAATTAATTTTTCACATTGTCTCAATGAAAAAAAATGAAACTAAATTCACGGAGCTAATGAAAATTTTTAATGAGTCCATGGGACGTTATAAAATTAACTTTATCGATCTGTTACAGAAAATTTACGATTTGCTGTTTAATTTTATGGAAAGTTTGATCAATTCATTGGTGGACTAAGACCCCATATATGGAAATATCTGTAAATCATATACATTGGGTGTTATAAGAAGATATTATGGTTTTCATTGAATTTATAAAATTGATTTGGAGATATAATGGGGTATTATAGACGGAATGAAAAGATGGTATGGATGAATCCAAATATTGGGATGACTTTTTCCAATGAATGATTAGGGAAGAAACTAAACCAACCTATGTGTAGAATGTGTGAAAGAAACATTTGGGGAATTGTATGCATGGTAGTGTAATATTTTATGAGTATGTAATTGATATTAATATAGCTCTATACATTCATGGTGATATAAAATTTAAAAATTTTAATGAAAATTAGGAATCACAATGGAAGAAAAACCTATTTTAAATTGAATTTAGTTGGGATGGAATATAAAATTTTCACACAAATGTCCAATTTTAATAATAAGTGTGGGAAATTATTATCAACCGCAAAAAATTCTTGAGGAAAAAGTTCATTTTTTTCAAAATTGGTGGATGAATTTGGTGCTTTAAATGAGGTATAAGTATTTAAACATATTGTACACTAAAATAAATCAAGAAAAATATTTGATACTTCTTTTAAAAAAATATATAATTGAACAAAAATCATATAGAAGTTATGTTGTTAGTCAAAAATATGTGAGGGAATGCTCAATAATATAGGGTAAATGGATAATACATTATTAACTTTTGTGAGTAAAACCTCATTGTTAACCTAGTTGTTATTCTAATGGTTAAATTTGACATAATAATATGGATATATGACTCTAAAAGAGTAATGAAAATATTAACTATATAATAATGGAAATTTTTGTAGTATAGAACAAATAACAAAAAAATTATTTTCAATTGAGATATATTTCAACCACCTTTTAAAATATTATTTAAGATATTCATTATTAAAGAAGTGGAAGAAATTGAATGTACAAATATATTTAATATACCCATTGTTCCGTAATATATTATATCATTTCTTAAATAATATTCATCCCATTCATAATAAATTGAGGTATAATTTCAATTGAACTCATACATTGATCTAAATAAATATTTAATGCCCAATATAGAATGGAATCTTTAGAGTTTTAATAATTTATAAAAAAACTCGAATATATTTTTGAGAAATTTTTTTTCAACCATGTTATCTCATTGAGGTTAATTTATTATTTTTTTTAATATTAGGTATGGATCAAAGATATTATGTACAGAATATAGAAAAATTTATGGTATCATTGTTAAGAACAAATACCCTCATTCATGGATTAATGATTTATCTGACCAACTTCTGGTTAATAAGTTATTCCCTACATTTTCCTCTAACATGGGTTTAATCAGTGAAGGTAGAAAAAATAGGATACCCAAAAAACCATATTTAATGAAGATATAAATATTATCATTTTGATGTTATACCATTTGGATTGAATAAATCTCCTAATATATATATATATATATGGATTTCGTAAATAAAATATTTAGGGACTACCTTGATAAATATATAGGGTTATTAATTAATGTCATCAAAATATATTAAAAAATAATGAGGAACATAATGATTGACAAAGGATTTTATTCAAAAATCCAAAAAATAGTGATTTTATTTCTAAATTTATCAAATTTTTGTTATAGTTACAAAACAAGACTACTTAGGGGACACTATAAATAGTGATGTATTATTGCTTATTCTACTTAAGAAAAGTTTTGTAAAAGATTTGCCTCATCCTTTAAAGGTGACTAAGATTCATTCTACAATAGATGTAGAAATATAGGATAGAAGGATTGTAAAATTAATTTTGTATCATTCTAATAAAATAATCAAGTAAAATGGAAATAGATTTAAGATCATCTAGATAAAAATTGTATGAATAATTTTTAAAAAATTGAATAAGATACTGGTTTGTGGAACTTTTCTAACATTACTCTATGATGTTAAATTATTTCTCATCAATAGTGATGTATCCTTCGAAGTACATTGATGTGCACCCATCCAAAATGAAAAGGTGATTTCCTGTGTATCTAGATAGTTTAAGCCTCATGATTAGAATTATCATAGCCATTATTTTGTGATATAAGTTGTAATTTCTTTTAATTAATAATATAGTTACATTAACTTTATGGGGAGAAATATAATGTACATAGAGAGCATAAATTTCTCGAGTATGTATTCTCAAAAATAATGTTTAAAATTAGATTAATGGAATTATTGGATCTTTTTATGAACTCAATATTTTAATTTTTTTTATCACCCATGAAATGAAAAAAAGTAGTTTATTCATTACATAGGAAAATACCATGTGTTATTGAAATGAAGATCATTAAAGAAGAATAAATGATCATGAAATTGGTAAATATGGATATGGAAGTCACAACGATGGGGGTGTCCTCAATCATATCCCAGATGATTTTTTAATAATTATTTCTGGACAAAATCATGAAAGTAAAAAAGAGATTATCCAATATTAATAAAGATTATATAATCAATAAAAATTAAATGTTTCTATAGTTTTTATGTTGATCAAGATAATGTAATGAGTTTTTTTAAAAGGATATATATATCATACATCATTAATAAAGAAAAATATATTATAGATAAAGAACACTAATTTACATTCTCTATATATCCCATAAGAAAAAAATTTATAATGATCTCCATAATCCATACTATTTAGATAATATGAAGGGACATATTTTTTATTATACTATAAATTGTTTTTTAGGTTATCATGGTAATTAAGAAAAACAACTTTCCAATGGATATCCACTAACACTACCCATACTTTTATGGAAATGGGCCAACAACACTATGGATACTGCTACATTACTTCATAAAACATCCAAGATACATAATTCCATATGCATGATCACGGATAGATTAACAATGTATAACCATTTTAACATCAAGTGAGATGATTTCTACCTTAATAACCATAATCATATTTATATTCAAGACATGATGAGAATTTATAGAGAACTGTTTATATATTTTTTTTTCTAATAATGATTTAATTTTTACTTATATAGTCTTGTGGAGCCTATAAAAGGATATGGATATAAAAAAACCTAAGACCATTATCTCATACATAAACAAATAGATAGTTTGATATGTCTATTAAAACATATTAAGATATGATAAGAGCTACCTCACTTTATTTTTAGGGGTATTGAGACAATCATCTTCAACTTATTGAATTCTCCTATAATCTAAATTTTCAATAAAATATTCAAATATATTCCTAAAAACTACTATGTGAAAAATAGTTAAGAACTCAAACATGTTGTGATGAGGCTGGAGAATGAATTTTTTTAGGACTAATATTTTTGAAGGAGACTACAAAGAAGTTATCGGTAATGTGGGAACATATTAAATATACTCATATACATCTGAATTGTAATGCTATCAATTAATGGAATGATTGAAAATTTTGGTTTGGTGATCTTGTATTTTTTAAAATATCACTATGTAATCGAGTAATGAGATTTATAATGAATGATAAAATATGTTCATGGTATATATGACCATTTGATATTCTAGATCATCTTTGAGTTGTTAAATATCTTTTATCACTACCATAAAATCATTCCAACATCAATGAAATCAGCCCCATATTTCTATTAAAAAATTATATGTCACACACACCACATATACTTGATATAAATGATTTATAATTGAAACATAACTATTAATATAAATAATAAATGATCCATATTATACATGAAATGGAATATTTATTTTAAAAAAAATACAATGAAAGTGTTAAATTTTTTCTAGATAAATTAGAATTTCAAAGAAGTGACATGAGAGCTTGAAGACGTAGTGATGGAAAAATATCACCATATAATTTAAAGAAAAGAATAAATTTAAAAGGTGAAATTTTTTAACAAGAGAGAATATATTGATGAAAATATTATTTATGGTGTTATAAAAATAACACATATATCAAAATGAGAATTTTATTATATTTTATAATGGAAGAACATATCATGACAATTAAAGTTTATATGAAAAATGAAGTCCATGAAAAAATATTAACCATTATAAATAAGAATACAGTAGGGAGATAAACACTAATGAATAGTTCACATATATAATTAAATTCCATATGCATTAATTATACCATGAAGATAAATCCTACAAATTTTGTTAAAAGGAAGATAATTATAATGAATATGGTAGTCATTGTCAAAGGAAGTGTAGAACTCTTTGTAATTTAAGATCTGATTGTTGAAGTATATGAATGGTGGATTATATATACGGTGTAAAGGGAAATGTGACCATTTATATTAGACCATTTCATGACTATTACCTAACTATTTCATTGTGATTCTTATATGACTTTTGGAATAGTAAAAATACCCAATAGAAAAGTGAAATTCTAGTTTAAAAAAATTAGAAGTATTAAAAATAATAATTATATAATGAATATGTTATTATATATGCATATACCATTTACTAATAAATATGTATGATATTATAAAATGTATTATTCCTTAAATCTAATAAATAATTTGTTTCCCTTTAAAATTATTTTTTATAGATTATATGTGTTTTTTAGTATAATAATTTCTCATTCCGAAGAATTCATTTTCCAAAAATAAACATTATATTTGGATCCATCACATCAAACAAATTTTTGGTGATTTATAGCTAATTTTATAACGTAATTTATTTCTATTGAATAGTAAAAATAAATTTTTTTGTTTTATGTATATTTTGAGACACAATAAATAAATAATAATGATGTCATAATATATACTATTATTTTCATGACTGTAAATGTGTTCATCTAATGAATGTTTTTTTTAAAGTATTCAACCCATTTTTACATAACTATAAAGATATTCTAAAGTCTAAAAAATGACTTTCTAACTTTTAAAAATATTTTTTAATGATTTAATTATCCCTTTCATAGTCAAAGTAACATATATATATGAATTACGTTATGAAATTGTAATATGTAAAAACACATGTTCTTCATATCATAAACCATGGACAAAAAAATTAGATGCTCCATATAAAATGAATTTAAAAAAAAATTAACTTTGAAGTGAATATTTCAAAAATAAATAAAGTTATCATTATTTTATTTTCAATAACACACCATTTGTTGTATAGGGCATATCGTGGGGACAAGGCCAATGGAATGTGATTTATTTTATATTTTATCCATGAATTTTGTTCCACAGTTATTGATGTACATGAACTAGTATTAATATAAATAATATTATACACCATATATTGTAGATTTCCTTGTATGATAATCAAACTCCATACGAATGGGTTAGAAATGATGAAAGCATCATGTATTTGAAATCATATGAAATAAATTAATTTATACAAACCTCATTCATTATTATCCCTAGGGTATAAATTAAATTATTTCTTATGATATATGATCATTGTGGAATACATCAATGTAGTAAAATGAAGGGTGATCTAGGATAGAAACACAATTCATTGGTTAAATAATTATTCTCTAAAGATAACGTTTTTAAGATATCACTGAATCATGCCTAGGTAATAATTCATGATACCTTGTTGAAAAACCATGGTATCATGTTTTATGACTGGCTACTGATGAGACATGGTGATATTCTTATTAATGTATATTTTTTATAAAGAATCCTCATTTCCATGTTATGACTCATAATATAATGATCATGTAATGATATTTTACCTCGATATTTATCCATAAGAATCACATAATTTTTATTCCCTACATGTAATACCATATGATAATTTATAGTTGTGATGTCCTAACCCTATATCTACTACGCCCTTTCCTCGAGCTGGTGTGTCACATGGCCTCATGTACACCACCCGATATTCCAGAGGATGTCACATAGAGGTGAGGGTGTAAATTTTGTATTACGGGGATACTATACCCTCATATTTGAGTCTATGATTAGAAAAAATATTATACAATCAGCATTAAAATAAACTAATAATTATTTACAAGAAATAAGATTTGGATTCATAATATAAACATAAATAATAAACAAGAAGAGGAAGAATAATAAAAACCCACTAAAAATAATATCAAAATCCATAGTGGTAGTGTCAGATAAACTGATTCCAGGAAATTTGTTCTACAAAAAAAGAACATGTTGATACAAGAATGTAATATAATAGTGAAATAGAAAAAAAAGGAAAAAACAACTCCACATGAATATAGATATTATATCTAGTAATCTCATTATATCCTCAAAATATATGTAAGTATGTCAAAGACTATAAGTGGGGAACTTTACCTTATCAGTACATGCAGGCAGATAGTCTTCTCAGGTACCAAAGGTATCCTAAGTAGGTTGTGATTCTAGATCCGATGTCTAGTATTCTTATTATATGCTATAAAATGTATACCATGAGTGCTTACCACATGACATTAATCATTATATTTTTAGTACCTTAATTGAAATAACGTTCCACATTCTAGTGGACCTAGTCTAAGAGGACAACTATTGTGGGTGATTGGTCTACTACCACACCTCCATTGAAAAATTATGTGTGACTTTATTCTTAACAACACAGGATACATAGTGACACATGAATGTCAAATCCTGGGTCTAGTCCTAAATAATAAACATATAAATTCCCCCTCCATGCATATAGTTCAGTCTTGCATAGGAATAATTTATTTCAGGATCTATATGTGGCATGATTCCTATTAGGGAGGGATATATAGTGATGCCCAGATTTCCATCCTTAGGTCTAGCTACAATACCCCTTTTAATATAAAGAAGACAAAATCCGTTCTACATTATTTGAAACTATATGGTTCCTTAATAACTAAATGTGGATTAATTCCTATTATCATAGAATACATATTGAGGCATGCATCTCCAATCCAATTCCAATCTACAATAAACAATGGAATCAATTCACACATCTGCATATGAGTCAGGATTGTGTAGAGATATTCCAATCCATAACAATGTGTGGCTTTACTAATTTCATCATAACATATGTAGTGATGCATAAATCTCCAATCGCGGTCCTAGATATAACGAATTATACCCCCAACAATACCAAATGATGATTAAACTACAAGGAAAACATCCTGGTCACATGAAATTAAAATTGCACAAAAAAATATCCTTAGAACATAACATACAACTACATAGAAGCATGTATACCACTGCTACATGATGTTTTACTATGTAGACCATCATCCATTGTCTTGCTTTATCAATAGACCACAATATCCTTACACTAGTTAGTTAGATTATGGGGTGAAACCACCATCATTTAATCACCTCAATACATACATAAAAGATCATTCCTCAAACACCTTAGGTTATTTATAATCATTCATGGACCTTGTAAAAAAGATAAATTGCTTCAAGGTACCCATTCATTGACTATGCATCAAGGCCTATGGAAGCTTCATATGTGCCTATGATCACAAACAAAATGTGTTACTCTACAAAAAGGTATTCTTGAAACTTATGAGGCTTGAAATCATTGTGGAATAACTCATCACCTCAGTGCATACTAGGAAATTACTGATTTGATTGTCTTGTATCATTACTCAGGAACTGAGAACCTAAATCCATTATTTTCAATATTTTTATCTAGCTCTCAATATGATTTTGGGTTACTCATGTCCCTAGGTAACGTAATTAGGATTTGATGTATCAACCCACATATTAGTTCCAAGAGAATCAGGATCATAAACTATCTTCACTTGGGTTAAAGGTTTACATCCTTAAATTATAGTCAATATTTGTCAAAATAGAAATACCATAAAATGTTAATGAAAGAAACAAAAAACATTTCAGTTTGAAAACACAAAAAGGGTTTCTTGAGAAAAACTCAAGTATTCATATTCTAAACTCATCATCTCCAGTGTCTATGAAAAAATTATGGCACAAATAAATAAGCCATATATCTAATTGGGACTACTCTATAGCCCTTGTAAAAGAAATTCTACTCTTTCTTGAAACATAGATTAATAGAATGATAGAGAACTTTTTTCCCATACCCTCACTCTGATAATTGTTTCTCAAGGTGATGACACATATTTTAGGGTGATTGAACCCATCATCAATTTCACGATCTCCACAAATAACACTTTATGATTTCAACACCAAGAATCACTATAAAGCTTCCACAGTCCTTGGAAGAAGATAAAATAGTTAAAGGGGCACTTTTATAAACTATGAATTAATGCATATAGATCATGAATATGTGCCTATGGTTGTCATACAAATGTGTTAGTATACCAAAATTGCTTTCCAAGCCTTATAATTCTTTACATCACCATGGAAGAACTCATCACCTCAGTGTCTTTTGATCATTTCTTAGTATGATTGTCCCATACTATCCTCTTGAATCGAGCACTTTGGAAATTGATATACATTCTTTATACGAAAATTTTAGAGTGGATTCAGTATCCTAGACTTTCTATCAACATATTTTCTACCATCTCTCAATGTAGGTTTGGGATACTCTATTCTAAAACCATCGATAGCCCGCCTATCATTATTCAAAACCACATGATGAATGGATGGAGCTTCACAGTTAAGAGCTGAACTACCCTATGGTTTTAGAACCCTTCTTGGGTACACTTAATCCATATCCAACCTAATCATCTAGACATCAGAGTCTTTATAAATTTATCATGTCCCTCAGAAAGGAGTAGAGATATTCTTTTATTGACCATGGTATTGTTGAATACATTAATTTGAACTACAAACTAAATAAATCCCCAATATGTAAAAAGGATCTTCAATCCTTGTGAGCCTTTTCAACACTATGTTGGAACCGTGCACCTTAGGGTGTTATGGGTCATCACTATCATTTTTACCCATCCAATATTCACCAACTCAATATTTTGGGTAATGAATTATATCACCCATACTCCAACTATCATGCTGGACCTAGAATAAATAGTATCTCACCCTCAACTAATATTACCCATATAAATCGTCCATTACCTTGGTAAAAAAGTGGATACAAATATATTTGAAAATTTTCTCGACACATAGGGGATTTTACCTACAAACTATTGGAACCTTCTCCATATTGGATAGAAGATCTAATCATTGTGATCCTTTTCAAAACCATGGAAGAAAACAATATTCTACTGTGTTTTTATTCATTCCTAGTAAATCTGAATAATATTTGATGATCATAAATCATGTACTTTATGTAAGAATTTTAACTATATAACATAATATGGTTTGAGTTAAAATGCCCTAAACTATAGTGATAGAAGTTATGAACCATAGGACCATAAACAATAGTGATAGATGTAATGAGATAAAATACCATAAACATCAATGATTGAATGTCTGATCTAAAGGGCACTAAACTATATAAATAAATGACTTAGTCTGCATTAATGGAAAATGTTGTAAGACCCAACATATGGACTTGGGAAAAATCAAATACAACCACTAATAGTAATATCTTTGGAAAAAAAAGATCTCCCCCTCCTGGACTTGTATTCTTCCCAATTACACTTCTATGTATCAAGTAATCTAATGATATCTAGAAAAGATATATCAGCAATTAATTTAAGTTTAGTGTAATTTCATTATCACTTCTTGGGAGGAATATGTTTTGATTTAAATATTTATATGATTACATTTTTTTACTTCATATTATGTAAATGATGGATATCATTGGCTATTCATATAAAATCAAATCAATGAAATGTCATGCACATCATGAATGAAAAAATTGGATATTATCAAAAAAAATTCTATAAAATTTATTCATTAATATCTGGATACAGGATGAATCTACAAATTTTAGTGTATCTTGATGAATATCATAAAAAACATAGTGCATGTCAATAGTGAAAACATAATAAGATTTGATCATATTATATTATTAGGTTGGAAAGATTATTTCTTGAAGCGTCAATTGAATGTTGATGTGCTTCTCAGACCATCTCTTCTGCTTCTTCCCAGAGATGGAGAGTCTCGACTAAACTAGATATCTCCCAAACTTTATTTTGAGTAGTATACAATGAGGATGATGAAATGAATGTTAATAGCTCAAGAGAGATAAAATTTCCTCATATCTCTATATTTTCATGGTCTAAGAATCCCTCTGGACTTGCAATATAAAGATAATCTAGAACATTTACTCCTAGGCCTCTAACACCAACGTCATCTATTTGGAAAGGGGATCTGGTTTTCTGAATCATGTAAATCCCTCTCATTGGTGGAAAAATAATTCTGAGTTAGAAAAATTTGTTTCATGATTTCATGAGTAGTTGTTGCTAAAAACCATAAAACCACATGTCATTAAATAGAAAATTAAGACAATCCAAAGGGTTACAAAATGATTAAAAATGAATCTCCGAAATTAAGGCATGAATCAATTTCTAGGTTAGCCTATGACCTATCTATGATTATATAACTAATGGTATATTCCTCCAAAAAGGGGGAATAGTAAGTTTATCATGGAAGAAAAAAAGAACAAGATGATCAGTATATCCTACCCTCAATAGAGGCATCACCAGTTTCTTATGTTGGAGGACTGATTTCCTCAACATTTTGAGTCTCTCATTCAGGATAGCCGTCTCCATGATGAAGGAACTTCCACAATGTCTCTCCTAATTCCCAAATCAACACCATTGTATCCACATACAGTGGAAATGGTGACAAAAATGACTATTATTCATGATGAACTAGTCATCATAGCACACCACCTAGGTAGGCGGATACCCAAGCCTCGGAATAATCTTGATTAATAAATGCAATAGAATATTAGATCGAAGAATGATCTCAACACCAGTGTATTTGTGTTCCAACATCATCCAAAACTAACAGATGATCCCAGAGATCACTCTCCTCAGATTCTAGCCAAAGGAGGAGGGGATACCCTTTTGGTACAACTGAACTGACGGGAAAAATGGTAAGGTGTATATAAATATTCGATGAATGGGTCGTCCATCTTGGATGCAAGAACCACTCTTCAAGAGTGTTATTTCAATTTTCAATTATTGTAACGATCAGTGCGGGATAAGGGGTAAAATAATATCTATCAAATTTACTCAACACATCTGTAACCTCATCAGGGCATAGTGACATATCCCTAACCACAAATATGTTCATCAACCTGGGATGAGATAAGGTGTCCAGGGTCCTTGTGATATTATAGTATTTGTAGCAATTAAAATAATCCCTTATCAAGCCAAATAAATATAGTAAAGGAAAACTAATATTATAAAATATGTATCCTTTTAGAATGTGCCCACATAGTTGTAATGTTTTTAAATGGTCGAAATAGCTATGATAGGGCATCATCGCTCATCTAGCTGAGCCACCATAACCAATGTACTGATCTGGATTCTTGAATATGTCTCCCCCTCTATGAAAATACCCCCAATTCAATAACATTTCCATGGATCCTATAAACATAAGTCATGGATACATCTCAATATTGACTCAATATCCCCGTGATGTATGATCCTTGGCTTCAAAAATGACCTAATATGATCCATTTCTATCATGAAATTTCCATGAAGGGCATTGATGGGGGTTTATCGTTGTTAGAATTACCTTCTATGATAATGAAAAATATCAATCTAGTATTTTAAAGAGATAAGTGATCATATATTCTTCTCCATTATTATTGTTTCCTTTTCAAGGATGACCATTTAAATTTCCAATTCTTAACTCTTCAAAGGGTAATCCCAAATTTTTTTGCTGGAAATAACTCCACATATATCTCACTAGGAGGATGTATCCGACAAAGTTAGTAGATATCCCATTGTTTCATTCCCACATCACCATGGGAAAGATGAAATGAGTTGGTTCAAAGGCACCAATGGCTAACTCTTCTTGAAGAATATTAGGATGGTGATCAATAATAAATTGGGGAATTTCCTGAGGAATGTCAAATAGGAATCTTCATATTCATAGATGAAGAAATACATGAATAAGGGTAATATTTTTACCATAGTGAAAAATAAGAGGAAAGTGGTCATAATGAAATTGGTCAAATAAATCACCCAGAGACACATAGTCACATGGCCCATAGAATGTCATGCATACAACCACATACAATTCATTTATTATAGAATACCACATAAAGTCCCATCAAGAGGTATATATAAAAAAAATTGTAAAATAAGAGGAAAATATCTTTAAGGATATGATGCCCTTGCGGTCATAAATATCACATGATGTATCACAACTAGGTATATTGATTATCTTTGACAACAATTATATAACCTCATGAGATCCCCAATCTTTGTGAAAAAATAAGGAAATAGAAATGGTAATGGTGGTATACTATTACGATTGTAAAAACCTTACGATGCACCCCAGGAAGACCATAAGACACAACAGATGCCCTAGTGACATATCCTCCTAGACACATATGATCCTGATGGCATGTAACCCCTATCATTTGAAAATAATTTTATATGTCCAAGAATCCTTACACTCCCCCTTCGTTTCCAAAAAATATTAATAAAAGATTTCCGATGAAAAATTCTCACGTATCAACATAAGATTTTTTTTCTCATGCAATGCATCATGGATGAGAAGAAGGATTTTCTTCGACAATTCTCATGAAAACAAAAAATACCCCAGGACATTGTATGTAAAATAAGTAAGATAATTAAGTGGAAGGTATGGATCCTATTGTGGTCATACAAATCATGTGATTCACTAACATGATCTGAAAAATCCCCTTGAAAAACAATCATTGTCTCATTAAAATGATCCAAAAATGTCTCCTAAGAGAACATGAAGACCTTTTGATGGAATCCATGATCTCTTGATGGACATGGAAATTTTAGTGTGAAAATATTAAATTACCTTTCCATGTCCTCAAGATTAATCAAGACCCCACAGATTGGATATAATTCAACAAATGGGTCACTGATGGGATGAAATTTAGGTCACTCTAAATCATGTGAGGCCCCCTGAATGACCTATTGCAGAACCTCATGAAGACAGGTGATGAAAAATCCCTCCACCAGATCCATCGTGGATTTTTCTAAAACACACCATGAAAAGATGAAAATAACCAAGGTGGTGAGGCATATAAGCCCCCACCCTGTATTGAAAAAATCATCGTCAAACAGATGAACTGGCTCTTGGAACTTCACACCATCACATTCGAGAATTATAGAAGATTTCTCAGATCAACTAATCTTGTGATCAGGAAATATTTTTATCATTTAATATTTAATGAATAACTATATAAAGCATGATTCATGTATAAAAACATCACATGATTACTCATAGATCACGTGGAGGACTCTTGGCTAGTTATGCGATGGGTATCCCATATATTTTCTAAAACACGCAAGAAATAAAATAATATATCACTAAATTAATACATGGAATATGAAATAAAATGATAGAAAAAACACTAAAACAAGGGATACTTATGTGAAGAACATATATTTTGATCCTCATGTACTTCGCACGATACTCTCAGGTTATGTGAAAACACCAGGTCATGTGACCCGAGTCATGCGACACTCGTTAGGTATACTATTTGGATCATGTGAATCCCCTTAGACATGGCAGAGAAAGTCATATGAATCCCCTCAAGAATGGCCACCATGTTTCACAAAACCCTCTATGATCACCATCTATGCCTCAATATTTCCAATTTAAATGTTTCCTAGAACATATGGAGACATCAGTACATGAAAACCATGGCTCGTTATTGCACCGGTCTATGTCAAATCGCTGTTGGGACATCCTCTAGATAATCCAGTCCTACTTTTCAATTCCCTCTGGGTATGTTAGCTTGCTCCTGCAACGTCCCCTATATATTTCATCTATCTCTCAAAATGACACATGGAAAAATAATTAATGTGAAAAGTATCTCTAGGGATAATTGAAACCTCAGTTTGTATGCCCTGATCTGAGGGATAATATGACATTTCCAACATATAAGGTAAACACCAGTGTGTATGCCCCAATCATTGAACTATGAGAAAGATAATTCCAACCATTACCAAGATATGTAGGATTATTTCCTAGGGAGATGGACTAGACTCAAATAGGCATCCACATCATTATATTTTCCCTCATGTTTCAAAAATTTCACCACCAAGACCCAATCATACTCATCAATTAATCATTCCACGTCATCCATCAATGGATAAATAATCCATTTAACATGGAAGGCACTAGTTTCTGTAATAACTATGATATGTAGGATGTCTTCCTAAGGACCGATCACTATATCAAATATCCCAAGTGATGTCCCTGTACATATGTCCTTTATCTGAGAGTAGTGACACTAATTATATGTTATCCATTTTTTGTCACATCGATCATAGATCAAATGTGTTTATGGAGTTTAAATGGTCATGGAATTCGGATCATGATTCTACACCAGGTTGGGAAATGTCAATATGTATCCCCCATTGAGCGGCATGATATAAACATCCCATATATAAGGGAATCAACCTTGGGTCATGTCCCAAGGGCATGAACTAACAATGATAACTATAAATCTTGTTATCACCACGATACATAGGACATCCCCTCGAGACTCAAACTCATATGTTCGGTGCTAATGTGCCCACACATATATTCTTTCTACATGACATTAATCAGTATGGTGTTAGAGAACTATATGGATTTCTATTCTAGTAATAAACATGATATGTAAGATGCCTTATAATGGATCAATCCTCTACTCATAATATTAACTAACTCCCTTCATGACAACAAATTCAAAAGTGCCATATTATGAGGTTTCAACATATAAGATGTTATTCATCATTGGGATATTGATGAAGATCCTTAGATACATGCATATGGATTCAATAATCAGATCCCCTTCTTCTTCTGAACATAAAAGTGGTTAACTAATTATCATATTCTTAGTGTAACATGTCCAGTATTGGGATCAAGAAGATATTTTCAAACCTGTCTTGAATCTATAATATAGCCCCAACGTATGAAAAAACTCCACCCAAAATGGTGTGATGAGGCTAATCTCCCATCCACTCAACCATTGTGAGCTTCTATATTTCATTTTGTTTGAAACCTCCACTAACCAAATTGCTTTGAAAAGAAGGTATATCCCCAATTATGGATGTGGGAACCATTGGGAGACCCTATTAATGAAAAAAATGTAACCCGAAAAAATAATTGTGTGAAAATTTTTCGTACCTAAATTCTAATCAACTATCATGTAAAACTGAAGGAACCTATAATTTATCATTGTCCAATAGAAATAGTTCTATATTTGAAAGTGTTATCCAGTACTTTCCAAAATTATGTTAAAAGAGGTATCATGGTAGTGAATCTTGGGTTTTTTAACATAAATAAGAGAATAGCTTTATGAAAATATATAAATTCCTTATAATAAGAGGTATTATTTGGATTTGAAGTCAAAGTGGGAGAAGGTGTATCATGAATCCTCAAATCTAGTCAACCCACAAAGGGAGAAAATGAATCATTTGGGGAGGATATGAATCATTACAATGATGGTAAGGGTATTTTGAATTCTTGATTTTGATTCAAAAAAAAATTAAAATGGGGTTATTATTAACATATAATTGAGGATTTCTATTGGATTTATTTTCAACATGTGTTAGATTTGTCAGCACAAATGTGATTGTGGGACACCCTGGGGTAATTTTGATAATGTTGTTTTATTTGAAACACTTTGATAGTTATATTAAATAATATAATTATAAATCTAGTTTTAAATTATGGTAGTTGAAGTATTTAATCTCAAAATTTTAGGAATAGATTTTCATCTATCTGTGGATCTATTTTTGAGATGGAGGAGAATAAGTTATAGAAATTATCCTTTAGTGGGTTTCTTTGTATTTGGAATAAAAGGTAACTCTATGAATGTGTGAATTGCTTCCAATGGAGCTTACATATTCATGAGTAGGCTTGTATGAGTATCAAAATAAGATAGAGTGTTTTGGAATTAACTAATGAATATCTATTTTTAGAATAGAATTCACATGTTGACACCCTTTATTGTGTCACAGATAGAGATTCTGAATATTTTAAAAGGGTTGTCTGTAATGATAAATATTGATTGCATATGGTTAGGTGAAATTTTTAAGAGTCATCATAAATATCCTACTATGACATCCCATGTCACTCCATGAGAGGAGATTCATATATAAAAAACATAAATCACAATTTCATAATGTTTTACAAATGACTTCATATGACTTCTCAAAGAGTCTTCATTGGGTTATTAAACATTAATATATGTAGATAATGATTCAATGCTGTAAAGGATTGTTCCAAACATCTATGGTGGTAATTAGACGATGTTTTGAATATTTACACTTTGTAACATTGATTGGGAACTAAAAAATGTTCGTCAAATGTTCATAAGATTTCATACATTACTAAATTAAGTGAAAGTGTTCACATCCAAAAGTGGAACACCGCACTATAATGGTTTTTGAGAAAATTTTATTTACTAGGCCCTATAGTGGCTCTCACTATGGAATAAGGAAGAACTGTATTAAATATATATTTTCTTTAGAAAAAGTTTCTATATATGTCTTTCTCACAAACAATAGTCTCACTCCACAACATGTTATATGAAAATTTCAGTGTTTCTTGCCACATGAGCCTCATGTTGTAATGAAAAGCGTAGTTCTTAAATATGTTTAATTATTTTTTTTGTATTTAAAAATTCACATCACAATATTATGGTAATTAAATAAATTATTTGGATTGAATTTAATTAATATTTTTTTTCAACTTGATATTGCACTACAATGAAGGAATTCATGCTATGAAGTTGCCATGCATGCGGGTGTTTGAATTCACAAAATGACAGTACATGTCATTAAGGGGGTGGTCTTGTCATGAAAAAGATATTTTATAGATTCATAAATAGAAAATATAGTGTGAGAAATAGTATTTGACTTCACTCAAAATATAAAATTATTTATGGTGTGGTTAAAAAAATAAATTTACATATGTTACACTATTCTCAGAGTTTAATTGACCAATGTTTGGAGTGGAAAATTATGAATATATCCATCTATATAAATGGGAAATATGTCCCTATAAAGATATATTATATGATTAGTAAAATTGAGTAAAAAATACATGATAAAGAGACAGTTAAATAGAACCATTAATAGTTCTTCTTGAGGGAAGACAAATTACCATAAGTTGTTTTTTAGGTGTTTCGAAAAGTGGAGAGATATACCATACATGATTTAAAATTATGAGGAAGGATGAATTTCTTTAGTATAGTAAATAAAATAAATTCTAGATGAGTGACTAGAAAACAAAGAAATAATAATATAAGAGGTTTCACGATGACTTAGAAAAATGTTATAAATAATTTTATTGTCAAGTTTACACCAGCATTATGAAGACATAGGGAGTGATATCAAAGGAAACTATTTGTATCTTGTGAATTAAGAAATAAAATTTATGGTGTATTGGTTTTTATAAAGTGATTATATATGTGTTTCCTTTAACAGACATTGGGAAGAGAAGGTAAAGTTGTTTTTAGTAATCTTAAGGAGGAAGTCAATATTCCCTTGTAAGGGGGGTGATTTTAGGAATATGAGTTCCCTTTCCTAAACCCACCAATAATTAACAAGGTGATATGATAATTGTAAAAAAATAATTTTTAGTGTATTCTCATTAGAATATCCTAGTATGGGGAATACATGTAAAAATACTCATGTCTGATGTACATTACTTTCTATATTCTATTGAATAAAAACTAGTAAAAAATGGTAAAGTATTCACTAGAAAATCACGTTCAAGAATATGATCAAGCAAATTATAAATTAGATCAATAAAAAAGTATGATTAATGTAATAACCCTAATAATTTTGAGCTCAAGATCATTTGTGGACGTGAATGTCTTAAGTGAATAAGATTAATTAGATGATGTTTACATACCCCAATTCATCCCCCAGACTATCACACACCTAAGTCTAGTTCGGGACCTAACAAAAATGTTTTTCCCTATACAAATATTGGATGTGAATGGATATGGTACACCATGTGTGTGAGAGGTAAAATGAGAAGGGATTTGTTTATTTATCTATGTCAAAGGGAAAATGTAAAAGGTTGTGTAAATCTACAAATGAAAGAAGAAATACAATGGTCTTTACCATGAAAATTTATTTTTTATTCTGTGAGATGTAATATTTGACGGGAAATAATTTTATTTTCTTTATATATTTTTAATTAATTATTTATTTATTAAATGGTTATTTCATGGATGTATTTCATCGTTACATGTATGAAAACTGTATGTAATGAGTATTATTTAAGGTCATTACCTCCATCTGATGGTGTTTTTATTCTAATGACCTATATGATCACATTTGGGGAAAATATATATTTTATGTCACATGAATTGAGTATGTAAAAATAACGTATGTATGTACTTAATCGTGTATATTTTTGGTTTTTTGGGTGATAGTTTATTATATCATACTATAATGTATTTTGGGTCATATTTAATTTAGGTTCAATTTTGGTGATGGATATGTGGGATATTTATTTCAAGTTTTGAATATAATTTTTTTTAATTGCATGACATGTATAAACATTTATAGAATATTAAGTATATATCCAAGTTTTGATTATTTTTCTTATTTTTTGATTTTGGAATAATATTTCATGAAAATTAATTTTATGAAGAACTACCCCAAAATTTATGTTAAACTCTCAGTGTAAGAAAATATCCACCAATGATTTAAGTCATTACCTTGTAGAGCATCCAATTTTGAAGTTGTTGCCATATGGTATGATATTGTAGTAGCTATGTCATAGGATACATTATTTCATTCATTTTTTAGTTTAATTAATGAATGTAATGATATTATTATGTTAATTTATCAATGTATTTTTATCTTTGGGAAATCAAAAGTATCCTTATAATTATTTTACTATTCTATTATGGGATATTTTTTCATGTATATAAAGAGATAAAATTATTTATAACATGGGGAACTAATTCGATTGGTCTAATTGACATTATGTCTTTAAATTTATCATATTTATTAATGTTGAATTATTTGGTTTTTTAATGGGATCAATTAAATTACGAATTAATTGTGGATAATTAGGTAATTCTGGATGTGTTGAACCCAATTATATTATTATGTAGAGATTAGAGATAATTGTATATATTTGACCATGGAATAACCACTAAGAAAAAAAATTATAATGGAAGATAAATAAATATGTTTGAATTATTTATTATGATAGTTGAAGATATTTCAATTATTTCATATAATCTGTTAATATAGTTTGTACATAAAGGAATATTTAATCATATCTTTCACTTTCATCTACCTCAATATTCTTCATAAATGGTGTAGAAGTATTGGAATGATTTGAATAGAGGATTGTGGTTCTGATGGATTACTTATTAATTATCAAGTTATATTCTATAAATGTTTTATATTATTTTGGTCATCATAGATTTATAATATTACATAACCTTAATCACTAAAATAAATAATTTTATAATTTTTTATTTAAAAATATTTCTAAAGGACTTCAGGTTTTTTCATGGGTTCATGCAAAATTGAATGGGGGTTGTGCCACTTATCGAAGGTTATGTATTTCTATACTAAGAGTCACATTTTGTTCTGTCCAATATATAATGGGTCATGTTTATTTAGAATTATAGTATTGATAATTTGCCATGGACCCTAGAAATTTAGCATGAACCATGCCAATTCTCCCCTGGGTTGTTCAAATTTTACAATGACTATTCTAATCTCCATTAAATAGGAAGTATTGTTATTTTGGTTTAAGAACTATGGTTTCTATAGGAATCTTGATCATGAGACATGGTGGATCATTCCAAAAAGAACATCAACGAAAAAGACTTTTGGAGAAGGAATTAATATATGGTAGATAACTATAACTACTACAAAAGTTAGCTATTTTTACCATTAAAATTTAGATATTTTCCTACAAAATTTAATCAGTATCCTATCATCATGGGTTTATAAATAATAAATATAGGATATATTATGTTAGTTCTGTAATAATATTTTCATTCAACAATTGTTTATAGGTATACTATGGTTTTAGTTTAAAAAGTACTTTTTTCTAACACATATGGTCATAGTTTTCAATTTTGTTATAGTTCTTTACCCATTTTCATGGATTTAAAAATATTTCTCTAGGTATATGATAATAATGATTAAATCAAACTTCTAATTTTCAATTTTAACCATATATTTTACTATATTGACTACATTATCTCCTGAATAAGACCCATTTATATGAAATATATGTATATTTTTGTGCTTATGTGTGTGTTAAAATTAATTTTCTGAAAAAAATATCATTATCGATATCATTAAATTTGATAAAAATGGTGTTTGATCACCATTTTCTAAATTATTGTATCTATATTGATCTATGGTCAATGTTTTGGAAAACTATAAATTAATGGTTTTTGGAAAGTATTTACTATAGTTCAACCACAACCACCTATGTCCATTTTTTTAAAATCCATGACTATAGGGTTGACCTAAGGTCACTTCATTATTGAATTATGTTCATAGGGACCTTTCTAAATGGTTTTAAAAACCATGGAAACAATAGTGGTTGTAAGTTAGTTGTATAATAGTGACTTATTCCTTTACTAGTAATAATCACATGACATGTGATTGATTTTATTTTCAACTACAAGATTTAAGAATTGTTTTATCAAATAACTATTCTAAAGTAATGTGATAAAATAGGTTTCCATCATGATTATGATAAATGGTAAATGAAAATTTTAAATTAAAATATTAAAATAATTTTTTCAAAATCATGGAATTTTATTTATAAAAATTTTATTTTTTTTCATAAATATAATTTTATTTTAAGATATATGTTTTTAAATATTTTATATGAGCAATTATTATGGAAATAAATTTTTTAAATTTATATTCACACAGTTTCCATATATATTTTTTATTTATATATGGATGTTTGGACACGCCAAAAGGTGTGGAATAGTAATGAACATAGAAATGGTGGTAGGATCTTGAAAAACTCATATTTTTGGATAGATATTTAGTAAAAATGTACTATTATAATAGTTGTTTTGGTTTATTCTTTGTTTCATGGATTTTTTACTGTGTACTGACCATGCAACCTTAAAATAAATAAATTTTGTTTCCGTAGTAAATCATGTGAGATATTATAATGATTTGATATTAATGGTTTTCTAATTATGATTATTTTATTTCTAATGTAGATGGTTACATGGTACGAAATAAATCAATCATGGTAATGTGTAAAAGTTATTTTGGAAATCCCACTATTTTAAGTGTTAGTCTACCCTACACACACATCTTGGAGTGTTAGTTTGTAGATGATTATTTTTATGTTTTATGTAAAGAAACCACTACATGGATTATCAATTCTTGGTCATATGAGATATATTCATAGATGGATATTGAATTATATCTTTAGGCATCATTATAGGGAAACTTATATCGGTATGACATACATTGGTCACCTATCTCATGGTCCAATCATGGATTGGATCAGTTTTATTATTTCAAGTTCATCGTTGAAACCTTATTTCCTATTTATGGTTTTTTTAAAAATACATATTTTTAAAGAAAATCTAATTTCCATTTATATATAAATTCATACTTTATTTCATTGGAAATTAGTCCCTAAATTTTTTGTTTTAAGCCACAACTCTAATTTCTATCCTCTAGAAATCTGGAAATGCACTTGAGGATATTTTGTGGTCTCACATGGATCCTTCTAATCATTTATTTGTGTTGGGTCAGTATAAAATTGTAAAATATAATAATTTTAATGTTTAATACATGGTTTGTTTGGTAATTATATATATTAAGATTGTTTAATCATGTGAGGTGTCTATAAAAATGTATATCTAACCTCTTTATAGTGAATGTTGAGTTGTATGGGAGTTCAGTTATGAAATGAGATCACATGATCTCTTATATAATATTGGTATTATATAACTTATATTTTTCTTCACCCAATGATAATTTTGGATAGTTATTATATCCATGCGTCATGGTAGGCATGTGTAGAGATAACATTAATGAACAATGAATTTTTTAAATATTTTCAATATCTATATGTTCTTTTGATAATTGATTCCAATATATTTTATTAAATATGTTTTATTTGAGGAATAATTTTTTTGAAATTATTTTTGAATTATTTTTATGAAATTTAAAGGAATAAGTCACGGGAAGGTGAATATATCCACATAGATATATATGTAACTCTATGTTTAGAGTTTTTAAATCTCATGAGATATGTTAATATGGTATTTTATTAATAGTATACTACTTAATTATTGGTTTAATGGATTTTTTATATTACTCTATAAAGAGATCTCTTTCATGAGTAGGGAGATGGGAATGTGGATAGAATTACGGAATTATGGAATCCATTATCTCATGTAATTTATTCCCATCAAAGATAATAAAAAATTATGACATACCAAAGGAATATAACCAAGAATCAAATTTTTAGAAGTAGAATCATAATATATTTAGAGGAGATGGTAGATTATCGGAAGATAATAGAACGAATAAACAAAATATCAAAGATGCTTCATACTCCTAATACATTAAAGGTAATGTTTTTTAACTCAAATATTAGAGAGAACAACAAATAAGTTTTCATAAATAGTTATGTAAAAATGTTTCATGGGGAATGATATGAGATGGATTTTAAAAAATGTTATGTTAGTAGTTTTTCCTAAAAAATTAAATTCCCACAAAATATAATGAAATCCATTAATGATGCAGTAAAATGAAATTGAAAAAATATAATTATTCTCAATGGATGAGATATATTGGGTGTTATAAATATGTTAGTATTTAATATCTAGAGTTGGATTTTCCAAATGAATATAGGACCAGTCATTCATGTGGAATTCACTAAAAAGTGAAGAAGTATTACATATAATATACTAGTGAATATTTTAAAGTAGGGGTAATATATGTCTACCAATATATTAATGTACTAGAGATATATGTCATAAGTGACAATTTGTTCAACCCCTCTATAGTTAAATATGTATAAGAACAATGGAGAATTGATTATTTCAATGTAGGTTATAAAACAATCAAAGGTAAAACATTTGATAGTATGAAGTACCTTATTTATTTATTCTTCTATTATACATGTTTTGTATGATATAGGTTAATAACATTCATTAATATTTATATGAGGTATAGAAAAGATTTGTTTTCATATTGAGTTGATTACTTATCTTATTACGACTAAAATACATATTGTATTAACAGTATGACACTGATTATAATATGTGTCTTGTTCTGTCTTGTAATGTTTATGTCCTATGTATTAGTAAAAGTGATATCATAATTTCAGTGGATGTTATATTATGGTTTCATGCTCATATTTATTATTATGGTAATATATTTCATTTTACCATACCAAATTAGAGTTTTATTCTTTTTTAGGGTTATGGATTGTTTATCAGAGTCTACTAGATATATTATTAGACAAATTAAATATTTTAGTTGTTAGTTATTGGGATTAATTCGTATATTAGTGGAATAAAAGGATAAATATTATTTTCATTCCATTGTGGAATATTTATCGGATGTGATTTCCAAAGAACATAGACATACACTAGAGAGATACACAGAGTTCTCTATTGACTTATTATATAGAGAATGTTTGATTTTATTTCCTTTATAATGTTTATAAAAAATTTATCTAAAAGGATTTAATAATAAATTAGAGGGTTTATAAGAAAATGAATTTTCCCAATTAGGTATGTCACTTTTGATGGAAGTAACCCAATTTTCTATGTGGTCATCAGTAGCTTGTGATTATGCAGTGACCACTAAAATCATAACTAAGTACCATAGAATAATTAATAACATTTACAATTAATTTATTATTATCTTGATCAAATAAAATAAAATAGGTTTGTTATAATGATATAATTAGGTTTTGGTATAACAAATTGAGTGTGAAGAGTGGGTATATTCCAATGAATGCTTTTAGGATAAGGATACAATTTTGTGTTTATGGTAATTCAATTAATGGTTACCAATGAAGCTAAAAAATTTAACTTGAGGAAGTATATATTTCAAAATAACTTTTAATTTTTACCTGTAGTGTCTGTTTATAAAATTTATATTAATTCATGATCTAAAAAAGATAATGTTTGATATTTAAAAATTTCTCTAAAGATGTTGTAGATTGACTAGTTATATACAATGATATCCATATATGAGTTTTATATTAAAGATTAATTGCTCATGGGGATTATTATAATTATTATTGGAGTATATATAGACCTATATAATGTGTAATTAGTGATATATTAGTAAAAATAAAAAAATTAAGATGTAACGTTTTCCCATGATTGTTGGCTAATATAGATGCCTCGTTAAATTCATCTCGAATATGACATCATAATTGATTATGTTAACATAATAATAATTGATTATTTATTTTGATAAAATTTTATTAATATTATGATGATAATAAAATATGGTTCAAGAAATTGTATTTAAATTTTTTTATGCATCAAGAGTAAGGTTTCGATATGTGGTTGTGAATGTTGATATTAAATTCACATATAAATCGATAGAATTATGAAAAACTAATAATAATTACCCAATAAATTACATCGATGTAGTGGTAATTATTCATACAATGAATATATTGGTTCATTAAAAAACATTGAGTGGTTCAGGGTGTATTCATATTAAAAAAAATTATAGTGCATTTTCTAATAGCAAGATGTAATCATAAGGTAGAGGGGATGGTTTTATTATCGTCATATATTCATATAAGTGTTATATTACACACAATGGAAGGGTATCATTTTAGGAAATTCCTAAATTAAGAAAACTAAATAGGTAAATCAATCTGATATTTAGTTGAACTTGATGAGCATGGTGGGTGATGTACATAATGAGGATCACTAAGAGGGGGTCATGTGGTACTATATTATATTTACATCACATTTATAATATCATAGTGAATGAATATACAAAAAATATCTTTTAAAAATATAATAGGATTAGTGAAACGTGGAATAGTGGGGTTTCCATTAATGTGTATTCCCAAGAAACTAATTCAATGCTTTATTTCAAATAGTTTAAGGTCGTTTCATAATATTTGAAAGAATATCTTATATAAGTGTTTCATAAATCTACATAATAAGTACATCCTAGAGTAATAGAGATTTATCAGAACACCATATTATAGATTTTTTTGGGAAAAAATAAAGAAAGAGATAACAATTTTTATATCTTAGTGTTTTATTTGACAGGAAGTGATGTTTGAGTAATAGTGACATGTGTGAATTTAAAAACACCTTCCTATGAAAATATGTAAATGTTATAATAAAATGAAGGATTTCTTTATTATGTTATCTATAGAGGCATGATGTTATATTTCTAACTATAGACTAACCTATAAAATAATCTCACTTGTTACCCATTCAATGATTTTTGTAATAGATTAATTGGGTATATTTTTTGTTAATGAAGTAGTGAATTTCCATAAAGTTCCTTCATTTATAATGTTTTATAGATATAAGTTCTTAATAAAAAAGGTTTAAATATGATTTTAAAATTTTACGTGTACTAAATTTATGATAAGTATATCAAATCATAAAAACAAATATGGATAATCAAGAGGGATTGTACAGGCTTTATAGGTCATAGTTCTAGATTGTTTTTTTTTTGTTTTTAGAAGATCCTGGAAAGAAAATATTTCTTTCGTGAAATTTTCTGATAACAATAGTTATCAATAATTAAAAAATGGATATTTTTTATGTTTTATGTGGAATATAATTTCAACAACCACTATGTTTTGATATGGTGGGAAATAGTTCACATCTTATAAAAAAATAACTATAAGAGATAAATGATTGTATTCATAAAATATAACGGAGAGTAATAATATCATTGAATTGTAATGAGTCATATATTGATTATTGATGATGGGCATTAAATATGGTAGTTATAAATGGAATTTTTTGAAATTGTTGACAAAGGTAGGTCACAAATCAATTTGGGAGATATGAATGTTTTAAAATTTGTATGTGGTTCTGTTAAAATCATTGAGTAAATTGGATATATAGCTTATTGGTTGGATTAACCACTAAATACTATTTTGTGTTTGATATATTTTATGATTCTAAAAAATAGAACTACCAAATCAGTATATATCAGGTCTTTTATGGGAATTTATTAATTTGGAACCAAAAGTGATATTATTAAAAAGTTCAATATAATTTATTTATAGAAAATAGAATGTATTGACAATACAATTTCTTGCAATACATAAACATTATTGGAGACTCTAGAATGTTTAAGTGTATATTGAGGAGGGATAACATCACATGAAATGTTAATGGATATATCTTTTATTGTAAGAGATTTAATAATGAATATTTTGTGATAGAGATTCCTATATGTCAAAATGATTTTTACATTCATCATTCATTTTAGTTTAACTAGTGAATGTAGGGATATTCTTGAGTTTATTTATTAATGTTTGTTTTCAATGGATGAATTAAAATTATCCTTATTTTGACAACCCAAATCCCCATAATGATATAGGAGTGAGAGTAAATAGACAGTGACTACTGCAGTCCCACCTGCAGTAGGCCTTGGGTTGGATATTATCACTGATGGTATAATAAACAAGCATATGGGAGGCACTACACTAAATGGTAATCATGTGGAAGTTAGAGATATAAATTATACACCAAAAAACACATTATCATATATATATATATATATAATGTTAATATAAAAAATTTCACACAGTACTATAAAATATAGATGAAAAATTACAAAACAAATAAGCTAGAGACAACAGCGACCATAAATCCCAAATAGCTCCTATTAAACCACAAGTTAGTAATATTTAACCTGAAATACAACCATATATGGTTGAACTGATAAATATTTTAAATATATGTTCAGGTATAATATATTATACATTGCAATAACCTTCCTAGATCATCACATGTAAATGAAAAAGAAATAATGAAAAAACTCAATAAACAATAGTGAAACTGACTCATCACCTCAACATGTATACTGAGTTCCCATCCTCGACATGAATATATTTAAAAAACTATTACATACATGATATTATTAAACTAAATAATTATACATCACGGGAACCCCGCTATCACTTACCCACTTTTTTTCCAATATGCCCAACATCACACATCCTGGCCTTCTCTCTCTATAATTGGACAACCTAAAGACAGTTGGGCAAGGTGTGAAAACATGAATTGCATGCATCACATCATCATATCATTCAATCCAGATATCAACATATAGTAACTAATTAGTTACTGTGATCCACTACATCTCACATGACATGTATCGTACATCTCGTATTGTACATCATGTCATTACATACCAAACACCAAGAAAGTACCTCCATCCATCATAGAATATAAACACCATAAATGTAATAATACTTTTGATAATATATCTATTAAAAATGTGTGCTACGTAAGTAAAATCCATCACATTAGTTTGTAAAAATATATGGGTAAAATAACATCCATGCAAACTTTCACAAGTAACTACCAAGAGAAGATATAGGGTCAGAGGGGGTAGTCAGCCATCCATCATCCCACTAAGATTTTGTGGAAAACATCCTCCTAGAGTCTTCTGGGTATCATTTTCCCTTAAAAATAATGGTGGGTAGAATATGAAATCACATAATATAAATGATATAATATATCTTAAAAGAAAACTATGGGAATAACCTAGTCTTAGACTCAACAGCATTTAATGTTTTTTGGACTCCAAGTAGCAACTTCTAAGACAAAATATCCTATAAGAACACAAGCATTTTAATGAGAAACATAAATTTACTCATCCCTTTTTATCATTTCATTTTTTTAATAAATTATTTAACCATTAATTAATCATTAGAATTATTACATTTTATATTACATTAACTATAATTTTAAATTACATGCCCTCTAGGAATAATCCAAACCAAGCCCATGGTTTATAAATATTGACATATTTGATCATTTTCATTTATTCATTAACAACCCCACGAGTTAAAAATTATTTATTAATTATTAAAATCACTCTATAAACCATATACTCTAGGAAGCCTATCCAAATTTACCACTAAGAAGAAACATGTAACCAAACACATCTAGCTTACTTAAGCAGTACAAAAAATAATGAAGACAAAACAACAAACCCATCAATCGACCATTAAACAGATTCATTAATGAGAATCCCAAATCTCACCATCACATAAATGAGTATGTAAAAATTCATCATATTCCATAATATCTAATTTCATCCCTGAAACCCACATGGATAACCCAATCCTTCATTCCATAATAGGTGTCAACTGTATCCACATCATCTGGGCCTCCATGTCCACATCACATTTGCCATCCTAGGCGCACATCACATTTTTCCCTCCCTGTTCCCTAACATATCATCCAACATTTGATCATCCATATCATTCTCATTTCACAAGTATCATATAACATGTATATCACAAAATTAGAAAGAACAAACAATCATAATCGTTAGGGCAGTCTAGAAACTAAAACAAAGCAACCAACCTTCACACATAAACAGTATCTCATGGCTCTAAAATCCAGGCACTCATCCTTTACAATAATATAAGAAACTCATTCCCTAGTAGTTATCATTATCAGGAAATTATATTTTATTCCATCCTAAATTGACAGATTCATTATTAACTGTTTCAAAATATGGGAATTTTAAGGACCCAATCTTTATTGAAGCTATCAATGGAAAAAAATTCTCTTATCATTTATCAATTTCTAAAAAAACTAATTAAGTGACAATATAAATTAATCATGTCAACTTTTATTATTCATAATAATTTCCATGCTTTATGATCATTACCCAATTTCATCATCTCATGGAATAACCAATTCAATTAAACATTCATACATGCATCAATTTATCATCATCAATTACTCTTAATCCAATTAATTGTCAATTAATTATGGATTTATTTAATATGGTTCAATAAGGATTTTTTAATATCATATTCATAAAAAGTGTTAAATAATGGTGAAATAATGATTAACTTTAAATAATATAAAAGAATAAATGAATCCCCTACTTCAAAGGTGTCAAGATTTTTTACACGATAACATATGAACATTACAGATCCTGATCCCATATCCCAATAAAATATATATACATCCAAGTACCCCATAAAAAACCTGCAAAAAAATTAAAACCCGATTCGATGTATGTGATATGATAGAAAATTGATAAGAAAGAAAAAATTGCCAGAATCTATGTTTAGAACCACAAGAAAAATAGGTATAACATACCTCCAATCACCATAGATTAAATATGGGACTCGAAGGATCAATCCACATTGAACTAATCCAAAAAATCTAAGTGGAGGGATATTTCATAACTATGAATTTGTGGGAGAGTTTTAGGTTTTTGATAACCCTAAGTAAACCTTCTATTTATAAGCTCTATTGTACAGAACATTTACATGGTGTGTAACTCTTACACATCATGTAAATTATAGGTTTTATATATCACTCACAAATGTGTCACCTCAAACCATATAAACCTGAATAAAGACACATTGTCCAGTACCCTATGATCCATCCATAAAACCCTTTTAAACACACATACATTAGGTGTAATTGTCAAATGGTGTGTAATCTACCTATTACTATCATATCACATAAGAAACCCTCTAGACTCACTCTATGCCTTCTCTGAGCACCATGAGCCTCATTAAAATGAAAAGGGTCAAACTACATAGATCATGATACATACATTAGATTCCTATAATGAAATATAATACTCATGAATCCAAAACCAAACCCATAGAGAAAATGAAAGGAGTTCATCCAAACATCCACCTCATGAGATACCTCTCAAAGATCTCTCTATATCATGAGCACAACCACTTCATCAGATGAAATAGGTAGAAACCCACACTACTATAAAAAAATATATCCTAAACACCCTCCAATGTAAGATACCTCTAAAATGAGAGTAAAAACACACTAAGGAAAAAAGAAAAAACCATCTCCTATACCATAATGGTCAATATCCACAATAAATGATCATTATAATATAGGTTCTAAACATCAAACAGCTAGAGGTATTGAGTGAGTATATGTGGATCATGTTACCAATTAATCTCATAAATTTCATTTCAATACCACAATATATTATCCATGGTAATAGAAAAACCAAGAAAAACTGTGTTCTTGCAGTCATGGATCAATACAGGTCATTTCTTGAAGTTCACATCATTGTCAAAATTGAGCTCACCCAAATCAATGACATGAGAGTTTTCATAACGACTGTGATGGGGATTGAATATTTTAAAATCATCCTATTTCTATTTTATCTTTTAGGGATGTACTATTTGATACACCACGACTCCATCAAGAACAAACACCATGAAAGGCCCAACAAACCGGGGAGAACACTTTCTCCCATGACCAAACTACAACAGCCCCTGATGAGAAGTCACCATCAGTAAACAAAATTCCAACATCCAATGATCATAATTGTATTTATGACGATATTTCACTACTGTCATCCCTTCATGAATTACATATACCATGTTTATCATATTTTATTCTAGTTCCTTCCAAATAATTACTACCTCTCAAACCCTAGTATAGTACAATGGAGAACATTAATTTTTCTCTACGAACATTAAAATGGTTCCAATCCAATGGTGTATTTAAAACTATTATTGTGAGAAAACTAGATTGAGTTAATGTTCCTCATTGTGGAAATGGAAAAATCATGCCCATAAAAGAAAAAAATTTCTTCATGATTTTGGATATTATCCTTTGTCTGATCGTCAATCTATTGATGAAAAAAATGCTAAGGCATAAAAAAGATCCAAAATCATGTTAAAGACCTCTCCAAAACTTTGAGGTAAAAATAAGATCTAGATAATATATTGTCTTCCTCGGGACTCTATGGTGTAACACTACCTCTTGAAGTAAATTCCTCAGAAAAACCTCCTCTAAACATGAATCTCATATTTCTATAAAGTGGAATAATTTCAACAAACATCTACTATAACCCATATTCCATCATATCCTTCCTATGTTAAAGGTAATATGGTAATGAAATCTATCAATATTTCCACCCACTTTGTCTATGGAATATATAACGGCTAGAGAAACCGATTGGGAACATAGTGTTCGACCTTCACCTTCTGACAGACCAATCATCAAGAAACAAATTCTGTAACTACATACATTAACCCAGCTGACCCAAAATATCCTCTTAAAGCTCAGTACATCTTGTTTCACAATATTATGTACCCCAAAGAAGAGATATGTTTGTAATAGAGAACCATTTTATGCATTAGTGTAGGAATAAAAATCCTACACTAAAAAATACCATGTCTTTTCCATCCTCAGACAAAAAATCAGTGGAATTTCCAAAAATGACTTCATCACTCACGAACTCCACCGTAGAATCCCCATAGTAGGATTCCTCCAACTAGTGCACCAAATAAAACTACATTATCATCATTAATATAAAACGTCTAACTCCAACATCTCCAATATAAAGATGCACCACTAAGATTTCTTTCATCACTCTCTATGAATCTCCATATTCCCACATGACATCACTGCATGACTACCTTATTAGTGCATCAGCTATAATATTTTACATTAGTATTGTATATTAAATATCAATGTATTAATCCTACATGAATTACACCCACCAATAATGACAAAATTCAATTTCATTATATGATAATACACACCTTTGGCATTTATGGTTAGTAAAAAATACAAAATTCATGTCAATGAGGTAATTTCACAACAACTTTAAATTAGACATCATTTCTACTAACTATTGATCATGTATGGAATAGGTACACTCATAGGGATATAAAATTTAGTACCAATAAGAAAAGTAAAATCCCTACTATATCATAAAACTTCTCAACCTAAGAGTTGATGCATCACATAAAACCTCCAACTTAAATCCCTCTACTGGAAAGAGCAATACTGGAGTGTTGGCCATGTAATCCTTCAGGTATATAAACGCTACCTACCACTATTCAGTCTATAAGAACACATGATCCATTACACTCAAGGCTTTTAGGGGAGTCATTATCTAATAGGAATTGGCTATGACCATCCTCTAATAGCCTGCAAGACCAATTAAAACTGTGAACCTATACAAATTTCTAATAGATTTCCAAAGACAAAACATCCTTTGTATTAAAATGATTAATAGTTAATCATACTGAGACAAAAGATAACCCATGAATTTTACATCATGAACCCAGAAATAATACATCCAAAACATCCAAAAAATCTTCTCCTATTGAAGAACTCGAAAAATGACCTGTAGATTTTTTATGTTCTTCTCATCATAAATGGAGTAAAACAAATGATATCAATGTAAAAGACTATTAAAATATACAATAATACATTGAAAATTAAATTCAATAAATCCATGAACATAACTAGATAATTTTGTATACCAAATGGTATGAAAAATAAGTCATAATACCCAAAGTGAAATTGAAAATAATCCTTCTTAATATTTTCCCCCTTCACCCACATCTGATGATATCCTAACTATAAGTAAATATTGGAGAACCAACTCTCTCCCTTTATCTAATAAACTAAATAATAAATCCATTTCATAATATAATTTTTCTTTACAATAATTTTGTTCAAGTGCTGGTAACAGATAAAAATTTGTATAATACAATCGACCTTATTTGTGAACAAAATTTGTGCCCCAAGGTGAAACACTCAGTAAAACAAAACCTCAATACAACAAATCATTGAGTTATACCTAAATATATCACAACATCAAATGCAACATCCTATATGGACACATCAAGAAATAATACATTACTAGTTGTAGCTTAAACAGAAACTCAATATGCCTTCGAGGGGGTAATTCAACAACCTCCACTGGAAATACCTGAGTGTTATATTCTATAACCCTAGGAAACACTGACTACTGAACCTCTGATGAGATCAACATAAATTTAGCCATCTATGATAATAAATATGGAACATGATTTTGACCAATCTGTATGTTATTCTCACTAAAAATGCGGCTAGATCTCAATCACAATCATATAACACAAGCTACCTCTTGGAATAATTCATGATATCATACACAAACGACAACCAATACATGTAAAAGATAATTTCATATGGTTGTCTACACAAAACAAAGGAAGTATATCCAATATTGGTGCTAACTCAACAATTTATCACATTCTCTACATACTTCATAAAAGTCATCTCGACCACCAACTGGCGTATTCAAAACCAGGGTCTTTGGAAGCCTCTCAACCTCAAGTCCCAAATTGTAGATGAGTGTAGTTAATATAATGGAGTGCAACTCTCCTGGATGAAAAAAACAATGTAACCATGTAATAAATTGATACATCAAAAAATGTCAGATATTCCTTTAGTAGGAAATGCTAAAGCATGCAGCTAACCGCACCTGATCAGTAGCCACTCTGAACGACCTGATATTATTGCCTCTATTGAAACAGACTCAATGAAAGATATATTATTCCTTCCCCATATCCTCTATACCAATCCTATACTAGATCGACCTGAAATTATTGCCTCTGTTGAAACAAACTCAATGGAAGAACATAAGTGGAACGCCGAGAAGATACTGACAGCTCCAATATTTCAAGAATTCTCACCAATGATGAACTAATCCTCCATAAAAAATATTTCTATGATTCCATGGCATAGTTCTATGACCTACTTCTCCCATATAAATGAGACGCTGAGGGCTGGGACCTACCCACAGCTGATTGAAAACTCTTATGTTCTATGAAATGAGAACCGTATACCATAGTTCTGCGTTGATATGATTCCTAAGGGACTTCACTATCATAACGATCTTGTTCTAGATATAATACAATAAATAACCTTTTCTCTCTCCAACACCTCTAGATACTTCTTCATTGAATATGAGCTAACTTGGCACTAGGTATCTGGATGTGAATCCCTTCAAAATGCTTATATATGGTCTCCCCATCTTGAAATAGGTCTGAATAACATTTCATAAGACTCCAAAAATGGAAACCAAATTACCACATGTTTGGGATCCCCTTCCAAAGGGTAATAAGCTTCAGGAAACTAGCCTCCTTCATGGTAAAAGATATAAACTCTTATATGAATTTTTCTCATACCTTCTACCATGATACTTTCAACTCCTCGTGATCCCTGGAAAATATGAACAACCGCTAACATGATCCTCCATGAAACATCATCACATTTAATGATACCCAATTCTCAATCAAATAACAGGTCCAACTAAAATTTATCTCAACATACTCCAACCATTATTCTTTGAATAAATCTAAAATGGATCCCTCTTACTTCTATATACTCTGGTGATGGAACTCTAGAAGTTTCCTCCTTCAAATTTCATCAAACATCTACCACCCCTCTTCAGAGATATACTATCACATCCTACTGAATACATTTGTGGTGAACCTGGAAAGGACCTCATCCGGGAGACATGAATCAAAATATATAAAACTATTGGAGATTTGATACATGAAATATGGAACAAAAAACCAAATTATATAAATATTTCATGTCTTTTTATGGTTTTAACGTATCTCAAGGGATACCCATTTTGAAAAAAGACACAAATTATAATGATGTGTCATAATATCCTAGATCTCTACACTAAAAAAATTATAATCTCGTTTACAAGGATCAGAAAACTAAAAATTTATTTCATCAAATCACATGGTGGCCTTAGTACACATGTATCAACAGACTCTCATGTTTACATCACATAATAAAGATAGCTGGAATCATTTCCCTACAAACCCATGCAACCTCACATGAGTGAAATTGCAAAATATATCCTATCCCCCAACTAGAACATTTTATACCACTCTTTCAGGTCCCACCTCCCCAAAATATACCATAATTATGGGAGAGAGAAATTGAATTCCCGTGTCTTTCCTCCATTAGGCCCCAGGTTTGTGACTACAACTGAGGGTATAATAAACATGCATATGGATGGCATTACCCTTAAAGAGAAACATGATGAATAGAGAGATATTAAGGATAAACACAAAAACCCTACTCAAAAATATATAATGAAATAAATGTTTTATACATTAAATTCAATATATTACTATAACAACTGTAATGATAACTATATATACCAAAAAGGAAAAGACAACAGTGACCATGAATCCCGAAAAGCTCCTGCAAAACAATGAGCTATTAAAATCCCACTAAATATCCATCCTTATCAAAATGGACTAAAAATAGTTTATATATATATAGGGTGGTTATATTAGTATACTTTGTAGGATCCTCACTGAACCCTCTCATGACAACGATAATGAAATAATGCTAAAGAACAGTGAACAATAGTGAAAATAACTTGTCACCTAAATATTTATACTATGTTCTCAGCCTCACTATGGATAACTATCTCCAAGAATAATATACAAGATATCTTATAATATAATAATTAAATATCAAGGGTATCCTTATCCCAATTCTCCATTGGTTTTCTACTCTTCCCCAATATCGCACATCCGGATCCATATCCCTCCAAAATAGGCCATCCTGAATATATCTAGGAAAGGCACACCAACATGCACTACAAGTGTCACATTAGTACATCATCCCATCATCATGTCCATATATAGTGACATTGTAGTTTCTAGGAACCACCAAAACCCTTGTTACATGTATCAAGCCTCAATTATTATTGCTCAATCCATTATAACCCTTATACTGGGTAAGTACTACAATCCATCACAAACTATACACACTATTCCTATAACAATCATTCAGTTATAATAACTAATAATACATGTCTATGACATGGATATGATACATGAAATCCCCCTAGACACATATATGTGGAAACATACAATCATTCTTACTAGCACAATTAACTACCAATAGAAGAGAGAGATGCTAGAGGTGGTAGTGAGCCCTCCATCCTCACAAAAAATGTTGGCGTAAAAACTCTCCCAGAGTCCACTAGGTGTTAGTCACACTAACTAACATGGTTGGGGTATCATATGAAATAATAATATATAAATGATATAATATAGATCATAATGAAACTATGTTTATAACGTAGTCTTAGAGACATCTAAATCAAATGTGAATAAAAGTTTCGACTTCCACTAATAAGACCAGATATCCTATAAGTACACAAGCATTTTAATGAGCTACGTTAATTAATTCATCCCTTTTTATCATTTCCATATATTAAATAATTGATAACTATTAATTATCCATTATAATTATTCAAAAAAAATTACATTAACCATCAGAGGAAATTCAATACCGTTTAGAAATAATCTAAACATTGTGCATGGTTTATAAAGATTACTATATATTAGATTTTTGATTCCATCATGACCAACCCCATATGTTAAGAATTATTTATAAATTATTATAATCATTCCATAGAATATGTATTCTAAGAAACCCATCAAAATCATCCAAAATGTCAAAACATGCAACCAAGAATAGTGATATACTTCAACCAATGGTGAAAGGAATATAGATAAAACAAGAAACTCACACATAGTCCATTAAACAGATTCATGAACAATAATCTCATCTCATTGAATCACATCAATGGGTTAGTCAAGATTCAAACCATTCCGTTATCTATTATTTCATCCCCAACAACAAAATTCATAAACTAATGTGTCCCACCATCATATGCATCATCCATTACCACATGTTCCTAGCCTCCCCACCCACATCACATCAGCCATCCAAGGCTTATTCATCCTGAGCTCAAATCACATATGGGCTTCGAGACCCCATAACACATCATCCATACTAGGGACATCTATATCAGGATCATATCATAAGGTTAATATCTAGATAACATCACCAATAATTATCAACAAACAAGAATAAACCATTTGTATATCTAGTCCCTAAAACAGGGGATCTAACCATTACAAAAAAAAACAAGCTTGCACGGTTCCCAAATCAAGGCACCTGACCTTCATAAGTGGATGGGAAAATCTGACCACAGAAATTAAATTTATCACACAACTAATTATTATTCCTATACGAATTAGTTGATTTATAATTCATAGTTTCTAACTATGTGAAACATAATTCATCATGCTATAACAAGAAATGAAATGAAAAACATGCTCTTAGAATTTATTCCAGTTTTAACAATACTAGATAAAAACTAATGAAAACTAATCACGCGTTTTATTATTATCAAAAATAATTATCACCATTCAGGTTAGTTAACAAATTTCATCATTTCATGGAATAAAAAATTCTATTAAACATGCATACTTGCATCAATTGACCGTCATAAATTACAATATTGAATTACAAAAACACAAATTCTCTAATTATTATATAGGCAATTAATTGTCAATTAATTATAGATTTAAATTCTATATCAACATAATAATTATAATCTAATCCTAAGAACAGTAAAACAAACCATATCATAGACATAACACTGGCTAGATTATTAAGAGGTAACCCACTATCCTGACACAAATAGTTAACATCATGAGATCTCTATCAAATTTATTTAATCTAATCCAATAATTATTAAGTAATTTTTATTTTCTTATGAATGGATAAATCACAATAGAATTATGTTTGTATATAAATAAAACAATAGATGATTGGACTTTCCTACATCAAAGGTATTAGTATTCTTTTTAAAAAAATGGATCAATTTTGCAGATCTCAGTCACGTATCCCCCTAGAAGCTGCATCCATCCATAGACACCATGGCATAATGGCATAAAAAATCCATGATAACCCCTTTAGAAACATGGGATATGATCCAACATTTCATTAAAATAAGAATCATGTGGAATTTGGTCCACAAAAAACAATAAAACAGGTAGAATGTTACTTGAATCACCATGGATCGAAGATGGGAAGCCAAGGATCGATACCCATGGAAGGAATCTCCAAACTCTAATTATAAGGATACTATATCACCCTTAATTAGAATGGTAGTCATATGTTTTAAAAAACCTGAGTCCCTCGGCTATTTGTAAGCATTTAAAGAGAAAAATTTTAAAGACTGTTACCCTTACACATCATGTAAATGATGGGTTTCTTATATCACCAAAAATGCATCATCTCACACATTTAAACCTAAATAAATAAACACATTCATACATCTTATGAACCATCCTTAAAATTATATTAATCTAATGGACATATATTATAAGGATTACATGGTGTTTAATCTACCTATTTTCCTACATTTCACACTTGAACCCCTCCGAACTCACTCCACGACACCTCCAAGAAACAAGAGCCTCAAAAACATGCTAACCTTCAAGATACATGAATCAAGGTCCTTAAAAATATAATTATTTTATTATGGAATTTATTTATTATATTTAATGTGAGATTATTCTTTTTAAATAGGGTATTTATTATGGGGTTTCAAGTTAACATAATGAGTCTGAATTTGTGGTAGTTAGTTCTGTTTAGTGAGAGTATATTTTAATGGGATAGGTTTAATTGGTAATTAATTACATATAATTAGAAAATGTGGGGTTTTTATAATACTATGGTTATTATTACCACAAAAATGGTGAAAATAAAGGATAATTAACAATGTAATTATCACAATGAAAGGGAGAAATTTTGATAAACTAGATATAAAAATATTAGAATTATTTAGTATGGCAGTTACACATTGTAAAATTATGTTGAGGATATAGGAATATGATTTTTAAATATGGTAGTTCATTTTAATTTTCTAATCATTGATATATCTTTATATTTATCATTAGTGGCATTTCAAGTGATTGCATAAGGATAATAGTGGATAGTGCGTGAATTGATTATCGATAAATTTTCAAGGTATCATCAAAAAATATATTATATTATTAATATCATAATTAATTTGTATTATAATCCTTCCATATTCATTAAAATCATTTATTTATTTATTTTATTTATAATTCATAAGGGAAGTATTACCAATTTTATGATCACATGTTAAATGACATAGGGCACAATCCACTTACCAAAGATCATGCACTCCAATCTTGAGAGTCGCACATCAGTCACACAAATTTGGATTAGGTCGTGAAAATTCAATAGGAGGTTGTTCCAAATATATATGTTTTGTGATAATCATATTTTATTGGTAGTTTTTTTCTTTTAGTTTTATAAATAATTTTTATGAATAGATTTAGATGACATGACATAGTGGATCATTCTATTGGCATGTTCACCTTGAGAAAATATGAGGATTTCAATGGAATTAATCTAATGATGGTGGATAATATTTTTCTGTTGGTTGGTTATGATGCTTTTGAATGTAATTAGATGTTAAATACTTGTTATCTCCTATTTTTTTTAATAAATTACAATTTTTAATATTTAGTAAAATTAAATTTTGAATAACAAATAATTTATTATTCATATGTTGTTATGTTTTCGTATTTTTTAGTATATTTTTTATTTAAAAAATTAATACAATTTCAATCCTCTTAGAATCTAACATCACCACTCATTCAAGGGTAAATATATGTCGACCCCAGTGGAGGTCTAGAATTATGGAACATGCACTGATCGTAGACTAGTCTGAGTGTAGTGAATGCATTTAGTGTGTGGTCCTATGTATAAGGCCCCATGTGCCCGAATGTTTTGGCCATGGGATTCCTACATAGCCCACATTCCTTGTGTGTGACATGTATATTCGTTTTATTCTATCTATCGTAGGCCATATCCTAATTGATATACCACTCGACGCCAACATTTTGAATTCAATGTGGGAAAAATATTTTCAACCAATATCAAATCTGGGCTATTTTTTTCCTTCTCAATTTTACTCACTCATCAGGTCATTCCTTCTACACACATATTTTTATACTGGGTTGGTGTTATTCCTACCCATCTAATCACTCTGAATTTTTTCTGCCATTTCATCTCCCTCAAATCCCATTAAAAATTGTTTTGAAATCCCACAGTTTTTTTTATCTTGGATGTCTTTCTTCCTATGCTCGTCTTCCTCATTTGAGAAGCAGTTCAATGACCTTTTCTCCAATGACATCATCTCATTTTTGGGTTTTCTACTCTTTCTCTTCATCATATCATGTTATTTTTATCCTTCTTATATAATCTTATTTCCATAATATTTAGATAAATCTATACCATCTCCTACTTTCTTACACTAGTTCATATATGTCACCCATGTTTTAGAGTTTGACCTGTTATTTTCTTCTAGTTGTCGTCACTACAGGTTTTTAAACCAACAATGTTTCATTTTTTACACTGTTGAAAAAAACAATGATGCATCATATTTTTCCCCATTTAAAAAACCATTCGTTTTTAATTATTTTAATACACAATTTTCATTTTTTAAGAATCTATTATGTCTTTAAGAAACCATTTGTATTAACCAATAGTTATGATTGCGAAAACATTGGTATATATACCAATGGTGATACATTTTACCATTTTTTTCCAATAGAATGTTACTGAATCACTGGTAGGATATCTATGGTCAGACACCGACTCACCATTGGATCTTCTTTCTTCATATTTTAATGCAATGACATTACAATTCATCAATTTTCTACATGAGCCCCTGTTTTAAGTGATGCTATATTTTATTTTTTCAACGTGACATTGATATAATGATTTAACGATCATGTTATTTTTATTTGTATCTAAAAAATGTCATGTATAGATTAGATACATATACTATCCTGTTGATCACTGAATGAAATCATAGGGTGAATGATTCAACACAATAAATTAACCATGAAAATGAAATGATTGATTGATTTATATTTATTCAATAGTGATATGATATAATTTCATTCCACTCTCATAAACATGAAGAGAAAAAACAAATTTTACATTTGTTGTTCTTATTTTGTGATAATTTAATATCCTTATTGTTTCATCTTCCACCTAGAATGTGGAAATAGAATAATAGATTCATAAAAATTATTCAACATCTACTCATGTTCTTGCTTCATTTGTTTTTTATTATTTCTCCCCTGTAATTATTACTATCATAGGTTTGTAATCAAGAGTATTTTTTAATTGATTCCATTCCAAAATCTATTGGTGGGTTATTTCTCATATCTAAAAGGAAGATAAGGTTGTTCATAATAGATAAAATTAAGTTTGGTTGTGTCTCTATCAAATTTAAAGGGTTAAACCACTAGGTGTGAAAATCATACATTTGTAATTTTTTGCAATCAGGTTATTAATCCAAGTCAAAAGTAAGGATATAGTATATACCAGTCCCCTTGAGGAGTATAGAATATTGGGGAGAGGAGTAGGATCCTGATATCTGAACCTATATAAAAATATATTGTGTTAATTTATTTATTTCCAAATAATCTTTTAACATTGATTTCTAATACTGATAAATTATAATTTGTAATTATAAAACAAAAAGTACTATCTACCCCCTCTAGTAAATTCAGCAATACTAGGGGACCAAAAAAAGTAGGATTAGAGTGTGGTTACAAAATATAGATTTTTTTAATTTTACTTATTATATATTTCTAAACAAAATATTGTCCCAGTCTTAAACATCTAAAGAATAATTTACAACATTGATATGGATAATCATGAATTTGAGATGATGAATCCTGTTAGACCACCTCACTTCAATGGAAGTCATTATATAAATTAAAAGGATAAAATTTATGGATTCCTAAAGAATATTGGCCTTCACTATTGGGGTATTATGTCTAAACTATATAAATTACCTGATGTTGATTTAGAAACTATTAATGATAATGAGGAGTTAATTTTTTTTTAAATTATATAATCATGAATTTCATATATATTTCATTATGTATAAATATATATTGATATACTTCATCTTGTAGGACATATCTTTACATTTGGAATACATTAAAAGAAACTCACCAAGGTATTGACATGTTTTCCAAAACTAAGTTAGTTATACAACGAGCTAAATTTCAAGAGTTCAGCATAGAAAAAAAATAGTGTAAACAAGTTGTACACTAGATTCCCAAATATTTTCACCAAAATGGTCGCCCTTGTAGATACCTCGAAGAATGAAGCACACATTAAAATATTGATTCGAGAAATACCCAAATGATGGAATTTGAATAATGATTCCACTACATAAGGTAAGTATTTTTCTTAATATTTTTTAATGGGATGATATGATCATTACTTCTGTTCGTTGTGAAAATAAATAATGGAAATACTAAATATAATCATAAGATTAAAGGGATATAAATTAAATCAAATATATATGTTAATTTTAATTATTATGATTCTAATTTAAAGAAAAGTTAGAAGGTTGAGACTTGAAATTTCAAAAAAAGAAGTTTATAACTACATGATAGGGAAGAGGGACATTAATAAGTGACCAAGAAGCGATTATGACAGTGATGAAAATGTTAAAAACGTGGTAAGACTAGTAAATTTTATTCTTCTGAATTAATATGTTTTGATTTCAAGAAATAGGTCCACATAATATCAGTATGTATGAAACTAAAATAGGAATGAAAGGAAAGAAATACAATAAGTATCAAAAGAATTATTATCATGCTGGATGGAGTTGTACAAAATTGTAAAACTCAAGTGTTGTTGGTAATGAATGTGAAAATGAATATTCAAATATATCCTTGATGGTTTCTATTATAAATGAGGTACAATCTCCCTATAATTATAGTTTTGGATATGAATTAGAAATGTAAAATGATGTTTATGAATTTTCTACTAAAGATTCAAATTTTCAAAGTAACATATGAGTAATGTTCTTATTTTATATGGAATTTAAAAGGGGAAAATTTAATATTAAAGAATAAAATAAATAAATAAATGATTCTATTTTATGTAATATAGAAGAGAAAAATGATATATATTCTGAATTGTTAAAATCTAAATATGATTTTGTTAAAATAAAATATTTTCATTCTATAAATGATATGGAGCAACAAAAAAGATTTAAATTAGTCTTTGATGATTTAAATAAATTTGAAAAGGAATATAATCATATAAAAAATTAAAAATAAAATTGGGAATATATGGTTTGTGTTCAAATGTGAAATGATTTAAGGACCTAGAAGTTATTCAGAAAGATAATGAAACCCTGAATACTAAAATAACTAATTTAATGGAAACATTATATATCTTTGTTCAATTTGTAGTGGAAGTTGAAAAAATAATGTACATGAACAACCCCAAATATGATGAAAAGGGTTGTGGTTTTAATAATCAGATTCATCAGATATATAGAACATTTTATGTTAATGGAATACTGTGAATATTTCAAATGTTCGATACATTAATTATAACATGAAATGGAACCAGTAAAATGCATTTTCATTGATGGTTACTTGATATTTAGGCCATAAAAATACATTCATTAATAAAAACATTTCTTCTAGATAACCATAAAATAACTTTCTGACCCTTTTATGGGTACTTAAATATTTTTCTACTAATCTAGTTAATACAAACTATTATGGGTTCCAGAACAACCATCTATTTTATTTTTTTTAGGAAACTATCTTAAAGAGTTCCCAAGTCACATCATACATGGACAAAAGGTTTTGAAGTAACATGACAGATGAAATATCTAATATCTTATCACTTAAGTATATTGTTATAGGTATTTATACCTTTTTAAAAAAATATAATTACATAATTAATGGTTTTTTAGAATTCAGAATATTATGTTCTATTATAATTGCTAAATTACACTTTTTATAAGGATTAAAAAGTAACATAATTAGTGAATCAAAACTTTTTGATGATGGAATGTCTGAAAATATTGAATATAATAAATTCCTTTTTTATGAAGATCAAAATGTTTTACATTGTACTAATTGAAATGAAAATATATATTATATCGATTTTTCAGAACTAATAGAGAATAAATTAAATTTATTAAATGCTATAGATATAGATAAAATTTTGTGGAACGGGATGTTAAAACATAGTCATCTTCAAATTTTTTACTAGAAGGATAAACCTGAAAAGGTTTTGGAAATTTCAATATCCAATTCCTGTAATTATTATATATGTTATACGGTTTTTAAATTTAAGGACCATAAATGATATTTTAGATTTATAAATATTTTCAATACTGCTAGATTCTTATAACTTCTTATCCTTGACCATTTTAGAACCATGGGAACTTCTATTTTAGGGTCTTAAAGAGATGTTTTGTCATTGTTTATAATTACAATGGATTTACTTGGACTATTTTCTTATTTAATAAAAGTGAATCATTATGAAAATTTGTTACTTTCTATAATAAAATTCAAAATCAGATATGTAACATAATTTCCTTTATTATAATTGATGAAGGATGAGAGTTTGTAAAATGTAAATTTGAAAAAAAAAATAAAACTAATGGATATTTCCATAATTTCTCAACCACTAAATCACAACAATATAATGGTGTTATAGAGAGGAAAAATCAAACTACTAAATAAATGGTAGTAACTGTTCTTAATGAATTTGAACTTCTATGATATTTTTGGGTTGAAAATAGAAACCCTACTTGTAATATCTTAAATAGAGTTCATATTAATCATTTTCTAAAGAAATCTCTTTATAATCGTTTTAAAAAAACGAAAAATCGGTTATTTTGAAATTTTTTTGATGTACCATCTATATATTAAAAGCTAATGATAAATTAGACAATTTTGATTCAAAAAAGTGATAAAGGAATATTTTTGGGATACTCTAATAATTGTATGAATTACAGGGTATATAATAAAAGAACAATGACAGTGGAATAATTTTATTCATTTTATGTTCCATGAAAATAATGATTAATAAAATAAGTATTCTATTAATAATGTAGGAAAATTTAATAAATTCAAATTTGATGAATATAAACCTAATATAAAAGATAAATTCAATATGATATATTAGTATTGAAACCTCATAATGATCACTCTTTGGAATTTTTTTTTAGAAATTTTGAATCTGAAATAGATCTAGCCATTCTATTTTAAATATCTACAAAAAGTATACCTTTGTAGTATATTTTATTTTTTTAATATTAAATATTATTTGATATATAATAATTGGGTTAGTGTTATGCATTATGAATTTTAAAATTTTGATGGAAATAATTAATGGAATCTATTTAATTTACCTAAACATATAATATATATAGGAACCAACACATTTTTTTGAAATAAATGGGATGAATCTGGTTATATATTTGGAAATAATAAAATATTAGTTTCCAAAGGATATCTTAAAGAAGATGTTATTAATTATGAGGATTTATTTTTTCTTGTAGAAATATTGGAATCCATTCGGATATTTTTAGATTTTAATAGTTTTAAATTTGTTAAATAACTATAAATCGATACAAAAAAGAGTATTTTTAAATGGTGTTGTTTCATAGGATGTGTTTGTTAAAAAACCTTATTTTGAAAATAAAGAATCTATAAATAATGTTTTAAAATTAAATAAATATATTTACAGTCTAAAAAAATATAAATAGGAATCGTATGAAATACTACTCATTTTTAATTCAAAATGATATTGTTAAATGTAATTTTGTTCCAACCTTATTCATAAAAATGGATTCAAAAAATATAATATTAATAAAAATTTATGTTGATGACATCATTTTGGGTTATACTAATAATGAATGAAGTGATAAGTTTTAAAATTTAATTACCAATTAATTAAATATGAGTTTAATGGGGGAAGTAAAAATTTTCCATAGCTTTCAAATTAATCAAATGAAATATAGTATTTTCATAAATTAAGAAATGTATGAAAATGAAAATTTTAAAAAATTTGAACTTATTTCCTATAAAACTATGAGAACCCATATGGAAACATAATCATTGTTGGATGAAGAATATTCTCGAATGCATATCTCTTATATGTTTTATAGAGACACGATAGAATGGCGTTTGTATCATTCTGGTTCAAGGCCATGTATTATATTTGTTTTCTTCTTGTATGTTATATATTAGTCCAACCCAAAATATTTGCAAATTATGTCTATTAAAAGGGTTATTTGGTATATAAAATGAAATTTAAATAATAGACTGATTTATTCTAATGAGAATTTATTTTGATTTACCATCATATTTTGACACTAACTTTGGAGGTTTAAGACATGATCAAAAAAGTACATTGGTTATGTGTCACATTTTAGAAGCAGTTTAATTTCATGTATTTCTAAAAAACAAAAAATAGTAACACTGTCAATAGATGAGGCTGAGTATGATGTCACTACTAGTATTTATTCATAAAATATTCGGAAAATGTAGACTTTATAAAATTTCAATATTAATTTTGATAAAATCACATTTTTCTGTGTTAATAAGAGTGATATTTCTATTCAATATTCAGGAACTAAACACATTGATTTTATGTTTCATTTTATTATCAATCATATAAATAAAGGTTATATATGTTTAGAACTTATTCAAACTAAGAAACAATTAGCTGAAATTTTTATTAAACCATTGGATTATGTTAAACTTGACAAAATTAATTTTCAATTATTTATGACAGAATCCTAACTATGGATTTATATAATTACTATTTCAGTATATCATTTCATAGATTGAAATTTATATATCATACATTGATTAATTTTTATTAAGTAACACATTTTTTTGAACAATTCATGTTTTTGTGTATCTTATTATACTATTGTATCTCATTATAATTTTTAATTTTATTAAATAATTATTATATATTAAAGTATTAGTTTTTAAAAAAAAAATGTTTTATTATTATGTTAATTTACTATTTGATAAATTTTAAAAAGAGGTAGAATGTTTTAGAATATTTATTTATTTTTTAATGAGTTTTTTGGGAATTTAACAAATATTATGTTTTTTTGACTTACAAATGGGGGATAATTTTTGTAATTGGATGCTAACTATTTGTTATCTTCTTTTCATTTGAAAAATTAAAATTGTATAATATTTATGATAATTCAATTTTTAGAAAATAAATTTTTATTCATTTATTATGTTATCTTATTATTTTACATTTTATTGTTAATTAATTAATTATGGAAAGTGAAATCCTATTATAGGTAAACCTCGCCACTCATTTAAGGGGATTTTTAGGTAGACCCTAAAATAGGTCCATCATTCATATTCATACACCTAGATTGGCCTAGACTGAGCATACTGAATGCATTTAGAATGTGGGTCTGTGTACAAGGACTAATACGCCTATTGAGTTTGGGAATTGGCCACCAGCGTAGCTGACAACCCTTATGTGTGACATGTATGTTCATTTTGTTCTGGCCAAAACACATAATCTCATTCATTATATACCAGTTGGTGCCCTCATTTTGATTTAAATGTGGGATGATGATATTCCACTGAGATCAAATATGGGATGCTACTTTCCTTTTCATTTTTCATTAGATGTCGAATCGTTAATTCTACCTTTATATTCATATATAGCGTTAGTTTCTTACATATATTTCATATCATTATAGATATTTTTAGTTTTTCAATATACCTCATAGCCCATAAATTGTTTTTTTTACTCCAATGTTTTTTATCCCATGAATTTTCCATTTCCCATCTCATTTTCCCAAAAAATAAAGTAGTAAAAATACATTTTATCAAATGGCATTTTCTCCTTTGGGGGTTTTCTCTATTTCTTTTGTTTATCTCAGCTTATTTTGTCATTTTATTATATTTTTATTCTTCCCTCATGTAGTAGCTTTATTTATATCATTTTTTCCTTCTTCTTATGGTTTGTCTATGTCACCCACATTTTATAATATGTCCTACAATATTCTTCTAATTTTAGTTATCATTTATTTTTAAACCAATGGTATGTCATTTGTGACACAGTTTAAAAAAATATAGTGTCATTTTTTACACCATTAAAACAACCAATGGTCTATCATTATTTTGTAACAGTATTATCCATTTTGTAATACACCATTGACTCATTAGGTCATTGTTGGAATAAACAAATAGTGAGTTATGGGGCACCATTTGTTCTAGTTTATTACTTCTGTAAGGCATTTTTAGTTTACTTATTAATTTCCCTTCATGAGCCCCTGTTTTTTTTGTGATGCCCTATTATATTGTTTAGTGTTTCTGTTTTTTATCCATTTTCTCATATATATAATTTTTAATTCATCTACATTACAGATTTTATACGGTGTTATATTTTTTCATTAATGGGGAAATGCTAGCAATTAATTACCTTTTAGTTGACTTAATTATTTAATGTTATATTATGACATGTTGGAGTTGTGTTTTTCGTCTTCATATTTAATTTATTTTATGAAACTATTTTTATCTCGTCACTATTGTAAAGCAATGGTGTGAAGTCACCACTGGAACCCAATGGTGAGATATTAGTAACTGTTGGACATCCAAGGTTGAGTTGTTATTTATTGATCTCCTTAAAATATTTGATGATAGAATGCATGTATATGTTTTTTTTCATAGTCTTTTTGGTTTTGGATTTATTAAAACAGTTAGGTCAATAGTGAGAAATTTCTCACCACCAGACATTTCCAAATATGAGAAATGTCTACCCATTATCTATTTTAAATGGTGAGTAATGACTCACCATTACATAATAATTTAATTTCAGATTTATTATTTTATTAATTTTATTTAATATTGTTAATATTGATTATTGTATCTAAATTTTAATATTTTATGTTCAAATATAATGGAAAAAATGTTTTAAAATATTTGTAGTATTTTTTCAATGACAACTACATATGAAGATTATTATTTACGATGATCTATTTTTCATATCATTCTACAACATGTATTATCTGATTAATTTTATATTTATTTGAATTAGTTTTCAATTCTGATTTTTTAATTAATATTAACCATAATATATTAAATATTTATTTTAATATTTCATGAAAACATATTACATTGAATGTTTTTTTCTTTAATTATGACTTCAAAAGTACGTGTTAATGCTTATATTATTTTAATTACTATCAAACTAATTTTATGCATATATTGGATATATATATTCTACAATAGATTTTTGGTTGTATCCGTTAGGGGAATTCTTTATGAATAAAAACATTTTTAACTGTGTAGATAAAATGATTGATTTATTTAGATTTATTCGATAATTCATTCGAAATGGATATGATACACATTCTTACTAATCACATAAATTCAAAGAAAACCCCTTCTTTGACATCTACTATTATTTTGTCTTCCTAACTGAATATCATTATCATTTCATCTTTAACCATTTATGTGATCATGAAATAAGATCTACATGAAACTTCATCATCGTCATCTCAAGATTATATTTCATTTGTTTTGTATTATTTCAATACTCTAATTCATCGCATAATCTGTTTGTATTCTAGACTCTAGTTTATGCTTTTACCATTCAGAATCTAGCATTGGGATATTCATCCCATCTAAAAGTATGGTTGGTATTTTCCTCCCAGCTAAAAGGGAGGTTAGTTGTGACTCTATAAAAATGTAGGGGTTATAACACTATGTGTGATAAATGTATGTTTGTAATTTTTTTTTAATTAGGTTATTAATCCAATTGAAAAGTATGAATATAGTGAAAACATGTATCCTAGATGAGTAAATGAGATTGAATAGAGGACTGAGATATTGAGATATGAAACTCTATAAAAATATCTTATGTGAACTGTTTTATTTAGCCTGTATCTTTAAATATTACATTATAAAACTGATAAATTTGACTGTGTTATAATAAAAAAAAAACTATTCACCCCCCTTTATTCATCTCTTCTATACCATGGGACCTATCATCATTCTCTTTTGATTAATGTGGTTTTATGGTTCTTGATTATTACTAGTTTTTATAAAATAATTTTATGATATTAAATTTATAAAATAGAGGTTTTTTATTTTTGGAAGTAGAAAATGTGAATTTTTAATGAATATTATGAATTCAGAGATTTTGAAATAATGATATTTAGTTTATAATAATGGTAATTTTTTTCTTAAATTTGATTTAAATTTTAGATGTATTTTTTTGTGAATTTAATGTGATAGATCAATATGGATGGAAATTTTTATAAATTCATGATCAATGTGGTTTTATGGGGTGAGAGGAGCTATGGAGGGATGTTCAAATGCACCATGTGGTGTGGGACTTTTATGTTCACGGATATGGTGGTAGGACCAATACATATTTATATACAAGTATAATGATACATTTTGGGTGTAATATGATTGGCGTTGGTTTTCTTGTTTTCTTTGTTTCATGGCCACATAATTTTTGGTACGACTCCTGATTCCTTAAACTGTGAAATTTTTTTTCTCTAATGAAACATGTTAGATATCTGTATGATTTTTTTCATAATTGCTCACGAATTATAAATACGTATTTGAGGTGGGATTGGTTATATGGTTTAAAATAAATCATACAATGGAATTTATTGTATTTATTTGGTGAAATACTATTAGGCTTCACTAACTTATACTAGTATATATCTATGTGTGTGTACATTTTTTTATCATGATGTTAGAAATGGATATGGTACTTAGATCATTGGTGATTAATTTTATGGGATGTTTTCATGTGTGGATATGATTGTGTTTTCCCATGTTCCATTATAGGGGTTATTTATTCAGGTTGGATAGATATTAGATGTTAATATATTATGCATATTGTAAATTGGATTGGTTATATCATTTCTACAAAATTGATGGGACCTTATTTCTTGTAATCAGTTTTTAAAATATGGTTTAATTTTAATGAAAAAAAAAATTCATTTATGTAGATTATCTATCTATCATTTATGAAAAAATATTAGAAACTTCTACTTTTTTAGTGGGTTGATTAATTGAAACATAACTAGTTTCTTAGGATGAAAATGATAAGGTATGTATAATTTAATTTCCATGTCTAGTAGATAGATTAACATATGTTAAGTTTTTTAGGATGAAAAATATTAAAGGTGTATAATTTTACGGTCATTGATTTTGTATAGAAGGGGTAAATATTAATTTAGTATAGCTAAACAGTTTAGGGATGTATTATAAGATGTTTGGAAAAGTTAGTAATGTATGGGAGGTACTTTGGGAGTGAAATTTCACACATTCAGTGAATTCTAGAGGTATGAATGGGTCTTTGCATGGTTGTGGGACCATGAATTATTCCCTAAATACCATGAAGAATGATTTGAGAATAGAAATGTAATTCATCGTGAAATTTATGGTCATTAAACTATTCATGAATACAATTCATATTAAAAACAATATCTATTAAATGATACACAATCATCAAGGTCATGTAATTGGTACATACATTCACTAAAATATGAACATGACAAGTATTATTACCTATTTTAGTTATGTTTTGGCTCATTTTCCCATCTCACATATACATATCATCCAAGGGTTATTTTGGGTGAGATTTTGGTGGGTAAATCCCTCAAAATATCTTATTTATAAAATCATTGAAGTTTTGAAAAGAAAGAAAGAAGTTATGTCATCCTTTACTATAATATTCATCTAGAGGTAGGGTTTTTACTCTGGGATTTCATTAACACATGGATAAACCCTATCAATTTATTGGTTTATTATTTTAACATGTTTAATGAGTAAAATAAGAATAGTTATTTTTTCTTATGTGGTTATTGAATTCCATCGAGTTATTTAGGTTTGTTGGATTCTCTCACAATTATTTTTTCAAGAAATCAATTTATATTAGATGTTATGATTTAATTAAGGAAATATGATAAAGATGATTTAGTATTTTTTTTATTTTTTTTCCAAAAAAAAGGTTTTGGTGTGTATGATTTTGTGGAGGTAATGAGAATGTGTGTTTTTAAAATTACATGTGTGATTTTTATAAAATTTTATTGAAATTGGTTCATTGAATGTTTGAATTGAGATGCATGTATATGGATATATTGATTCTTTATTTATGGTATGGTTGGATGAGGTCTCATATATGAGTTACAGTTCCAACATGAGTATAGTTGTCATGTTATGGTTGAAATGTTTTATATGATTATTACTTGAGTGTATATGAATATTTAGGGTTAAAAAATTCATATAATTAAATTATAAGTGTCGATTCTCTATAAGTTAGGTTGGGGATGTCCAAAAAGTTGAGGTAATTTATCACTCATGGGTATGATGTGCTCATTAGGTTTTGGTGGTTGTTCATGGTCATAGAGGTCCTTGTTTTTTTGGAGTAGGATTGGGTGTGAGGGTAATTGACTTTGGAAAAGATGGTAAATTATTATTTGGTTTCCTATAGGCAGTATAATGGTTTATTTTTGTCGAAATATTATGTTATGAATTTATATTCAACAAATTTAAGATTATAGGGCATGTTTCATGTAATTATTTTAATCATTTTCTGGTTTTTACATCAATAAGGTGCATGGGGATTTTTAAAGATAACCTACATTGTTTTTCAATCATCCCATACAAGTGTACACTGGTACACATTTAGATTTTATATTAATGAGATACAATATTTTTTGATGTTTTCGTATTAGATTATGTGGAGTTTGTGGGATATCTATTGGAAACTAATAATAGAGTGGGGTCGGCATATGTACGGGTTTTTCGGTATAAGTGTCGCATTGTATAAGGGGGATATTTATATTAGTGTTTAAAATTTATTATTCTATGTGTGCATTTACATTAATTTATTATATTTTGTATCCATATTTATAGGTTTTCTTATAGTGGTTGTGTTACGTTATACACCATTCATTTAACATATATTAGTTTCTTTACTCTTTTAGTGATCCCTTAGTAGTCAAGGATGAAACCAAGGGTAGTTAAAAAAAATTTCTGTCTCAATGGTAGGTTGAGATTTAATAAAATCATTCCCCGAGATCTATAATGTAACTATTTAGCTATTTATGATCCTCTAGGGACAAAAAATACACTGTATGTTATGTGGCAGTCCACTTTAGTTCTCTTGTTTTGGGCATTCAATTTGAGTAATTAAAAATTGAACTAATTTCACATATTAGTGGTAGTGGGTTTTGATGATTATGGTAACTCTAAAACTACAAAATAATCATATTCAAGGGATATGATGGTAACGTAAAAAGGGTAGAAATCAGGATTTCTATTATTAAATGTAATTTGAGTCATTTAATTAAAAATAGAACAAATATTAATCATAATTAATATATATTCCCCATCTACATGTTGATGAATCAAATGTATTAAATTTTTAGGTGAGGGAGTTTAGGTATATTACATTCATGCGAACCAGTCATGGTCTATTTAAATAAAATTTATCTTCATATTCCTTTAATTCAAGGTGAGATGTTTATTTTTAGGTAGATAAATTATAATTTTATCGGTAAAACGTTATTATTACAGTCTCAAATATTATAAATTTATAATTCCACCCAAGAATAAAATAGACTACAATAATTTGTACCACACTGATAGATTTTCAATCCAACCACTACATTGGAAAATATTTTCTTATTTTCATCATGGGACCATCTTCATAATTGTTTTTTCCATATTTTCCTAAAAAAACATATCATAGTGCTCAATTAATAGTTCTCATAGATTTATTTAATAAATATTAGTGCCAAGGAATCCAATGGACTAAAAATGGGATCCAAATTATAATTAAAAAATAAGTCATTCTCAATGAAAATTTTAGACATAACGTCAATATAAAAAGGTTGAATTATAATTCACAAAATTCATTAATGAATACCCAAGAATAAATAATATAATTTTATTGAAATGAAATTCAAATGTTATGATGAAATTTAAAATTTATAGAATGGATATTGAGAACCTTCTTGGTCAATCAATAAATGAGTTGATGTGAAATAATAGAAACAAATACAAAAAAATCCCAATAGTATTATTTCTAGTATCATGGAATTAAACATGAATTCCGCACTTCATTTTCACCTTAAAAACATATAGTGGGTCTATGTTTGAATAGAATAGTTTTTATGATATGAAAAACCCTACTATCTAATTTTATAATTTTAGATTTTTTTAAATGAACATTTATGCATTGTTGTGTACATCCAAAATATATTCCTATTATGTATAATATTTTTCAATTAAAGAATCTGAGTTACGGTATAAGATAAACCCAATGTTAAATACATTAAATAATTTATAATCCCATGTTTTACCAGGATTAATAATTTAAATTTATGAAATTTGGATTAGAGGATTTATAATGTCATTTTCAATGGATATTTATCAAATATAAGAGGATGTGTGTGTTGTAACAATAATATCTATAAAATGATGGATTTTTTAGATGTTAAAATAATTCATAAACCCATGGTAATAACCTTAAATAAAAAATTTGATAATAAAATACATGATTACATTATATATTTTATTAAATATGATGAAAGATAATAGGATATGAACTAACTATAGGTGATAATTATTCTATGTAAAATAGTGACGGTGAATAATTCATTTCAGAATGTTTAAAAAATAACATTTTAGTTCAAAAAATATTTATTGTTTTAATATTTTTAGTGATAAAATAGATTTATTATAAAAAATAAGGTGATTTAGGTTATCTAATAAACAAATTGATTTATTATATTGAAACAAATTTTATTGATATGGCTTTTGAATATGAATAATGAGTTACTAATATTAATGAATAAATATTTAAATATGATAAAATTTAACTTTATATATTGTCCATAGCCTAAAAGGGGAAAATATTATTGAAAAAATAAGGTTATTTCGAAATAAATTCAACAATAAATGATAATTTGTGAGAAATAAATATATTATTATTTACAAGTAATGTTCCCAAGATAAGGGAGATTATTTTGAAGAAACATTTTATCTTATTCCAAATTTACACGCTATTTAAATTTTCCTATACATTCCTTGCCAATGATATTATAAATTTTTTCCAATGATTTAATTTTTGAATGGTGGGATACAAAAATATGTTTATGTTTATCAATTTCAATAATATTAATATTTAATGTGATATTATATGGTTTAAATTAGGATATAATGTCATGGAATGCCAATATTTATGGTTGAAAATAATATATGAATTTCAATAAATAAAATATGAAAAAAAATTATATTCATTGAATATAAATAAAGGACCTCAAATTCTCATTCTTTAAGTTTATGAAATTATTTTTAAGTTACAAGGGGTATAAATTTAGGGATGTTTTTGAAAAAATGGATAACATATTTAAAATTTCTATTTTTATTTAAATGTAATTATTTTTGGGACTTTATGTAATGAAAGAGAAGAATTTAATTTTTCTATAATAGGTGAAATTTTGTTTATAATTTTTTTATGAATGAATAAAAATAGGATTAACACCTATCACTCTGGTTTTAAATTAAGAAAGGATGAGGTTCAACCTACTGTGAATTAAATGAAAATTAGGACATTAATGACATTCCAGTTATATATTAAAACATTTATATATTGTATTATATTTGTGGGGAATATTTTCACTTTTTTTAGATCATTTATTAGTAATCACAAATTAATATATCAAATTAATTATTGGATATATTATGGAAAACCTTTTGATGATAATTACTTATTCCCTTTGTATTCTTGTCAATCCTTTTTCAAATGGTGTGAAAATTAATATAAATAATAAATATTCATTTTCAATTTTTTTATATAAATAGGAGTCTAAAATTGAATTTATAAGGGGTTATATTAATCAACGAAAATTTTGGTAGTTTTAAAAATGAAATAAAAAATGTGTTATATATTTAAAAAATTTATGAAATTGGTTATAAATCTAGTAGGAGTAATCAAGGAACCCATAAATTTATAATGGTGATATCAAAGTTCAATGAATTTATTTCTAAAAATTTTTATTCTACACATTTTAAAGGGAAACCATATATCTTTTAAAAACATCATGAGAATTTGAGAATTGAGTTTTTGAAAATAAAACTCTATAATATAAAATATTAAAAGAATATTTATAAAATTTTGACTTTATTTATTTAATTATTAAATGGATGATCATTAATATGAATGGATGGGGATATGGAATATGTCTCAGTGATATCAATAAATTTATACAAGAAGTGGATAATTACAAAGTACCTTTTAATTCATAGATAGTGCATTTTTTATCAATATTATGTGTTATATGGAAATGGAATGTGAAATTTATGTGTGATATTAAATATAAAATAAAATTATATATATATATATAAGGTTTAATTGCCATTAAATGATATAAAAGGATGTTATTATGTGGTTTAATGACATCTAAATTTATGGAATGTAGTTCTGTGAGTTTGAACCTAGATATATTCAGGTTACATGACAATGAAACTTGTTTACATTTGGTAGTACCAAAATTTTGTCATCATACATAAAATTATAATAATTTTCTTAAATTATATAGAATATTGAATAAATTCTATCAAATGAGAACAATCTATTTTTTAGGGTTATGTCAAGAGAGGATTGGTAAAAACAATGGGGGTATCTGGGATTTGATAAAACTGAATTTGAGGGAATGAAATGTCCAAGATATTTTAGACATTAATTTATATAACAAAAAATTTAGTTAGAATTCAAATTATATCAAGGCTACAATTTTGGAATATATTTTTGAGATATGTTATATTTAATGTACTCACAATTTATTGAGATATTTTTAGTGGTTTTTTTGTGACAGAAATAGTGATAGATTAAAATGTGATATCCATGATATTTTTATTTATTAAACTAATTTGGTCAAAAATTTGGATATAATAATATGAAAATGAATCTATTTTATTATTTTTTTGATTCAACTAAAAATACTTTCATGGTAATTTTAACTATGATCCAAAATACAAATAATTATAAATAATTTCATAAGAATTTAAGAAAAGATACTATCAAATTTAAATTTTCATTCTTCTGAATTAAAACTTGAATCCCAAGAGATAATATAGTTTTGAGTGAATTATTTGATCCTGGAAGATAAAATTTGTATTTATTTTTGATAAAATTATGAAAAACCAACCTAAGATCTACATTGATGAAATTCCATTAAGATACCTATTAAATTTATTTTTATCTTGACTACTTTTTGTAAATAAGAGGGATCCTGTGATTCATGGTTGGAATCTAATTCCTGTTATAATGACCCTATCCTAGATACCCAAATAATACTGGACTTAGGACATTCATAACTCTAAGAGAGTTACTTAATCCTCGGGAGCTAAAAATTAGCATCGTATGAATACTAATATCATTAGATAGTGTTTTACACACTACACATTACTTCTGGAAATCATATATAAGTTCTTCTAATAAATCACTAAGTCTCATCCATAAATTGGATGTTCCTAGAACAAAATGAAAATTAATCCTACAATATAAATAGAATTTAGAAGTTTATTAATACCTTTATATGTAAATATCTTTTATAAAATCAACCAATCTACAAACAGATATACGTATATAATCATGTGGAACTATAAAAAACTGAACATATTATACAAATTGGCGACATGATAACAATTATTCTAAAAAACAGGTCCTTATGATCCAACACTGAGTGGATCCTAGACATATGAACATGCACCATATCCAAGATAGATAGCCGGAAATCCAATTACCACATATCACAAAAATAATAACTAAAATGTTGAAACTGAAAAAACATTTCTATTGGAGTATCCCTATATGGTGTGATCATATACTAAGTGGGGTACCGCCAATTTTCATAAACATAATGATGAAAAAATAGTTATATGCATCGAAATTATTACTCATTTACATAGATATAATAAAATATATTTATAAATAATTAATAAATAAATCATGATAATGGTATGAAATATTGTTTTACATAGATAAATATCATAATTTACTGATAAATCCCCATATTGTGATGGTCAATATCTATATTATCTACTTAAAACCAAGATCTTGATATCTAAGATATATAGGTTGGAGAAAAAATGATACTTGTCCCATCAAACTAAATTCACATCATTTGTGTCATGATTAATTCATAGGAAACCCCTATCTCATGGAATTAGGAAATATTATACAATAGTTGAAGAAAAACATTCCCATCACTTCAGAAATAAGGGGAGGGTTATATATAAGACCAATCATTTTGAGCCCATCCCATACACCATACAATGTAATGTTTTACCTGTATGTTGTTTATACAATAGAAAAAGTACACTTATAACATGAACATGAATATATCATAGTAGCATCCATTCGTAAGATACCATTAATAATTATTTCAACTAACATTCATTGTATAACTGAACAATAAAGATCTTTATATTCAATACTAGTAACCATTAATATAATGTAAATCAATGTCACATATAAAAAACATTCTAGAAAACTAAATCATGAGGATATTTTCCCTAGATTAAAGAATGGAATACCAACATTATGTAAATTATTTATTAATTAATGTAATTTTTTCTAATTTAATTAATTACTATAAATATTCATATGAAATTTAAAATAAGACATGATTAAGAATTTAAGATGATCTACTTAGCCAAATGCACACTAATTCATGAATAAGTAGTCAATACTCCACAATAAAGAAAAAAAAACTAGTTATAATATTTCTATCCTATTAAAACCTCATTTTAAGTGTAAAATTTATTTTATGTATATATTTTATCATAAATTTAACACCTATAGAATTTAAAATTGGAGCATTTTGTCTAATAGAAAATAGGACACCCCACATCCAGCTTAAACAATATGTGAAATAGATTACTCAATATTTGAACATTATATCCATGGAATTAATATAGAATATATGAATATCAATATTTAAATTTTAATATTTTTTGGTTCACACGTATGTAAAATAAACTCATCATTTTCAATCAATTTTTCATAAAAATAAAAAACTTTTTAATGTAAAATAAATATTTTTTAATGTATTTTTATCTATGGATTGTGTTTTTATCTTATTATATTAATTTATTCGCCATTTATGAATAATTTTAATAAAATTTATATTTTATTTATTAACTATTTCTTTAAAACCGTACTTTTCTAAATTTTATTTTTATTTCCTTTTCCACATAAATTGTAAATTTAATTTTATCTCAAGAAGAAATTTTGTTTAAAATTTTAATTTAATTATTTGAAATCCTCATTTATAAAATATCTTAGAATTTATTTTTCAGAATTTCTAAAAATATTTTTTTTCAATAAAGAGTGGAAAATAACGAATTTTTTTAAAAAAACTACCATTTCATTTAAAGAATATATATGATCCATTTTGGTTTAAAATTGTTATAAAGGTAAAATTAGTAAAATTATATTATTACTAATAAAATTTAATTCATAATAATAATTTTAATATTGAAATTTTTTATAATATCTTTTAACATTTAAGAAAAAAAATTCTTTAGAATGCCACACTTTCACCATGCTTGCGGGTTTATTTTTAAATTAAATTCTGATAATTTTGTGATTTGAATATGAAAAAATAGATTCTATATTTTGAATCATCATAGTTCATATATATAATGAACCAGACCCATTTGTCCCATTCCTTTGTAAAAAACTATTATTTGGTGTGTTCTAGGGGCTGTGGGTGACTCATTCCTTGAGTTAGCCAATAATCCGATTTGAACTGTTATTATCAATGAGTCAAGGTCATCGACAGATTTGATTCAAAGGTGTCGTCATCAGTGAGTCAGAAGGAGTCAGTGAGTCATTGGTGTCTGCATCGGTGATTCAGGGGCGTTAGCATTGGAGAGTCAGGGGTATCGACATTAGTGAGTGAGGGGAATCGCTAATGGTGAGTAAGGGGCATCGAGATCATTGAGTCAAAGTCATTGGTAATTCTTGGAATCAGTTATTTGTTTAATCAATGATTCATTGCATTGGTATCTCACCTATCGGTGGCTTATTGTTTGTGACTCACCCATCGGTGACTCATTTCCACTTTTTCCATTTTTTCATTGTTTACATGTTTCGCTCCTCTCACGACTATTTCAAGTCAATTTGTTTTAAAGAATCGTTTTATAATTTTTACATGAATTTCAATTGATATTAAGTGTATATCTAATATCCTAATGCATCAGGGTATTTGAGATATTCACATCATGTAATCTTTACCATTATTCCACGATTAATGGAATTTTAAACTATTCTTCCTTTGATATAGAATCGGGATCTTCAACACTGGGATCTTCTATTCCTAGTGTATATTTCATTCCCTCTTGGTGTACCTACTACCATAATATCTAGATGATTCATGAATCTATGTAGAATTCATCATTAGGTTTTCTTGGATTTCTTTCCCACGGCTCATGTGGTCCCTTGTTTTTTGTGCAAGGGGGACTTTTAGTCTCCCCTTGTTCCAAATAGGTATTTGTACTACCTATGTTTTATTCTGCATCGTATAGGGTGGTTGTATAAATGATTCTTTTTTATGAATGGGAGAATAATTTTATGAAAACGAGTAGTAAAGAAGAACTAAATATGGTCAAATGATGATGGGGGTCAATAAAATAACAGGCTGGGAGTGGTTTGATGTTGATCACCATTTTTACTTGATTCATTTATGGTTTGTTGTGGATATATTCTTTCATAAAAATCGTGGATGTTGGTTGAATTTTCGTACACACTGGTGATATTCAATTTTTTTATGATTCTTACCATGAAATATTCTTAATCACGTATACCCGTCTAATTGAAATTGAATCCCCATGGTCAAACATTTTTTCATCACCCCGTTTATTCTAAAGTGGAATTTAATAACTCCTATAGTTATATTTAAATACGCTTGGCTTAGTGGTATGGTTGCATACTGTGTTTAGTTGGTTTTGTGAGTTGGATTGGTATATTTTGGCTTCAGGGATACAGTTTTAGTTGTGGTTCTTATGGGATTTGATTATGGAGTGGTACAAGGGGGTGTGTTGGTCTCCCAGTTTTAAAGACATATTGATTGGGGAATGGATGGACTTGTAGTAATTAAGACTTACATTTCTTATGTTGTGGTTGTGGAGTATCATATGGAAATGGGAATACGGTGTGGTTATGAACATGTTATGCAGTGGGACTGCATCTGGGAAATTTTTATGTAATGGAGTTTTAGGTATGGTTTTTTCATGAATATTATATTTAGAGGTGTTCTTAGAGCATCATTGTTTTTTAGAGTGGTGTCTGGTCAAAGTTGTGATAGGGGGATTTTGTTGTATAACATTGAAGTATGATAGTTGGAATTCGTAAAATGGGTTTCTCAAAAGAACCATGGGTGAATTGGGATTGTAGGTTGGTTTCTATCTATTATTTTCATGAATGAGTGTTAAAATGGAAATTCTTTAACTTGCCCCCTCTTCCCTTGTTCAATGCTGGCAGTACCAGAAAACCAAGTGAGTTTGTTGCTTAGTGTTTATTAAATTAGGCTCTTCCCCTTCTATGACGGTTCGAACTGTGGTGCATAGTTGCTACCCAAGGTAGTTCTGAAAAATAATTTAAGTGTACCACTTAATTAATCAATAAATTGAATTTGCTAAAGGAAAAGGGAGTTGGGTTATTCTTTTGAAGTGTCTATTGTGTGGTTCTGAATATATGGGTGGTAGTAAATGTGGTTCTGGTGGTCTTGTTGTTTATTTGGTGACCCATATGTTAGGATTATTATTTGTTTACTTAAATATATATATATATATATATATTTTAGTCCTTTTGGATTTCTATATGCATCCCATCCTTATTGAACAACATGTGTAAAAACCACCATTTCATGGGGGAGGGTGTCTTTCCCAAAATATCAATTAGGAAATGGATAGAAGGTTACTGACCTTCTTCCTCACACTCTATTTTAGTTCTTAATGATAAACTGTATCTGAGTAGGCTATATTGGCTTCATGATTACAATAGTCTCATATCCTTAGGGCCAGGTTTGTTTTCCCAAGTGTCTACAGGATGAGTCCCAAGTGTCTTCATTCGAGAGGTGTGGTTGTGGCCCAAGTGTCTGCAAGCGGGATTTTGTGTGTGGTTAGAGGCCCAAGTGTGTGTGGGTAGGCTGAGGTAGTGGGACTGTGTTTTCAAAGAATTGTAGTTTCAACACGTTAGCCATTAGGGATGAGCAGTTTACATGTACGAAAGTAGTGCGGGGTACCCAAATGTCTATGTTCTGATACTACTACTATACTCGGCATGCATCATTTCTTGAGTGTTTCGTGGTGAGGCCGGGCCGGTTTGTACTCCATGGTATGTTCATGAGGTTATACTATTCTCTCAAATGGATATTATTATGTTCCCCTACTATTGAACAGGTAGCATTGGTTTTCCTACTGAGTATACTTGTATAATCACCCTATGTCTGTAAAACCACTTTCTGGTTTCCATGAGTAGTTTGAGGACCATGCTGGAACTTACATTCTCAAGTGTCATGATAGTTTCTATGTTGCAGCATAGTCTCTTTTCGGTACTTGTTTTAGTACTTCAGTTGTACTTTTGTAGCAATTTATGTTAGAAAATGCATATGGGAATGGAATTTTGCTTTAATTTTATATTTACATTAGTTTTTTTTGTTATTTCACAATCTTACGTCCCAATCCTATTTTTCAATAAAAAGTGTAATGCCTTCCTTTTTTTCTAATATTCTATACCCTTGGTTATAGTCTCCAGATTGGGGCTCATTATAGGTGGGACTCAGGGGTAATTATATATTCCTCATCTTAACGAAAGAAGGGGGTGGCAGTTTGTTGTCACTTCCCTCATCTCAAATAAGGTTAGTCCTGACTGAATGGTATCAAAGTCAAGTTGATAGATTTGATGGGGTTCAGAGTTAGGCATATTGAAAATTGCATGGGATGGTAGGGAAATGGTGTTAGGTAAACATGGTGGGTAAGATAGGATAGGGGAGACTAGCTAAGACATGGTATTTTAGGACCCCCCATGATCTGATGTAAGTACATTCAGCGTACCGAATGACCAATTAAGGCTGCACTAATTATTGGGTAGATACCCATGGAAAGGTACATGCATCATAATGACTTGTGTTCTTCTGTGTCTTGATTTTTTTTTGAATTTCAAATAAATGATGATTTAAAATGATTTTTGTAAAAGAAAAAAATACATACTACCCATGATTATGATTTTCTTGATTACCTCTTCTAGCAATGACACCCGGACATTGCCCACACATGGTATAGGAAGTTGAGGCACATCATGATGACCAAATTATTCAGCGGAGGGACGATTGAGATGTTGATTCAATAAGGTTTTCCTTATGACTTTTCCATTTCTTCTTATTTTGAAAATCACAAACACCTTGCCTTTTGGAAAATTGTTTTCCTACTGAAAATTGTTTTCTTAAGGAAAATTTCTTTTATATGGAAAATCGCTTTTATAAGAAAAACTATTCGTATCATGTTTTCACCCTATTTTTTCTTAAGTATTAAATTTGGATTCACTTCTATTTTCTCGTAATCGTTGAAACTTTTATATGAAGCATTCTGTTTTAGGATCCAAATTCTGGATAAGAACTGTAAGGAAGTTTCACTCCAAATTCCAGAATAGAACTGTGAAAAAGATTCATTCCGAATTTCGGATATAGTTTTAATCCAGATTCAGGATACGAATTCTTATGAAGTTCGATAACGAATTCTCAATATGAATTCTAATGATTAATTCTCATTACAAATTCTAATGAGGAATTATCACTATGAATTCTAATGAGTAATTCTCATTACGAATTCTGATGAGGAATTCTCATTACGAATTCTGATGAAGAATTCTCATGACAAATTCCGATGAAGAATAATCATTCTGAATTCTCATTCCGAATTCACCTATTAAACAGAATCTGATCATATTTATTTTATACACTCTGAATTAATTCAGACTCCGAAAAATATTTTGGTTAGACTCTGAACATTTATTCTGCTTACACTTCTATAATTTGTGTACTATTTATTATTTTCTTTACACTCCGAACCTTCACTCCAAAGCTTTCATTCTGACATTTTGATTTAGACTTTAAAACAATGTCATACATTCTGTTACACTTGTTTTGTTATAAAACGATGTCATCTATTTTGTTATAAACTAACCGTTTTCTAAGTGACATGTGTACAGGTCCTTCCGATCTTTAAGGAAAATGTGCCGTTGGGAAGGAGGCCGACCTTACCTATAAATAGGAGCTCATTTGAAAGAGCTCGGTGCTGAAGGGAAAAAAGGCTGACAGATCGTCGACTCATGTGATTACATGCTTGAAGTGATTTCTAGAGAGAGAGGCTCTTATTAACTCTCAAATCTTCATGCGACTCCAAATGTTGGTGATTACATTCGGGGGATTCCGAGGATAGGAAGACAGAGGTGCCGACTACCTTAAAGTTCGACGGCTTCCTTGCTGAGTAAGACAGAGGTTGCCAACTACCTTGAAGTTGAGGTCTTGCGGGGTAGCAAGACAGAGGCTCCGATCTTCGTATCGAGGGCTTACCCTGGTGTGGGTTAGATAGACTTTCTTGAAAGTATAAATCAAGGGACCTTTATCCATGGTTGTTGGATACCCTTCTCATTGGGTTAAAAGACTTATATCTTGTTACTTGTAGTTCTACTACTTGTTTATATTCTGCTGCATTTTGTATTTTAAGGAAAGTATAACTTTCTTATACTTCCTTACTTGTACTCTGTTTCATTTAGATTCTATACGCTTTAAGGTAGAATCTCATATTGTAATCTTTTATTAAGATTCTATTTCTGAAACCATATTTCCGGAACCTACTTTCGAAATCTCTTTCCAAGTTTGCATTCAGTGTTAGAGGATTTGTGAATTTTCTTAGTTTAACTTTGTTAATCTTTTCCCTTTCCTTTGCTTTAGGAAAACATAGTTATTCATACCTAACTTTAAAAGGTTTCAAAGGAATTTTTAAAGTTTACAATTCACCCCCTCTTGTAAATTGAGCATCTATATCACTATTTCGATCCTACAATTGGTATCAAAGGAGGTCTCTGAAATACTAATACTTACGAAAAAGTTTTTCTTTCTCACTTTATCATTCCGAACTTTCATATTCCGAACTTTGCTGTTACGAATCTTTGCTACTAACAAGTTTGTGTGTACAAGGTTATTTTATGTATGACAGGAATTAATGTTGGATCGATTGATAATCCGAATCCTACAAGACCACCAATCATTGATGGTAATGATTATGAATACTGGAGAGATGGTATGAAGACCTTTGTTATCAATACTGGAGTGGATAACATTGTTATGATTACTAGTGATTATAAAATTCCTGAAAAGGAATTTAGAACATTTACTAACCAGGAAAATCAAGAACATTAACTTAATTATAAGGTACGCAATACTTTACTGTGTTTAATGACTCGAAATATATATAGCCAAATTTCTTCTTGTGAAGCAGCTAACTGTATCTGGAAGAAGTTAGAGGTTACACACTTTGGAACTTCTAAAGTGATTGAGACTAGGAGAGCTATGCTTAGAGCTGAATATCATGGCTTCAATTTTCCTTATGGTGAACCAATTTGTAAAGTTCAATAGAGATTTATGACTATCATCAACAGCCTACAATCTATGGGGGATAAAGGTCTAGATGATTAAGCTCTTGTGGATAAGATAATTGATATTATGCCCAATGAATGGGAATCCAAGAGAACAGGTATAGATGAAAACAGGAAAGTCACTCAAATTACTCTTGATGAGTTACATGGAACTCTTCTACAACATGAAACCAGAATGAAGAGAGATGCTGACAACATCACGAAGAAGAATGGAAATGGTACTGTTGCTTTTACAACAACTTCAAATCAGATGAAAGCTAAGACTCCTGAGAGAGTAACCAGATCCAAGTCTAAGAATGTTATTTTTCAATCCGAATCTATTGAGAGTGAAGTCTCTGAAAATGAATTAGCAGATCTTGCTCGAAGGATGAACAAGATAGATGGTCAGGGAAATTTTCAATCTAAGTATAAGAAAAAGGACAGGAAATATAAGAAAGATGGAGAAGTTACTTGTTATGAATGTAAGAGAGCTGGACATATTAGACCAGATTTACCTATGCTCAAAAAGAAAGAAAGGAAAGAAAAGTATTCAGACAGAAACAGGAAGAAATATTATAAAGAAAAAGGTAAGAATGTTTTGAAAGCGAATGACACCTGGAGTGCCAGTGGTGGTGACTCTTCAGATGAATCAACTGATTATGAATCTTTAGGACAGAAGAATCTTGGTCTTATAGCCAGATTACCTATTGATAATCATTGCCTTATGGCTAAGGTACAAAATGCTGAATCATTGACCAATGATTCTTTAAACTCTAATAATAGTAATTATTATAACTCTTCTGATGAATAATCTTCTTCTGATGAAGAATATACTTTAACTACTTATGAATAAGTATCTAGGTTTGCTGAACTTCTTGAAATTGAGAATTCCAAACTCAATAAAAAACTTGATAAGGAAAACTTTAGGAATTATATTCTTACAAAAGAGATATCAGATCTTTCTAAAGATCTTAATAAGAAAAATTCTGATTTTGAAAGTATTTCAAAAAATCTTGAGGAAGTAAATTCTGAGAAGAATAAACTTTATAAAGAGTTAGAAAAAATAATTTTTAATAAAAATGTTTTCGAACCTAGCTCTAAAACTAATGATTTTGAGGATAAAAGCTTTGTTGTAAAACTCAAGTCCAAAACTTTTTTCTTTACAGAAGTGTTTATCAAACTTTACCCATGGTATGGAAAATTTTCATAAAATGTATTCTCAAATACGACCTTTAAGAAATAAATCCGGATTTGGTTATACCCATGAAAAAACCAATTTTTAGTAAAAATTATTTTGTTCCTCAAAGTGCCCCATTTTGTACCAAGTGTCAATGTGGTGGTCACTGGGCAAAGAATTGTTCCTTAAACAAAACCCAATCTCTAGGATTTCACAAATCTTACTTTTCTAAGAATATGTGGGTTCCTAAAATTTTATTATCTAGAAATCTCGGATCCAAACAAGTATGGATTTCAAAAGTCTAATTCTCTTCTTGATTTCAGGAAAATAAGTAGATTACCAGCAACAATACATGGTATATGGATAGTCGATGTTCTTGGCACATGACAGGTAATAAAATCTATTTTGAAAAGATTATCAAAACGAAAGGAGGAAAGGTAACTTTCGGAGATAATGCTAAGGGTGAGATTGTTGGTATTGGTAATATTGTTTTTCTTGGTAAAAACTTGATTTCAAATGTTCTTTTTGTTAAAGGTATTAGGCCCAACCTCATTAGCATAAGTCAGTTATGTGATGAAGGTTACCTTGTGAATTTTAGGAATGATAAGTGTTTAGTTCACAATTCGAAGGATGAATTTATTCTCTCAGCCACGAGTCAAGAGAATGATTACACTCTAAACTTAGAAGACATCAGAAGCCAAGATTTACCTTGCCTAAGTGCAATGGACTATCATACCTGGTTATGGTATAGAAGACTAGGACACTGTATTCTCAGGAACCTATGTAAACTCTCTAAGAAGAAACTAGTTAAGGATCTACCGTAGCTTAGATTTGATTCTTCTAAAGTTTGTGATCCTTGTCAATATGGAAAGCAACATAAATCTAGTTTTAAATCAATCGGTAAAGTCTCAACAATAGATGCATTAATGTTAGTGCACATGGATCTTTTTGGTCCAACACAAACTAGAAGTATTGGAAGAAAATAGTATGTGTTTGTTCTAGTTGATGATTACAGTAGATTTAGTTGGGTCTATTTTCTAGCAAAGAAATCCGATGCTTTTTCCTATTTCAAAAGTTTTAGAGCTCAAGTTAAAAATGAGAAAAACCTTCCATTGAAAACTATTCATAGTGATCATGGAGAAGAATCTCAGAATTCTGATTTTGAAACTTTTTGTAGTAAGAAAGGTATTACTAACAATTTTTCATCACCTAGAACTCCTCAACAGAATTGTGTAGTTGAAAGAAGAAATAGAATTTTTCAAGAGATAACTAGAACCATGTTGAGTGAATATTCTATTGCTAGACATTTCTAGGCTAAAGCTATAAGTACTTCTTGTTATACTATAAATCGAGTTTTGATCAGACCTTTTCTTAATAAAACACCTTATGTGTTATGGAATGGTAGAAAACCCACACCATCTTACTTCATGGTTTTTGGTTGCAAAGTATTCATTTTGAATACTAAAGATAACTTACATAAATTCACACCAAAATCTGATGAAGGGATTTTCTTAGGCTATTCCACAACCTCTAAGGCTTATAGAGTTTTTAATAAAAATACTTGCACTGTTGAAGAAACAGTACATGTAAAATTTGATGAGTCAGATCCTTTTGTTTTTAAACCATCCATACCTACATCCTCGGATGTGTTTTCAAAAACTGATTATCAACCTTTGATAGAAGAACCTTCTAATAAGGATAATGTTCTAGAAGATGTTTCTGAAACATTTACTCCAGAAGACTTTCTACCCTATGTTGATGAACAGGTTTTACAAAACCCAAATCAGGTGTTTCTTATGAATCATCCCAGTGATAGTATCATTGGTGATGTAAATCAACCTGTAAGGACTAAAAGATCCTTAAGAAATGAAGTAGAACATCTAGCATTTCTTTCCCAATTAGAACCTAAAAGCACTGGTGAAGCTTTAGGTGATGATGATTGGATCAAAGCCATGCAAGATGAACTAAATGAATTCGAAATGAATAAAGTCTGGACCATGGTTGAAAGACCTATGTAAACATCTGTTATTGGAGTAAAATGGGTCTTCAGAAATAAATGTGATGAAAATGGAGTCATTGTTAGAAATAAATCTAGACTTGTTGCTAAAGGCTATAATCAGCAAGAGGGAATAGACTATGAAGAAACCTATGCTCCAGTAGCTAGACATGAATCTATCCATATTCTACTTGCTTTTGCAGCATTCTTTAATTTCAATTTTTTTCAAATGGATGTGAAATGTGCTTTTATTAAAGGTTATGTTCAAGAGGAAGTTTTTGTTGAACAACCGCCTGGCTTTGAAGATAAAAAACATCTAGATCATGTTTTTAGACTTACCAAAGCTTTGTATGGTCTTAAACAAGCCCCACGAGAATGGTATGATAGACTCACTGGATTTTTACTTCAAAATAACTATGTTAAGGGAAATGCAGATCCAACCCTTTTTAAAAAGAAAGATAAGAAAAATGTTTTCATTGTTCAAATTTATTTTGATGACATTATATTTGGTTCAACTCATCAATCTTTGACTGACTCTTTTGCAAGTCTAATGAAATCTTAGTTTGAAATGAGTATGATGGGTGAATTAACTTTTTTCCTTGGTTTTCAAATTTCGCAAAAACTATAAGGAACCTACATATCTCAACATAAGTATATTAAAGATCTTCATAAAAAGTATGGTTATGATAATACTACGAGTATAAGTACTTCTACTGGTACTTCAAACTCTTTAGATCTTGATGAAGCTGGAAAACCAGTAGATAGAACATCTTTTAGAGGTATTATTGGATGTTTACTTTACTTAACAGCTAGTCGACCAAACATAATGTTTTTAGTATGCTTATGTGCAAGATATCAATCCAATCCTAAGGAATCTTACTTAAAGGCAGTAAAAAGAATTTTTCGCTACGTTAAGGGAACCATGGATCTATGATTATTTTATACGTCTGGAAATGACTTTGTTCTAAAAAGCTTTTCTAATGCTGAATTTGGTGGATGTAGAATAGATAGAAAGTGTACATCCAGAAATTTTCATTTCTTAGGAGATTCACTAGTTTCTTGGTCCTGCAAGAAGCAACATTCTGTAGAACTTTCCACTGCTGAAGCTGAATATGTAGCAGCTGGATGTTCTTGTGCTCAAGTGTTGTGGATGCAACACACACTCACAGATTATTGCTTGAGTTTTACTAAAACTCAAATTTTGTGTGATAACACAAGTTCCATTGCTCTTAGTAAGAATCCTGCACATCACTCCCGTGCAAAACACATAGATATTACGCATCACTTTCTTAGGGATCACACACTTAAAGGAGATTTTATTCTTCTGTTTATTGGAACGCAAGATCAACTTGCTGATATTTTCACAAAATCTTTGTCTTCTGATAGATTTGAATATATTAGACAGAAGTTAGGAATGATAATTATTAGGTAATCCTCCTTAATTAACTTTCTGTTGAAAAATTCTCCTTACAGCAATACACTACTTTTTCATAGAGGGAGTACATTTGTTTGATAGAATTAAAAAGTTTTTCAAAAATTTGTTTTCAAACTTTTCGGAACGTAGATTTCCGGAATGGAATTTCCAGAACTACAATTTTCCAGAATAGATATTTTCATATAAGAAAACTTCTAAAAATAGAAATTTTCGTATTAAAAAACTTCCTGAATGGAAAATTTCATACTCGTATTTTCATAACGAGATATTCATACCAAATCCTTAATATTTTTTTTAAAACTATCGTACTAAGTTTTTCTTTATTAAGTTTATTTTTCGTAATGAGTTTTACAAACTATTTCATAGTAAAGTTTTTTTACCAATTACGAATAATCCTCCTAAGCCAATCTGAAAGGTATGATTTCCTTACTTAGGTTTTCGTAGTCATATTTAACTTTCTGGCATTTTCTTGTATAATGTTTTCGGATTATAGTTTTCTTAAATTCTCTGTTTTAATAAAAACCTCAAAAAGATCAGATTCAAGTTTTCTAGAGAATTGGTTTTCAACCGTCAGATATGATCTCACCTTATCATAACTGTTCGATCAACCAAGGAAGTTGAACCATCATTTCAGTGCCTATATAAAGGGGACCCAAATGCTTGTCCCACATCGATTTCAAGCTCCAACGTCCCAAAGCTCTGCCTCTCTGTTTTAAGGCCATTCCGAAATTTCTCCGTTCTGAACTTCTCATAGGTCATCAGATCCGAATGTCTGTGGAGTTAGCTTCTCAAGAAATGTCATCCACCAAGCCTATTTCACAATGGATAGTTTATAGAGAAAGGCTAGTCCATCCGGATTTCTTCAACAACTATGATTCTCTTATTTCGAAGAACATTAAGTTGAATGGTTGTGAAGATATTTCTGTGTCCAAACCGGGGAACCAAGAGGATGTTTTTTCGGAGTTACTTATTGAGTTATATGAATCAGTTTCCTTCTTTCAGGAAGATAATAGGGATAAGTTTTCTTTCATGTCTTATAGCAAGACTTAAAAGCTTTCTTATAATAAGGCAGCAAGCATGGTAGGGCAGACTTATGAAGGAGAAGCCGAATTTATTTCTCATGTGTTGTCGGACTCTAAGGGGTGCTTCGACAAAGAACAAGCCTTGAAAACTCTCGGAATCTCAGATGACAAAGCTCCTAAGATTGCTAGTTTGCCTAAATATTTCTGGATTCTAGAGTTGTGGGTGAAAGGGTTTATCGTACCGAGGAAAGGTGATAAAGACAGTTTGAAGAAGAGTGAGATCTATATCTTAGATTTCCTGATAAACCTAAGGAAGTTCAACTTCCTGAGACACATTCTTATAACCATTGAAAATCATAAGAAAGGAAATCTCAGAGCCCAGATCGTAATGTACCCAACAATTTTATTGAGGTTGATAGTTCGGTGCCTTGAGTCTTTCAAGGCAGCTTGCAGATCTATGCCAAGGGTTTGTAAAATTTTTTTGGACAGTGATGATACCCTTAAGAGGATGGATGTGGATTTCAATAAGTAGACTGGTGAGTTCTTTGATTTACCAAATCAAGAAGATGTGGCTCCGAAGTTTTCTGAACCGGAATCATCCAAACCAGTAAAGAAAAGAAAGTTGAAAGAAGTTCCAGTTGAAGTTGAGGATCCTAAAGCTAAGGAAGTTCAAAACACACCTCCCAAACCAAAGAAGAAGAAGGCCTATCCTGATCAGGTTGTTGCGAAGTGGAGAGAAGATAAATAGAAAAGGAAAGAAAAAGATCCGCAGTTCGAATTAGACCTTGCGGAGGCTAAGGCCTTGAAGGAAAAAACTACTGATGAGCTTGAAAAACAAGTAAAGGAAAAGAAGATCAAGAAGAAGATGTGCCTCTCATTTCTTTTTTTGTTATTACTAATTTTTCAGGTACTTTGTTATTTTTTTACATTCCCTCAATTTCTTTTTGAAAATCACAAAGGGGGAGAAGGAAAAGATCCTTAAGAAAAATAAGAACTCCAATGAGAGTTTATCAAAAGGGGAGAAAGAAAAGATCCTTAAAGGAAAAAGAACTCTAATAAGAGACTATCTAAGTGGGGGTTTCATTAAAGAAGGCTTTTTTAATCATAATGAAATGTCACTCTGGAAATCTAGAATACGATCCTTAGAGTTTCAAAGCCTAAGGGAGAGTTAGTCGTATTCATCAATTTCCTTAAATCCAAGGGCGATAAGCCTTAATTTTTTCTTTCTTCTTAGAATTTTTTTTCCTAAGGATTTTTGTGCTTTCCAAAAAGGGGGAGATTGTTTAGTCAATAAGGTTTTCCTTATGAATTTTCCAATCCTTCTTATCTTGAAAATCACAAACACCTTACCATTAGGAAAATTTTATTCCGAAGGAAAATTGTTTTCTTAAGGAAAATTGCTTTTATAAGGAAAATCACATTTATAAGAAAAACTATCCTTATCATGTTTTCACCTAGTTTTTTCTTAAGTATGAAATTCAGATCCACTTCTATTTTCTCGGAATCGTTGAATCTTTGATATGAAGCATTCTGTTTTAGGATCCGAATTCTGGATAAGAACTGTAAGGAAGTTTCACTCCGAATTCCAGAAGAGAACTGTGAAAAAGCTTCATTCCTAATTTTGGATACAGTTTTAATCCTAATTTAGGATAAGAATTCTTATGAAGTTTGATAACGAATTCTCAATACGAATTCTAATGATTAATTCACATTACGATTTCTAATGAGGAATTCTCACTAAAAATTCTAATGAGTAATTCTCATTACGAATTCTGATGAGAAAATCTCACTACGAATTCTGATGAAGAATTCTCATTAAGAATTCTGATGAAGAATTATCATTCTGAATTCTCATTCCGAATTCACCTATTAAACATAATCTGATCATCTTTTTTTTATACACTCGGAATTAATTCAGACTCCGAAAAATATTTTGGTTAGACTCCGAACTTTTATTCTGCTTACACTTCTATAATTTGTCTACTCTTTATTATTTTCATTACACTCCGAACCTTCACTCCGAATATTTCATTCCGAACTTTTGAGTTAGACTTTAAAACGATGTCGTACATTCTGTTACACTTGTTTTGTTATAAAATGATGTCGTCTATTTTGTTATAAACTAACCGTTGTCTAAGTGACACGTGTACAGGTCCTTCCGATCTTTAAGGAAAATATGACCGTTGGGAAGGAGGTCGACCTTACCTATAAATATGAGCTCATTTGAAAGAGATCGGTGCTGAAGGGCAAAAAGGATGACAGATCTTCGACTCATGTGATTATATGCTTGAAGTGATTTCTAGAGAGAGAGGCTCTTATTAACTCTCAAAGCTTAGTGCGACTCCGAATGTTGGTTATTACAGTCGAGGGCTTCCGAGGATAGGAAGACAGAGGTGCCAACTACCTTAAAGTTCGAGGGCTTCCATGCTGAGGAAGATAGAGGTTGCCAACTACCTTGAAGTTGAGGGCTTGCGGGGTAGCAAGACAGAGACTCCAATCTTCGTATCGAGATCTTACCCTGGTGTGGGTAAGATAGTCTTTCTTGAAAGTATAAATCAAGGGACCTTTATCCAAGGTTTTTGGATACCATTCTCTTTGGGTTAAAATATTTATATCTTATTACTTGTAGTTCTACTACTTGTTTATATTCTGCTGCATTTTGTATTTTAACGAAAGTATAACTTTCTTATACTTCCATACTTGTACTCTGTTTCATTTAGATTTTATATGCTTTAAGGAATAATCTCATATTTTAATCTTTTGTTAAGATTCTATATCTGGAACCATATTTTCGGAACCTACTTTCGAAATCTCTTTCCAAGTTTGCATTCAGTGTTAGAGGTGTTGTGAATTTACTTAGTTTAACTTTGTTAAACTTAGCCCTTTCCTTTGCTTAAGGAAAACATAGTTATTCATAACTAACTTTAAAAGGTTCCGAAGGAATTTTTGAAGATTACAATTCACCCCCCTCTTGTAAATTGAGCATCTACATCACTATTTCGATCCTACACGAGATGTGGAAGATGTTTTTTGGAAAAAGTTCCTTAGCGATTTCAAACGGATGTCCCTGGGAATGTACGAAGGAAGCGTTTCAAACTCAGAGGAGGAGGGGTATCTTGACTGTATGATATTCATCTTGACCATTGTATATGCTTCGAGGGACTACCATGTTCCACTAGAAGTGATCTAGATGCGAGGAACGGCACGTCAGTGGTAGGGGAATTACCTTAGGGAGAGGAAAGAGACCAATGTATCATCATATAACATTGAGAAGGAGTTTCTAGAAGAGTTCCTTACCTTGACAGTGATGGCCAGTAATAGGTAGGAGAGACAATACCTCAAGTGGGGTAGTATGTTAGTGAGGGATATGGGGATGAAGATCAAGGATCTCTTATGATTTTCTCCGGATCTCTTTCCATATGAGGAGTCTTGGGAAAGACGGTTGCAAGAGGCACTCTGACTTTCTCTTCATTATGATGTCACTCCCATTACCCTAAAAAAATACGTAGAAGTTCAAAAGAAAGCCGATGTAGTGGATATGATTCACTCTGAGGGAGGTGTACCATGAGAGGTGATCCAGTGATGTTCGTCAAAGGGGAAAGCAGAACAGCATGTCTCCAACATCATGGCCTTCCAGGTTTCGACTTTTGGGGAGTAGGCCTCAATAGTTCTAGTTCGGATATCCTAGTCCCCATCCTTTCCCCATGGGCTAGGGATAGAGAAGAATTGTATGTGGAGTTCGTGGACATCATTGAAACTGTTTCCCAGTTTTATCGTAGTTTGGTGGGGGTGGGTAGGTTCAACACCCACCTCAGGAGTAGCAGTTTCCAGTCAGACCTTTTCAACAAAAAAGGCAATGAGATCCCCCTCCACTGAGGGTAGACATTGATGGAGGATCCCAACCTCAGGGTTCTCCTCAATGAAATCAACTAGGGTGTGTTCTAGGAGGCGTTAGATATAATAGGGGTAGGGGAGCTGGACGTGGGAAGTTCCACACCATCAGGGTAGCAATTCTAGTGGGGTCAGAGGGTTTTATGTTGTGATGAATTTGTTTACTACTATTGTGTGTGAATTGTTTGATTCAATATCTCTGCACTCATTTTTTGTGCCTAGTCAAAACCATGCCTTGAAACTAGACAATGAGAGACTTTCTACACCCTTATTGTTGACTATGCCAATTTTAGGTCAGGCTAGTTTGTTTGATCATACTATGGATGTTGATTTTTTTGGGGCCACGTAAGTCCGGTGGAGATCTTATTCTTATATTGATGAATCCTTAAAATTTCATCTTAGGAAGTTATAGGTAGTTTTCTATGCATGGTATTATTTATTACATCTAAAAACCAATTATTTTTTATTGTTTGGATGGCTATCTTGTAGTTTTCATCAGTGAGAGGGGCTGTTAGGTGGGATGTCGGTGTGTGGAGGGTCATCTCCCCATGTCATCTAGTCTGCTAGTTGGATCAGTAGATGAAGAGATATAAGAGGTATTAAGGGATGTCAAAGAGTTCGTGGATGCCGTCCTAGAGGATTTTGTGTCCCTACCACCTTGACATGTCACTAAGTTAAAAATAGAATTGCAACCTGATGCCCGTCTAATTTTGATAGCTCCCTATCGAATGGCGCCTTCTGAGTTGTCGGAGTTGCAGATTCAGGTTGAAGACCAGATGAACAAGGGCTTTATATGGCTGAGTCTGTCTCCATGGGGTTCTCCAGTACTATTCATGAAGAAGGTAGATGGTGTTCTAATATTGTGCATAGACTACTGGAGACTGAATCATGTGATGGTAAAGAACTGTTACCCCCTCCTGAGGATCGATGATCTTTTTTACTAGCTAAAGGGAGCATGTTGTCTCTTTATGATTGATCTATGATCTTGATATCACCAATTGATGGTGAAGTATGGTGACATCCCAAAGATTGCATTCAGGTTTAGGTATGGGAACATCATGTTTGTGGTCATGTCTTTCAGTGTTACAAATCTACCAGCTATGTTCATGGGGATCATGAACTCTGGCTTTCACAAGTTCCTGGACCAGTTCATTTTCATGTTCATCAACAACATCATGATCTACTCGTAGTCAGAGGAGGAGAACTCTGATCATTTGAGGAAATTCTTATAGGTCCTTTGACACCAATGAATCTACGGGATGTTTTCCATGTATATTTTCTTGACAAGATAGGTGAACTTCCTCGAACATGTAGTGTCTCAGCAATGGATAGTAGTGAACCCATCAGAGGTTGAGGTGGTTGTTTCTTGGGCAGCACCCAAGAACATGGTTGAGGTTCATAACTTCATGGGACTATAGGGATATTACTATAGATTTCTATGTGACATCTCCCATGTTGTGGCTCTATTAGCAGCCTTTACTAGGAAAGATCATGCCTTTTGTGGTGTCATAAGTGTTAGGAATATTATAGCTACCTGAAGGGTTAGATGGTTAGTACTCCAATGCTTAGTATTCTAGAATAAGGGGTGATTTTTGAGGTGTTATGTGAGTCCTACATCTTAGGATTGAGGTGTCTGATGACGCAACATCGAGGAGTGATCTCTTATGGTTCCCAAAAGTTATGCCTCCATGAACATAACTACGCCACCCTTGATCTAGATCATTCATCAATTGTATTCACGCTGAAGTTGTGGTGAAAATACCTCATCGGAGAGTAGTTTATTATCTTTTATGGATCACAAGAGATTTAGGTATATCTTCTCCCAGTGAGACCTGAACATGCAGTGTCAAATGTGGATGGTGTTTCTATAGGACTATGACTTTGATATCTCTTACACTCTTGGAAAAGGGAATTTTTTGGGTGATGCCTTAAGTAGAATGTCATTGAAGGAGGTAGTTCGGGAATCTATGGATTCTTGAAAGGAAATGGAGGACATGGATACTTTGTGTTTGGATGCGATATTCTATGGTGGTTGATAATTTCTGTTACAAATGACAGTGTATTATTACTTTTTATAAATGGTGAAGGAGTCTCAGTAGGGGGACATAGAAACTGGAGAGAAGTGTGATCGTGTTGAACCGGGTGATTCATCATAAGGATGAATAGAGGATGGTTAGAATTAGATTTTTTTCTGTAAGAATCTATTGGTTCTAGCAGAAATGTGTGAGGGAATTCTCTGTGAGTTCTATATAACACACTTGGTGGTGATTCCAAGAGTTTTTAAATGTACCTAGGATTGAGGGAACATTTTTGGTGGCCCGGGGTGAAGCAGGTAGTGCTGGAGTTTGTGGAATGGTGCTTGGTGTGAAAAAAAGTGAAGGTTGAGCACCAAGTTCCATCAGTCTATTGAATCCCATAGAAATTCCCAAATGGAATGGGGATGACATATCAGTGGATTTCCCAATAGGCACTAGTGCAAAAAATGTTTTTTACGTCAACATTTTTTACGTCGGTTATATAAAACCGACGTCATAATATGTAAAACAAGGTTTTTTAGGTCGGTTATTTAATAACCGACGTAAAAACCTGTGTTTAGTACACATTTAACGTCGGTTATTTTTATAACCGACGTTATTAATCATGCGGCTTCGTTTTTTACGTCGGTTATACATTAACCGCCGTAAAAAAACAGAAGTGGGGGGTGTTTGTTACGTCGGTTATTCAATAACCGACGTAACAAATCGACATATGTACGAGTTATTACGTCGGTTATAGAATAACCGACGTAAAAAAACGCGGATTTTGAGCCCTTTATAACGTCGGTTATAAAATAACTGACATAAAAAAAGAATCGGAGGAAGGTTTTTACGTCGGTTATTGAATAAACGACGTTATAAATGTTTTTAAAAAAATTATAACGTCGGTTATTGAATAACCGACGTGATTACTCATTTAAAAATTTACCCAGACCCATGGATTGTCATTCGCGAGTTTACCTTCGACAGTCGCGACTCGTCTCTCTCGCGCGTAAACCCGAATCGGCTCGTCCATTTCATTGGTTTAGATTCGTTTTGCGATCATCGTTTCTCATATTTAATCTCCTCGGATCAATCATCTAAACTTGCAGCACTCAGGTAATCCTCCCACTCGTTCGTTTTTTTTTTTCGCGGAGAGTATATATATGTGTGTTGTGATTTTTTTGTTGAAACTAGCTAAGATTCTTCGATTGCGAACCCTTTTAACTCGTTTTGGCACCATAATCTTATTTATCATCCCTAGATCTATTCGTTCGACTTGTAATATTGACTAATTTTATGATTTCACTAATTTTTCATCGTTTTCTTTAAATCCCCGAGAGGGTTGGGGCGTGTCCATTTGGATGGGTTTCCCTTTTACAGTTGTTACTACTTTATTCACACACAACCATGGCATAGGTGCATGGATTTGGGATCACATCACCATTTTCACCCCCTGCAAACAAAGTTTCACGAGGAGGACTCGCCAGATTTCCCCTCGGCATGTTAAAAATTTTAGATACCCTCTTTTCAGCAAGTAAAGAATTAACTAGTTTTTTCTTCACTACTTATCCTAAACAAATAAAACCACCATTCTTTCTAGAACCTCTACTAGATCCATTGCATCCATCAACATACATATTTGGATCTAAAATCATCCCTTAAGCCTTATGTTCGATGCTATCATCCTTTACTGATCTATAGAAAATATGATGGTCTGCTAAGATCTCCATTTAAAAGTCAAACCCCACCAATTATTCATCCTCATCATGAGAAAATGTCACAACATCTGAATTTCTGATTCAATCTCTTAGGTCACTGAACAAACATTAACTCCTTCAAATCCACACCTGGAATAGACAACCTAATGTTGAGTTCCATCTATATCTATTGAAACTCAGTTCTTCCTCCACACCTAAAAACATTCTTTGAATGGCCCAACTTCTTGTTATGGTAAATTTTCAGTGATTCCAGGGGGGTGGGAGGGCTATCAAGAGGGTTGGGGGGTGTCCAGGGGGGTGTCCAAGGGGGTAGGGTGTGGGGGGTGGTGTCCAGGAGGGGTGGGGGCTGTCCAGAGGGGTCGGGGGGTGTCCAGGGGGTTTACAAGGGGGTGGGTGGGTGTGGGGGGATGTCCAAGGGTGTGGGTGGGTGTTGGGGGGTGTCCAGGGGGGTGTCCAAGGGGGTAGGGGGTGGGGGTGGTGTTTAGGAGGGGTGGGGGCTGTCCAGAGGGTTGGGGGTGTCCAGGGGGGTGTCCAAGGAGGTCGGGGGTGGGGGATTGTGTCCAGGAGGGGTGGGGGTGCTTTCTAGAGGGGTCGGGGGCTGTCCAGAGGGGTCGGGGGGTGTCCAGGGTGGTGTCCAAGGGGATGGGTGGGTGTGGGGGGCTGTCCAAGGGGGTGGCGGCCAGTCCAGAGGGGTCGGTGGGGTGTCCAGGGGGTGTCCAAGGGGTTGGATGGGTGTGGGGGGATGTCCAAGTGGGTGGCGGCCTCTCCAGAGGGTATTTGGGGTTGTCCGGGTGGGTTGGTGGGGGGGTTGTCCAGAGGGTTGGGGGATGTCCAGGGGGGTGTCCAAGGGGGTAGGGGGTGGGGGGTGGTGTCCATGAGGGGCGGGGGGTTGTCCAGAGGGGTCGGGGGTGTCCAGGGGGGTTTACAAGGGGGTGGGTGGGTGTGGGGGGCTGTCCAAGGGTTTGGGTGGGTGTTGGGGGGTGCCCAGGGGGGGGGGTGTCCAAGGGGGTAGGGGGTGGGGGTGGTGTTTAGGAGGGGTGGGGGCTGTCTAGAGGGTTGGGGGGGTGTCCAGGGGGGTGTCCAAGCAGGTCGGGGGTGGGGGTTGTGTCCAGGAGGGGTGGGGGTGCTTTCTAGAGGGGTCGGGGGCTGTCCAGAGGGGTCGGGGGGTGTCCAGGGTGGTGTCCAAGGGGATGGGTGGGTGTGGGGGCTGTCCAAGGGGGTGGCGGCCTGTCCAGAGGGGTCGGTGTGGTGTCCAGCGGGGGTGTCTAAGGGGGTGGATGGGTGTGGGGGGCTGTCCAAGTGGGTGGAGGCCTCTCCAGAGGGTATTTGGGGTTGTCCGGGTGGGTGGGGGGGGGGGGGGGGGCTGCCCGGAGGGTTGGGGGATGTCCAGGGGGTGTCCAAGGGGGTAGGGGGTGGGGGTGGTGTCCAGGAGGGGTGGGGGGGTGTCCAGAGGGGTCGGGGGTGTCCAGGGGGGTTTACAAGGGGGTGGGTGGGTGTGGTGGGCTGTCCAAGGGTGTGGGTGGGTGTTGGGGTTGTCCATGGGGGGGTGTCCAAGGGGTAGGGGGTGGGGGTGGTGTTTAGGAGGGGTGGGGGCTGTCCAGAGGGTTGGGGGGTGTCTAGGGGGTGTCCAAGCAGGTCGGGGGTGGGGGGTTGTGTCCAGGAGGGGTGGGGGTGCTTTCTAGAGGGGTCGGGGGCTGTCCAGAGGGGTCGGGGGGTGTCCAGGGTGGTGTCCAAGGGGATGGGTGGGTGTGGGGGGCTGTCCAAGGGGGTGGCGGCCTGTCCAGAGGGGTCGATGGGGTGTCCAGGGGGGTGTCCAGGGTGGTGTCCAAGTGGATGGGTGGGTGTGGGGGGCTGTCCAAGGGGGTGGCGGCCTGTCCAGAGGGGTCGGTGGGGTGTCCAGGGGGGTGTCCAAGGGGGTGGATGGGTGTGGGGGGCTGTCCAAGTGGGTGGCGGCCTCTCCAGAGGGTATTTGGGGTTGTGCGGGTGGGTGGGGGGGGGGGGCTGTCCAGAGGGTTGGGGGATGTCCAGGGGGTGTCCAAGGGCGTAGGGGGTGGGGGTGGTGTCCAGGAGGGGCGGGGGGCTGTCCAGAGGGGTCGGGGGGTGTCCAGGGGGGGTGTTATATCTTACTATATTTTGTTTAAAAAATAATATTCAAGAATATTTTTTTAAATACACATCGATTTGTTTTATATTTCAAAAATGTTTACATTCAAATTATGATTTTTTTCATATAAACATATATTTGTCTTATCTAAAAAATATATATATTTTTTCTATTTGTTATAGGTAATAATGAGTCGAAGTTGGATTACGGAACATCGAATGAGCAATGAATATGAGGAAGGTGTTGATTCCTTTTTGGAATTTGCTAAACAAAATGTTCCAAGTAGTGACATTTTTTTCTGTCCATGCCTGAAATGTCTAAATATGAAGAAGTTGAAAATTAGAGAGATAAAAGATCATCTGATTTGTCATGGTTTCAATCCGAGTTACAACCCTTGGATTTGGCATGGCGAAACTGGAAAGAATGTCACTGATGATAATGAATCGCAAGATGGTAACTCCGATGGAATTGAAGAAATGATTCATGATATTGTAGCAGAACAAATTGATATAGAACCGACAGTTGAACGTCTATATGGTGATGCCGAAAAACCATTATATCCTGGTTGTACAGATTTTACGGTTTTGTCGGCGGTGTTAAGATTGATTAACCTGAATGCGAAACATGGATGGAGTGACAGAAGTTTTACAGAGCTGCTACAATTGATGAAAGAAATTCTTCCAAAAGATAACGATCTTCCAGATTCACATTATAATGCCAAAAATATATTATGCCCGATGGGATTGGGAAACAGGAAAATACATGCATGTCCGAATGACTGCATTATATATAGGAAGGAATATGAATTTCTGAAAGAGTGTCCTAAATGTGGGACATCACGGTATAAGGTGAAAGAAACATCACAAGCTGATGTAGATATTACAATGCTCCCTTCAAAGGTATTTTGGTATCTTTCTATAATTCCTCGTTTCAAACGTTTATTTGCTAATTCACATGATGCAAAAAGGTTAAGATGGCATGCTGATGAGCGGGTATGTGATGGAAAAATACGTCATCTAGTTGATTGTCCACAATGGAAGAAAATTGATGCCAAGTACCCTACATATGGAAATGAAATTAGAAATCTGAGACTAGGCTTGTGCACAGATGGAATGGATCCATACCGAACCCTTAGTAGCACACATAGTTCATGGCCTGTTTTATTGGTAATTTACAACCTCTCTCCTGAAGTTTGTATGAAGCGCAAATATGTCATGTTGAGTATCATGATCTCTGGTCGAAAGCAACCCGGCAATGATATTGATGTATACTTGTCACCACTGATTGATGATTTGAAACTGTTATGGGCTGATGGTATTAGGGTGTATGATTCTTATAAAATGGAATATTTTCAACTGCATGCAGTGCTTCTATTCACTATAAATGACTTCCCAGCATATGGAAATTTGTCTAGATACAGTGTTAAAGGGCATAAAGCATGTCCAATTTGCGAACAACAGACGTCATATTGTCAATTGCATCATGGGAGGAAAACAGTGTACATGGGTCATCGAAAGTTTTTGCCTATGGATCACCCTTATAGAAGACTAATAAAGGCATTCAATGTCTCACAAGAATTTGATACTGCTCCAAAACCTTTATCCCCAGATTTTTATTTTGAGAGGGTGAAAAACCTTGATGTGACATTGGGAAAGACACAGAAATCTGGTAATGATAGACATATTTGGAAGAAAGGTCAATATTTTTTGAGCTACCATATTGGAGGTATCATGAAGTCAAACATAATATTGATGTCATGCACGTGGAGAAGAATATCTTTGATTCTTTGATCGGAACATTGCTAGATATTAAAGGAAAGAAAAAAGATGGGTTGAATGCAAGGTTAGACCTACTATCAATGGGAATACGTTTGGAGTTATCCCCCACTCCTAAAGGAAGACGAACATTTCTTCCCCCGGCTTGTCATGCATTATCGAAGAGGGAGAAAAGTAGCTTCTGTCAGTGTCTTCATGATATCAAAGTGCCTCAAGGTTATTCTTCAAATGTAAAAAATTTTGTCTCATTGAAAGACTTGAAGTTGATAGGTATGAAATCACATGATTGTCACGTCATGATGCAACAAATTCTACCAGTTGCACTGCGTGGAATATTGCCCATCCGTGTCAGAAAGACTATAATGAGGTTGTGTTATTTTTTCAATTCAATTTGTAATAAGGCGATTGATGTGAATGCTTTGAACATTTTGGAAAAGGATGCAATTTTTATACTTTGTCATTTGGAAATGTATTTTCCTCCAACTTTTTTTGATATGATGGTGCATTTAATGATTCATCTGGTTTGAGAAATAAATCTTTGTGGACCTGTATATCTTCGTTGGATGTATCCTTTTGAAAGGTATATGAAAATATTAAAGGGATATGTTAAAAATCCATATCGACTTGAAGCATCCATTATTGAAAAGTATATTTCTGAGGAGGTAGCAGAGTTTTGTACGAGCTACTTGGCTACGGCGCAACACATAGGTTTGCCTCCATCTCTCCATGAACGAGTTAATAATAAGGGAAAGGGGATTCGTGGCTTGAAAGTCAAATCACTGTCAGCTGAACAGATGAAGAAGTTAGAATCATACATCTTGAAAAAAAAACTGATGTTCAACCGTATATCACATTGCATATTAATGAGTTGAAACAATTTCATCCAAAGAAAAAAGAAATGTGGATTTTAAATGATCACGACAAATTTTTTTTGCCATGGTTTAAAAAGACCTTGCTTGGTAGATGAGATGTATCAGAGACATTAAAATGGATAGTGGGTGGTCCATCTTTAAATGTGATAACATGGTCCACTTATTACATTAATGGCTATACATTTCATACGAAAGCTCAGGACAACAGAAGTGCAGTTCAGAATAGTGGTGTATTGGTGTTTGCAGAAGCAATGCATTTTTCGAGTGCTAAGGACAGAAACCCAATTTCGGCATCAAGTGCATATTATGGATTGATTGAAGACATATGGGAGGTTGATTACTTCAAAATTAAAGTTCCTGTTTTTAACTGTAAATGGTTTATCGGTAACAACAGTGTCAGAAATTATGAATTTGGAATGACACTTGTTAATCTGAATAGATTGGAAGACACAGCTGATTCTTTTATAATGGCAACACATGCCAAACAAATTTTCTATGTAGTAGATCAATCAGATATGTAGTGGGCTGTTGTTTTACAAGGGAAAAAACAATTTGTTGGTGAGGATGAATTTGATGAAGATGCTGATTTATGTGAGATCCCTACTTCCATGGAAAGATTAACAGAACATAATGATGAGTATGTTGAAGACATGGTTTGTGCCATAAATAACGATCACGACGAAGGAATTTGGGAAAACAATCCAACTGTACATTCCTAAAATTACAGGTAACACATGTTTATTTCTTGTTTACATTTAGTTTTTTCATATAATGTTAGATATTGTAAATTTTTTACTTATTAAAACATGTATCAAACCAAAATGATAAAACAATAAAAACCGTAAATAGGAGAAGTCCTGGGCGCAGCGGCTGGCCGGTGGTGGATCACCGGTTGGCCGGTGGTCCAGACAGCAAAGCTCTGTCTGGTCCACTGGCCGGCCGGTGACACCAGGCAGTGGGCAAGTCGACTGCCTGGGTCCTCCGGCTAGCCGGTGAGCTCACACCGGCTGACCGGTGGACTCAGTGAGTCCACTTTTCAGCTTTCTTGGGCCAACTCCTTGGCAACCTTTTTCCTATCAACAAAAACACTTGAAAACAAGTTAGAACATAGTAAGAGTGATTATGATCATTAAAATCCAAGATAGAGGGGTACAACAGACTGTGTTTACCATGTTTATCATTGTTTAACATGCTTACCATATTACCAATGTTTACTATTATGTAATTTAGTACACTTTTCTATTTTCTGATTAAGTAGTATTACAATATTTGAATTTGTATATTTGTGAACTAATGTTTTTTTTTGATTTTACGGAAAATGACAGATCAATCAGTTGATCAGCCACATGATTCTGGAGACGAGCATATTGGTCATACATCTGGGAGGAACATTCACATGCTCCTATTACGAAAAAGACTTCAAAGGTTGGTAAGAGTGGGTGCACACGTTTACCAAAATTATCACTTGCCCGTACATAGGAGGAGAGGATAGTCGTGGAGTTTGATGATGATGATCTTCATAGAGGACCAAATGCTAAAGATTTTAAGGGTTTTGTAGCAACTCAGGCTAAGAGCAAAGTAAGCATTCTCTATGATGATTGGAGAAGTGTGGATAAGGCGATAATTTCTCAGCTGTGGGAGACCATTTTGGTAAGATCTTTTGCTATTTTTTGACTGTTCTTTAAATGTTTCTAGTATATATAATATTTTTAACCTCTTTTTTATCAGATGACTTTTGATATTCCTGACACTAGAGGAGTCAAGAAGAAATGCTTATCGTTGGCTGCTAGGAGATGGAGGGATTTCAAATCAACCCTCTCATATGATTTCATTTATGGTCATAGGAGTCGTGAAAATCCATGTCGTATATATCCTTTTATAGATGAAGACACATGGAGAAAATTTTTTGAAAGTAGATGAAAAGAATCATTTTTGGTAAGGGCAATGTAAACTTTTATAAGCTTTCTTATATAAATGATCTTATTATTGTTTTGTTAATGATTACTTATTCTTAATTTACAGCAAACAAGGAAAGCTCATCAAGAGATCCAATCTAAAAATGTATACCCTCATAGTTTATCTCGGGGAGGGTATGCATTATTGGATGAACAAATGATGGCAGAAAAATTTCAACAACTAAGAGATGAGTCTTCATGATCTGGAGAGGTGGCCCCTCCATCCCCTCCATCTAGACATGAGAAATGGAAAAGAGCTCGGAAGGGAAAAAAGGACAATATCTTTCGGAAGAATCGAGACTCGTAGTTGAGAGGATTGTAAGATATCTATTTTATTTATTTAAGTTTACTATTTTCGTCATATATTTCCAATCATTATATAAATGTTCAATTAATTATTACAGGACTCTCTTGAGGAGCAGAGTTCACAGGGGACATTTACACCATCTGGGAGGGATGATATTTTATCTGTGGCATTGGTAAAGCCCGAACATCATGGCCGTGTAAGAGGATATCCGGTAGGTGTATCGGTACGAAAAGTGTTGCCACGTACCTCAACTTCTAACGTTGAGGGAGTTTATAAAAAAATAGAACCCTTGAGGCTGAAGTCCATAATATTAATGCGACAATGGAGGACAAGATTAGAGCATCTGTGCAGTTTATGTTTGAAGACTTGCAAAGACAATTTCAGGGTGCAGCTCCCACTCCACCTCTCCCAGTAGCTCCCACTCCCCCACCTCAGCCTGCGGACCCCATTTTTGATCCTCCTCCTCCGCCGCAGCTACCTACTTATTGTGAGTTGTATGTTGATGATACTCAACATCATATAGTTGAATATGGGATGGTATATTGTATAGGAGATACAGTTCATCATCAATAGTTAGAGGTAGAGAATCAGAGGGTCAATGTACATGATATTATAGATAGATCAGCTCAGATACCATTACCTACAGATGAGGTGACGACAGTTGGACATAGTATCGGCCATTTTTGACTTTGGCCATACAGACTTCTTCGACTCATTACCATAGAGGTATGGATGTTATATCATTTATTTTGTATTTTTATTAATGTTTTATCATTTGAAAACTAATATATTTTTCAATTTATTTTTATAGGAATACGTCAAAGGTAAAGAAATACTGTATAGACAACAACAAAGACAGATAGCTATGACATCAGATGCAGATACTAGCAGTCTTGACAAATTGTCAATATATTCAAATTTATTGGCGGATCATTATGACTTTACAATGGAAGCTCATGTCTGTGGACATGAACTAAGTGTGGGGATTATGAAAAATGATATCATGGAGTTTGTCACTGGAGATAAGTTGGGCATCAACGTGGTGCAAATTTTTATCATGTAAGTCTTAACACCTTTTCCTTGCATTATATTTATTAAAAATGTATACTTATGTCTGCTTTGTATTAGGTATCTGTATAAAATTTGTGAGAGGAATGAGCTGACAGATGTATATGGATTCATGGACCCACAATTGATTTCCCCTGAAGCATGTGCATTGGATGAGGAACAAAGAATGATTTATATTGCTGATAGATTTGAAAAGAATGTAATCACACAGTGTTGGATGATGCCTTTTTGTGAGAGGTATGAAACACATCCCTCTCAAAGAGTTAATAATCTTTTAACATAAAAAACCACTAACGTTAAATTTCCTTTTATCAGGGATCATTGGATGTTAGGGGTTTTTTTCCCTAGGGAGAAAGCACTTTATTGGATATTCTCTCTCCATGATGATGTGCGAGAAAGTTTTAAGAATATATTGGAAACGTAAGTTTCAATTTCACAATAGTTTTATATATTATAATGAATTTTAAATTTACCCCATTCGTATTATTTTCTAACAGGGCATGGGTCCACTTTCAAAAAAGCGCAAAGAAAAGGAATTTCAAGATCAAATATGTACATGCGATGGAAAATATCCATTTATAATTTGTACATTTTGATTTATTACATAAAAATAATATATTAAATTTACACTCATTCAAACAGAAATTTCATGAGCAACAAGGCATCATCGAATGCGGATATTACATGTTAAGATTTATGTATGAAATAATAACAACTTGGACAGTTCTGAGTTTTGACCTGGTAAGATTTCCTCTTTCTCATAATATTTCAATTTTATTTATTCATTATACACGTTGACTACTATCCTTTTCCTTTGTAGCTTTTTGATGACCCTCAACCCTTTACTGCTGAAGATATCAAAAACTTACAAGTGGAGTGGTCAAATTATTTTACAGGTTTGATTGACTTTTAGTTGTTTGTAATGTAAAATGTAATTTTGAATATTGTCAATGTAATTGTGTATTTCGTAGTCGTTTAGGATGGATTTAGTTTTTTTTTTAAGTTGACAGTGTATGTTTTGAATGTTATATAAGTGAATGTTTAATTTTTCTCTACTTCTTGTTTTGGTCTACTGTTGATGGTTTTTCTGGTCTGGATTTTGGTATGGGGGGAGAGGTTCCAAGGGGGTGGGTGGGTGTTTGGGGGGTGTCCAAGGGATATGGGAGGGGTGTCCAAGGTGTGTTTGGGGCTACCCTAGGGGTCGGGGGGGTGTAAATGAGGGTGGGGGTGTCCAAGGGGTGGGGGGTGTCCAAGGGATATGGGAGGGGTGTCTAAGGTGTGTTTGGGGCTGTCCAAGGTGTCGGTTGGGTGTAAATGAGGGTGGGGGGGGGGGGGGGGGGCTGTCCAAGTGGTGGGGGGGGTGTCCAAGTGGTGGGGGGTGTCCAAGGGATATAGGAGGGGTGTCCAAGGGGTTTTTGGGGCTGTCCAAAGGGAATGGGGGTTTCCAAGGGGTCGGGGGGGGGGGTTTCCAAGGGGTCGTGGGGGTGTCCAGGGGGTGGGGGGCTGTCCAAGGGGTGGGGGGTGTCCAAGGGGTGGGGGTGTCCAAGGGATATGGGAGGGATGTCCAAGGAGTGTTTGGGGCTGTCCTAGTGTTCGGGGGGTGTAAATGAGGGTGGGGTGTCCAAGGGGTGGGGGTGTCCAAGGGGTGGGGGGTGTCCAAGGGATATGGGAGTGGTGTCCAAGGTGTCTGGGAGTTCTGTCCAAGGGGCCGGTTGGGTGTAAATGAGGGTGGGGGGGGGATGTCCAAGGGGTGGGGGGGTCTCCAAGGGGTGGGGGGTGTCCAAGGGATATGAGAGGGGTGTCCAAGGGGTGTTTGGGGCTGTCCAAGGGCTCGGGGGGTGTCCAAGGGGTCTGGGAGGGCTGTCAAGGTGTGGGGGGTGTCCAATGGGTGTTTGAGGCTGTACTAGGGGTATTGGGGGTGTAAATGAGGGTGGGGGGGGGGGTTGTCCAAGGGGTGGGGGTGTCCAAGGGATATGGGAGGGGTGTCCAATGGTTGTTTGAGGCTGTACTAGGGGTCGTGGGGGTGTAAATGAGGGTGGGGGGATGTCCAAGGGGTGGGGGTGTCCAAGGGTTGTGGTGGGGCTCCAATGTGGTGGGGGAGGGCTGGCCAGGTTGTTAGGTGGGTATAGATGAGGGTGGGGTTCAGTTGGGGCTTGGGGGAGGGTTGTCATGGTTATTTTTGTTGTTTGGTTTCTGGTTGCTTTTTGGTGAGAGCAGTGCAATTATTTTAAAAAAAATATCGCTTTCACGTCGGTTATTTTATAACCGACGTTGTAAATAAATCGGTAGGGGTTTATCACGTCGGTTTTTTCGAGAAGCGACGTGATAAACCGTGCCCGGGACTTTTATCACGTCGGTTCTTAATATAACTGACGTGCTAAAAGGCCTGGGAATCGATTTACCACGTCGGTTATTGGATAACCGACGTGCTAAAACATTTCCTAGGCCTTTTTATCACGTCAGTTATTTAAGAAACCGACGTGATAATAGGCCCGAGGAAGGGTTAATCACGTCGGTTATGTCATAACCGACGTGATAAACGATATCCCAGGCATTTTATCACGTCGGTATAGAAATAACCGACGTGATAAACCCCCCCCCCCCACCCCCCGCGCATATTTATCACGTCGGTTATTATATAACTGACATGCTAAACCCCCCCCCACCCGCGTTTTATCACGGCGGTTATATAATAACCGCCGTTATAAATCCCCATCCCCCAACATTTTTCACGTCGGTTCATTAATAACCGACGTGATAAACACCGTGATGTTAGGGATGTTACGTCGGGTTTTAAATAACCGACGTAAAAAATGTTATTTATAACGTCGTCCGTATTAACGTCACCTAAAAACCGACGTAAATAATGAAAAATAACCGACGTAAAAAATGTTTTCTGCACTAATGAGGATTGTGTAGGGCCCAGGGAGAATGTGATTCCCTATGGGTGGTAGTGGATCGGTTGACGAAATCGGAAAACTTCTTAGTGATCAAGGATTCATACACCATGGATGCCTTAACACAAAGGTATATAATTGAGGTTGTGTTGTTCCATGTAGTTCCAAGATCCATTGTCTCAGATTGGGTTACACATTTTATGTCACGTTTCTGGAGGGGATTATAGCATTCCTTTGGAACTTTGGCATGCCTCACCACTACTTTCCACCCTCAAGTGGATGGAAAAATAAAGTGGACCCTCTAGACGTTGTAGGAAAAGTTTCGGGCATGTTTTCTGAACTGTAGTGGGTGTTGGGTGTGAAATTTCACCTTAGTAGAGTTTTCGTACAATAATATCATTCACCCATCCATTGAAATGGATCCATTCGTAGCTCTATATGGAATATTGTGTCATTCACCCTTGTACTGGCTATAAGATGGGGAAGAAACCCTTCTTGGACCAGAGGTTCTGCAGAGCACAACAAAGAAGTTTCAGTTTGTGCATATAAATATTAAGGTTGATCATGACCGTTATAAGTCATATGTCGATCATAGGTGGAGACTTTTGGATTTCGAGGTTGGGTGCCGTGTTTTCATCGTAGTTTCCCCTCGATGAGGGCAGTGGAGGTTCGGTAATGTAAGCAGGATTTATCCAATGTTTATTGGGGCCTTTGAGGTGTTGTGGCGAGATGGAAAGGTGTCACACATCTAGAATTACCACCGTGGTTTGAATAGATCCACAAATTCTTTCATGTCTCTCATCTCTATTGGTACCTACATGTTGTGTCCCACATCATTGACTGGGGAGAGTTATTTATCAATGATGATGTGATGTTGATGGAGTGGCCAGTATGAATAGAGTATCTTAAGGAGAAGTTGGTTCATGGAGGGACCATTCCATTGGTTTGTGTTTTATGGAGGCATGATGTCCTCGAGGAGATTACTTGGGAGTGGGAGGTACATATGCATTCGAGGTACCCAGGGATGTTCTATGTTTTGTTTTGGTGTTTTACTTTATGCTTCATTTTGTGAATTTTATTAACCATTTTCATTATCATATTTTTTGTTTCCATGTTCTCTAAAAATGTGTAAAAAAGTCTTCACTATGGGGAGAAGAGTACCTAATCCCTAATCGAGACGCATCAATGTCGATTTGATTAAACCCATTCGAGAATGTTAGTGCCGCCTAAAGCAGATTGTATCTTGACGTCGAAGAAAGATACCCTACTCCATGTTTCTGGAAGTTTTTTCCATTGGATTTGTGTGGTTGTATAGGGATGTGGGGCCATAGTGGTTTTATAGTTTTTCCATAGATAGATGTTAAAGAGGCGTCTATGGATGTTGAGGTTTCCACTCCTAATTTTGAACAACGCAGTGTAGTTTTTCCATGATGGGAATATTAATGGGTTTTTGTTTGGACCCCTCTTTCTTTTGGGTTAGTTTTGAATTCTTGGGGATGATAATAGTTATAGAGGTATCTAATGTAATTAACTATACACCACCCGACCATTCCTTTGTGAAAAACTAGTTTTTGGGGTGTTTTGTGGGATGTTTTTGACTCATTCTGAGAGATTTCCAAAAATCCAGTTTGAACTATTGGCATCAGTGAGTAAGGGGAATCGACATTGGTATGTTAGGGGTGTCTACATCAGTTAGTCAGAGTATTAGGTGATTTAAGGTCATTGGTTTTAGTGAGTGAGGGGTTTCGACATCGGTGAGTTAGGGGCATCAGCATCGATGAGTCAGGGGCATCGACATCGGTTTATCAGGGGCGTTGGCATTAGTGAGTCAGGGGTGTCGACATCGATGATTGAAGGAAATTAGCATCGGTGATTTAGAGGCATCATTATTTCATGGAATCAGTGAGTTGTGGTGTCAGTGAGTCATCGTGTCGGTAGCTCAACCATAGGTGGAACAACATTGGTTACTCACCCACTAGTGACTCATTTCTTATTTTCCAATTTTTCCCAGTTTTCCAGTTTTTACCCAATCACATATTATTTAACATAAATTGGGTTTAAATCCTTTTTTGGTAAATTTCCATTATTTTCAAAGGATATTAATTAGATCTTTAATATCATAATGCTTCAGGGGCTTTCAGATATTCAGACTGTGTGATCTTGACGATGATACCACAATAAATGGAATTTTAAACCGTTATTCCTTTAATATAGGATCTGGAGCTTCAAATCCAAGATATTCCCATCCCATTGTATTTTCTATTCCCTAGTGGTGATCCTAATTCTTCCTCTTACGATGAGTCATGTATCAATGTGGAATTCATCATTGTGTTTTCTTGGAGTTCATTCCTGTTGCTCACGCTGTAACAGCACGAGATTTTATGAAAAATATTATTTTTAATTTCATTAATGTCTTGTGTTGTACGCTACACCAAATGGATCTTGCACAAAACGCATCCATGACTTTCCTTGCATTACACGCAATCACGAACTTCCTCGATAGCGTGTGTAGTACGCAATACCGAGTTTCATTAAATGTGATATTATTATAATATTATTATGAACTAGCCGTTATGAATAATAATACCCACTTTTTAAAATTTTATAAATTTTATATTTCAAAATGGACTTCATTTTTGGCTTCAGAATATCGAAATTAGCTTAGGGTGAAATTTTGGTACTTTTCGGATAACTTTCAAATTCCGATGAGTAGTGAAAATTACTAAATTTTAATTAAAAAATTTTTTTAATCGAAATAATTAATAGTGATAAATTATTAATTTGAATGCTTTTAAAGTATATTTAGAATTTTTTTTTACAATTTAATACAATGTTGGTCATTGGATGTAATTTCACATTTAAACCAGACATAAACAAGTGTCAATCTTTTGATAGTTGTTATCTCTTAAGAACACGCTATTTGTTTTGACGACGGGAATTAATTTTTAAATTAATTAATGCAACTGATATGTTTTGAATTTGGTAGAATAGGCATCATTTTTTAAATCATAATATCAAATATATCTTAGGCCTAATTATTGGTATTTTTTCTGGAAACTTTTATATTTTGATGAATAGTGAAACCACTAAGTGGTAGTTAAAAAACAGAATTTTAATAAAACATAATTTTACCGCTTCTGTGAGTGGAATTTTGAAAATACGAGATACACAGTTAATATCAAGGACTAAAATGTTGTTCAATGTGATAAAAATATTTTTTTGGTGAATAGTAACTTTTTACTTTTTTCCCACGGCTAAAAGTAAATATGGTAATTATGGGTAAATATGATATTATTATTACCCTACCACATGTCCTAATTCTATTGGATAAGTGTAATTCAACCCAAAACAACCTTAGGAATAAAATATGACCATTTAGGCCCACTTGGATTAGATTAGGACATTTAATATTAACTTATTTAAAGAAGGGTTAAAATAGTTAAAATCAAAGTTTAATAAATAAATCATTTTTAATATAGGGTAATACATAAGATAAATTTGAATATAAATAATCATTATAAAGCTAAAACTATTTCCTACATAATGGTATTTTATTTGTAATTTTTATACTTAAAATAATTTAATTTATTTATGACACAATGATGATGTCGTAATTATCTTATTAATGAAATTTTAACGTAATTGATGTTATAAATACCCAAATAATTGTAATTTGATACTTTTTATGAATTACAATAATTTTCAATGTTAACATGGCATGTTATTATTGGTTTAATTAATTTTTTTCGAACTAATAGTTCTGTTATGATTTTCACAAAAATCAATTACCAAATACTGTCAACATTGACATAAAATAGTTTTTAAAATAAATATTATATTATTAATTGGTATTATATTCTTAAAAATCTACGGTTCGGCCAATATACTTATATCATGATAGGTGTATCATTAATGTACCACTTGGGGGTCTCTTGGATGTATATGGTATGTTTATTAGTTATAAAATATAAAATTACAAAGTGACATGGTAAATGTCAATCTAATTAACTAAGAGTTAAAACTAATAGATAAGGTTAATATAATTAACTTAACATGTCCAAATTCTATTAGATTAAAGGATTCCGACCCATGACCACATTATCTTCGAAATATATCAATTTTGAGCTATTAAAAACCAAATATGACTTGATAATAAAATATTATTTTTGTTATTCCAAAGGTGCCCCTCTCCTCCCTTATAAAAGGGCACCTCCTCCCTCTCTTCCTCCCACCACTTTCACCCTTCAAGCTCGGACAACCCCTTCCAAATTCAATTATCCACTTCCATAGAAACATCCTAGAGGTTATGGTCTTCTTCAAAGACCAATTTTAGTTCCCTAAGAAGAGGTCTCAAAGAGGTGCTTCAAAGAAGAGGAGGTTAGGATACATACGAAGCATATCAGACATAAGGTAAGGGATAATTCTGCAAATCTCATTTTTATATGAGATTGCTTATTTATAAGTATTTACCTGGGTTATTTATATCATCCATGTCCTTGTTTTATAAATGTTTTTTCATGTATGTTTAAATTCTTTTTTAACCATCTTTGACTTTTACAACATGGTATGTAAGGAATCTTTTTTTAACCATACGAGGTACTTTTTGACTTTTCCGGAAAAAGTACAAGAAGAATTTATTTTAACTTATACAGAATGAACCGATTTTTACACTTTTATAAAGCCTTATTTTCATGAAGATTCCTCCAAAAGATTTCATGAATATTTTAAAAAAAATCATTTTCTTTTAAAATTGCATGACATTTTGTGAAAATAGAATGATTTTGAAGAAGAAAAGATATTTTCCTCAAGATTTAATTTCAAGTGTTTTATCAAAACCATTTTTCTTCTAAGATGACATTATTTCATATGTGTATGTTTCAAGTATAATGTATCTATGATTTTTGTGGTTTCAATTTTCTAATGATGAAACAATATCCAATTTTTTTGTATGGATTACGTTATGATGGAATGATGTTTATGAAACCCATTTTATTCTTGGGTTATGATGAATGATTTATGTTTATATTGTGGCACATGAAAGAATGATTTAAATATGATATGGGTGGGACCTATATCTCCCTCCAATACATTGGGTAATGATTTATGTCTCTGGAGATAGACATGGCTGGAATGGTAAGTTAATCAGGTTCAGTGTTACAGGACTGAAACAAGGAGTGTACTCGATTCAGAAAGGGACTTTGTCCACTAAGATGGTCTCGGCAGCAATGCCTTGGCTGCTATGGAATTCATGACATGTGCTGAATGGTTTCAAAAATTACAAGTTGTATTCCCATGCTATTTTATCATGATTGATGTTCCCTTATTATATATGCCTTACGTACTTCCAAGATTCTTGTCTTTGCTCAAGATTTTGATGTTTAGATTTTATGTTCAAGTTTTTGCATTCAAATATTTATGGATTTTTTTCTGTTCTCTATGTTTACACTTACTGGGAATTTGAGATCACCCCTTTTATGTTTTATTTTCCTCAAGATATAAATAAAGGTTTTAGGTAAGAAAAAAATGGGAAGATCTTTATTGGGAGATGTTGAAGATCTTTCACTATGATTAGAAGATTTTATTCCGAGTTTCTGAAGACACTAAACTATTACGATACTTGTGTGTCTGTTTTAGTTATGTATTAAGTATTCCACAAAAGTAATGTATTTTCCATGTACGTCAAGCTTTGGGTCTCTACAGTTGGTATCAGAGGAAAGGTTTAGTCAACCTTTGGAAACTTGGATGCAAGAACTTTAGTGAGATCCCTAGAGATATTTCTAATTTATGTCTAGGGATGTCCCTATGGTTAAGTATAAGTATAGGTTATAGTCCTAGAATTACAGTAACAATCTTATAAATAAACCTATGATGTTAGATATTGATGTTACACCCCCTTGATTATGATTTTTTTCTCTCACACTATTCTTTTTGGGTTTTAGAAAATGGCTGGAAACAAGACGATTCACGATAATGGAGGATATTATGGACAATGGAATGATATTCTTCATGAGAAACCAAATGAAATAGGATTTGGAAGTCCAAACATCATTATTATGCCAAATCAGCAATCTCATAATATGATCAATAAACTGAAATTTAGTAAGTTTCCTAACTCGTCTAAAAATAGAAAGATGGAGATTCATGATGATCATAGAGGAAAGAAAGTTCAATTTTCCCTATGTAAATCATGTGGGAAGAGGCATAAAGGATATTGTTTCAAAGGAACTGGAAGATTCTTTGGGTGTGGAAAAGAAGGACACAAAGCCAGTAAGTGCGAAGGAAAAGGTTCAGTTAACACCATGGATGAGGATAATGGTATTGCTACGACATCAAGAATGGTTAAATGTTTTAAATGTAGAATGTACGGGCATTATGCAAACTAATTCCCTAAGGGAAAGTCTCATGAAGAGAATCATTATTGTCGTATGGGTAGTATTTATATTGATGATGATGAAGAGACTACAAATGATATGTGAGATGAAAGAATTGTTGATGCTCGACCAATGGTTTAAGAAGGTAGTGGAATGATTACATGTTTATCAAGTGTAATGTTGTATAAGTAATATCATGGTACTATGGAAAAAATAGACATATAAGGATTGTTACACTGTTGTATTTCCTTATGTTTTGAAAGTGTATGATTAATGGTAACAGTAACCATGAAAGGTTATTCAGATATTTTTGGAAAGTATCTGATATGCGCATAATGAAGGGATAAGGATAAAATTAAATGTTTGATAGTATTCAAGAGATCATGACAGATATAATGATAAGGTTATATCATGGTTTGAGTATATAGAATTTTTGGATTTTGGTATGTAGAAATAGTTAACTTTTGACATCATTCAAGTATTCACTAAGATTCAGTGGGTATTCATTTTTCAAGAGAATACATGATTAAGGCCTTATAATGTTTGGAATGTGACCAACAAGACATATCTCATGATATATGGGGATCAACGATGGTATTTACATGCTTGTTATATGAACTATTTGGTAATTGTTTTCACTGTAAAAAGAGATTGGACAACATTATTTTGGATAAGCCTAAAGATTGAAATGGATTATGTTGGACATACATTACTATTGTTTAAGGATAGAAGTTTTTTTAGATATTATTGATGGGATTTTATAGTAATGTAGTTTTAGAAAAAGGACAACCTGCAGGACGGGCGACAGCCCATAGCATCGGACAAGACTGTGGGAATCGAACCCACAATCGAAGTGTGACTGGTCTTTATCACCTACCACTGGCCTACAGGAAGTCTTTATTTAGTAAAAACAAGTTTAATTATGTTAATCAGTATGAAATATTAAGTATAAGTCTATTTTAGGAAACATATATGATTAATCTCACTATAGATGGACATATGTATTTTTTTGATAACTTTTCTTACCTTTTGTTTGAAACAGATGGAATGACCCATCATTATAACACATGATCTGCTAACACTTCACTAATGAAAAATTCAACTTCATTTCTTTAAGAGATGAAGTGGAAATTGTCCAAATAATGACCCACGGTGAGACTGTACCAAAATCACGAAAGTATTTCTTCTAATTCCAATTTCTTCAACTTTAGAGAAATGATCTTGAAAACCAAAATTGTTTTCCTAGTTCTCTTATATCTGATGAATCAGATGGTACCTTAGATCATCACAAATTTATGGCTTTATGATTGTTGGATTTTTCATAGCCATGTTCTCTACCACTCTCCAACAGAACATGATGGTTAGATTTTTCTTCCATGTCCATATTTTCACCTATGTTCTCCTACATGGAAACCCAGTGATGAGTTAATTTGGGTAACCATTACGTTTCATACTTTATTTTTTAAATCCAAGTTTTCGTATTCCTTTTTACGATGTGGGTTTCGGTTAAAGAAACTTTCGAGTAGTAAACCATTTTTAACCCGGACGAATATCGAGGGCGAAATTCATTTTAAAGGGGGTAGAATGTAACACCCCGAGATTTTATGAAAAATATTCTTTTTAATTTCATTAATGTCTTGTGTTGTATGCTACACCAAAATGAGCTTCCACAGCACGCATCCCTGACTTTTCTTGCATTACACGCAATCACGACCTTCCTTGATAGCGTGTGTAGTACGCAATATCGAGTTTCACTAAACGAGATATTATTATAATATTATTATGAACAAGCTGTTATGAATAGTAATACCCACTTTTTGAAATTTTATAAATTTTACATTTGAAAATGGACTTCATTTTTGGATTGGAAATATCGAAATTAGCCTAGGGTGAAATTTTGGTACTTTTCGGATAACTTTCAAATTCGGATGAATAATGAAAATTACTAAATTTTAATTAAAAACAACTTTTTTAATCGAAATAATTAATAGTGATAAATTATAAATTTGAGTGGTTTCAAATTATATTAAGAATATATTTTTACAATTTAATACAATGTTGTTCATTGGATGTAATTTGACATTTAAACCAGACATAAACAAGTGTCAATCTTTTGATAGTTATTATCACTTAAGAACACGCTATTTTTTTGACGATGGGAATTATTTTTTAAATTAATTAATGCCACTGATATGTTTTGAATTTGGTAAAATAACATCATTTTTGAATTCATAATATCAAATATATTTTAGGCCTAATTGTTGGTATTTTTTCTAGAAACTTTCATTTTTTGATTAATAGTGAAACCACTAAGTGGTAGTTAAAAAAACCGAATTTTTCATAAAACATAATTTAACGGCTTCTGTGAGTGGAATTTCGAAAATCTGAGAGACCCGGTTAATATCAAGGACTAAAATGTTGTTCAATGAGATGAATTTTTTTGGTGAATAGTAACTTTTTACTTTTTTACCACGGTTAAAAGTAAAAAGGTTAATTAAGGCTAAATATGATATTATTATTACCCTACCACATGTTATAATTATATTGGATAAGTGTAATTCGACCAAAAAGAACCTTATGAATAAAATATCACCATTTAGGCCCACTTGGATTAGATTAGGATATTTAATATTAATTTATATAAAGAAGGGTTAAAATAGTTAAAATCAATGTTTAATAAATAAATAATTTTTAATATAGGGTTATACATAAGATAAATTTGACTATAAATATTCATTAGAAATCTAAAATTATTTCCTACATAATGGTATTTTATTTGTAATTTTTATACTTGTAATTAGTTAATTTATTTAAGACACAATGATGATGCAGTAATTATCTTATTAATGAAATATTGACATAATTGATGTTATAAATACCTAAATAAATGTAATTTGAGACTTTTTATGAATTCCAATATTTTTTAATGTTAATATGACATGTTATTATTGATTTAATTAACTTTTTTCTAACTAATATTTCTATTATGAATTTCACAAAAATAAATTACCAAATACTATTAAAATTGACATTAAATAGTTTTTAAAACAAATATTATATTATTAATTGTTATTATATTCCAAAAAACTATGGTTCGCCCAATATACTTTTATCATGATAGGTGTATCATTAATGGACCACTTGGGAGGTCTCTTGGATGTATATGGTATGTTTATTAACAATATAATATAAAAATACAAAGTGACATGGTAAATGTCAATCTAATTATGAGAGAGTTACAACTAAAAGATAAGGTTAATATAATGACCAAAACTTGTCTAAATTCTATTGGTTGAGAGGATTTCGACCCATACCCACATTATCTCAAAAATATATCAATTTTAATCCATTAAAAACCGAATATGACTTTATAATAAAATAATATTTTTAGTTATCCCAAAGGTGCCCCTCTCCTCCCTTATAAAAGGGCACCTCCTCCCTCTCTTCCTCACACAACATTGAGCCTTCAAGCTCGGCCAACCCCTACCAAATTATATTATACACTTCCATAGAAACATCCTAGAGGTTCTTGGTCTTCTTAAAAGACCAATTTTAGTTCCCTAAGAGGAGGCCTCAAAGAGACTCTTCAAATAAGATGAGGTTAGGATACATACGAAGCATAACGGACATAAGGTAAGGGATAATTCTGTGAATCTCATTTTTATCCGAGATTGCTTATTCGTAAGTATTTACTGTGGTTATTTATATCATCCATGTCCATGTTTTATAAAAAAAATTTCATGTATGTTTAAATTCATTTTTAACCATCTTTTATTTTTACTACATGGAATATAAGGAATCTTTTTTTATCATACGAGGTGATTTTTGACTTTTCCGGTAAAAGTACGAGAAGAATGTTTTTTTTAACTTATACATCATGAACCGATTTTTACGGTTTTATAAAGACATATTTTCATGAATCTTCCTCCAAAATATTTCATGACTATTTTAAACAAAATCCTTTTCTTTTAAAATTGCATGACATTTTGTGAAAAGAGAATGGTTTTGAAGAAGAAAGGATATTTTCCTCAAGAATTCATTTCAAGTGTTTTATCAAAACCATTTCCATATAAGATGACATTATATCATATGTGTATGTTTGAAGTATAATGTCTCTATGATTTAAATGGTTTCACTTTTCTAATGAGGAAACAATATCTAATTTTTTTTGTTTAGATTATGTTATGATGGAATGATGTTTATGAAACCCATTTTATTCTTGGGTTATGATGAATGATTTATGTTTATATTGTGTCACACAAAAGAATGATTTCAATATGAGATGGGTGGGACCTATATATCCCACCAATGCATTGGGTAATGATTTATATCTAATGAGATAGACATGGCTAGAATGGTAAGTTAATCTGGTTCAGTGTTACAGGACTTAAACGAGAAGTGAGCTCGATTTAGAAAGGGACTTTTTCCACTAAGATGGTCTCGGCAGCAATGCCTTGACTACTATGGAAATCATGACATGTGTTGAATGGTTGCCACAATGACATGTTTTATTCCCAAGCTATTTTATCATGATTGATGTTCCCTTATGATATATTCCTTACGTACTTCCATGATTCATGTCTTTGCTCAAGATTTTGATGTTTAGATTTTATGTTCATGTTTTTGCATTCAAATGTTTAAGGATTGTTTTATGTTCTCTATGTTTACCCTTACTGGGCATTTGAGCTCACCCCTTTTATGTTATCTTTTCCCCAGGATATAAAGAAATGTTTTAGGTAAGAAAAAAAGGGGAAGATCTTTATTGGGATATGTTGAAGATCTTTCACTACGATTAAAAGATTTTATTCCGAGTTTCCAAATACACTAAACTATTATGATCCTTGTGTGTCTGTTTTTTGTTATGTATTAAGTATCTCGAAAAAGTAATGTATTGTCCATGTACAGCAAGCTTCAGGTCTCTACACACGTGCACCCCTTTTTTGTGGAATTAGGATTTTTGGTCGACTGTTACTCCCTGTGTGGATTTCATCTGCCTCTATTAAATTGTGCATCATGTGGGGTGGGTGTATGAATGATTCCTTATAGAGAATGGGTGAATACTTTTATTTAAAAAGTAATAAATAATAAGGGGATATGGTCATGAGATGTAAAGGGTTATTAAAATAACCGTTTTGGAGTGGTTTGATGTTGATTGCATGTTTCACTTAATTATTTTATGGTTTTTTGTGGTTTTATTCCTTTTAATAATCATGTATTTGGTGGTATTTTCTTGCGTACTGATGGTGTCCGGATTTTTTCATGATGCTTAACATGAAATCTGCTTATGGATAATTGAAATGGAAACCCCAGGATCAAACCTATTGTGTATTCACTCATGTTATTCTAAAGTAGAACTTAAGAACCCCTCTTCCTAAACATGTATATTCATGGATTATTGGTGTGGTTGCATGTTGTATTCTGTTGGTTCTGTTCTTTTTTTTGTAATGTTTGGGAAGCAGGGATGCAATTTTAGTGGATGTTGTTGTGGAATCTTTGTATGGAGTGGTATAGGGGGCATGTTGGTATCTTAGTTTGAGAAACTGATTGGTTGTGGAATGGAAGAAATTTTAGGTAGTAGGACTAATTTTTATTGTTTTGTGGACATAGAGTGACATTGGGCAGTGGCACTACAGTGTGGTTATGAACATGTTATGAAGTAACACTACATCCATAAATGTTTGGAAAGTGGTGATGTAGGTATGGGATATCTCATGAAATTATGTATAGATGTGTGTTTGGTGAGACATTATTTTGTAGTGGGGCTTCATGTCCTAGTTTGGAGAGGGGGATTGTGCAGTATTACAATGAAGAATGATATTTGGTAATGGTTAAATGGGTATCGCAGAAGAACGGGGGGGGGGGGGGGTGCAGTGGGACTGTAGGTTGGTTATTCTCTTTTGTTATTATGAATAGGTGTTAAAATGGAAATGCTTAACCTTTTTCTATCTTCCCTTGTTCAATGTTTGAAGTACCGAATAATGAAGTGAGATGGTTATTGTATGTTTAGTTAATCAGGCTCCTCACCTTTCGAGATAGTTGAAGATGTGGTGCTTAGTAGTTTACCTAGTTAGTTCTGTAACAAATTGAAGTGTATCAAATAATAAATAAATAAATAGAATGTGGTTAAAGGAAAATGGGGTTAGGTAATGCATTGTCAACCGTTGTTGTGTTTTTTTACATGTAGGGGTAGCAGTAAAAGTGGTTTTGGTGGTCTAGTTGTTTATTTAGTGACCCATTGGTTGGGATGAGTGATTGTTAAATTATATGTATCAATTTTAGTCCTTTTTATATTTCTATATGCACCACATGCTTGATGAGAACCATGTGCTGAACACACCAATTTCATGGGGTAGGGTGTCTGTCCCAATATCCCAGGGGGGGGGGAGGATGGATGGCTGGTTACTAACTTTCGTCCCCACACCCTATTTTAGTTATTACCACTTGAGAATATCTAGAAAGGATGTAATGGGTTTAGGATTGCTATTTTCCCATATCCATCGAGGTAGGTTTGTTCTCCCAAGTTTCTTCAGGATGAGGACAATGTGTCTTCGGGCGAGAGGTGTGGTTGTGTCCCAGGTGTTTGCAAGTGGTATTTTGTGTGTGGTTTGAGGTCCAAGCGTGCGCGCGAAGTTTTTGGCAGTGTGACTATGTTTTTTAATAGTGGTAGCATCAATACTTTATCTATTAGGGATTGTCACGACACGTCCTCGGGACCTGTGCCGTGACTACCCCAAGCCCGCCTTCCATAGGCCACGGGCTGGCGACTAATACCAAAGGCATAAATCCCGATAACTGGGAAGGCATTGTCTTTATAAAAGTAAATAAAACACCACAGAGTACAAGCAGAAGTAATACACTAAGTTCAAAAGAAGTGCTGACAAGTCAATGGTCCAGAATACAAACCCACCCAAAAGTACAGCTAAAACTAAACAAAAGTACAATAGAAAAGACAAGTAGTTGGAAGAATATAATCAGCTCCTAGGTCATCCACCTCGAATCTTACCTGAAGGGTAGGTACAGATAGTGCAGCTCTAGGATCGTCCACCATGGATCCTACCTGAAGGGTCGGTACAGATAGCCTCCACAATGCTCTCGTCCATCAACCTCCTCTGAGTATCATCTCGTCGCGAAGTCCACCTCCGAATACTGACTCGTCATGAGATCCACCTCTAGGTATCGTCCAGTCCTCGAACACTCGGACTCTGTCAGTGCTTCTCATCGTCTACAACGAACACAATGAGGTGCGGGCATAGCCCGTGCAGGTGAGAGTATACGATACTTAGTAGGGACCCCGAGACCCTCGAGGTCTCACAAAATCCAACAAGGATAACCTAAAATAAGGATCTCAATAGATAACTCATACATAGGTATAAGCCCTTACATATAACCATGTTAGCAGGTAACCCATCTCAATCATGAGGAAACACAATGGTTATGAAATCAATGGATAACCACTATCTAGGTATATGCCCATACATATACCTAAGTTATCAAGTGACCCCTCTCAATCATGAGGTAAACACAAAGGTCATAGACTCAGCTCAAACCAGGATTTCCATTTATCAAAACCGTAACTGCTAAAGAGCTCCGTCTCTGACGTGTACAATGATCTTGTCACCACTCCAAGGTACTGCTCACTAACCTAAGACTGCTGAGGAACTCCTCCTGTCGAGTACCGCGGGTCATCCACCCAAACACAGTAGTGCTTCCTGCCGAGGTCTTCCACCCAAACACAGTAGTGCACCCCCCCCCCCCCACTAATATCCCACAAAGGTACTCCTTCTATTGAGTACCACGGGTCGGCTGCCTGCTACCAGGCGCTCCGTCCTCCGTGGGTCTGCACCCAAACATTGTAGTGCTTCGTCCACTGGGCTAGTCGACTCACACCATCTCGAGTCGATCAAGAAGTCTTTAGGTCTCATCCAGCTACACGGTCTCCTTAATTCGTATGCTCGTATCGAGGAGGGTCTGCTCCATGATCTACAGGTCGATACTCCATGTATCCCAAAGGACCGCCTCGCCATAGGGGTCTCAACACTATAGACGACGCGTCAATTGGGCGCCCGGTCTATGAGTTATTAGCCTTTTCTTCTGAGGGGCCCAGTTGGTTTCAGGTCCGAACCAACCCTATCATATCTCAACTGTACCCCGAACTCCCATAGAGTATACTCATAGGGACAATTTCTCAATGTGATTACCAACGCCGAAGATGGTTCTTCAAATGGTCGTCCGGTCTGAAAGTTATCGGCTTTTCCGTTCTAGGGGCCCAGTTGGATTTCGGGTACAATCCAACCTGGCCATACTCCAACTATGTCCAAACCTCGAGCAGAGTAAGACAAAAGGTCTGCCTCACTAAGAGGAATCCAACAAAGTTGACGACATGTCAATCGGACATCCGGAGCTCAAGTTATAGGTGTTTCCGCTCTCAGGGCCCAGTTGGTTTTGTGTTCAAACAAACCCAGCCATACCCAAAGTTCTCTTAAACCTTTAGTGTAATATACCGAAACGACAGATTCGATCCAAGGATCGCATCATATCTGACGGTGCGTCGATCGGAGGTATGTAGCCCATGTTATGGGCGTTTGAACGAAACTACCAGAGGATAGGGGGTTCGGGCCCGGACCGACCCAGCCCGAGACACCCGGGGCCGACCCGAACCAGGTCAACCCGACCTGCGTCTGGGTTCGGCCCATTAGGGAATGACCCCGCCCGACCTGGGCGGCCCGTCCACGTGGCCAGCGTGGAGCGGGGGTTACAACCCCCACTCGGTAGAGCGAAACTGGCGTGACATAAGTCGCGCCGCTCAATCCAGAATGGCCGAAGCCGTTCCGGTTCTCCCTCCACCACCACGGCCCAGCCGCGGTAGTTTCCTCCTGCGGCACGCTACCGCCGCCACCTTTTGCGGACCACCAGACGCGCTCTGGTGGTCCATTTCTCCTACCGTCTTCACCAGCGGTCCTCTCGGGACTCGAACTACACTGCGAAGGGTTTCAAACGCCATTATGGCCCACTTCGTCATTTCTCAACGATCCAAACACCAATAAACAATCAACGGAGTCTTCGAATCACCTCTGTGGCCCCTACTATGGCCGCAGTTTCGTTTGGCCTCAACGGTGTGGCGTGATGCCACCATGCTTCTTCGTCCTGTTCTTTCATGATTCTGCGCAGTGTCATTACACCACACCGCCTTTGTTCGAGTCACAACAAACAAAACATCAAAGGGGGAGGAGGATTGGCCATGTTTGGGTAGTCCGACCTGCTCCTGTTAAATTGATAATAGCCGGCCCAGATATTAACTGAAGAAATAATCACAAAAAAACCAAACCCCTACCTCGAAATTGACGTCACACGTCGTTGAGTCGCGGAAGTCGAACGTCGCGATAGTCGGGTGTCGCGGATGAACGGTATCGATTTCGTCAACGTCATAAGAAGAAGAAGAATGTTTTTTTTGGCGTCGATCTCCATGGTCGGCGTCTCCTTCATTGTCATGGAAGAGAAAGTGGATGGAAAATTCTGGGACCGCCAAGTCGATGTCCATCTTCGGAGATGTAGCGTTCTTCAACGAAGGAGATGAAGTAGGAAGGAATGTTGTCATTGGCGATGATCACCGTGGTCCGAAAACGTCTCCCTTGACGCAGAGGATGAGGAGAGTTGATGGTCGTTCTTCGCAGAATGAGGATGTTCTTCGTTAATATGGATGATCATTCATCACGGAGGAAGAAAACTCTCCCACAATATTTTCCCAAAAACAAATATCTAAATAATCCTTATTCTTTTAAAAGATATCCAAGAAATTCAAAATGTCAAGAGGTGTTACAAGGATAATTAATAAATTCATTAATTATCCCAGTCAGCCTAATTAATCTTGATAGGTGTATAGGCTCCACCACAATAAATGTGTGGAGTTTCCAAGCATTTAAACAAGGGGGTGAGTTATGGGGATGTCAAGGGCGTTATGGGGGAAGTGAGGAGTTAGGGTCTCGTGTGGGCCCTACCACACTAAACTCTCCCATGGGAGGTTAGGTGGGTGTGGGCCCCACATTTAACTCCCCCTTTGTTGAAAAAAACCCACTTTCCATGAATAAAATTTGTGCAAAACAATTTTTATTTAATTCAACTAAACCCCAAAAATTAACCACCACATGCGACAAACACAACTGCGCTTAAGATCCCCTTAAGCATTTACCGGTGCTACGAGTTCATTAGTGCCCTCAGATTTATATTCCGAGCACCGGTTCAAAAGTTAGAAAACTCGCTCATTCATTCACTGAACGTACCTGAGCTAAACATCAGAAAATGATTCCAGGCACATTGGGCCTCAAAAGCTGGTACCGTCAGAAGCCACAGACTCGTAAAATGCCAAAGAAATTAAGAAAAAAATTCCCTTGATATTTCCGGGTCTTTACATTACTCCCACCTCTGGGCTTTACGTCCCCATAAAGCTTTGACACAAACTAGGGAACCAAAGTGGTATTGAGCACGCATCTGAGCCTTCCTCTCCCATGTTCTCTCCTGGAGGTTCCCATGCTGCCAACAAAATCGCACAAGAGGAATCGACCGTCCACTTTGGATCTGCTCCTATCGATCCTCAACTTATACTGGAACCCAGTAAAAGTCACACCATCGCCATAGTCCAGTTCCCCACTGTCGATGACATGCGTCAGGTCAAGCACGTATCTCCTCAGTTGAGATACGTGAAAGTCGTCATGCACATAGTGCAACTGAGGTGGATGGGTCAAGCGGTAAACCCCCTCGCCTACCCTGCTGAGGACCTATAAAGTTCCGTTGAACCTCGGATATAACTTGTCGCCTCAGCCACATCTCTGTAAACCTCGTTGAGGTGAGAATCGTATAAGGACGCGATCCCCATCCTTGAACTCTAGAGGCCTTCACTTCCTGATTAGAATTGATACTCAAAACTCCTATTGCCACGAGGGTAAGGTTGGTCGCCCCAAGAATGATTGGCCAAACCCTCCTATGCATGAGTTCATCATGTGATTACTGGGCTTTACTTTTCACCGACCAAGGAAAACTCATCCTGACGTTGTAGTTATACCACAACCTTTTTGCTTAATAAAGTCAATCTGATCATGAACTGTGAATCCAATCCATACCGAGACCAACATCGTATGGCCTCGATGCTTCCACCATGATATTCCAACCAAAACTCTCACCTCAAGGGTTATACCACACTTCCATCATAAGTTTCATTATCGAGTCTCCTCCCAAGGTATCTCCAGACGTGAGGGTCAAGTCTGCAGCTTACCAGAAACTCTAGGTCTGGGACAAGATTCGTGGATGGAAGGCATGATTCAAATCAATGTCTATTACTATGGCAGCTAGTAGTGGACACAGATTGTCCCATGAATCATTTTTAGAGCCATTGAGTCCTACTTTTTGACCACATGCAGCTATACTCTTCCCCTGATTTCCATCTCCATGTGCCTGGCAGGGACAACTAAGGTGGGTTGTTGGAGCATGTTAAAATGTACACCACCTCATGCTGCTCTCCTAGCTCTGCCTACACATCTGCTACTTTGAAAACTCATCTATCCATAAAGTATCCTCTTCTTGAAACATTTAACACGCCCGAGTCTCTAAGACTAGTGCCTGTGTTATGTTTCTTACTGCACTGTGCAGTCTTCATCCTCTCCTGGATGATCTGCACTTTCTTTGCGTACGATCTATAATAGCTGCTAAGATTTCTCCTTTTCCGAAAAGAGAAACTCAGTCTCATCCCCTGGATGAACCATTACCATTTCCTAATATAGTCAATCCTGACATTAATGATGCATTAATGCCATGGATGACATCGTAAGGCCTCGACGTTACTACCAAGAGATCCAACCGTCACTCTCGCCTCCAAGGGTCGAGTCACACTGTCGGCATCAATGTGAGGTCACTGGGTCTCCTCCAGTAGAAATGTCGAACGTGAGGGTCAAGTCAATAATTTTAACCGGGACCTCTCAGTATCAACCAAACAAAAGGACAGGAAAGAAAACATCACAAAGATTATTGTCTTTTTATTACACCAACTCATAGTACAAAGACTGAAATACAATAGCAACAAGGAACTAGAAGTACCATGAAAAAAAGGAGTCCACTAGTTCTGCTCCTATCTACCTGCTTCCGGAGATCTACCACCTTGTCTATTGCTTGGCTGTTTCTCAAGCACCTGTCGCTGCTTCTGTCTTGGTGGCTCCTCCAAAGCCTGCGGATCAACTGTGCGGGGAGTCGGACAGTCCCGTTCCATGTGACCCTTCCTGCTGCATGCATAACACTGTCCGTTTCTGGAACGCCTGGCTCTGACCCCATCCCGGGTGCCCCAAACTACAAATCCTATACCCAAGATCGCCGATATGCTGGTCTGGTCCTCTTGGACCTCTGCATCATCTGTCTACTATCTATAGATGACTCGGCTACTGATATAAAATCATGTGTCAAAGGCAGCAGCTCTTGAACACACTCAGGGTGAAGAGCCACGGGTACAAACTCCACCCTAAAAAAGGTCTTGAAGTTTCCCCATGTGAAGGTCATCTCATCGCAATACTGGGCCATCCGGCTCCACCATCTACCTGTTGCTGCCTGAAGGAGGCTGATAGCATTGATCTCCATGAAGTCAGCTGGGGTACCCAATATCTTATTAACTCCCATCCCAGCCTCCAGCCAATCCTCAGCCGCCTGTTGGTCCGTCTCTCCCCAGAAACTGGGTGGCCTCTGGCGCTGGAACTCATACCGCGCGCTCAAGAGGCGTGCATTGCCTGCTGTTGGGGCTGGTGGCATTGGTGGCCCAACGTATGGTAGTACCGTTGGTGCATCCGCTGGTGCCTCAATTGTAATAGGGCCTTTTACCAAAGCCTCGTCGCTCAGCAGGATGTCAGTACGTATATCTCTCAGAGCTCTATCTAGTTATTCGTGATAAGGCATCCTGAAAGAAATAGACGTGACACAGTCAAACTATATATACCTGGTGAGCTGACCTGGTTTGAGCAGTTTTAAGGGAAAACCTTTGAAAACACACACACAATTATTGATTTCGTGCACTTAGTCAGAAATCAGAATTCAGGGTCCTGGTGTATGGATACGTCGGCCACCCGCACCAACACTGGACTCCCTGAACTGAAAACCACACTTATTACCCTTAACACTGTCGCTTCACAGAAAGAAAAATATCACAGTTATAGGTTCTGCGGTAGAACTGACTCCTCTGATACCAATTTTTCATGACCCATCCTAGGGGCCCATGTCGTGACTACCCCAAGCCCGCCTTCCATAGGCCAGGGGCTGGCGACTACCTCTAAAGGTGTAAATCCCGAAAACTGGGATGATATTTTCTTTATAAAAGTAAACAAAACACCACAGAGTACAAGCGTAAGTAATACACTATGTAAAAAAGAAGTGCTAAAAAAATGGGCCATAATACAAACCCAACCGAATGTACAACTACAACTGATCTAATTTACAACAGAAAAGACAAGAAGTTATATGAATAAAATAAGCTCTGAGGTCGTCCACCTCAGATCCTACCTGAAGGGTAGGTACAGATAGCGCAGCTCCTGGATCATCCACCATGGTTCCTACCTGAATGATAGGTATAGATAGATTCCACAATGCTCTCGACCATCAACCTCCTCCGAGTATAATATTTTCCTGAAGTCCACCTCTGGATAATGACTCGTCGTGAGGTCCACCTATGGGTACCATCCAGTCCTCAAACACTCGGCCTCTATCAGCACTGCCCGTCGTCTGCAAACAACAAAACGAGATGCGTGCATAGCCCATGTAGGGGTGAGTATACAATTTTCAGTAGGGACCTGATACCCTCAAGGTCTCAATAAATCCAACAAGGATAGCCACATAGAAGGATCTCAACTTATAACCCTTATATAGGTATAATCCCATTCTTATACCCAAGATAGAAAGTAACCCATCTCAATCATGAGAAAACACAATTGTTATGAAATCAACGAATAACCACTACCTAGGTATATGCCCACACATATACCTAAGTTATCAAGTGACCCATATCAATCGTGAGGTAGACACAAAGTCATAGACTCAGCTCAAACAAGGATTTCCATTTATCGAAATTGCAACTGCTGAAGAGATTCGTCTCTAATTAGTACAATGATCCTATCATGACTCTGAGGTACTGCTCACTAGCCTAAGACTGTTGAGGTACTCCTCCTATCGAGAACCATGGGTCCACCACCCAAACACAGTAGTGCTTCTCGCCGGGGTCTGTCACCCAAACACAGCAGTGCACCCCCCCCCCCCCAATATCCTGTAGAGGTACTCCTTCTATTGAGTACCGTAGGACAACTTCCTTCTACCAATCGCTCTGCCCGCCGTGGGTCTGCACCCAAACATAGTAGTGCTCCGTCCAGTGGGCTATTCGACTCACTCCATGTCGAGTCGGTCAAGAAATCGTCTGGTCTCAGCCAGCTACATGGTATTCGTACTATATACTCTCGTCTTAAGGAGGGTCCTCTCAACGACCTATAGGTCGATAATCCAAGTATCTAAAAGGACCTCCTCGCCATAGGGGTCTCAACGCACCAGACGACGCGTTAATTGGGCGCCTGATCTATGAGTTATTAGCCTTTTCCTCCAAGGGGCCCAGCTGGTTTTGTGTATGAACCAAACCAACCATATCTCAACTATACCCTGAACTCACATAGGGAATACTCCTAGGGACAGTTTCTCAACGTGATTACCAATGCAGCAGATGGTTCGTCAAACGGTCATACAGTCTGACTGTTATCGACTTTTCCGTTCTATGGGCCCGGATAGATTTCTGGTACAATCCAACCCGACCATACTCCTACTACGTCCAAACCTCAACAATAGTAAGGAAAAAGATCCTTCTCACTAGAAGAAATATAACAAAGTTGACGGCACGTCAATCGGACGTCCAGAGCTCAAGTTATAGGTGTTTCCTCTCCGAGGGCCCGATTGGTTTCTTGTTCGAACCATTCCAGACATACCGAATCTTCTCCGAAACTATTAATGTAATATATACCAAAATGACCCTCTCGATCCAAGGATCACATCGCAACTGACGGTGCATCGATCAAAGATCTATAGCCCATGTTAGGGGCATTTGAACGAAACTGCCTGAGGATAAGGGGTTCGGGCCCGGACTGACCAGGCCCGAGACACCATGGGCCGGACGCGAACTGGGCCGCCCGACCCGGGTCCAGGATCGGCCCATTAGGGCATGGCCCGGTCCAGCCTGGGCGGCCCGTCCATGTGGCCAGGGTGGAGCAGGGGTTACAACCCCCTGCTGGGTTGAGCGAAACCGGCGCAGCATAAGCTGTACCGCTCAATCCGAAACGACTGAAGCCATTCTGGTTCTCCCTCCACCGTTGCGGCTCATCCGTGACAGTTTTCTCCGGTGGCGTGCCATCGTCGACGCCTTTTGAGGACCACCAGACGTGCTCCGGTGGTATATTTCGCCTTCCGTCTTCGCCAGTGGTCCTCCCGGGACCCGAACATCACTGCGAAGGGTTTCAAACGCCATTACGGCCCGCTTCGTCGTCGCTAGTCGATCCACACACCAATAAACAAACTGTGGAGTATTCGAATCGCCTCTATAGCCCCAACTCCGGCCACGGTTTAGTTAGGCCTCAACGGAGCGGCGCGACGGCGCTGTGCCTCTTCGTCACGTTCTTTCTTGTTTCCGCGTTGTGCCATGGCACCGCACCGCCTTTGTTCGAGCCGCAACGAACACAACATCAAATGGGGAGGAGGATTCGCTGGGTTCAGGCGGTTCGACCTCCTCCCGTTAAATTTATAACAGGCGGCCCAAATATTAAATGAAGAATGCAATGAATTAATCACAAACAATACCAAACCCCTGCCTCGAAATTGACGTCGCACGTCATCGAGTCACGAAAGTTAAACGTCGCCGTAGTCGGGTGTCACGAAAGAATGGTATCGATTCTGTCGACAACGGAAGAAGAAGAAGAATGTTGTTGTTGGCGTTGGTCTCCATGGTCAGAATCTCCTTCATTGTCGTGGAAGATAAAGTGGATAGAGAATTCTGGGACCGCCAAGTTGATGTCCTTCTTCCGAGACGTAGCATTCTTCAACGAAAAAGATGAATTAGGAAGGCATGTTTTCATTGGAGATGGTCACCGCAGTCAGAGAGTACTCCCTTAACACAGAGGAAGAGGAGAGTTGATGGCTGTTCTTCGCAGAATTAGGATGTTCTTCGTTAAGATGGATGATCATTCTTCGCGTAGGTAGAAAGCTCTCCGAAAATATTTTCCCAAAAAAAATATCTCAATAAGCCTTATTATTTTAAAAGATCTCTAAGCCATTCAAAAATTCAATAGGTGTGACAAGGATAATTAATAAGGTCATTAATTATACTAGTCATCCTCATTAATCTTGAGAGTTGGAGAGGCTCCACTATAATAAATGTGTGGAGTTTCCATTCATTTAAACAAGGGGATTGAGTTATGGGGAGGTCAAGGGGGTTATGGGGGAGGTGAGTGGTAAGGGTATCATGTGGTCCCTACCACACTAAACTCTCCCATAGGAGGTTATGTGGGTGTGGTCCCCACATCTAACTACCCCTATGTTGAAAAAAACCACTTTCCATGAATAAAATTTGTGCACGAAAAATTTTATTTAATTCAACTAAACCCCAAAAATTAACCGCCTCATGCGACAAACGCATCTGCACTTATGATCCCCTTAATCATTTACCAACACTGCGAGTTCATCGGTGTCATTAGATTTCGATTCCATGAACCTGTTCAAAAGTTAAAAAACCCGCTCATTCGTTCACTGAACATACAAGAGCTAAACTTCGGAAAATGATTACGGGCACACCGGGCCTCAGAATCAGGTGCCGTTAGAAGCCACAGACTTGTAAACGTTCAATGAAATTAAGAAAAAAATTCCCTTGAAATATCCGGGTCATTACAGGGATGATCAGTAAACCAATGGGAAAGTGGTTCGAGGTACCCAAATGTTTATTTTCTTATACTACTACTTTACTTAACGTGTATTATTTGGTGAGTGTGCCATGGTGAGGCTGGGCTGATTAGTACTCCTAGGTAAGAGCTTGATGTTATACTAATCTCTCAGAAGGACATTGTTACGTTCCCAACTTCTGTATGGGTAGATATAGTTTTCTTACTAGGTATACATATATACTCACCCTATGCCAAAAAAAACTTCTTTCAAGTTTCCTGGAGGGCTTTGAAGACCATTCTAGACCTTACTAGCTCAATCATCGAGATAGTTTTTCTGCTGCTGCATTATCTCTTTTTGGTAATTGTTTTTGTACTTTGATGGTACTTTTGTCACAATATACATTAGAACATACAAATGGGAATGGATTTTGTATTAACTTTTACCATAGCTTTGATGTTTTTTTGGATTTCACCGTCTTATCTTCTGGTCATATTTTCTTATAAGAATGTTAATGTCTTCTATTTTGTTTGAGATTCTATTCCCATGGTTCTAGTCACCACTATAGACCCAATTTCAGGTGGGAGTTGATAGTATCCTTCATGAAGATGGATTGGTGGGCCCTTTGGTATGACTTCCCACATCTTGAAGATGGTGGGTCTTAAAGAAATTAGTTAATGTGTTCAACATAATTTTTTGTCATACTGAATAGTAATGATAATAAAATTAAATTCTCATAGTTACTGTTAAAACGGGTTTACAGGGGGGTAAACTAAACAGATTAGTGTTAAAATGACCAAAAAGTTATATAATATTATTTTTGAACTATATTTATACCTTATATCATCCATGGTTTTATAATGTTCCCTTTGATTTCTGTTGGCAGTGTGTAAAACATGGGTATATTTTATTCTTTTCAAAAATTCCAAATGATTCTTCTCCCCCACTTCTTAAAGGACATCCTCTATCATCTCATATACATACTTAAAGAGCATTCTGATTCATCAAATAAATACCCAATTACATATCATATGAACATTTTCATGATTTATAGTACCTTTTATCATAAAACACTTCTATAAAGGTGTTAGCTATAGTCCTAAATATGTTCTATGAATAAGAGGTATAGTTCTTAACCATACGTCTTCATTTTATGTATTCCTTTAAACCATGAAAATACTTTATAAATATTATAAAATAATAAAACATATATATTACATATTATTTTATGTTATTATATTATTTTAATACCCTATATATATCCCCCATTCCATCAAATGGAAATTAAACCATCAATCATGTGTACGGCGGACTACCGCCTTAGGAACTGATGTAATTATTTTTACATAAAACCCTTTTGTGGAAGGAAATAATGATGTATTTGTTTATATATATATAAATGATATTTATGTCATTATTATACTTCAATAATTATAATATAACATGTAACTTCCAATCTTCTAATCAATTTGAAAATGATTACATCACTCAAGCGTAAGTGTCGATTATCGCCTCCACGAGGCGATGTGGTTTACATTTCATTTTACCATTAAATGTATGGAAATAAGGATATATTTGAAAAATATATATATTATATATATTATATGATAATTATTTTTTATAGGTGGCATATTATTTCTTTTTACTTCATTCCAACCATTAAAAAATTGGAAGCAATGTTCATGCGTATATATGACTTACCATCTACATCAATGGTGTAATTCATTTCCATATAATAATTATGTAGTTTAATATAAATTCATATAAAATAAATATATATTATATTTAATTAATTAATCTAATTATTGATATTATTAACGAATTATCAATTTACAAGGATCATAACTACCAAAAAAACACGCATAGAAAATGAAGCAATTATCTCATAGAATAATTATTTTCATAATCCTCTGTTAATAAATGGGTGAAAAATAGTTTTAATAAAATAATATACGGTAGAATATATATATTGTTATGTATATATAATAAATTTATAATAAATATATATTTATTATAGATTAGTTCTGAGCATGTACAAGGGAAATTGAGCATGATGTAAAAGATTTTAATCTCGCTTTTTGTTAATGGGACACATTCTATATTCAACACTTGTTTCTCTGTGTGCTGTTTATATTAAAAATTAATGTTTTTTTAATTATTGAAAATTATGGTATTTAAATAGCCTCCTTCATTTATATCGTTTATGGGCCCTAAAATTCAACTATTACAAAAGTGGTAACGATTTATTTAACATTTATCATCATTATTCGGGCTTTTTTATGATTATGTCTCCATATGGGAAATCATTATTTATTTGTATATTACACAAAATATAATTTATTATAGTATAATTATTTTTATTAATTACAATTTTTATGTTAAAATTCATTTCATAAAGTACTTATGTTGCCAAAATAATTTTGTTATGGAAAACTGATATTGTTTTTTCTACTTATTCATGAATATTTCTTTTCCCTGACAATGTTTATAAGAAATGTTATCAAATTTTATTTTCCTATTCTCATATGATTGTTAAAATTCATTTTTACTCATATTTAACTTTTAAAAATGTTTTTTAAAAAGAATGTTATTTTATTTTTTTAGAATGAGGTTCATTTCTCCCTTTTTACAACATTGAGAAAGGAGTGTTTTTTACAACATGTACAGAATTACCCACCATCTCGACCAATCATTGCTTTAATGAATCCTCTAAATATTTACATGATAAATTTTAGAGAAATTTTTTCCCTAGTATTATTGAAATTTTCAATTTTTAAAATTTATTTTCAAAGTGAAAATTATATTTTTCCTTAAGATTTTTTTAATGGAATTTTTATTGTATTTTTATTCATAAATTAAAACAACCCTTAGTTTACACCTAGTAATACATCATAGTATTTTACATTTATTTATTTCTTTATAAAGTAGTAGTAAAATAATTTTTATATTTTTATGTTTATTAACTTATTATTATACTCTAGTTTCTATATTTCAAAATAATAAATATTTAATCTTTAAAATCTATATAGATGATAATATGGATATGTAAATTTATAATTCTTATAAACTGGAAGAATAAAACTAAAAATATCATATTATGAAAGTGTTTCTTCCAAGTGATGCAAGATTAATTAAGGGATTTTAGAACTTTAAATTTTTTATGAGTCAAATAATTTATTTATATTTATAATTATTTGATATTTATGTAATCATATGTTTTCTATTAATTTTCAGTTGAAAATTTATTTATCTGACAAAAAAATATATTTGAAAAATGTGATTTTCATTTATATAAAATAAATAGAGATATTTCAAATCATTTTTAACAATAAATTATAGTGTCAAAAAAAATTAAATTCGTTTAACAATTAGGGATTAATAAAGGAAGAGACACTACGAATCATTACTACTTGTAGACAAAGGGTTGTATTTTTTGAAATTTTTATATTAAATATATAAAATAATATTTTCAAAATATCCAATAAATAATCAATTATTTATTTTTCAATTTTTTATTGATATTTTTTAGGATACCTCACCAAGAGATCTAAGAAAAAACATAAAACCATTAACTATGTTTCATAGAGGGTAAGTGTTACCATATTAGAAAATGGATGTTGAAAATTTATAATAATTGCGATCCAAATCAACTATCTTTGATGATTTTGGCCCCCCATCTTGAAAAAATGGAAAAAGGAGATTATAATGAAAATTAGTGGATACCGTACCAATTAATCAAGGGAAATAACATATATAATTGAATGAAATCATTTTTATGACTATTTTGGAATTTTCATAAAATATTATAAAATTCAAAATGTTAGTATATGTTTCGATTTAAAAAAATATACAATGGGTTATTTCATACGTTAGGGTGTCATGAATTTCCTTTTGGTATATTAATAAATGGATGATCACTTGGGATACATATGATGATAGAGTGTTAGTGTATGTATTAGAGATTTTTTTTGAAAACCCTGATATTCTTCCGAGGGATGAATAATATAGAACATAAAAGATAATGTTTAGGACTCAAAGTCATATAATGAATCATATAATAGATAATTGAATTATATTTATTATGTAGCAGATGTTTGTTGAAATGAAAATATTGCCTTAACCAGTATATTTTTTTCCCCCATCATCATCATCATATTTTATTATCTACTCTGATTTATATATTTAAATCATATAATATTTCATTATAGAATGTGAGATTTTATAATAAATTAGATATATAATTTGTCATTGGTATATTAGGTTAGATTAACTATGGGTTAAAATACATGATATTATAAAATGAATTAACAATAATTTGATTCTCTGTCGATGAGGTGGACATAGAAAGATAAAGTACTAAATCTTTTTTACATTCATGATTTACACTTATATTATGGTTGAAATGGGGTATTAAATGTAAATATTATTATATATCATAATTATAAAATTTATTTCAATATTTTGTCATATATTACTTTTTATATGAATTAGGAATCTAAAGAGTTATGTGACATAAAAACATTATGCTTTTGTACACTATGATAATACTTCTCATATATATAATTGAATATACTAGTTATCGATGAATTATTTCATATTAGGAAATTATTAAATTTTTTGAATGAATTTATATATTTTAAGATGAAGATATATAATCACTATAATGAAAATTGATATTATGGAAGTTCTTTGTAATGACCCATGTCATTATGTGTTGGTAAATTCAGAATAAATTTGAATTTTCTTTAATCCAAAGCATGTGTATAGTGATAATTTGGATTTATATGGATTTTTAGGGTGTTGAGTTATCTCTATGAGGTTTTTACTTGTTTTCAGTTTATTTTATGGAATTTAAAGGTGTTGGGAAGAGTTTGGAGTTGTACCTGGTACTTGGTCTGGTAGGAAGGGTACATGTAACCCTTTGTTGTCCACTGAGTACTCAATGTCCACTTGGCATATTTTGTTTAATTTTTATTTCTATTGGTCATTATTTTTTAAAAATAAATAAATCTATTATAATTGTCCCCAGTCTATTACTCTCTCACATGGTTAGAAATTGTCATTTATGGGACCTCAATATTACCTCCCTATATTCCAGATGCTACTGACTACTAGTTTGGTATTGATAGTATAGTGGGGGGACTATGCCCCCTTTGTATGAAGTCTCAAAAAAAATTCATAATAAAAAAGAAATAGTTAGAGTAAAACCATATGATATATGATAATAAAGGCCGAATGAATAATCCAATATGTAATTAGGAAAATTTTATGACATGTTGGAATGTAACTAAATGTCATTATTGAAAAATACATGATAAATAATAGCAATTTCAAATAAAAGAGTCAAAGCCCTTGGTCCTGATCCCCATGTTGGTCCCATATCCAAACTCCATCCCAAATGAATAAAAATCAATAGTAAGGTCCATTTCCCTTATCCATCCCTACATACATAATTTCATATTGGGTTCTAAAAGATATCCCAAATAGGGTGTGAGTAAAACTCTATAAGTCAACACCACCATCTCTAAACAAAACAAATCTAATAAAAATTGTATGAAATGAAGCTATAGATAGGTATACAAATTAATTAAATAATTATATAAATAGAATAACCTTATTTGGCCCTATGTTGGAATTTATGTCAGCATGTCTTATAACTATGAAAACAACATCCATATAACCATTGTGTAATCACAAAAAAATCTAGTTTGAATCCCAATAAGCATTACATAATGGAATTGAGCATTGTTCACACTCTATACGCATTAAAACATGGAGTGGGATGTTCTTGATAACTATCAGGATTACAACATATATGTTTATAAGGGAATGTTCCTTGCCTATTTTATAATCAGGCCGACATAGAATACAATTCTTGTCCAATAGCATGGATATCACAATATGACATAATACATCTCAATGGTTAATTCTGTGAATTACCATGATTCCTTTATTTTAAATATTTTTATTAAATTCACAATTGATTAAGAAGTACATCAACAAGAATTAATCCAAAATTTAGGGATTCAATATTAATAAATCCTCATAAGTGTCTTGTCATAGTAAAACAAAATTTAATAGGAAAGAAATATAATTTATATTCAAATGAATTTTCCACCAAATGGGTAGCAATAAGTTAGGTGTTATTCCAATTGAGAATGATAGAATTCAAATAATAATACCATTTGATATACATTGAATTTTGGGCTCACACATCGTTGATGTCATCACGATATTGCATAACCATGACAATAATCCATCCAAAGGGTTCATATTTAGACACCCAACCCTTAACCAAAGATTCAAAAATGATTCTAATGGGAAAATCACATGGGGATGATGGTGAGAATGATTACAATATATTCCTAGATCAAGAATGATCAAGATAAAAACCAACAATGTAATTTGCCAAATGATATTACATTAACTATTAGAAAACCAAAGTTAATAAAGAAGAAATATAACCAATCGAACTTACCAGGGATTGAATACAAAAAAATTAAATGTCAGAAAGGTATGTTGGAACCCCAAATTTTTAGGGAGAATTACCTAGGGTTGATATGAGAGATGTTACAGCACCGAAAATAATTAATTTCAATAGCACATCATTTTTGAAATAGTAGGTCATGCAATTTCACATTTTTCTACTTGGTTTTGCATCATGTAAATGTTATTAATGAAATTATATAAAACACTTGTTTCCTCATATTTATTTTATTAAAACCCATGAATAATAACACAATTTGTAAATGTTATGTATTTTATTTTTCATCCTACTTCCCTTTTAAATCATCCAAAACCCCCTTTAAACTTACCACCATACCAAGAACCCATTTTAACACATAGTCACATTTATACATTGAATCCATTAATTCAAATGAGAATACACCCCCGATCATGGGTCATTTATCCTAGTAAAGTATCTCCATCCCCGAACAGGACTTATCTACCAAGGATTAAATGAATTACAAATAGAAATACATTCCTAGAAAAATAAGGCATCTTACTTCCTCCCAAACTTATAACAACTCTCCATCGAGATACAACAGACAATATAGAGAGGTCCATGCTAACAAATTGAGCTATTATGTTCACATATCAGACTAACTTTCCAAAGTCTCCTACTAAAAATTCACATACTACCACTTAACTAAAACCAAATTTATAGTCCAGCCACTAAGATATTTCTCACAATGATCCACAACCCATATAGGAAGCTAATCAATGTATGCATCATAAAAAATATTGATTTCTATTATGTCTATCACATGGTAATGGTCTGGATGATATATTAATAGCCTTAAAACCTGCAACACATGTTGTTTTGAATTGTAACATCATGGAAGGGATAGATAGTTATCCACTAGACGGACCCTTTCCACTATTTCAAACAACTCAAAAAACTTGGGACCTTTATTTTTATATTTTGAAACAAGGTGATGACCCAACCTAGGAGATAATTGAATGAATTTTTTTTGACCAACCATGAATTCCAGAGGCTGTCTCCTATGGTCAACATATTATTTCTACTATTTCTACATCTTCACTAGCCACTCTCTGATCAACTGAACATGTTTAGAAGTCTTCAACACTAGACTTAGCCCAATAAGTACAGACTCACCTGCCTCCATCAAATGAAGAGGAATATTTCACTTCCTTCAATACTAAACCACAAAAGGTTCCACTGGGATTGATTCTTGGATGATTTTATTATATAATAACTCTATTATTTCCATATGATTTTCCCTTGAACCACGAAAATATAAATCATTGGCTCAAATCATATCATTTATTAATTGAGTATTCTAATCTGATTTACTATCAGTTTTTGGATGACAAAAAATTCAAAAATGGACTTTTGATCCCTAGAATTTGTGAAGACCCTTCAAAAAACATGATGTGATGCGAGGATATCTATCTGAAATGATAATCCTCATAACATCATGTAATCAAACCACCTCACACACATAAATATTTCCAAGGTTTTCTCCTATGAAGGATTACCTACTTGGTGACAAGTGGGCTACCTTAGTCATTCCATCATCAACAACCCATATAACATCATTCTTATGTGTCAACCAGGGTAATACCATCACATAATCCATCTATACATCATCCAATTTCCAATCTAGTTTTGATAATGGTTGTAAAATCGTAGTTTGTATATGAGAATCGACTATCACTATATATCAAGTGAAGAATCTGGCCATGAATGACACCCCTTCCTTATTCATTCCTGGTAACTACTACTATCATGGGAGATCATGATCCAGGTTTGTTAAACCATGATTCCCCAACCATTATGAAGAATGAAACTCCCACAAGATCTCCTCACGTGAGCCCATTGGAACCCATAATCGTCCATGAAAAAGGAGAAAATTGACACTATCAAGAGGCCATCTAGATGGAATCACCATTGCATAAATTTTTTATCTTAGATATGAGCCTTCTAGAGCAGACACTGTTTCGGCATTAATCTTATCCAAAGGAATGGGTATATATGATTTTGAGGACAATGATACGTGTCCCTGAGATTCCTAAACATCCAGATGAGTGTCTAGAATGAGGGTCACTATAGGACACTCACCAAAAGTCCCTCATATTACCTATTTATATGTATTTCAACCCAAAACATCAGTAATGATGTTACCATTACCTAGTGTATAATAAAACTCTTCATCGAAAGACTATAGATACTTGACCCACCTTCTCTGCCAACGGTTCAGGTCTTGTTTAAAAAATATATACCTGAGGATTTTGTGATATATTTATTCCAAAAAAATCTCACCCATGAGATATTTCGTCAAACATATTAGGGAATGTACCACAATTGATAACTCTACATCGTGACTAGGGTAATTCCTTTTATGTGGCCTTATATGTCAGAATCTAGAAGTAACCACACGATCCTCCTGCATTATAAATATTTTTGAGACCAACTACGGGTGAATCATAATACATGTTATATTATTTATCCATCATATGTAATGTTGGGACAATTGATGTGGTAGAATTATTTTGAACTGTTAGAAATATCTTTCTCCAGTATCAGACCAAACAAACATCACTCTTTTATTGGTCAACCTATACATTGGTGCTTCCAATTAAAAGAAATATTGGATTAAATGCCGGTGATAACCTGCCAAACCTAGAAACTGATGTATTTCGAAGATGTTATTATGTTTTTCTACGTATTTCTTGATTGTGACTTTATCTAGGTCCACTAACACTCCTTCTCCTATGATTACATGGACCAAGAAGTGGACTTTATTTATCAAAAAACTACCTTTCGTTAGCTTTCTATAAAATTGATGCTCTCTTAATGTACTCAATATTATGCCAGGATATATTCCAATATTAGATATAAACATGGATAAAAATGTGATATCATCATTGAATTCCACCAATATTTGATGTAGAAAAGTTTGAAATATCATATTCATTAAGGCCATGAATAATGAAGATGAATTAGTCAACCCAAATAGTGTTTCTATGAATTCATACAACCCATAACATATTATAAAAGAAGTTAAATGTATGTATGAAAAACTCACCTTTAACTTATGAGATCCTAATCATAAGTCAATTTTGGAGAGAATCGAATCACCACTCAACTAGTCGAAAAGATCATCAATAAATAGAGGAGGATGTTAGTTCTTAAATTTCATATAGTTCAACCTCTGATATTCCCCACAAAATCACAAAGATCCATCAAAATTTTGGGAAAATATATCTGTAGAACCCCATGGGTATTTAATAATCAATATGAATCCTTTTTCTTTTATATCTCCCACCAAAACCATCAGCTCTCGCACCACTAATGGTTCCGTTCTTAAAGGTTGGAAAGAAACTAGTTCTTCCCCCTATACCAACATGATCATGAAACCGAACTTTTGCTCCGTAAGTAATACATAAACACATCTTGGAAAACATCCCAAGAAAGGAAAACCAATGGATTGAATAATAATACTCATTTACACAATTATCTAGAGGAAAACTTTATCTTTGAGTCATGAAACAATCCAATATGCACTGAATTGTTCCTACATGACCAGCCTAAATATCTCACTCACCCTGGTGAGAATATATGCATCCTTGTTTAGATAGGAAGGTAACACTCATCTTGTAATAGTTTATATGAGACTATTATAGAAATATGATGTCCATAAAAGGAATCAAGTTGAAGCTTGTTAACCACCAATATATAGAAAACACATCATGAAACATTTGAAATCTACAAACCGAACTCCCAACTTTTTGTCAATAGTTAAAACATCATCCATGATTTCCACATCCAAGACAAAACTAATTTAAAAAATAGAATATAGAAAATAATTTTATGATCCTATATGAAAAAAAACACAGGCTTTGGTATATGATATAATAATCGCACCTCTTATGGTAGAAGGTTCTGCATCCATGGTAGTTTGAGTAGTCTATACAACATGAAACTAATGTGTCACTCTTTCCTTGGATATAGTCTTAATACCTTGATCTATTACCCTTTCATAGTATGGTTGCTCATCCACTAGAGTACCACATCCTATTCAACTACGAAAATGTTTTGTGAAACACAAAATACTATCGGGTTGAGGTGTAACAGCACCCCTTCCGGGTTACAGTTCATGTGGTGATGCTCTTCAACTAGTCTTCTATAAAATGTTCAAACATAACCCTTGAAGATGACCCAATCGTCCACAGATACAAAACTCGAATATAACTTATGGACACTATGTGAACTTGTGACCATTAATTCCACAATGATAGAACTAGAATAGAACACGATCATTAGATGGTTATCCACAGCCCTAACAGCTCTTCCCACTACTTCATTGGAAGTAATTTTCATAACGGTGCATCTTACCTTTCAGATAAAATGTACGAACCCAACTTTTTCTACAAAAGACTTTGGAATATTCATGATGTTATTCCAGAGTAGCGCCTTCAGACAGCGTGTGATTCTGAGCCCCTGTGTTGCCAGAATTAAATTTTCAGTGCGTTCACACTGGGCACGGAAAATAAATGGGATAACTCCTAAACGATGCTTTGGATCCTAAATCTGAGTACACTTATGGGTCCTAAATGGGGTTTTTACCCCAAGAACGACATAAAACATGTCGGCGCGGGATGTTGGGACCTGTCACCCATTAGAATAACGTTTATCAAATAATTAAATTAATTAATTTACTCATTTAACAGCTAAAATCAATTATCTCTTAAATGGTGGCTCGAATTGGAAAACCAAAGGCACCGTTGAGTCTGGAACATGTCGTTTACCCTAAGAGGGTTGTGTCTTTCACGGGTGTAGGGCTTCTGTGAAAAATGCCACCGAGGGCATTTTCGTAATTTAGTGACTGCGGACGTTAAATTCTATAAATTTTGAATGGGGCCTTAGATTAAAATTTAGAGACCGCTATTGTGCTTGAGAGGTGGTGTTTACCCTAGGGGAGGTTTAATCTTGACCCTGCCAAGAGTTTCGGATGCAGGTTAAATTGGGAGTTTAATTAATGAAATTTTTAATTACATTTTCTTTATTTAAACCATAACCTCTCCCCTCTCCTCACTTTGTTTCTTCTAGGGGAAGATCTCTCAACCAAGGAGCTCCTCCAACAAACCTCCTCCATCCTCCTCTCCAATCTATTGCGGAGACGGCGGATCAATTGTGAAGCGACGTGCAACGCCAATGAGGTAGGATCTTGTTTCTCGTTTCGTTTTATATTCTCGGACCTACTTCAATCTCAATTTGATGCGTCAAATTTCCATTTGATCTTCATGAAAAGCCCATAGTTGCGTAGTATAATTTTTTATCTATCTGACGCATCGTTCGGATTTAAATTTCAGGTCTCGAGGTGTTTATTGTTATTCGCCAAAGATGCGGGTGTGTTGAGTGTTTTTTCGAAGAATCTGGCCGGACCAGCGGTCAGTCCGGCCTTCCCAGGTCGGCAGGGCAGCACAGGGCATTGCAGATGAGGGCAGACAGCGAGTCTTCAGCTGAGGCGCCATGCAGAGTAGGCATCGGCGAATGGATACAGGAGGCAGTCGAGTGAGCGGAGGTCGGCGCAGGGGGCGAGCGGCCCGGATGGCCTGGCGACGATGAGGGTGAGGCTGACCGAGGCTCTTGGGCAAGCGCAGCAGAGGACCACGCGGGAGAGCTTCCAGGGAGTCCGGGTTCGAATGGGGGTCGACGCTGGTGAGCGGGGGGCGACCGCGAGAGGGAGAGGCCGGCCTGCCGGCCGGCCAGTTGGGTGAGAAGCTGGGGTCACACGACGCAACCCCGTGGGAGACCGTGGACCCGCCAGCGGCGGGTCTCCGACTGAAAAAACTGCCAACTATCCAGCATCGTTCGGTAGAGACTTTTAAAAAATGAATAAAAACAATAAAAGAGTTTATAATAATAATAATATTTTTATTATTATTATTATGAAAATCATTTTTATTTGATAAATCATTCGCAGGGCGCCAGATTTGGGCGCCTTTTGCGGCGACATGTTTCTTCAATCAAGTCTGACTTTTTGAGAAGGTTTTGGGGGTTTTTAATTTCTGAAACGAGGGGCCTCGGAGGCACGACACGTCTTTAAGTGAATTTGTGTTTTCTAAGGGTTTTGTTTTGGGCGGTGCAGAAATATCCAATGTCCATTTTGAGCGTCATCAGTGGTGTTGCGACCCTGGCGTTGAGCGGGAGAATTCCAGTGTGGTTTCAGGCACTGAAACTGGTGTTCAGGCATGGGCCCCATGGCCCGTATTTCAAGCTCTGTTCAGCGCTTTACAAGTTTTTCATCAGGTGTCTATTCGGGGTGTGCGAGCAGTCGATTTTGGTTTTTTTTCTAAGGGAATTGCATTGGCACAATCTGCCCGCTTTAATGCCGCACACTGGTGCGGGCCCCGTGAGGGCTGTTTTGGGAGTTGGTAGTGACTTCCAACATTATCACCAGGTGTCTGATTTGGACAAGTCATTAGTAAAACATGTGTACTTTTTAGAGAGGATCACAACGGTGTGATCTATTCGTTGTGCTTCGGGACGAGGATGTGGGTCCCACGAAGCACTGCTCATGTGCGGTGCGGCGGAATGCCTCTTTTTCACCGGATATCTATTGCACTCGAGTGAGTTGTCCTTTTAATGTGTTTTCCCAAGGGGATCTCAATGGTGCAATGCGCTCGACTGTTTTCTGGACCGAGGTTCGGGACCACAGGACGTCGTTCCCGCGTAAAGCTGTGTCAGACGACTTTTACATCGGATATCTGTTGGAGGTGAGTAAGTAGTATATCTTTTGTGTTTATTCACAAGGATTACAAAGGTACTATCTGTATGGATGTTTGCATCCTCATTCGTGAAATTATTAAATGCAGAAGCATGTATGGTGCTCCGGTGGTGGTTCGTCCTACTATGTTTGTAGCGGACCCTTGGCATGTGCTCGCATGCACTCCCGTGAGAGTGAAGTAACTTTTTGAAGAGATTTAGTTGGTTATACCTGGGCCGATGAAGTGGTAAGTTGGATTTTTTATGTTTACACCCTTCTCATTGACGTTGGGTGCCATTTTCATGATAGCCTTTGGGATGGAACGTATTATACTCGGGGAGTATACAAGAACGTTTGGAGGTACATGTGGTTGTTTGTACCTGATAACGTTAGTGTGCTTGGTTGGAGTTGACATGGGGTCACATGTCATGTGGGCCCCATTTGTTTGATGTGTTATGGTTTGCGTACCCTTGACCTCTCGCGACAAATAGGGTCCTTCGTATCTTGTTTTTTTTACCAACATGGTTGAGTTTTCCCCCAGGTTCTGTTCTTATTTGTTTGACCAGCATGGATGAGTTTCCGCTAGTTCTGTTCTCGTTTGTTTGACCAGGAAGGTTGAGTGGGTTTCCCACCCTGGTCCTGTTCTCGATGGTTTCCACCAGTGAGGTTGAGTGGGTTTCCCCTAGTTCTGTTCTCAATGGTTTGGCCGGCGGAGTTTCTTCGTGTTCCCTAGTAGAGTTCTTGTGGATTCAGTGTGACCAACACATTACGCGGGCACCAATCCTCTACCCAAGAGGTTGCTTCCAGAAGGGTTGTCCAAGATGTTGTACAATCCAGCATGAATGGCTAGTGTGGTACCATCCAGTAGGGATGGCCAGTGTTGTACCATCCAACAAGGATGGCCACTGAGGTACCAAACAACAATGATTGTTAGTTGTACCATCCAGCAGTGATGGCCAGTACATCGGTGTTCACCGAGCAATACCATCCAGTAGGGATGGCCAGAACAGTTCTGGGTTTACATCCAGCAAGGCTGGAAAGTGGTCCCCGATGTCAGGTTTACCTATAGCTGTGATGGGATGTGGTCCCCGATGTCGGGATTACCTCCAGCTGGGCTGGGATGTAGTCCCTGATGACGGTTCTGAGGCTCCCTCCAGTGGAATACCCTTTTACAGGACTGGGAATTAGGACTCGTCAACAACTTTATTCGGGTCTCCCCCTAGTGGAATACCATTTTATGGGACTGGGCAGTGTGGCACCCATTGATTATTTTAGGGTCTCCCTCCAGTGGGAACCTGTCAACTTCCAGTGATTACCCTCCAGCGGGGCTGGGAAGGGGGTCGCCTTGTCGACTTTGAGGAGACCTCTCGACTGTGGGGCAGTGACAAGGTGTGGTTTGACATTCCACAGAACTCTCAAGTATGAGTGGAAATTTCCCCATCGAGATGTGCCCTTGAGACGCAACCTAAAACTGTGCGGGCAAGTCATTGCCGCCCAAAGAGGATAGTGTTGAGGTGCGGTGATTTGAGCTCCTTGACTTGCATTTCAAGGTAGACGTGCGGGATGCTGGGCATCGATGGTGTTTACTATTGGGACTATTGGCTACACACTTTCTTGGGTTGAGCTATAGGATGGAGATCCCCTTATGATCTTGTTCGGGCTTCTTGATTGAGCAGATGGATATGTATATAGATTGTTCCAGTACCCACTCTTTGGGTTTCGGCAAATCTCCTTCCAGAAGAGGCGAAGACGCGCGGGGTATGCCATGTTCTTTCCATGTCTAGATTATCATGGTTGGACAAGTCTACTCTCCTGCTATAGGTAGTGAAGAATCGACGAGATGTTCATCTTCTCACCATTTCTAGCTCCTTGTGTTTGGATTAATCTAC